>JADANN010000383.1:0-600000 GCA_018806985.1 Angiostrongylus vasorum
TTCGTTGCTGAACTGAGAGCAGCTGTGCTGTGAACACGGTACATTCGTTGCTGAACTGAGAGCAGCTGTGTTGTGAATACGGTACATTCGCTGCAGATCTGAGAGCCGTTGTGTGGTGAAAGCGGCACATTCTGTTGCTGAACTGAGAGCAGCTGTGTTGTGAACACGGTATATTCTGCTGCTGAACTGAGAGCAGCTGTGTTGTGAACACGGTATATTCGTTGCTGACTGAGAGCAGTTGTTGTGAACACGGCACATTCGCTGCTGAACTGAGAGCAGCTGTGTTGTGAACACGGTACATTCGCTGCTGAACTGAGAGCAGTTGTGTTGTGAACACGGCACATTCGCTGCTGAACTGAGAGCAGCTGTGTTGTGAACACGGTATATTCGTTGCTGAACTGAGAGCAGCTGTGTTGTGAACACGGTATATTCGTTGCTGAACTGAGAGCAGCTGTGTTGTGAACACGGTATATTCGCTGCTGAACTGAGAGCAGCTGTGTTGTGAACACGGTATATTCGCTGCTGAACTGAGAGCAGCTGTGTTGTGAACACGGTATATTCGTTGCTGAACTGAGAGCAGCTGTGTTGTGAACACGGTATATTCGCTGCTGGACTGAGAGCAGCTGTGTTGTGAACACGGTATATTCGCTGCTGAACTGAGAGCAGCTGTGTTGTGAACACGGCACATTCGTTGCTGAACTGAGAGCAGCTGTGTTGTGAACACGGTATATTCGCTGCTGAACTGAGAGCAGCTGTGTTGTGAACACGGTATATTCGCTGCTGAACTGAGAGCAGCTGTGTTGTGAACACGGTATATTCGTTGCTGAACTGAGAGCAGCTGTGTTGTGAACACGGTATATTCGCTGCTGAACTGAGAGCAGCTGTGTTGTGAACACGGCACATTCGCTGCTGAACTGAGAGCAGCTGTGTTGTGAACACGGTATATTCGTTGCTGAACTGAGAGCAGCTGTGTTGTGAACACGGTATATTCGTTGCTGAACTGAGAGCAGCTGTGTTGTGAACACGGTATATTCGTTGCTGGACTGAGAGCAGCTGTGTTGTGAACACGGTATATTCGCTGCTGAACTGAGAGCAGCTGTGTTGTGAACACGGTATATTCGCTGCTGAACTGAGAGCAGCTGTGTTGTGAACACGGCACATTCGCTGCTGAACTGAGAGCAGCTGTATTGTGAACACGGTATATTCGTTGCTGGACTGAGAGCAGCTGTGTTGTGAACACGGTAAATTCGCTGCTGAACTAAGAGCAGCTGTGTTGTGAACACGGTATATTCGTTGCTGGACTGAGAGCAGCTGTGTTGTGAACACGGTATATTCGCTGCTGAACTGAGAGCAGCTGTGTTGTGAACACGGTATATTCGCTGCTGAACTGAGAGCAGCTGTGTTGTGAACACGGTATATTCGTTGCTGAACTGAGAGCAGCTGTGTTGTGAACACGGTATATTCGTTGCTGAACTGAGAGCAGCTGTGTTGTGAACACGGTATATTCGCTGCTGAACTGAGAGCAGCTGTGTTGTGAACACGGTATATTCGCTGCTGAACTGAGAGCAGCTGTGTTGTGAACACGGTATATTCGTTGCTGAACTGAGAGCAGCTGTGTTGTGAACACGGCACATTCGTTGCTGAACTGAGAGCAGCTGTGTTGTGAACACGGTATATTCGTTGCTGAACTGAGAGCAGCTGTGTTGTGAACACGGTACATTCGTTGCTGAACTGAGAGCAGCTGTGTTGTGAACACGGTATATTCGCTGCTGAACTGAGAGCAGCTGTGTTGTGAACACGGTATATTCGTTGCTGAACTGAGAGCAGCTGTGTTGTGAACACGGTATATTCGTTGCTGAACTGAGAGCAGCTGTGTTGTGAACACGGTATATTCGTTGCTGAACTGAGAGCAGCTGTGTTGTGAACACGGCACATTCGCTGCTGAACTGAGAGCAGCTGTGTTGTGAACACGGTATATTCGTTGCTGAACTGAGAGCAGCTGTGTTGTGAACACGGTATATTCGTTGCTGAACTGAGAGCAGCTGTGTTGTGAACACGGTATATTCGTTGCTGGACTGAGAGCAGCTGTGTTGTGAACACGGTATATTCGCTGCTGAACTGAGAGCAGCTGTGTTGTGAACACGGTATATTCGCTGCTGAACTGAGAGCAGCTGTGTTGTGAACACGGCACATTCGCTGCTGAACTGAGAGCAGCTGTGTTGTGAACACGGTATATTCGTTGCTGAACTGAGAGCAGCTGTGTTGTGAACACGGTATATTCGTTGCTGAACTGAGAGCAGCTGTGTTGTGAACACGGTATATTCGTTGCTGAACTGAGAGCAGCTGTGTTGTGAACACGGTACATTCGCTGCTGAACTGAGAGCAGCTGTGTTGTGAACACGGTATATTCGTTGCTGAACTGAGAGCAGCTGTGTTGTGAACACGGTATATTCGTTGCTGAACTGAGAGCAGCTGTGTTGTGAACACGGTATATTCGTTGCTGAACTGAGAGCAGCTGTGTTGTGAACACGGTATATTCGTTGCTGAACTGAGAGCAGCTGTGTTGTGAACACGGTATATTCGCTGCTGAACTGAGAGCAGCTGTGTTGTGAACACGGTATATTCGTTGCTGAACTGAGAGCAGCTGTGTTGTGAACACGGCACATTCGCTGCTGAACTGAGAGCAGCTGTGTTGTGAACACGGTATATTCGCTGCTGAACTGAGAGCAGCTGTGTTGTGAACACGGTATATTCGTTGCTGAACTGAGAGCAGCTGTGTTGTGAACACGGTATATTCGTTGCTGAACTGAGAGCAGCTGTGTTGTGAACACGGTATATTCGTTGCTGAACTGAGAGCAGCTGTGTTGTGAACACGGCACATTCGCTGGTGAACTGAGAGCAGCTGTGTTGTGAACACGGTATATTCGTTGCTGAACTGAGAGCAGCTGTGTTGTGAACACGGTATATTCGTTGCTGAACTGAGAGCAGCTGTGTTGTGAACACGGTATATTCGTTGCTGAACTGAGAGCAGCTGTGTTGTGAACACGGTATATTCGTTGCTGAACTGAGAGCAGCTGTGTTGTGAACACGGCACATTCGCTGCTGAACTGAGAGCAGCTGTGTTGTGAACACGGTATATTCGTTGCTGAACTGAGAGCAGCTGTGTTGTGAACACGGTATATTCGTTGCTGAACTGAGAGCAGCTGTGTTGTGAACACGGTATATTCGTTGCTGAACTGAGAGCAGCTGTGTTGTGAACACGGTACATTCGCTGCTGAACTGAGAGCAGCTGTGTTGTGAACACGGTATATTCGTTGCTGAACTGAGAGCAGCTGTGTTGTGAACACGGTATATTCGCTGCTGAACTGAGAGCAGCTGTGTTGTGAACACGGCACATTCGCTGCTGAACTGAGAGCAGCTGTGTTGTGAACACGGTATATTCGCTGCTGAACTGAGAGCAGCTGTGTTGTGAACACGGTACATTCGTTGCTGAACTGAGAGCAGCTGTGTTGTGAACACGGTATATTCGTTGCTGACTGAGAGCAGTTGTTGTGAACACGGCACATTCGCTGGTGAACTGAGAGCAGCTGTATTGTGAACACGGTATATTCGTTGCTGAACTGAGAGCAGCTGTGTTGTGAACACGGTATATTCGTTGCTGAACTGAGAGCAGCTGTGTTGTGAACACGGTATATTCGCTGCTGGACTGAGAGCAGCTGTGTTGTGAACACGGTATATTCGCTGCTGAACTGAGAGCAGCTGTGTTGTGAACACGGTATATTCGCTGCTGGACTGAGAGCAGCTGTGTTGTGAACACGGCACATTCGCTGGTGAACTGAGAGCAGCTGTATTGTGAACACGGTATATTCGTTGCTGAACTGAGAGCAGCTGTTGTGAACACCGTAAATTCGCTGCTGAACTAAGAGCAGCTGTGTTGTGAACACGGTATATTCGTTGCTGGACTGAGAGCAGCTATGTTGTGAACACGGTATATTCGCTGCTGAACTGAGAGCAGCTGTGTTGTGAACACGGTATATTCGTTGCTGAACTGAGAGCAGCTGTGTTGTGAACACGGTATATTCGTTGCTGAACTGAGAGCAGCTGTGTTGTGAACACGGTATATTCGTTGCTGACTGAGAGCAGCTGTGTTGTGAACACGGCACATTCGCTGGTGAACTGAGAGCAGCTGTGTTGTGAACACGGTACATTCGTTGCTGAACTGAGAGCAGCTGTGTTGTGAACACGGCACATTCGTTGCTGAACTGAGAGCAGCTGTGTTGTGAACACGGTATATTCGTTGCTGAACTGAGAGCAGCTGTGTTGTGAACACGGTATATTCGCTGCTGAACTGAGAGCAGCTGTGTTGTGAACACGGCATATTCGCTGCTGAACTGAGAGCAGCTGTGTTGTGAACACGGTATATTCGTTGCTGAACTGAGAGCAGCTGTGTTGTGAACACGGCACATTCGCTGCTGAACTGAGAGCAGCTGTGTTGTGAACACGGCACATTCGCTGCTGAACTGAGAGCAGCTGTGTTGTGAACACGGTATATTCGCTGCTGAACTGAGAGCAGCTGTGTTGTGAACACGGCACATTCGTTGCTGAACTGAGAGCAGCTGTGTTGTGAAAACGGTATATTCGTTGCTGACTGAGAGCAGTTGTTGTGAACACGGCACATTCGCTGGTGAACTGAGAGCAGCTGTATTGTGAACACGGTATATTCGTTGCTGAACTGAGAGCAGCTGTGTTGTGAACACGGTATATTCGTTGCTGAACTGAGAGCAGCTGTGTTGTGAACACGGTATATTCGCTGCTGAACTGAGAGCAGCTGTGTTGTGAACACGGTATATTCGCTGCTGAACTGAGAGCAGCTGTGTTGTGAACACGGTATATTCGCTGCTGAACTGAGAGCAGCTGTGTTGTGAAATACGGTACATTCGCTGCTGAACTGAGAGCAGCTGTGTTGTGAACACGGTATATTCGTTGCTGAACTGAGAGCAGCTGTGTTGTGAACACGGTATATTCGCTGCTGAACTGAGAGCAGCTGTGTTGTGAACACGGTATATTCGTTGCTGGACTGAGAGCAGCTGTGTTGTGAACACGGTATATTCGCTGCTGAACTGAGAGCAGCTGTGTTGTGAACACGGTATATTCGTTGCTGAACTGAGAGCAGCTGTGTTGTGAACACGGTATATTCGTTGCTGAACTGAGAGCAGCTGTGTTGTGAACACGGTATATTCGTTGCTGAACTGAGAGCAGCTGTGTTGTGAACACGGCACATTCGCTGGTGAACTGAGAGCAGCTGTGTTGTGAACACGGTATATTCGTTGCTGAACTGAGAGCAGCTGTGTTGTGAACACGGCACATTCGTTGCTGAACTGAGAGCAGCTGTGTTGTGAACACGGTATATTCGTTGCTGAACTGAGAGCAGCTGTGTTGTGAACACGGTATATTCGCTGCTGAACTGAGAGCAGCTGTGTTGTGAACACGGCATATTCGCTGCTGAACTGAGAGCAGCTGTGTTGTGAACACGGTATATTCGTTGCTGAACTGAGAGCAGCTGTGTTGTGAACACGGTACATTCGCTGCTGAACTGAGAGCAGCTGTGTTGTGAACACGGTATATTCGCTGCTGAACTGAGAGCAGCTGTGTTGTGAACACGGTATATTCGCTGCTGAACTGAGAGCAGCTGTGTTGTGAACACGGTATATTCGTTGCTGAACTGAGAGCAGCTGTGTTGTGAACACGGTATATTCGTTGCTGAACTGAGAGCAGTTGTTGTGAACACGGCACATTCGCTGGTGAACTGAGAGCAGCTGTATTGTGAACACGGTATATTCGTTGCTGAACTGAGAGCAGCTGTGTTGTGAACACGGCATATTCGTTGCTGAACTGAGAGCAGCTGTGTTGTGAACACGGTATATTCGTTGCTGGACTGAGAGCAGCTGTGTTGTGAACACGGCACATTCGCTGCTGAACTGAGAGCAGCTGTGTTGTGAACACGGTATATTCGCTGCTGAACTGAGAGCAGCTGTGTTGTGAACACGGTATATTCGCTGCTGAACTGAGAGCAGCTGTGTTGTGAACACGGTATATTCGTTGCTGAACTGAGAGCAGCTGTGTTGTGAACACGGTATATTCGCTGCTGAACTGAGAGCAGCTGTGTTGTGAACACGGTATATTCGTTGCTGAACTGAGAGCAGCTGTGTTGTGAACACGGTATATTCGCTGCTGAACTGAGAGCAGCTGTGTTGTGAACACGGTATATTCGTTGCTGAACTGAGAGCAGCTGTGTTGTGAACACGGTATATTCGTTGCTGAACTGAGAGCAGCTGTGTTGTGAACACGGCATATTCGTTGCTGAACTGAGAGCAGCTGTGTTGTGAACACGGTACATTCGTTGCTGAACTGAGAGCAGCTGTGTTGTGAATACGGTATGTTCGCTGCTGAACTGAGAGCAGCTGTGTTGTGAACACGGCACATTCGTTGCTGAACTGAGAGCAGCTGTGTTGTGAACACGGTATATTCGTTGCTGAACTGAGAGCAGCTGTGTTGTGAACACGGTATATTCGTTGCTGAACTGAGAGCAGCTGTGTTGTGAACACGGTATATTCGCTGCTGAACTGAGAGCAGCTGTGTTGTGAACACGGTATATTCGTTGCTGAACTGAGAGCAGCTGTGTTGTGAACACGGTATATTCGCTGCTGAACTGAGAGCAGCTGTGTTGTGAACACGGTATATTCGTTGCTGAACTGAGAGCAGCTGTGTTGTGAACACGGTATATTCGTTGCTGAACTGAGAGCAGCTGTGTTGTGAACACGGTACATTCGCTGCTGAACTGAGAGCAGCTGTGTTGTGAACACGGTATATTCGCTGCTGAACTGAGAGCAGCTGTGTTGTGAACACGGTATATTCGCTGCTGAACTGAGAGCAGCTGTGTTGTGAACACGGTATATTCGTTGCTGAACTGAGAGCAGCTGTGTTGTGAACACGGTATATTCGTTGCTGAACTGAGAGCAGCTGTGTTGTGAACACGGTATATTCGCTGCTGAACTAAGAGCAGCTGTGTTGTGAACACGGTATATTCGTTGCTGAACTGAGAGCAGCTGTGTTGTGAACACGGTATATTCGCTGCTGAACTGAGAGCAGCTGTGTTGTGAACACGGTATATTCGTTGCTGAACTGAGAGCAGCTGTGTTGTGAACACGGTATATTCGTTGCTGAACTGAGAGCAGCTGTGTTGTGAACACGGTATATTCGCTGCTGAACTGAGAGCAGCTGTGTTGTGAACACGGTATATTCGTTGCTGAACTGAGAGCAGCTGTGTTGTGAACACGGTATATTCGTTGCTGAACTGAGAGCAGCTGTGTTGTGAACACGGTATATTCGTTGCTGAACTGAGAGCAGCTGTGTTGTGAACACGGCACATTCGTTGCTGAACTGAGAGCAGCTGTGTTGTGAACACGGCACATTCGCTGCTGAACTGAGAGCAGCTGTGTTGTGAACACGGTATATTCGTTGCTGAACTGAGAGCAGCTGTGTTGTGAACACGGTATATTCGCTGCTGGACTGAGAGCAGCTGTGTTGTGAACACGGCACATTCGCTGCTGAACTGAGAGCAGCTGTGTTGTGAACACGGTATATTCGCTGCTGGACTGAGAGCAGCTGTGTTGTGAACACGGTATATTCGTTGCTGGACTGAGAGCAGCTGTGTTGTGAACACGGTACATTCGTTGCTGAACTGAGAGCAGCTGTGTTGTGAACACGGTATATTCGCTGCTGAACTGAGAGCAGCTGTGTTGTGAACACGGCACATTCGCTGCTGAACTGAGAGCAGCTGTGTTGTGAACACGGTATATTCGTTGCTGAACTGAGAGCAGCTGTGTTGTGAACACGGTATATTCGCTGCTGAACTGAGAGCAGCTGTGTTGTGAACACGGTATATTCGTTGCTGAACTGAGAGCAGCTGTGTTGTGAACACGGTATATTCGCTGCTGAACTGAGAGCAGCTGTGTTGTGAACACGGTACATTCGTTGCTGAACTGAGAGCAGCTGTGTTGTGAACACGGCACATTCGTTGCTGAACTGAGAGCAGCTGTGTTGTGAACACGGTATATTCGCTGCTGAACTGAGAGCAGCTGTGTTGTGAACACGGCATATTCGTTGCTGAACTGAGAGCAGCTGTGTTGTGAACACGGTATATTCGCTGCTGAACTGAGAGCAGCTGTGTTGTGAACACGGCACATTCGTTGCTGAACTGAGAGCAGCTGTGTTGTGAACACGGTATATTCGTTGCTGAACTGAGAGCAGCTGTGTTGTGAACACGGTATATTCGCTG
This sequence comes from Angiostrongylus vasorum, assembly GCA_018806985.1. Lineage (NCBI taxonomy): Eukaryota > Metazoa > Nematoda > Chromadorea > Rhabditida > Metastrongylidae > Angiostrongylus > Angiostrongylus vasorum. The sequence goes on from JADANN010000383.1 coordinate 8,339, forward strand.
CTGAACTGAGAGCAGCTGTGTTGTGAACACGGTATATTCGTTGCTGACTGAGAGCAGCTGTGTTGTGAACACGGTACATTCGCTGCTGAACTGAGAGCAGCTGTGTTGTGAACACGGTATATTCGTTGCTGAACTGAGAGCAGCTGTGTTGTGAACACGGTATATTCGTTGCTGAACTGAGAGCAGCTGTGTTGTGAACACGGTATATTCGCTGCTGAACTGAGAGCAGCTGTGTTGTGAACACGGTACATTCGTTGCTGAACTGAGAGCAGCTGTGTTGTGAACACGGTATATTCGCTGCTGAACTGAGAGCAGCTGTGTTGTGAACACGGTATATTCGTTGCTGAACTGAGAGCAGCTGTGTTGTGAACACGGTATATTCGCTGCTGAACTGAGAGCAGCTGTGTTGTGAACACGGTATATTCGTTGCTGAACTGAGAGCAGCTGTGTTGTGAACACGGTATATTCGCTGCTGAACTGAGAGCAGCTGTGTTGTGAACACGGTATATTCGTTGCTGGACTGAGAGCAGCTATGTTGTGAACACGGCACATTCGTTGCTGAACTGAGAGCAGCTGTGTTGTGAACACGGTATATTCGCTGCTGAACTGAGAGCAGCTGTGTTGTGAACACGGTATATTCGTTGCTGAACTGAGAGCAGCTGTGTTGTGAACACGGTATATTCGTTGCTGAACTGAGAGCAGCTGTGTTGTGAACACGGTATATTCGCTGCTGAACTGAGAGCAGCTGTGTTGTGAACACGGTATATTCGTTGCTGAACTGAGAGCAGCTGTGTTGTGAACACGGTATATTCGTTGCTGAACTGAGAGCAGCTGTGTTGTGAACACGGCACATTCGCTGCTGAACTGAGAGCAGCTGTGTTGTGAACACGGTATATTCGTTGCTGAACTGAGAGCAGCTGTGTTGTGAACACGGTATATTCGTTGCTGAACTGAGAGCAGCTGTGTTGTGAACACGGTATATTCGTTGCTGAACTGAGAGCAGCTGTGTTGTGAACACGGTATATTCGCTGCTGAACTGAGAGCAGCTGTGTTGTGAACACGGTATATTCGTTGCTGAACTGAGAGCAGCTGTGTTGTGAACACGGTATATTCGTTGCTGAACTGAGAGCAGCTGTGTTGTGAACACGGTATATTCGTTGCTGAACTGAGAGCAGCTGTGTTGTGAACACGGTATATTCGTTGCTGAACTGAGAGCAGCTGTGTTGTGAACACGGTATATTCGTTGCTGAACTGAGAGCAGCTGTGTTGTGAACACGGTATATTCGTTGCTGAACTGAGAGCAGCTGTGTTGTGAACACGGTATATTCGCTGCTGAACTGAGAGCAGCTGTGTTGTGAACACGGTATATTCGTTGCTGAACTGAGAGCAGCTGTGTTGTGAACACGGTATATTCGTTGCTGAACTGAGAGCAGCTGTGTTGTGAACACGGTACATTCGCTGCTGAACTGAGAGCAGCTGTGTTGTGAACACGGTATATTCGCTGCTGAACTGAGAGCAGCTGTGTTGTGAACACGGTATATTCGTTGCTGAACTGAGAGCAGCTGTGTTGTGAACACGGTATATTCGTTGCTGAACTGAGAGCAGCTGTGTTGTGAACACGGTATATTCGTTGCTGAACTGAGAGCAGCTGTGTTGTGAACACGGTATATTCGCTGCTGAACTGAGAGCAGCTGTGTTGTGAACACGGTATATTCGCTGCTGAACTGAGAGCAGCTGTGTTGTGAACACGGTATATTCGTTGCTGAACTGAGAGCAGCTGTGTTGTGAACACGGTATATTCGTTGCTGAACTGAGAGCAGCTGTGTTGTGAACACGGTATATTCGTTGCTGAACTGAGAGCAGCTGTGTTGTGAACACGGTATATTCGTTGCTGAACTAAGAGCAGCTGTGTTGTGAACACGGTATATTCGTTGCTGAACTGAGAGCAGCTGTGTTGTGAACACGGCATATTCGTTGCTGAACTGAGAGCAGCTGTGTTGTGAACACGGTATATTCGCTGCTGAACTGAGAGCAGCTGTGTTGTGAACACGGTATATTCGTTGCTGGACTGAGAGCAGCTGTGTTGTGAACACGGTACATTCGCTGCTGAACTGAGAGCAGCTGTGCTGTGAACACGGTATATTCGCTGCTGAACTGAGAGCAGCTGTGTTGTGAACACGGTATATTCGCTGCTGAACTGAGAGCAGCTGTGTTGTGAACACGGTATATTCGCTGCTGAACTGAGAGCAGCTGTGTTGTGAACACGGTACATTCGTTGCTGAACTGAGAGCAGCTGTGTTTGTGAACACGGTATATTCGTTGCTGGACTGAGCAGCAGTCTGTTGAACAGACACACACGGCATTCTGCACTGTGCCTGCACACGTGTGCATTGTGTCGTGATGCGTGAACTGAGAGCAGCTGCGTTGTGAGCTTTGATTTACTGTTCGCTGCTGGACTGAGAGGAACGGCTTCGATGAGTTGTAGGCGCGGCATATCGCTGGTACTGGACTGAGGCAAGCTGCGTTGTGGACATTGCGGTATATTCGCTGGTGGCGGAACTGAGAGGAGGCAGCTGTCACTGTGATGAACACGGCACATTCACATGCGCTGGTGGCTGGGCAGCAGCTGTATTGTGAACGGACCACTGTTCGCTGCTGGACTGAGAGCAGCTGTGTTTAGAACGGTATATTTTGTTAGTTTAGGAGAGCAGCTGGCTGACGCAGACACGTTATTAGAGGTATATTCGCTGCTGGACTGAGGAGCGAGGCTGTTGTTGTGAACACCACCTGCTGCATGCCGTAAATTCTGCTCGCGCGCTACTGAACTGAGAGCAGCTGCTGCGTTGGCGAAACACGGTATATTCGTTGCTGGACTGTGAGCAGCTGTGTTGTGAGACACGGCACATTCGCTGCGCGAGGACGAGAGCAGCTGTGTTGTGGGCGACACGTTTTGTGTGGCGGCAGCGTGGCACATTCGTTGCTGAGCGTGAGGCAGCTGTGTTGTGGACACTATTATTATTGGTATGACATCCGCTGCTGGACCGAGCAGCTAGCCGTTTGTGAACACCGTGCACATACGCTGCCGAACGAAAGGCAGCTGTGCTGTGAATCTGCGCGTGAGAGCACGGTAGTATTCTGCCGCTGTGAACTGAGAGCGGCTGTGTTGCTTGTATCGCACGGACATATTCGCTGCCGGGACTGAGCGCTGGCTATGTTGTGAATACGGTGCACTACGTTGCTGAATTGAGGGAGCAGCTGTGCGTGTGAATACTGTATATTCGCTGCTGAACTGAGAGCAGCTATGTGTGAACACGGCACATACGTTGCTGAATTGAGAGCAGCTGTGTTGTGTGAACACGACTATATCGCTCGTTGCTGATCTGAGAGCAGCTGTGTTGTGGACACGGTAGCTGTTCGTAGCTGGACTGAGAGCAGCTGTCTTTGTAGAACACGGCACATACGTTGCTGAATTGAGAGCAGCTGTAAGCCGGGAATATCAGTATATCTGGGCTGATCGAGAGCAGCTGTCGTTGTGAACACGGTATGATCTGCTGCTGATCCGAGCGCTGCTGTGTTGTGGACACGCATGTTCGTGTAGCTGGACTGAGAGCAGCTGTTTTGTGAACACGGCACATACGTTGCTGAATCATGAGAGCAGCTGTGTTGTGAATACGGTATATTCGCTGCTGACTGGAGAGCAGCTATGTTGTGAATACGGTATATTCGTTGCTGGACTGAGAGCAGCTGTGTTGTGAGCACGGCACACTCCGCTGGTGAACTGGAGAGTTGTTGTGCGGTTAAAGCTGGCACATTCGCTTCCGAACTGAGAGTAGGTGTGTTGTGAACAGGGCATATTCGTTGCTGAACTGAGAGCACTTTGGATTGTGAACACATCACATCCACTGGGAACCGAGAGCCGTTGTGGTGGTAAAAGCGGCACATTCGCTGGTGAACTGAGAGCAGCTGTATTGTGAACACGGTATATTCGTAGCTGGACTGAGAGCAGCTCTGTTGCGAACACACGGCATATTCGCTGCTGGACTGAGAGCAGCCGTGTTGTGGACACGGTGTATATTCGTTGCCTGACTGGCTAGGAAGCAGCATGCTACGTGAATCTACGCAAATTCGCGCTGCCGAACCAAGGAGCAGCTGTCGTTTGTGGAACTGCTGGTGTGTTCGCCGCTGGACCTGAGAGCGGCTGTGTTGTGGAACACGGTATCCTTTCGGTCGCACAGTTGGCCGAGAGCAGTTATGTTGCTGAATGGTGGTATCTGGCTGCAGATCTGCCGTTCTGCGGTGAAAGCGGCACATTCGTTGCTGAACTGAGAGCAGCTGTGTTGTGGACACGGTATATCTCGTTGCTGAACTGAGAGCAGCTATGTTGTGAACACCGTGCACATTCGCTTGCCGAATTGAGAGCAGACTGTGTTGTGAATACTGTATATTCGCCACTGGACTGAGAGCAGCTATGTTGTGAACACGGCGTCACTCGTTTCACCGAACTGAACACGGCACATATCGTTGCTGAACTGAGAGCAGCTGTGTTGTGAACACGGTATATTCGTTGCTGGACTGGAGAGCAGCGCTGTGTTGTGAACACGGTATATTCGTTGCTGGACTGAGAGCAGCTGTGTTGTGAACACGGCACATTCGTTGCTGAACTGAGAGCAGCTGTGTTGTGAACACGGCACATTCGCTGCTGAACTGAGAGCAGCTGTGTTGTGAACACGGCATATTCGTTGCTGAACTGAGAGCAGCTGTGTTGTGAACACGGCATGTTCGTTGCTGGACTGAGAGCAGCTATGTTGTGAACACGGCACATTCGCTGCTGAGACTGCAGAGCAGCTGTATTGTGAACACGGTATATTCGCTGCTGGACTGAGAGCAGCTGTGTTGTGAACACGGTATATTCGTTGCTGAACTGAGAGCAGCTGTGTTGTGAACACGGCAAATTCGCTGCTGAACTAGAGAGCAGCTGTGTTGTGGGAACACGGGTATATTCGCCGCTGGACTGAGAGCGGCTGTATTGTGAACACGGTATATTCGTTGCTGGACTGAGAGCAGCTATGTTGTGAATACGGTGCATTCGCTGCAGATCTGGAGAGCCGTTCTGCGGTGAACAGCGGCATACTCGTTGCTGAACTGAGAGCAGCTGTGTTGTGAACACGGTATATTCGTTGCTGAACTGAGAGCAGCTGTGTTGTGAACACGGCACATTCGTCTGCTGAACTGAGAGCAGCTGTGTTGTGAACACTGTATATTCGCTGCTGAACTGAGAGCAGCTATGTTGTGAACACGGCACATACGTTGCTGAACTGAGAGCAGCTGTGTTGTGAATACGGTATATTCGCTGCTGGACTGAGAGCAGCTGTGTTGTGAATACGGTATATTCGTTGCTGGACTGAGAGCAGCTGTGTTGTGAACACGGCACACTCGCTGGTGAACTGAGAGCTCTTGTCGTGAACACGGCACATTCGCTGCTGAACTGAGAGCAGGTGTGTTGTGAACACGGGCACATTCGTTGCTGAACTGAGAGCAGCTGTGATTGTGAACACAGTCACATCCGCTGGTGAACTGAGAGCAGCTGTGTTGTGAACAGCGGCACATTCGTTGCTGAACTGAGAGCAGCTGTGTTGTGAACACGGTATATTCGTTGCTGACTGAGAGCAGCTGTTGTGAACACCGTAAATTCGCTGCTGAACTAAGAGCAGCTGTGTTGTGAACACGGTATATTCGCTGCTGGACTGAGAGCAGCTGTGTTGTGAACACGGCACATTCGTTGCTGAACTGAGAGCAGCTGTGTTGTGAACACGGTATATTCGTTGCTGAACTGAGAGCAGCTGTGTTGTGAACACGGCATATTCGTTGCTGAACTGAGAGCAGCTGTGTTGTGAACACGGTATATTCGTTGCTGGACTGAGAGCAGCTGTGTTGTGAACACGGTACATTCGCTGCTGAACTGAGAGCAGCTGTGCTGTGAACACGGTATATTCGCTGCTGAACTGAGAGCAGCTGTGTTGTGAACACGGTATATTCGTTGCTGAACTGAGAGCAGCTGTGTTGTGAACACGGTATATTCGTTGCTGGACTGAGAGCAGCTGTGTTGTGAACACGGTATATTCGCTGCTGAACTGAGAGCAGCTGTGTTGTGAACACGGCACATTCGCTGCTGAACTGAGAGCAGCTGTGTTGTGAACACGGTATATTCGTTGCTGAACTGAGAGCAGCTGTGTTGTGAACACGGTACATTCGCTGCTGAACTGAGAGCAGCTGTGTTGTGAACACGGTATATTCGTTGCTGAACTGAGAGCAGCTGTGTTGTGAACACGGTATATTCGTTGCTGGACTGAGAGCAGCTGTGTTGTGAACACGGCACATTCGTTGCTGAACTGAGAGCAGCTGTGTTGTGAATACGGTATATTCGCTGCTGAACTGAGAGCAGCTGTGTTGTGAACACGGTATATTCGTTGCTGGACTGAGAGCAGCTATGTTGTGAACACGGCACATTCGTTGCTGAACTGAGAGCAGCTGTGTTGTGAACACGGTATATTCGTTGCTGAACTGAGAGCAGCTTTGTTGTGAACACGGTACATTCGCTGCTGAACTAAGAGCAGCTGTGTTGTGAACACGGTATATTCGTTGCTGGACTGAGAGCAGCTGTGTTGTGAACACGGTATATTCGTTGCTGAACTGAGAGCAGCTGTGTTGTGAACACGGTATATTCGTTGCTGAACTGAGAGCAGCTGTGTTGTGAACACGGCACATTCGCTGCTGAACTGAGAGCAGCTGTGTTGTGAACACGGTATATTCGTTGCTGGACTGAGAGCAGCTGTGTTGTGAACACGGTATATTCGCTGCTGAACTGAGAGCAGCTGTGTTGTGAACACGGTATATTCGTTGCTGGACTGAGAGCAGTTGTTGTGAACACCGTAAATTCGCTGCTGAACTAAGAGCAGCTGTGTTGTGAACACGGTATATTCGTTGCTGGACTGAGAGCAGCTGTGTTGTGAACACGGTATATTCGCTGCTGAACTGAGAGCAGCTGTGTTGTGAACACGGTATATTCGTTGCTGAACTGAGAGCAGCTGTGTTGTGAACACGGTATATTCGTTGCTGAACTGAGAGCAGCTGTGTTGTGAACACGGTATATTCGTTGCTGAACTGAGAGCAGCTGTGTTGTGAACACGGTATATTCGCTGCTGAACTGAGAGCAGCTGTGTTGTGAACACGGTATATTCGTTGCTGGACTGAGAGCAGCTGTGTTGTGAACACGGTATATTCGTTGCTGAACTGAGAGCAGCTGTGTTGTGAACACGGTATATTCGCTGCTGAACTGAGAGCAGCTGTGTTGTGAACACGGCACATTCGTTGCTGAACTGAGAGCAGCTGTGTTGTGAACACGGTATATTCGTTGCTGAACTGAGAGCAGCTGTGTTGTGAACACGGTATATTCGTTGCTGAACTGAGAGCAGCTGTGTTGTGAACACGGTATATTCGTTGCTGAACTGAGAGCAGCTGTGTTGTGAACACGGTATATTCGTTGCTGAACTGAGAGCAGCTGTGTTGTGAACACGGTATATTCGTTGCTGAACTGAGAGCAGCTGTGTTGTGAACACGGTATATTCGCTGCTGAACTGAGAGCAGCTGTGTTGTGAACACGGTATATTCGTTGCTGAACTGAGAGCAGCTGTGTTGTGAACACGGTATATTCGCTGCTGAACTGAGAGCAGCTGTGTTGTGAACACGGTATATTCGTTGCTGAACTGAGAGCAGCTGTGTTGTGAACACGGTATATTCGCTGCTGAACTGAGAGCAGCTGTGTTGTGAACACGGTACATTCGTTGCTGAACTGAGAGCAGCTGTGTTGTGAACACGGTATATTCGTTGCTGGACTGAGAGCAGCTGTGTTGTGAACACGGTACATTCGCTGCTGAACTGAGAGCAGCTGTGTTGTGAACACGGTATATTCGTTGCTGACTGAGAGCAGCTGTTGTGAACACGGCACATTCGCTGGTGAACTGAGAGCAGCTGTATTGTGAACACGGTATATTCGTTGCTGGACTGAGAGCAGCTGTGTTGTGAACACGGCACATTCGTTGCTGAACTGAGAGCAGCTGTGTTGTGAACACGGTATATTCGTTGCTGGACTGAGAGCAGCTGTGTTGTGAACACGGTACATTCGCTGCTGAACTGAGAGCAGCTGTGTTGTGAACACGGTATATTCGCTGCTGGACTGAGAGCAGCTGTGTTGTGAACACGGCACATTCGTTGCTGAACTGAGAGCAGCTGTGTTGTGAACACGGTACATTCGTTGCTGAACTGAGAGCAGCTGTGTTGTGAACACGGTATATTCGCTGCTGAACTGAGAGCAGCTGTGTTTGTGAACACGGTACATTCGTTGCTGAACTGAGAGCAGCTGTGTTGTGAACACGGTATATTCGCTGCTGAACTGAGAGCAGCTGTGTTGTGAACACGGTATATTCGTTGCTGAACTGAGAGCAGCTGTGTTGTGAACACGGTATATTCGCTGCTGGACTGAGAGCAGCTGTGTTGTGAACACGGCACATTCGCTGCTGAACTGAGAGCAGCTGTGTTGTGAACACGGTATATTCGTTGCTGAACTGAGAGCAGCTGTGTTGTGAACACGGCACATTCGTTGCTGAACTGAGAGCAGCTGTGTTGTGAACACGGTATATTCGTTGCTGACTGAGAGCAGCTGTGTTGTGAACACGGTATATTCGCTGCTGAACTGAGAGCAGCTGTGTTGTGAACACGGCATATTCGCTGCTGAACTGAGAGCAGCTGTGTTGTGAACACGGTATATTCGCTGCTGAACTGAGAGCAGCTGTGTTGTGAACACGGCATATTCGCTGCTGAACTGAGAGCAGCTGTGTTGTGAACACGGCACATTCGTTGCTGAACTGAGAGCAGCTGTGTTGTGAACACGGTACATTCGCTGCTGAACTGAGAGCAGCTGTGTTGTGAACACGGTACATTCGTTGCTGAACTGAGAGCAGCTGTGTTGTGAACACGGCACATTCGTTGCTGAACTGAGAGCAGCTGTGTTGTGAACACGGTATATTCGCTGCTGAACTGAGAGCAGCTGTGTTGTGAACACGGTATATTCGCTGCTGGACTGAGAGCAGCTGTGTTGTGAACACGGTATATTCGCTGCTGGACTGAGAGCAGCTGTGTTGTGAACACGGTACATTCGCTGCTGAACTGAGAGCAGCTGTGTTGTGAACACGGCACATTCGTTGCTGAACTGAGAGCAGCTGTGTTTGTGAACACGGTATATTCGCTGCTGAACTGAGAGCAGCTGTGTTGTGAACACGGCACATTCGTTGCTGAACTGAGAGCAGCTGTGTTGTGAACACGGTATATTCGTTGCTGAACTGAGAGCAGCTGTGTTGTGAACACGGTATATTCGCTGCTGAACTGAGAGCAGCTGTGTTGTGAACACGGCACATTCGTTGCTGAACTGAGAGCAGCTGTGTTGTGAACACGGTATATTCGCTGCTGAACTGAGAGCAGCTGTTTTGTGAACACGGCACATTCGTTGCTGAACTGAGAGCAGCTGTGTTGTGAACACGGTATATTCGCCGCTGGACTGAGAGCAGCTGTGTTGTGAACACGGTATATTCGCTGCTGGACTGAGAGCAGCTGTGTTGTGAACACGGTACATTCGTTGCTGAACTGAGAGCAGCTCGTGTTGTGAACACGGTATATTCGCTGCTGAACTGAGAGCAGCTGTGTTGTGAACACGGCACATTCGCTGCTGAACTGAGAGCAGCTGTGTTGTGAACACGGTATATTCGCTGCTGGACTGAGAGCAGCTGTGTTGTGAACACGGTATATTCGCTGCTGAACTGAGAGCAGCTGTGTTGTGAACACGGCACATTCGTTGCTGAACTGAGAGCAGCTGTGTTGTGAACACGGTACATTCGTTGCTGAACTGAGAGCAGCTGTGTTGTGAACACGGCACATTCGCTGCTGAACTGAGAGCAGCTGTGTTTGTGAACACGGCACATTCGTTGCTGAACTGAGAGCAGCTGTGTTGTGAACACGGTATATTCGCTGCTGGACTGAGAGCAGCTGTGTTGTGAACACGGCACATTCGTTGCTGAACTGAGAGCAGCTGTGTTGTGAACACGGCATATTCGCTGCTGAACTGAGAGCAGCTGTGTTGTGAACACGGTATATTCGCTGCTGGACTGAGAGCAGCTGTGTTGTGAACACGGTATATTCGCTGCTGGACTGAGAGCAGCTGTGTTGTGAACACGGCACATTCGCTGCTGAACTGAGAGCAGCTGTGTTGTGAACAGCGGCACATTTCGTTTGCTGAAACTGAGACGCAGCTTGTTGTGAACACGGCACATTCGCTGGTGAACTGAGAGCAGCTGTGTTGTGAACAGCGGCACATTCGCTGCTGAACTGAGAGCAGCTGTGTTGCGAACACGGGCACATTCGTTGCTGAACTGAGAGCCCTTGGGTTGTGAACACATCACATCCGCTGGTGAACCGAGAGCCGTTGTGTGGTGAAAGCGGCACTTTCTTTGCTGAACTGAACGCCCTTGTTTGTGAACACGGCATATTCGTTGCTGAACTGAGAGCAGCTGTGTTGTGAACACGGCACATTCGCTGGTGAACTGAGAGCAGCTGTTTTGTGAACACGGCACATTCGTTGCTGAACTGAGAGCAGCTGTGTTGTGAACACGGCACATTCGTTGCTGAACTGAGCGCAGCTGTGTGTGTGAACACGGCACATTCGTTGCTGAACTGAGAGCTGTTGTGTTGTGAACACGGTATATTCGCAGCTGGACTGAGAACAGCTGTTTTGTGAACACGGCACATTCGTTGCTGAACTGAGAGCAGCTGTGTTGTGAACACGGTATACTCGTTGCTGAACTGAGAGCCGTTGTGTGGTGAAAGCGGCACTTTCTTTGCTGAAATGAACGCCCTTGTTTGTGAGCACGGCACATTCGCTGGTGAAACTGAGAGCCGTTGTGCGGTTAAAGCGGCACATTCGCTGCTAAACTGAGGGCAGCTTTGTTGTGAGCACGGCACACTCGCTGGTGAACTGAGGGCTGTTGTGTTGCGAACAGGGGCACATTCGTTGCTGAACTGAGAGCCCTTGGGTTGTGAACACATCACATCCGCTGGTGAACCGAGAGCCGTTGTGTGGTTAACGCGGCACATTCGCTGCTGAACTGAGAGCAGCTGTGTTGTGAACACGGTATATTCGCTGCTGGACTGAGAGCAGCTGTGTTGTGAACACGGCACATTCGCTGCAGAACTGAGAGCCGTTGTGTAGTGAAAGCAGCATTTTCTTTGCTGAACTGAACGCCCTGTTTGAGCAGCATTCGTTGCTGAACTGAGAGCAGCTGTGTTGCGGAACACGGGCACATTCGTTGCTGGACTGAGAGCAGCTGTGTTGTGAACACGGCACATTCGCTGGTGAACTGAGAGCAGCTGTGCTGTTAACACGGCACATTCGCTGCTGAACTGAGAGCAGCTGTGTTGTGAACACGGTATATTCGCTGCTGAACTGAGGGCAGCTGTGTTGTGAAAGCACGGCACATTCGCTGCAGAACTGAGAGCCGTTGTGTGGTGAAAGCGGCACTTTCTTTGCTGAAATGAACGCCCTTGTTTGTGAGCACGGCACATTCGCTTCTGAACTGAGAGCAGGTGTGTTGCGAACAGGGCACATTCGTTGCTGCACTGAGAGCCCTTGGGTTGTGAACACATCACATCCGCTGGTGAACCGAGAGCCGTTGTGCGGTTAAAGCGGCACATTCGCTGCTGAACTGAGAGCAGCTGTGTTGTGAGCACGGCACATTCGCTGGTAAACTGCGCGCCGTTGTGCGGTTAAAGCGGCACATTCGCTTCTGAACTGAGAGCAGGTGTGTTGCGAACAGGGCACATTCGTTGCTGAACTGAGAGCCCTTGGGTCGCTGCTAAACTGAGGGCAGCTGTGTTGTGAACACGGTATAATCGCTGCTGGACTGAGAGCAGCTGTGTTGTGAACACGGCACATTCGCTTCTGAACTGAGAGCAGGTGTGTTGCGAACAGGGCACATTCGTTGCTGAACTGAGAGCAGCTGTGTTGTGAACACGGTATATTCGTAGCTGGACTGAGGAGCAGCTGTTTTGTGAACACGGCACATTCGTTGCTGAACTGAGAGCAGCTGTGTTGTGAGCACGGCACATTCGCTGCAGAACTGAGAGCCGTTGTGTGGTGAAAGCGGCACTTTCTTTGCTGAAATGAACGCCCTTGTTTGTGAGCACGGCACATTCGCTGGTTAACTGCGCGCCGTTGTGCGGTTAAAGCGGCACATTCGCTGCTGGACTGAGAGCAGCTGTATTGTGAACACGGTATATTCGCTGCTGGACTGAGAGCAGCTGTGTTGTGAACACGGCACATTCGCTGCAGAACTGAGAGCCGTTGTGTGGTGAAAGCGGCACTTTCTTTGCTGAAATGAACGCCCTTGTTTGTGAGCACGGCACATTCGCTGGTTAACTGCGCGCCGTTGTGCGGTTAAAGCGGCACATTCGCTGCTGAACTGAGAGCAGCTGTGTTGTCAACACGGCATATTCGCTGCTGGACTGAGAGCAGCTGTGTTGTGAACACGGCACATTCGTTGCTGAACTGAGAGCAGCTGTGTTGTGAACACGGCACATTCGCTGGTGAACTGAGAGCAGCTGTTTTGTGAACACGGCACATTCGTTGCTGAACTGAGCGCAGCTGTGTTGTGAACACGGTATATTCGCAGCTGGACTGAGAGCAGCTGTTTTGTGAACACGGCACATTCGTTGCTGAACTGAGAGCAGCTGTGTTGTGAACACGGTATATTCGCTGCTGAACTGAGCGCAGCTGTGTTGTTAACACGGTATATTCGCTGCTGGACTGAGAGCAGCTGTGTTGTGAACACGGTATATTCGCTGCTGGACTGAGAGCAGCTGTGTTGTGAACACGGGCACATTCGTTGCTGAACTGAGAGCCCTTTAGGTTGCGAACACATGCACATCCGCTGGTGAACCGAGAGCCGTTGTGCGGTTAAAGCGGCACATTCGCCTGCTGAACTGAGAGCAGCTGTGTTGTGAACACGGGCACATTCGCTGCTGAACTGAGAGCCGCTGTGTTGTGAACACGGTCATATTCGCTGCTGGAGTGAGAGCAGCTGTGTTGTGAACACGGCACATTCGTTGCTGAACTGAGAGCAGCTGTGTTGTGAACACGGCACATTCGCTGGTGAACTGAGAGCAGCTGTTTTGTGAACACGGCACATTCGTTGCTGAACTGAGCGCAGCTGTTTTGTGAACACGGCACATTCGTTGCTGAACTGAGCGCAGCTGTGTTGTGAACACGGCACATTCGTTGCTGAACTGAGAGCTGTTGTGTTGTGAACACGGTATATTCGCAGCTGGACTGAGAACAACTGTTTTGTGAACACGGCACATTCGTTGCTGAACTGAGAGCAGCTGTGTTGTGAACACGGTATACTCGTTGCTGAACTGAGAGCCGTTGTGTGGTGAAAGCGGCACTTTCTTTGCTGAAATGAACGCCCTTGTTTGTGAGCACGGCACATTCGCTGGTAAACTGCGCGCCGTTGTGCGGTTAAAGCGGCACATTCGCTGCTAAACTGAGGGGCAGCTGTGTTGTGAGCACGGCACACTCGCTGGTGAACTGAGAGCTGTTGTGTTGCGAACAGGGCACATTCGTTGCTGAACTGAGAGCCCTTGGGTTGTAAACACATCACATCCGCTGGTGAACCGAGAGCCGTTGTGCGGTTAACGCGGCACATTCGCTGCTGAACTGAGAGCAGCTGTGTTGTTAACACGGTATATTCGCTGCTGGACTGAGAGCAGCTGTATTGTGAACACGGTATATTCGCTGCTGAACTGAGGGCAGCTGTGTTGTGAGCACGGCACATTCGCTGCAGAACTGAGAGCCGTTGTGTGGTGAAAGCGGCACTTTCTTTGCTGAAATGAACGCCCTTGTTTGTGAGCACGGCACATTCGCTTCTGAACTGAGAGCAGGTGTGTTGCGAACAGGGCACATTCGTTGCTGCACTGAGAGCCCTTGGGTTGTGAACACATCACATCCGCTGGTGAACCGAGAGCCGTTGTGCGGTTAAAGCGGCACATTCGCTGCTGAACTGAGAGCAGCTGTGTTGTGAGCACGGCACATTCGCTGGTAAACTGCGCGCCGTTGTGCGGTTAAAGCGGCACATTCGCTTCTGAACTGAGAGCAGGTGTGTTGCGAACAGGGCACATTCGTTGCTGAACTGAGAGCCCTTGGGTCGCTGCTAAACTGAGGGCAGCTGTGTTGTGAACACGGTATAATCGCTGCTGGACTGAGAGCAGCTGTGTTGTGAACACGGCACATTCGCTTCTGAACTGAGAGCAGGTGTGTTGCGAACAGGGCACATTCGTTGCTGAACTGAGAGCAGCTGTGTTGTGAACACGGTATATTCGTAGCTGGACTGAGAGCAGCTGTTTTGTGAACACGGCACATTCGTTGCTGAACTGAGAGCAGCTGTGTTGTGAGCACGGCACATTCGCTGCAGAACTGAGAGCCGTTGTGTGGTGAAAGCGGCACTTTCTTTGCTGAAATGAACGCCCTTGTTTGTGAGCACGGCACATTCGCTGGTTAACTGCGCGCCGTTGTGCGGTTAAAGCGGCACATTCGCTGCTGGACTGAGAGCAGCTGTATTGTGAACACGGTATATTCGCTGCTGGACTGAGAGCAGCTGTGTTGTGAACACGGCACATTCGCTGCAGAACTGAGAGCCGTTGTGTGGTGAAAGCGGCACTTTCTTTGCTGAAATGAACGCCCTTGTTTGTGAGCACGGCACATTCGCTGGTTAACTGCGCGCCGTTGTGCGGTTAAAGCGGCACATTCGCTGCTGAACTGAGAGCAGCTGTGTTGTCAACACGGTATATTCGCTGCTGGACTGAGAGCAGCTGTGTTGTGAACACGGCACATTCGTTGCTGAACTGAGAGCAGCTGTGTTGTGAACACGGCACATTCGCTGGTGAACTGAGAGCAGCTGTTTTGTGAACACGGCACATTCGTTGCTGAACTGAGCGCAGCTGTGTTGTGAACACGGTATATTCGCAGCTGGACTGAGAGCAGCTGTTTTGTGAGACACGGCACATTCGTTGCTGAACTGAGAGCAGCTGTGTTGTGAACACGGTATATTCGCAGCTGAACAGAGCGCAGCTGTGTTGTTAACACGGTATATTCGCTGCTGGACTGAGAGCAGCTGTGTTGTGAACACGGTATATTCGCTGCTGGAGTGAGAGCAGCTGTGTTGCGAACAGGGCACATTCGTTGCTGAACTGAGAGCCCTTGGGTTGCGAACACATCACATCCGCTGGTGAACCGAGAGCCGTTGTGCGGTTAAAGCGGCACATTCGCTGCTGAACTGAGAGCAGCTGTGTTGTGAACACGGTATATTCGCTGCTGAACTGAGGGCAGCTGTGTTGTGAACACGGTATATTCGCTGCTGGAGTGAGAGCAGCTGTGTTGTGAACACGGCAGATTCGTTGCTGAACTGAGAGCAGCTGTGTTGTGAACACGGTGTATTCGTTGCTGACTGAGAGCAGTTGTTGTGAGCACGGCACATTCGTTGCTGAACTGAGAGCTGTTGTGTTGTGAACACGGTATATTCGCAGCTGGACTGAGAACAGCTGTTTTGTGAACACGGCACATTCGTTGCTGAACTGAGAGCAGCTGTGTTGTGAACACGGTATATTCGCTGCTGAACTGAGAGCCGTTGTGTGGTGAAAGCGGCACTTTCTTTGCTGAAATGAACGCCCTTGTTTGTGAGCACGGCACATTCGCTGGTAAACTGCGCGCCGTTGTGCGGTTAAAGCGGCACATTCGCTGCTAAACTGAGGGCAGCTGTGTTGTGAGCACGGCACCTCCGCTGCAGAACTGAGAGCCGTTGTGCGGTTAAAGCGGCACATTCGCTTCTAAACTGAGATCAGGTGTGTTGCGAACAGGGGCACATTCGTTGCTGCACTGAGAGCCCTTGGGTTGTGAACACATCACATCCGCTGGTGAACCGAGGCCGTTGTGCGGTTAAACGCGGCACATTCGCTGCTGAACTGAGAGCAGCTGTGTTAGTGGGCACGGCACATTCGCTGGTAAACTGCGCGCCGTTGTGCGGTTAAAGCGGCACATTCGCTTCTAAACTGAGATCAGGTGTGTTGCGAACAGGGCACATTCGTTGCTGAACTGAGAGCCCTTGGGTTGTGAACACATCACATCCGCTGGTGAACCGAGAGCCGTTGTGCGGTTAACGCGGCACATTCGCTGCTGAACTGAGAGCAGCTGTGTTGTTAACACGGTATATTCGCTGCTGGACTGAGAGCAGCTGTATTGTGAACACGGTATATTCGCTGCTGAACTGAGGGCAGCTGTGTTGTGAGCACGGCACATTCGCTGCAGAACTGAGAGCCGTTGTGTGGTGAAAGCTGCACTTTCTTTGCTGAAATGAACGCCCTTGTTTGTGAGCACGGCACATTCGCTGGTAAACTGCGCGCCGTTGTGCGGTTAAAGCGGCACATTCGCTTCTAAACTGAGATCAGGTGTGTTGCGAACAGGGCACATTCGTTGCTGCACTGAGAGCCCTTGGGTTGTGAACACATCACATCCGCTGGTGAACCGAGAGCCGTTGTGCGGTTAAAGCGGCACATTCGCTGCTGAACTGAGGGCAGCTGTGTTGTGAGCACGGCACATCCGCTGCAGAACTGAGAGCCGTTGTGCGGTTAAAGCGGCACATTCGCTTCTAAACTGAGATCAGGTGTGTTGCGAACAGGGCACATTCGTTGCTGCACTGAGAGCCCTTGGGTTGTGAACACATCACATCCGCTGGTGAACCGAGAGCCGTTGTGCGGTTAAAGCGGCACATTCGCTGCTGAACTGAGAGCAGCTGTGTTGTGAGCACGGCACATTCGCTGGTAAACTGCGCGCCGTTGTGCTGTTAAAGCGGCACATTCGCTTCTGAACTGAGAGCAGGTGTGTTGCGAACAGGGCACATTCGTTGCTGAACTGAGAGCCCTTGGGTCGCTGCTAAACTGAGGGCAGCTGTGTTGTGAACACGGTATATTCGCTGCTGGACTGAGAGCAGCTGTGTTGTGAACACGGCACATTCGCTTCTGAACTGAGAGCAGGTGTGTTGCGAACAGGGCACATTCGTTGCTGAACTGAGAGCAGCTGTTTTGTGAACACGGCACATTCGCTGGTGAACTGAGAGCCGTTGTGCGGTTAAAGCGGCACATTCGCTTCTGAACTGAGAGCAGGTGTGTTGCGAACAGGGCACATTCGTTGCTGAACTGAGAGCCCTTGGGTTGTGAACACATCACATCCGCTGGTGACCCGAGAGCCTTTGTGCGGTTAAAGCGGCACATTCGCTGCTGAACTGAGAGGAGCTGTGTTGTCAACACGGTATATTCGCTGCTGGACTGAGAGCAGCTGTGTTGTGAACACGGCACATTCGTTGCTTAACTGAGAGCAGCTGTGTTGTGAACACGGCACATTCGCTGGTGAACTGAGAGCAGCTGTATTGTGAACACGGTATATTCGTAGCTGGACTGAGAGCAGCTGTTTTGTGAACACGGCACATTCGTTGCTGAACTGAGAGCAGCTGTGTCGTGAACACGGTATATTCGTAGCTGGACTGAGAGCAGCTGTTTTGTGAACACGGCACATTCGCTGGTGAACTGAGAGCAGCTGTTTGTGAACACGGCACATTCGTTGCTGGACTGAGAGCAGCTGTGTTGTGAACACGGTATATTCGCTGCTGAACTGAGGGCAGCTGTGTTGTGAGCACGGCACATTCGCTGCAGAACTTAGAGCCGTTGTGTGGTGAAAGCGGCACTTTCTTTGCTGAAATGAACGCCCTTGTTTGTGAGCACGGCACATTCGCTGGTTAACTGCGCGCCGTTGTGCGGTTAAAGCGGCACATTCGCTGCTGGACTGAGAGCAGCTGTGTTGTGAGCACGGCACATTCGCTGCAGAACTTAGAGCCGTTGTGTGGTGAAAGCGGCACTTTCTTTGCTGAAATGAACGCCGTTGTTTGTGAGCACGGCACATTCGCTGGTAAACTGCGCGCCGTTGTGCGGTTAAAGCGGCACATTCGCTTCTGAACTGAGAGGAGCTGTGTTGTCAACTCGGTATATTCGCTGCTGGACTGAGAGCAGCTGTGTTGTGAACACGGCATATTCGCTGGAGGACTGAGAGCAGCTGTATTGTGAGCGCGGCATATTCGCCGCAGAACTGAGAGCCGTTGTGTTGTGACCACGGCACATTCGCTGCAGAACTGAGGCCCGTTCTGTTGTGAACAGCGCGCATTCACTTCTGAACTGAGAGCAGTTGTGTTGCGAACACGGCACGTTCGCTGCTTAACTGTGAGCTGTTGTGTTGTAAACATGTCACATCAGCCCCTGTACTGGCAGCCGTTCTGCTGTGAACACGGCACGTTCCCGTGCGTGCGCAAGCTCTCAAAAGTTCAGTTTCTATTGAAATATTTAAAGAATCGAAGAAGAGACTTTATTTGCGGATTATCACTGTTAAGGCATCAGTAAAGGCAAGTCGTAAGTAAGCTATTTCAGTTAAATCAAGTTGATCAAGGCCATCGCCATTTTCTGGTTCTGAATTTCTCAAAACTGGGTATCATACGACTTCACGCAGTGTGCATGCTAAGGCGCACAGATTCGACGATTCTTTTGAAGATGATCCTATTCGAATACCAATACAGAAATTCTATTATATTGTAGTAAAGTACCAGCTACATCGTGTATAAACTTCTGTGCAAGTCTTATTGGAATAAGAATAGGCATGAGCTTCTTCATTTAGGTCTGTGTTCTTCGCTCTATTCACCGTTTTTGTAGGAATTCTTTTTTATTAGGGAGTTATTATTTCATTACTAATATCTTTGTTTATTTAGCCCTTTGCTTACACGTTTTGCTAATATTACTGTCCTTGAAACTTTAAATGATGATAAAAATATGAGAGGATGGAAGAAAATTCTTTATGCTTACGATTGTCCAGCTATACGATCATGACAAAAAATAAATGGATAACAGAACGATCGTCGTTGCCACAATTGGTGAATATTATAATAACTCGTATGTAGTGGCTCCATAGATGAGCTCTAGAACTGGCACCAATATGTCGCTGTTAAAAGAATTTCAAAAACAAAAGAAATAGAAAAAATGACAAAATTAAAAACACAAAAATAACAAGAAAATAATAATTAATAATAAGTCACTAAAATAAAATTAATAGTTTTTCTGTATTTACGAGGCGTATTCATGCATGCCTGTATGGGTTCTGGTTCTAGTTTATGTCGAATTGTATGCTACGAGTCAATTAAGCCTAAAGCCTGCAATCAAGTGACAGGGAAGTAAATGAGAGGCGGTAAGGAGTCGCCTCCAACAAACAAGCTCCACGTCCACACTGGAAGAGCCTTGCAAGCTAACCGTTAGTATACCCAGCCCCAACATTCAGAGTACAGCAAGCTATGCGTTGGTATCAAAATGCTAAACAATGTAAAAGAAACGGGGCTCATTACCCTGACCTCGAAAGAGCCCCTAATTAGGCAGCGTTGCTAGGACGAGTACTGAGAGGCTGCTAAAATCTTCGGGAACTTTCTAAGCTGCCTGAATTGAAAAGGGCTAAGGTGACGATCTGTACCTACAATGCAGGTACACTTGCATCCGAGTCCTCGATAGAAGACTTATACATGCAAGCAAGAAAGATAAGGTACGACGTCATCGGCTTGGCCGAGACGAGACGACGCCACCCATTCAACGCAGTCTATGACACCGGAGAAGAACTGTTCCTCGGAACGCGACAGTAGAGGATTCGGCGGCGTCGGCGTTCTCGTCAACACGAGTTTGTCCATGAACATCGATTCATTCGAACAGCTTACAACCTGAATCGGACGTTTACGATTAAAAAGGTGTGGATCAATACCGGCTTTGACAATCTTCGTCGTTTACGCGCTGACATCAAGCTACTATGACGAACAAGAAGTCGAAGTGTTCTATATGGACTTGTAGAAGTTCTGCAGAGAAGACCATACATTCTTCAAGGTCATCATTGGAGATTTCAACCCTAAGATTAGACCAAGAAGAACGTCTGAAGAACGTTACATTGCGACCCATGGATTACAATGGAGCGAACAGGGTGACCGGCTATCTGAGCTTGTCATGGCGAGCAAGACCATCCATGGTAACTCGCAATTCCAGAAGCCCCACCCTCAACGCTGGACGTGGGAGTCTCCAGGTGGAGAGTACCATAACGAAATAGACCACATCATAGTAAATAGGATGTTTTACCTTACCGATGTCGCTGTTGTTCCAGAGTTCTACACTGGATCAGACAGCATCGCCTCCTTCGTGTGAAACTCCACTTCTCGCGCAAAGGAGAAAAATCTAACAAATTCAAAAAAACGAAATTTCAAAATTGTCATAAAGTGGGACATATCTAATCCACTGATCGGGTGTTGGAAAAAATGCCCTTTGCGGTAACATCGAAGAGGAATATGATCGACTCATTCAACATCTTTACGTTTGTGCAATGAAAGCTGAGAGTTCCAAAGTCACCAAGAGACATCTGTCTCCAGAAACACTCGAGCTGATACGCCAGCGTGGAATCGCACCGGCTGCAGGCAACTGCGAACTAACGTCGGACTTGCAAAACAATGTAGACAAGCGATAAAAGAAGACCTTAGAGAGAGAAGAGCAGCAGTTATTGTCGAAGCTGCAGAAACTGGAAAAAGCGTTCGCGAACCCCACCGAAGCTTTGCCAATCACAAAACGAAGACAATTGCACTCCAACGCCCAGACGGAAGAGTTACAGCGTACACAAAGACACTGGAGAAAATCACTGACGAGTACAACGCAGATCTCTTCATTAGTCACGTCGTTCTTTCCTCAAACCAAGTAATGGAGGATGCATTTGTTGTTCCACTGGTTTTCTCTTACGGAATCCAACATGCTATTTCGTCGGTGAAGAATCGAACAACACCAACTCTAGGCAGGATATGCTCTGAATACCTATAAAACCTTCTGCCGCTCTTCATAAACACGTTGGCTCAGCTACTCACTCGTTACTTGTCAAAATGCGTTCCAGTGGATGAACGGCAAGATCGTGGTAGTGCTCAAGAAGGGTGATCTTCACGATGTTGGCAACTATCGCCCAATCTGCTTGCTGTCTGTCGTCTACGAACTCTTCTGTCGAGACATCCTAAACAGAATTGGCAGAACACTGAACGGAGGGCAACCATGTGAGCAAGTAGGGTTTCAAAAAAGAAAAGCCAAGCCAAGTAATAAAAAACATCTTGGTTCATTACCTTTCCTCTCACCCCCCTCACACGAAAAAGTGCGCTTGTAAGAAACATGTTTCGAACAGCAACCAACGTGTGCACGGGAAGGGAGCAGAGAGAGGAGTCCCGGAACTTGGCGCGGCAAACAGCCATTTCTAATGGCTACGAAACTGTAGCTCGGGACAGGTGTAGAGGAAATCCTAGGCCTCCAAACGACAGCTCTAGCGATAAAATGGTCCCGTTTATCCTACCCTTCATCTCAAATGATGTAAGTGCAGCTATAAAACGCTGCTTAAGAAGGGCGGGTCTAGAGAATTCGGTAAACGTAGTTGAAATGCCACCGAGTAATCTTAGGCGCCAACTAGTTCGTAACCGCCTATATGACCGTCTATGTGCAACGCAAAATTGCATAGTTTGCCCTAATGGTAGAGATGATGATTGCATGAGCTCGGGTACAGTTTATCTGATCTCCTGTAAGACGTGCGGAGACGAATACATTGGCGAGACGGGCAGACCCCTCTGTGTCCGCATAAAAAAGAACACCTAGTCGGCAAATGTAAACCAAATACCCCACTAGGCACGCATAGGACCCAGAGACATGGCGGGGAGGACTTTGAAGTACGTGTCACGATCCTCGCACAGGAATCGAGAACACAAGCGCGCAAAACTCTCGTGGCGTTCTGGATTAATTCCAGAAGTCCGAAAATGAACCGCAGGGAAGAATGCCTCATTATCATGGGCAATATATAAGGCTGTTATTTTGATGGGAGGGGGCATATTACGCTTCCATGTGAACTCTGTGCGGTTGGTCTCCACGCGACATACTCAGTGGAAGCCTCATAGAAAGCGGTGAGTGTGCAGAGCTGTGTTCAATGTGATTGAAATCTTGGTTCAGCGTTTTCTCTGTTTGGTTATGGAGGTGTTTGGCCGAATAGATTGCTGTCAACTTGACCTTTCCAGGTCTCTGAGGAAGGCGAAATTCGCCGAAACCTCAGCTTTTTTCGTGAATAAAGAATAAAAATAACACCTCGTGTTTGCTCAACAAGAATACGAAGAATTTCAAAAAATATTTAGTACGATGGACCACATTTACATGATGATAAGACCTACCGAAGTACGGCGAGTGCAAAAGGCCGCTCTGTCTCACTTTCATCGATTTAAAGAAGGCCTGTGACTCAAATGAGATAGAAGCAGCCATAAAAGCCCTTGGTAGTCAAGGAGACCCTAACTCCATATATAAATATTCATCGTGAGCTGTACAAAAATCTTACAACGAAGATATCATCACTTTACACCTATATTAGCACCGACGTAAAAAGAGTGGTTGGGCAAGGCGATACCCTCTCGCCAAAATTACTTACCGCCTTCCGCGAGAACGTCACGACAACATTGGAATGGGACAACATAGGAGTGAAAATCGATGGTCGGCAATTACACTATCTTCGCTTTGCTGATGACATCGTCCTTATAACACCAAACATTAGCCAAGCGGAACGAATGCTTCGCCGACTTTGATAAAGCCTTCCAACCACTGTGCCTGGGCATTTATGATATGAAATTTAAAAGACATCACTTTAGTAATTTTTTTTAAACGATACAGAAATTATACACTCAAAATCTCATACGTTCAGAAAATGATCTTTGAGAGGGTCGTCTTAAAATCAAGTGTTCACTG
The DNA here is from genome assembly GCA_018806985.1 of Angiostrongylus vasorum. Classification (NCBI taxonomy): domain Eukaryota; kingdom Metazoa; phylum Nematoda; class Chromadorea; order Rhabditida; family Metastrongylidae; genus Angiostrongylus; species Angiostrongylus vasorum. The sequence continues at coordinate 31,358 of JADANN010000383.1, forward strand.
ATGTGACAGGATCTTAGTGAAGCTGCTCAGTTGTTCCTGAACCGTAAACATATTATACTACCACATTGTTCTTCCAAAAAGCAATGGCGAAGATAAATGGCTAGATAACCTATTATCTTCGGTTTATCAATGAATAAGGGTTATTTTAGTCACCCGTCGGATTAAATATTGGTATTAAATATTAATAATAATATTAGATATTGCCTTGCTTCTAATGTTTGTAGGCCTTTCATATATCAGATGCTCCTTTGGTTAATTGAATAGCCAGCATTGAATGGTCAGGCTATATCGGTTTAGATTAAAAGTTGATATAAGCGAAAATTAAACTAATGGAGTAGAAAGTCGTTAGTACGAATACAAATGCAGTGGGAGTATAGCGAGTGAAAAGACAACTTCTAACTTCCAACTTATTGTTTCTCTTTTTAATGGCCAGGTATGTCGCGAAATATAGCTTCAATGATGCTGATATATTTGCAAAACTCCGGGCCGCAGACGTTTGCGGTGGGGAACGAACGTGCTATTACTCTTTCCGGGGACTAACACGTCCGCCACCACACCATACGGGTCCTTCGTTTCGCCTGCGTAACTGGGTTCGTTGCCAATTTGAGCTCCTCAGATCAATCCCGCTGACCAGTGATTGCTGACGGCTCTGATCGATAAAACTAGCTGAGAGATATGCGAAGCGATTCACCCGCATGGTGTGGTGGTGAACGCCTTAGCCCCTATAAAGGGTAATAGCGCTTTCGTTCCCCCACCACAAACACCTGCGGTCCGAAGCTTTGCAAATGTCTCAGCATTAATGAAGTTAAACTTCTCACCTTATTTTTGCTTTGCTGTACAGTTCACGTACAGGCAAATTATGCAATACAGACTAAATGCCCACTGATTTCGTTCAGTTTGATAAGAGTAGAAGAACGAGAGCAGTGGATTGTTCTAAGGTGTCGACATTTAATACTTTCCCGGCTACACGTTATAAGCGCTGTTGCGGGCTCATGTAGTAAACTCTATTGTGTGGATTATGCCAGTGAGAATAAAGGAAGTGGATCCTCGAGCCTTACTAACAAACGAATTCGACCCCTTGCCTCAATGATGGCTAGAAAATTACGAAAGCAAACGGAACCATTGATAGGGCAGTGACATGAGAGAGAAATAGGTAATGATATACTTCGCTAGCTCCTAAAAATCCCTGGTGATGGAATGTAACATAGTGGTTCATTTCCCAACATCTTGCGACCTAGAAACTGCTCAGAGGCAATAGAAGCGCTCAAGCACTTTTTTCAGTCCTCTACATAGAGAAGACAATGCGCCTCGATCTCGAAAAAAAACGCACTTTCTAAAGGTGAGATCGAATTTGTTACAACAATTTTGACAGCCTTCATAGTAAAAAAATAGATTTCTTCATTCGTTGTAGTACAATGATTTTCTATGGTTCGTTGTTTAAGTGGAAAATCTAAGGATTCGTTTTAAAGTGAGAAAAATTCCGAAAACAGAAAGTAGAGTTGTACGAAGTGTAAAAAGGTGAAAAAAAATTTTCAGAATGAATCTCTCTTCAAATGCTCTTCGAAGCAATTTGTTGCTGAAATAAGGAAAGCTGCCATCCATGGAAACCACAATTTAGAGCGAATCATTCTGAGAGTTACTCCAGGCCTACTCTTAAGCTTATAGACAGTGCAGTATCGGTATCATCGCGGGAAACGTTCACCCGTTTAAAACATCCGTACATTAACATCTTCGTTCAATAGTTCCGTGTTCTAATCGCTAATGTTGAAGGAGCACTAAAAATCGCAGTATGAATGAGAAGAGAAGAGCGTGATGTTACAAAAACTACGACAAAAAGCGATGACGTCACGACGTCAAGGTAAAGGATGAAACAGAAACTAGTTCGGCATTCTGACGATTGTCTACGATTGAAAATTTCCAGCAATTTTCTACATAATGAGTAAATGAGATTTATCTTATTGGACTCAGCGGCACTCGCCTACATGACGAAAGTCTTCTTGAAGCCAAGAAACCATCCTCCAATCTACGAGTACTGGTATAATGATATAATCGTGAAGACCTTGAAATGTCAATGGCTGGTGCTCGGGATGTGAGCTTCGAAAAAAAACAAGTGGAAAAAGGATGACTCTGAGCTTCAGAAAGTCACAGGTGTTCGTTTGAACCACGAAGGGTTGTTAATTTGAGGGCCAGAGCGCATTCAATCAGATTTTACTCAACGCTCTCATAACATTAATACGTTACTTATAACGCCTCTATCCATTGTTCGTTGAAAAATTCCGACTTGAAATTGACTGCATTTCCGAAATAATCATTTCTTTATTCAAACATGTATTTGTGCAATAATCTATAAAGTTTAAAGAAACGCGTAAATATTTATTCACGGACCAAGTTGTTCTTCAGCATCACACATTACCCGCCACGTTGCCATGTTGGTCTCTTCACGGGTATGCTGAAAGAAAGAATAAGAAATAATATGTCTATAGGATAAATACTCCTAAAAAATTTTGTGTCCAACTATATTTAGGTCGTTAGTGCAACAGATATATTCATTTGTCATATGCAAAACTCGCTCAAAACAAAAATTCTTAAGTCATGAAAAAATTTTTTACTTCTTAATAATCGATGAGCAAATAGAACATGTAACACACTTTGCGGATCCCAGCAATTCCCTCACTCGATTCATGTCCTCGGCAGCGCTTCCCACGAATGCCGCTGGAAAAATAAGTGGTAATACGGCTTTAGTAGCAACCTTGTGCAGATTTATAAAGTAACATATTGATTGATCACTCCGTGATTAGATGAGAGTTGATGCTAAATATGTTAATGAGCAGTTACTTTTTTTGTCGATGTTGCGTACAAAAAAAAACCACAGGATTCTCCGAAATTTAGGTTTTTGTGCCATCACAAATCGGTTTGTCGACTGTGATGCCGGAATTACTGTCAACGCAGTAAGCCAAGACTGCATGCTGCCCTGGAAGAATCACGGTTGTAGAACTGCAAACCTCCCTTTGATCAACACATATTGGAGACTGTTTGTGATGAAAACCTGAGGATGTCTCTAATATCTCGAAATTCCAACAAAAAAACATGTTCCATCTCTGTGGAGAACGCCAATGAGGAGACGATGGATCGTTGATTCGTAACCGATCCTGTTAACGAATTTGGCCAGTTCTTTTGGAAAGCGGTTAAGAGACAATAGAAACGAGCGAAGGAAGCGCTATCATTGCACAACGACAGGCTAGTTAAAGACCTATATATTTTCATCTGCGGTGATCTCAAAAATCCTAAGAAATGGTACTACAGTTAGAAAGGAAATACTCCATCACAGGCACATGTTTAGTCTTCGTATATAAGTGCCAAATTATTGCGGATTTCAGAAAAACTTGATTCCTATTTTTAGAAAGAATAATCTTTCCTTCCCATTCGGCAAAGTATGTGGCTTCCATCGTTTCTTCGTTTCTGCGCACCAACGGTATTCGTAGGAGGCACACCGGTGGATAAAAATAGCAACTGTGGTTGAGACCCCAAGCCATGAAAACCTGTATTATTTATGTTACCAGGAGTTGTCATTTGTGTGAATATGTATTTAAAACAACACAACAACAGAATTATTTCTGTGACACTGTACCATCTTTCATATCTTTATAGCATTCATTAACCTAAACTGGTACCAACGAACTCCATTTATCTGCTTTGCGTCATAAAACTCCTCAGTAAGTGTGTTAGCTCAAAGAAGTTCGGGAGAATCACCCTTTTTGTAGAATGCATTTTTTAAACCATTTTTGGAGGTCAAGCAGCTCCGCATAGTTCGCATAGTTGCCATGATGTCAACCTATCCAGCCTGTTTTCACGCAGCATTCTGTAGCAGTGATAAAAAATTTAGGCATGTCGCTTCTCTTTACTATTATTACTCCTGTAGGCGTAAATAAAATGCAGGAAATCGGATAGAAATCCTGTGTGAGTCCAAAAGATGTGACAAAAATTAGACCAATTGTGCTAAAGTAATCCTCTTGTTGGTTTTTTTTCCATTTTCCATTAAGGAAAAATAAACAGCGTTTTAAGAAACTGTCCAATTAGAAAGGTGTTAGTTCAAATAACCGTGTCTCGGACAGCTGCATTGCTCTAAATGAGGGGAACGCTTAGAGGTGAAGCTGACACCCCTAGGTTTTGAAGAAAAGGACACTAGCAAGCTATTTTCAAAAGGTTCAAGTCCTTATGATGATTGCTGATCAGCGTTATGATCATTATGATGATCAACGTCCTTACATGGTGAATTTTATTGCGTTCCATGAAGTGTTTTCAGAGAATAAAGAAATAAACGTAGAAGGATCGAATTCGCAACGTACATCGAATTGCAAATGCCTAGACGAGCTTTGTGGTGAACTTTGAAAGTCGGATATTAGGCCCAAGATAGCGTTTCGTCTATCGCAAACGGGTTTGTCACCGTTTGAAGGACAATATTAATTGGTCTTTGGATGCCGTCAGGTGTAAGTGCAGCAACTATTCATGTGTATCCTAGCCGTAGCTCGTTAGCTTTTACTATTTTAAATAGCTTATAGAATTTTTTCTTCGTTGTTCTTCTTCTAGTTTACGAAAAGATAATGATGGTAGAGTTGCAAAAAGTGGAGAAGAAAAGAAAAAAGAGGTTGAAGAGGAAGATGAAGAAGGAAACGAGGAAGAAGTCTCGAAAGAAGAGTAGTAATGGAACGAAGGAAAACAAAAAAAAAGAAATGAAAAGTGTTAAGAAAAATAAGCAGCATAAAGCTAAAAACTCTAGCAAAACTACTTGACGTGGTTGAAGTATCAACCCACGTCTCCACAGCATAACAGAGCGCTGGGAGGACCGTAGAGTCGAAGACATGAGCGCGGATTTTCAAGTCCTTCAGTTGGTCGGTGGCTCCTTGAAGAGGCCCGAATGCGGCCCAAGCTTCTCTCCTTCTTCTTTCTAGTTCCTCCTTCATGTTGTTTTCCATGTTCATTGATTGATCGCCCAAGGTATACGTACGAGGTGGTCTCTGCAATGAGAGCCATCCAATTCAATTTTTTCGCCTTCGCACCATGGGTTTTTCATGAACTGGGTCTTCCTTCGATTTATGCGAAGCCGATCTTTTTCCCCCGCTTCGTTGCGCACGTTGATCATCATTTCTGCTTCGTAAGTGCTTCTTGAGAAGATGACAATGTCTTCGGCAAAACGAAGGTTTGAAAGGAATTTTCCATCAATACGTATGCCTTTCTCATTCCAATCGAGAGACTTCATTATCCACTGCAGTGCAGCACTGAACAGCTTTGGCGATATTTTTTCGCCCTGTCGAACCACTTTTCCTATGGGCATGGTAAGAGTTCGATAGGAAAGCTGTATTGTCGGCGTGCAGTTCCGATAACAGTCGGACAGAGCTCTTATGTAGGACGGGTCCACTCCTTGGTCGATGAGCGCTGACAGTAATGTATTCGTTTCGACGCTGTCAAACGCTTTTTTCATAGTCGAAAAATGTTAGGACTAGAGGCAGGTGGTATTCCCTACAAACTTCGATGACAATGGACACGGTCTGGATGCCGTCCATGTAACAAAACCCTTTTCGAAATCCTGCTTGCTCGACTGGTTGCGCCTCATTCAATGTCCTTGCTATGCGTGAAAGGATAATCTTTGCGAAGAGCTTGTAGAGTACACTCAACAAGCATATGGGACGTTAGTTACGAAGACCTCTTTGGTCCCCTTTCTTGGGCAGGATGACCGTGCGCGACGTCCTAGACTTATTAGACGCATGGTAGGATAGGTATGTTCCAAAGTCGTGCTCAGTTTAGAGTTCAACTCACAAATGGAATTAGTTGAGTTAGTTCTCTGTTTATGGGGATTTCGAAATGGCCCATGATTTCACTGCTTGCTGAAACCCTTCTCCGGAATGAATGCTCGTCCTGGATAAGCTAATGAAAGCACGACGCTTCGGTACTCGGATTCTAAATTGGGATTGGTGTACTATTTGGAATTCTTCTTGTATTGTAACTATTACTAAGAGAAAATGAAAAGAGATGAAGGTTTTCATTGCATCCTTACTTGGAAGGAGAGAGGTTTCATGAGAAGTCCAGTGTGAAATGCGACACTTTTAAACCCAAACTGTAATCCGGAATTGATCTAGCATTCACCTTTTTCCTTATGGCACGACTTTTCGCCTATGGCAGGAATACTGTCCGCCAGTTTACCATATCGCGCATGTGTGAGAATCCTCAGAAGTCTGTGGTGTGATGAGATTTGGTGTCTTTTAATTTTAAAAAGAAGCTTTGGGAAGAAGATCAAGAGATTTTTGAAGTGGTAACTTCAGTTTCTTATTTAACCTCAAAATATAAACTTCTTCCAAATATTATTAGTCAAAGCGCTGTCTTCATAGGCCTACACGAAGCTGTCATTATACCGTTTTTTGTACGCCCATCAAGGTCCACTGTTTTCTCGATGAGCAAACAAGAGGTTGTCACTTTATTCTTTAATGACAGAGAAGCTGACGTTTCGAAGAATTTCGTCTTCTTCAGAGCATGGAAAACTCAAATTGACACACGAAACCCAGAAGGCGAAGCCGTCGGAACTCAGCTACCTTGTACTAATTAACTGTATGGTAGCAACTTCGTGTTTCCCATTCCAGAAAACAGTGAATCATTGATTAGTGTCGAGGTCAAAACAACGTCGGTCATGGAATTTGCTCCCGGACTGATATTTCAGTGTGAGAAGCACACTGATCCTCCATTTTAGGTCTATACGGTGGCCTCCACCTGAAATACTTAGTGGAAGACTCTTGGAAAGTGGTGAACGTGTGAAGAAGCTGCTTTGTTTCCAATGCGATTGAAATCTATGCCTCGTGAGGATTTTTTCTGTTGAGGCTATGAACGTGTTTGGCTAAGTAGATTGCAAACAGTTAGACCTGTCCAAGCTCTGAAGGACAATAAATCTGCCGAAATGTCAGTACCTGTGAATAAAAACTATAGTAGCAATCTTTTGTGTACTTATGAAGGAAAGAGCGAATTAGTGTTCAATGTCTGGATCAACAGAAAAGTGGTCTCTGACCTACCTTTATTTGACCTCGTTGCTGATCTAGAAGTTAATATGTTCTTCGAACTCTTCTTTATAAGTGCATATGAGGTTCAGATATTTTCTTTACATTGGCTTACATTTTGGCAACTGTAACAGTAACTGTAACTCTAGTCCCGTGGATCGTCGAGTGACTCGAGCGGACGTCAGTAAATCTTCCATTTTTTCCCTGTTGCGTGCAAGAGTAGCCCAGTGGGTTCTGCTCGCTCTAGGGACTCGTCGAGCATCATATCTCTCTTCTAGGCTCTTCGTGAAGAACTCTCGCCATGGAGTCGGTGGTCTTCCTGCACTGGTTTTAACATCCCGAGCAATCCAGTTACTAACGGCTCTTGTCCATCGGTTGTCATTCATACGCATTACGTGTCCGGCCCACCTTAACTTCGACTGTTTGGCGTACAGAACGGCATCTTTGATTTTTGATCCTTGACGCAGGTCGAAACTTCGGATCCTTTTCCTTCCTTGCGCTACACGGGATATTCTTAGCATCGTCCTTTCGACTACGCGTTCAACAACGCTGAGTGATTTTCCATCCTGTTTACACAGCGACCAGGTTTCTGACGCATACGTTAGAGCAGGAAGTAGCGTTGAATTGAAAAGGTGCGACGGAGTCGAGTGTTCTTTGTCCTCTTCACTACATCCTCAGTGCTCTTGACAGCTCCCAAAGCCACTCGTTTCCTTTTGCTCAACTCTGGAGCTAAGTCGTTCAACATACTGATTTCCCGACCAACATAGATATAACTGGAGCATTTTGAGATATTCGTTTCGTTGAGCGTTAATGGCGCATACGAAGCCAATCCATTCCTCAGGAACATCGTTTTTGTGGGATTTAGTTGAAGACCAATCTTTCCACAGGCTTTGTCAAAGTGGGCTAGCATACGTTCCGCTTGGCTAATGTTTGGTGTTATCAGTACGATGTCCTCAGCAAAGCGAAGATGGTGTAACTGCCGACCATCGATTTTCACTCCCATATTATCCCATTCCAATGTTCGCATGGCGTTCTGGTGGGTGGAGGTAAATAATTTTGGCGAGATGGTATTGCCTAGCCTAACCCCTCTTTTGACGTCAATGTTAATGTCGTTGTAGAATGGTGATATTTTGGTTGTGAAATTTTTGTACAGCTCACGAAGAATTATTATCTACTGAGTAGGGACTCCTTGACTATCAGGGGCTTCTATGATTGCTTCTATCTCATTTGAATCAAAGGCGTTCTGTAAATCGATGAAAGTGAAACAGAGCGGTTTTTTGTACTCTCGCGATACTTCAACGAGTCTTGTTACCGTGTGGATGTGGTCCATCGTACTAAATCCTTTTCGAAACTCTGCTTGCTCACATGGCTGTCCTTCGGCCAGTGTTTTGCAATCCTGTTCAGGATGACTCAAGTGAAAAGTCTGTACAGGACAGCCAGCAAACAAATTGGGCGATAGTTGCCTATATCATGGAGGTCACCGTTCTTGACCAATAGCACGGTCTTGCTGGTCTTCCACTGAGTAGGGGACCTTGCATTCAAACAGGTAACGTGTGAAGAGCCAAGCCAGTATGTTTACGAGGACTGGCAGGAGGTTCCTCAGGTGTTCTGGTCTTATCCTGTCCGGACCTGGTGCTGTTCGATTTTCCAGCGACGAAATGGCACGTCGGATTTCGGAAGGGAGAACCGGTGGTACAACATTTCCATATTCCTTTATTTCATATGACGGGGATTGGACGTGGTTATCGAAGAGGCTGTAACTGTTCCTCCTGGGCGTCGGAGTGCAATCATCTTGGGCTTGTAATTGGCGAAGCTTCGGTGGGCTTTGCGAATGCTTTTCCCAGCCTCTGCAGCTTCGACCATTAGTGCTGCTCTTCTCTCTTTGAGATCTTCTTTTATTGCCTGTTTGCATTGTTTTGCAAGTTCGGACGTTAGTTCGCGGTTGCCTGCAGCTCGTACGATTCCACACTAGCGTACCAGCTCCAGTGTTTCTGGAGACAAATGTCTCTTGGTAACTTTCGAACTCTTATCTTTCATAGCGCTAACGTGAAGATGTGACAACAACTCGCGCAAATAACGTAGTAGCAGAGACGACGTTTAATGTGTGAAAAGAGCAGGGTAGATGTCACATCTTGACAATATCCTTTCCGGGTCTGGAAGGTGGCTCCAGTCGTATCTGAAAAGTTTCCCCTTATTTAAAAGAGCTGCTGGGATACTTGGGAACACCCCCGCATTGGTCCTCCAGCTTTCCACGGAGAAACAACTTGACCATTATTAAGCGACATTCACAAAGAAGATGAAAATTCCCTAGACATCAATATGCAAGCGCGAAAGCCTTTGTGGATGGCGAATGCGCAAAAAACGAATCAAATGAAAGAAGTGCAATATACATGGTCTTGATTCATGTATAATTTTGAAAGGGAACCAAATTAGGAGGTGGTAGCGCAGTGGTAGTGATGCTTCATCAAGATCACGGTTCTCGTTCGAAGCCCTGCCTCTGATTCAGACGTAGTCGAAGTTAGCTTTCGCAGCAATTCGGGAGGTCATGTATTGCACCACTCTGTTGATGACGACGATCACAGGCGCTTAATTCCAGATAAAGTGGTAGAGTTGGTACCACCTGGGAATGAAAGCCCTGCCTCTGATTCAGATGTAGTCGAAGTTAGCTTTCGCAGCAATTCAGGGAGGTCATGTATTGCACCACTCTGTTGATGACGACGATCACAGACGCTTCATTCCGGATAAAGTGGTAGAGATGCTACCACCTGGGAATGAAAGCCCTGCTTCTGATTCAGACGATGTCGAAACCAGTTATTACATCAACTGGGGAGACATTATATGGATTTAGGGCAATCCATTATGTTTTGTGTTAATTTTGTGTTAAGGAGTTCCTTTGTTCTTCGTAGCCGGTGTTATAATGAATTCATCACGGTTTCACATGCGCTATGCAGGTTTAAACAAATATATCTCAGCTGGTAGTGAATTTTGTTAATTGAAGAGTAGATTGAAATGGAACTTTTTGAGTTTTTGCAAAGGAAACCGGTATTTTACAGTGTGATAGTATTTTGCAAATTTACGAAGGTTTTAAAACGAAGCTTGTGTTTTGTCGCTGTCTATTCAAAGATTATCCGCACTTTTCAAAATATGCTCACGTAATTGGACATGATTTTGAGACGTATTTTGTGTGAAAAAAACCATCTGTGCTTGGGAGAGAATCCTCAGATTTCCGCTCTTTTTCTGAAGACATGGCCATAAATTAAGCCACTGTAGAATTAAGATCTTTCCCCGAACATCGTGGCACTTTCGTTTATCCTTGAAACGATTCATTTATTTGTTGTTGTTTTGATCACATCAATCGTTGGAGTTCTCATTGTAGAATAGAACAATGTCCTCGATGCAAATGTTGAAAACTCCATAATAGCTTCTGAAGCAGTACTGCTTGAGAAACTGTTATAGAGCCATGCGAAATTTTGCAATCTGAGCATTCTGCAGAAGTATCATGATAGCCATATCCGTGCACAGTGCTCTGTATGTACAGTGCTTTGCTCTGTAAGCAGTAGTTCTCATGTTAATCACCACAGATACATATTGCGATTTGTATCAACGTTTCTTGTTGGAAAGTTCGGTTGGACGAAGATTGTTGATAAAGATAGGATTCATTTTGAAAAAAAAGACCCGTGTGGTGTGATCGTGAATGCGTTAGCCTCCGGAATTGGAAATAGCGCGTTCGTTCCCCACCGCAAACACCTGCGGTGTGGAAAAGACTTTTTCTCAAATAAGAATTGGATACGTGCCAAATATGGAAAAAATAGAAAGGATGAAGAAAAAGTTTTAGAGCACCAAACCACAGAAATAAAAGAAAATAGGTGGAAATAAAGCGCTTAGATAAGGAAAAGAATGAATAACATGGGGTGGACTTCATTGGCGCATACTGAACTATGGGCTGAATTCAATGCATACCACAACATGCCATAATTAAGCGTAGCCACAGGTTCCGCCACATACATTTCGACGTTGCAGCAAAATGGGATGCTATAGTGTTAATAAGAGACCCTTGTACTGTATTAAGGTGCATTCTTTATCTTACTGCTCCTAAGTATTTCAACTCATGCTTGAAAGAAGAAATGACATCAATTCCATATCAAAGCAGTGAATGCATACCAGATCATTTTCTTCATCCCTATTATAGACACCAGTTTCATTCCTAGGCTCCTCCGAGCCATTTTCGCTACCGTAGTCGTCCTCAGACGAGAAAAGTGCGACGTGGGGTGGCTCATCAATATCGGATCGATTGGCCTAAAAAGAAATACAGATAACACTTCAAAATTTGAATTCAATCATACTAAAACAGGTGTCACGTCAAGTGTAATCTATAAACAGTATTATTACGCGCGTGTAGTGCAGTGGTCGGAGGCGCCCCGCAATAAGCATGTGGTTGCTCCGCGCGCCCTGGATCCATGAGCCTTCGATCCTTTCAAGATCGGCAAATTGGTACAACACTTGTCTTGTAGTATAGCAGCACTGGCTCGATACATCGGAAGGCCACCTCGAGTCATTATAAGGGGCCAGATATCCATTAAGTCACCTCCAACGATGCTTAATGAGATCGAATGCATAGCTAATTCCTTACGGATTGATCAACGACCAGAGGTCTAGCTTTTCCAGAACATCTTGTGTTCGAGTTCATAAAAAAAAGGTGACAAAATATAAATTTACCTCTTCTGAATGGTTTTTCTCCTACTTTTTTTCTTTTCTTCAACTTTCGTCCGCCACTCATGACGTTGAAAAGTGGCGATCGAGAAGTATTTTGGTATACAGACGTCTAAATTATAGCACAACAACCTTTAGAATTAAACACCGTTGTCAAATACTGGTAAAATCACCACATCAAACAAAGGAGCTCGAATTGATGTCGAAGCTTCGCTAGCTTTAGCAGACGCCATCAACTCCTCTTCTGTGTAGGGTCCTTAACTATTTCAATGCAAAAAAAAGGATTCAAACTCGTTATGGGCAACATTAGTCACGCGTGACTCCATATTCTTTGTCCTCTTATATTTCGTGTATTCATTCGATAGCTTGCTGAGCCAATGTTACTCCCACTGCCCCTATATGGAAGAGTACTTTCTATAGTTGATTATCGACGACTTGGGAAGTAGAGTAGCCGTAGTGATTAACACAGGTACTCATCGCAAGAACGACGAAAATTATGCGTCTTTCATCATCTATGAAGAGAACCAAATAATAACTCAAACGAAAAACTTATCAACATAAAGTACTCACTTGCGTTTTCATTCATTCCTACCATAAGCAAACTCGAGCTGTTATTGCAGTGAATTCCGTAGAAAACTGCTTGGTTCAATCCCTTCGTAATTTTCCTCCGACCAGTCAATTTTTTAACAACCTTGGGAAGAAAACCGTTGTGTACCTATACTTACGTATTAAATTCTCTTTATACTAAATTAGAATAGCCAAAGCGTACGAAAATGCTTGCACATACTTCGCTATTAAGAAAAGGTTCAGTAAAATCGAGTCCGTAACGTTTATACTTATCCGTCAGATCTTCTTCTCGGTTTTCGGCCTTGGTGACCATGTTCCGGTATCGCTGGACAACCTGCCACGGAACCTAAAACAGATGAAGAACATCGTATGAATCGCTTGTAACCCTATTTGAGCCTCGAATATGCACAAGTGAAAACTTTTATCCCGCAAAGTTTCATTTTTTTCAAAGAATAAGAACACGAAGCTGTATTACAACTACAACGATGCTGGGGTATTCGCAAAACTTGGACCTCGATCCAGATCGAACCATGATTTCCTTTCCATGGGGGCATTACAACCTACGCCGCGGAGGCCATGGCTCTGCGTTTCTATCCGCTAGTTTTCTACCTAATGCTAATATCAGCAATTACTCGTCAGTGAGATTAATCTAGGGAGCACAAGTCGGCATTGAACCCAGTTAAGCTGAGGCTATTGCCTAAATCACAATGTTAACCTTTTAATCACAATTTTGACTTATTATTTACTGCCTACTCTTTTTAGCGGCAGGGTATGCGTTGCGAAATATAACTTTAATGATGCTGAGAGATTTGCAAAACTCTGGACCGCAGGTGCCTATGGTGGGGAACGAACGCGCTATTGTCCTTTCCGGGGAGTAGCGCGCTCACCACCACACCATGCGGGTCCTTCGTTTCGCCTGTCTCTCAGCTAGTTCTATTGATCTTTTGCCATCAGCATAGGTACCTGCGGTCCAGAGTTTTGCAAATATCTCAGCATCATTAAAGTTATATTTCGCAACGCATACCCTGCCTCTAAAAAGAGTAGGCAGTAAATAATAAGTCAAATTTGTGATTATAACTGCAGCCTCAGCTTAACTGGGTTCGTTGCCGATTTGGGCCCCCCAGATCAATCCCTGCTGACGGGTGATTGCTGATGGCAAAAGATCAATAGAACTAGCTGAGAGACAGGCGAAACGAAGGACCTGCATGGTGTGGTGGTGAGCGCGCTACTCCCCGGAAAGGACAATAGCGCGTTCGTTCCCCCACCATAGGCACCTGCGGTCCAGAGTTTTGCAAATATCTCAGCATCATTAAAGTTATATTTCGCAACGCATACCCTGCCGCTAAAAGAGTAGGCAGTAGATAATAAGTCAAAATTGTGATTATCACTGATTAGTGTTGAAACAACGTCGGTCATGGAATTTGCTCCCGGACTGATATTTCAGTGTGAGAAGCACACTGATCCTCCATTTTAGGTCTATACGGTGGCCTCCACCTGAAATACTTAGTGGAAGACTCTTGGAAAGTGGTGAACGTGTGAAGAAGCTGCTTTGTTTCCAATGCGATTGAAATCTATGCCTCGTGAGGATTTTTTCTGTTGAGGCTATGAACGTGTTTGGCTAAGTAGATTGCAAACAGTTAGACCTGTCCAAGCTCTGAAGGACAATAAATCTGCCGAAATGTCAGTACCTGTGAATAAAAACTATAGTAGCAATCTTTTTGTGTACTTATGAAGGAAAGAGCGAATTAGTGTTCAATGTCTGGATCAACAGAAAAGTGGTCTCTGACCTACCTTTATTTGACCTCGTTGCTGATCTAGAAGTTAATATGTTCTTCGAACTCTTCTTTATAAGTGCATATGAGGTTCAGATATTTTCTTTACATTGGCTTACATTTTGGCAACTGTAACAGTAACTGTAACTCTAGTCCCGTGGATCGTCGAGTGACTCGAGCGGACGTCAGTAAATCTTCCATTTTTCCCTGTTGCGTGCAAGAGTAGCCCAGTGGGTTCTGCTCGCTCTAGGGGACTCGTCGAGCATCATATCTCTCTTCTAGGCTCTTCGTGAAGAACTCTCGCCATGGAGTCGGTGGTCTTCCTGCACTGGTTTTAACATCCCGAGCAATCCAGTTACTAACGGCTCTTGTCCATCGGTTGTCATTCATACGCATTACGTGTCCGGCCCACCTTAACTTCGACTGTTTGGCGTACAGAACGGCATCTTTGATTTTTGATCCTTGACGCAGGTCGAAACTTCGGATCCTTTTTCCTTCCTTGCGCTACACGGGATATTCTTAGCATCGTCCTTTCGACTACGCGTTCAACAACGCTGAGTGATTTTCCATCCTGTTTACACAGCGACCAGGTTTCTGACGCATACGTTAAAGCAGGAAGTAGCGTTGAATTGAAAAGGTGCGACGGAGTCGAGTGTTCTTTGTCCTCTTCACTACATCCTCAGTGCTCTTGACAGCTCCCAAAGCCACTCGTTTCCTTTTGCTCAACTCTGGAGCTAAGTCGTTCAACATACTGATTTCCCGACCAACATAGATATAACTGGAGCATTTTGAGATATTCGTTTCGTTGAGCGTTAATGGCGCATACGAAGCCAATCCATTCCTCAGGAACATCGTTTTTGTGGGATTTAGTTGAAGACCAATCTTTCCACAGGCTTTGTCAAAGTGGGCTAGCATACGCTCCGCTTGGCTAATGTTTGGTGTTATCAGTACGATGTCCTCAGCAAAGCGAAGATGGTGTAACTGCCGACCATCGATTTTCACTCCCCATATTATCCCATTCCAATGTTCGCATGACGTTCTGGAGGGTGGCGGTAAATAATTTTGACGAGATGGTATCGCCTAGCCTAACCTATCTTTTGACGTCAATGTTAATGTCGTTGTAGAATGGTGATATCTTGGGTTGCGAAATTTAGTGATAGTATGTTCTCGATTTTCCGTTAAGTTATGCGTATATTATTTTCGAATGAGTAGAAGGCGCGTTAATGTGTCCAAATCTATTCTGAGTTCTCCAGAAGGTGAAATCCACAGGAAATCATAGGGAGAACAACTGTTACATTTATCCTTTCATTGACAAAGCAACACGAGATTGATAAGAAGCTTTATTAAGCTAAGGTTTTGGCGCCTTTATTCTCCTTTAGAGCTTGGACAGGTCTAATTACTAGCAACCTACTTAGCCAACTACGTTCATAGCTTCAACAAAAAAATCCTCACGAGGCATAGATTTCAATCGCATTGGAAACAAAGCAGCTTCTTCACACGTTCACCGCTTTCTGAGAGTCTTCCACTAAGTATTTCAGGTGGAGGCCACCGCATAGACCTCAAATTGAGGATCAGTGTGCCTCTCACACTGAAATATCAGTCCGGGAGCAAATTCCATGACCGACGTTGTTTTGACCTCGACACTAATCAATGATTCACTGTTTTCTGGAATGGGAAACACGAAGTTGCTACCATACAGTTAATTAGTACAAGGTAGCTGAGTTCCGACGGCTTCGCCTTCTGGGTTTCGTGTGTCAATTTGAGTTTTCCATGCTCTGAAGAAGGCGAAATTCTTCGAAACGTCAGCTTCTCTGTCATTAAAGAATAAAGTGACAACCTCTTGTTTGCTCATCGAGAAAACAGTGGACCTTGATGGGCGTACAAAAAATCGGTATAATGACAGCTTCGTGTAGGCCTATGAAGACAGCGCTTTGACTAATAATATTTGGAAGAAGTTTATATTTTGAGGTTAAATAAGAAACTGAAGTTACCACTTCAAAAAATCTCTTGATCTTCTTCCCAAAGCTTCTTTTTTTAAAATTAAAAGACACCAAATCTCATCACACCACAGACTTCTGAGGATTCTCACACATGCGCGATATGGTAAACTGGCGGACAGTATTCCTGCCATAGGCGAAAAGTCGTGCCATAAGGAAAAAGGTGAATGCTAGATCAATTCCGGATTACAGTTTGGGTTTAA
The DNA here is from genome assembly GCA_018806985.1 of Angiostrongylus vasorum. Lineage (NCBI taxonomy): Eukaryota > Metazoa > Nematoda > Chromadorea > Rhabditida > Metastrongylidae > Angiostrongylus > Angiostrongylus vasorum. Next base: position 47,647 of record JADANN010000383.1, read on the forward strand.
AAGTGTCGCATTTCACACTGGACTTCTCATGAAACCTCTCTCCTTCCAAGTAAGGATGCAATGAAAACCTTCATCTCTTTCATTTTCTCTTAGTAATAGTTACAATACAAGAAGAATTCCAAATAGTACACCAATCCCAATTTAGAATCCGAGTACCGAAGCGTCGTGCTTTCATTAGCTTATCCAGGACGAGCATTCATTCCGGAGAAGGGTTTCAGCAAGCAGTGAAATCATGGGCCATTTCGAAATCCCCATAAACAGAGAACTAACTCAACTAATTCCATTTGTGAGTTGAACTCTAAACTGAGCACGACTTTGGAACATAGCCACCCTATCATGCGTCTAATGATAGAAAAGATATGTAGCACACTTCTCGCATGTAAATTTCTTCTCTGTAGCTGTACCTTTTTAGTTAAGCCGCACAAAATAACATTACTCTGCTTAATATTTTATTCAAAAGGCACCATTAACAACACTGGAAAACTACAGAACACTATTTAATAAACAAGGCTCGATTTACAGTCTACCCTAAGAGGCTAAGTTGCGATACAGAGATCAAAACAAGTACCTGCTCACGGTTAACGGCAGTATAACAATACGACATTATGGGAGAAATCTGCAAAGGGCTCAGTATGGCTCAAAACCCATGACACCGTAGAAAAAAGGGAACAAAACAAGTACCGAGTAGTAGTGAGCAGCGAACGCTCAAAAGGACAAACAAATGTGGTAGTGGCGGATTTTAACGCCAGAATTTGCCCATAAAGCACGAAGAAGTACAACAATAATGACAAAAACAACCACAAAACACTAGTAAATCAGTAGACTACACTTTGCTCACTGGTATCCTTCTCGTCACTATCCATTATCCCATCTTCCTCATCGATGTTCATCGTCAACTCCTCGTTTTCTTGTTCGTCTGATCTTCCCATCGTTTGTGTTGCTTTTACATTCTTTCTCCTTGGTTCTTCGTCTTCATTCTGTACTACATGTGTTTTCAGTGTCTTCAGGTTGATAAGGAAATCACGGAATGCAATGGTATTCTTCTGCAACAAAAAAAATGGGCTACTGAGAGCCTAATAAGCCCATAAATTTCCCCATTCCTTTCTAAAGTGACATCCCGAATAGTGAATAAAGTAGTAAACGCTAGTCAAAACTATTTTTCACCTGATAAACACCATAAACGCCACAACAAATTTCCCTGCACCACATAAGATAATTTATGAACGATAGACGAATATAACGACGTAACGAAGCGATGCTATAGCAACCCAACCTTATCACCTCCACATAAGCTCTGATACTATTTTCTAAGAGAGGACATAGCCTGTATAATTTCAATACAGACCATCTACGAAACAGTTACACATGAGTGATCATGCGTCACCCTGTTGAAGTGTTTCTATACAGTTATTTGTATGGAAAATTAGTAATTAGCTGCTCTCAAAAGAAATGGTGGGGCATTTTCCCACAGCGCCAAGGCAACCCAATTTGCACCCAGTTTGCAAGCACATGAGAACATTTCGGGTTGCTTGATTACTATGAACTCAAAGGGTGTAAGTATCACTGCCGGCATCTATCTCTCTTTCCACAAAACGCTTTTAGACAAAATTCGCAAGTCTACTTGATAAAATAGATCTACCTTCACTTGAAAATTAAGCCGGCCCTCCTTCAGTGCCTCTGACATCAGTAGAATTCGACTTTGAAGTGCTTCACGAGCTCGCACATATTTCACGTAGATTACTTCGTCTTTTCGGACACTTAAATAAAGGCAGACATAGATAAAGGTCATACTAAGCATATGGCACTGCATAAACGAATACTACAAGTGTCGAACCTTTACTTGCGAGAACTGCGCGCTTCTTCAGGATTGAAAATCCCAACATGCTCATCGGCAATCGCCATAATTGCATGTAACTAAAACAGAAGAAAAATGCGCAAACCAAAAAATAGGGGAGAAAGAATTGACATCTATACGGAAGCGGAATTCAAATGAAATAGGAATTACTCAATACGAACCCTTTCCTTCAACAGCTTGCTAAGCAAGGTTAACGACTTCCACTCTACCATCTCTGGCACAGTTTTCAAGTTGTTCAAAATCTGCAAAAGTTTTTTTCTCTTAAAACTGGTGCTTTACAAGTAACTTAAGCTTGTTCATTTGTGGGCTAATTCGCATAGAAGTTAATGCAGAAGTGTGATAGTCACAAGATGTTTCCGGACGTCAATGCACCCAGTTAGACGAAATATCCTCAGTTCAGTCATTTGTTGCTCAGTCACTCAAATGAGCCTCGGCGAGAAAAGCAAGAAGCAAAATTGGGCTCCAAAAAGCCGTATTTATCATTGCCAAGTAACAGAAGTTGTATGCCTACAGGTAAAGACTTATAGATTCTAATTAATTTTATTTCAACCAAAAATTTCAATATGAGCTTAGACATGTTTGTTAAAAGGTGTAACAATTAAAAGCTGTACAAACCGGAATCTCGCCTATGGTTAGTTACTTCAAACTGAAGTATGAAAATGACCCCGGCTGGTTAATCCTAAACATGTGCTCTGAAACCTCGCGACGGTTTTAGTAGGTATCCCTAGGTGTCAGGCTCCGATGTAGAACTGCGTGTTCATCTACCCAGCAGGGCCTCCCAAGATGAGAAGGGATCTGGCGTTTCCATCAGGAAGCCCAGCTAAGAGCAAACCAAAACCAGGATCCACCACCGTCGTGGTATCAAACTAGTCGCATAGTGGGAAATCTCATTCTTGTCCACAAGGGCAGTGACTGCCTGTGTTAGTGACGACCTGGGGCAGACTTTGGCCAGATTGACCTCAGGGATTCCAGGGAACCACGACAGCTTAACCAGCAAATCTCCGAAAAATGGAAATTCTGCTGGGGCCTTCACAAACAGTGAGGACAGGCCATCCAAGTATCCAAGTAAGGATGCAGTCTGAAATAAAGAAATCTGACTTGAACAGTATTTCAAAGCACTAACCAAATCGATAGGCATTTGAATCGCGCTGAAAAGAGCAGTGAGCGTTTAAACGAGTCGTTCCCGTTCTACAGCGAAATGTGAGTGAAACGGAAGCAGACGCGATGTCAACTGGCAACAGTGACTGCATTTTGTTAGTGCGACCATCAGCACCTCATCCACTAGAAGCCGCGACACTAAATGATACAAAAGCACATAGATAAGTCTCAAAACTAATATTTAACTGTATATAACACTAACTATAGTTTACCAACTCCTCATTAGATGGCATCTCTGTTTGACAACTTTAACGAAATGTTATATACATTTTTGAACATAGCCATGGATAAATTCAATGATGCCGAGATATTTGCAAAACTCCTCAACGCAGGTGTCTGCGATGGGGAACGAAGCCGTTGTTACCCTTTCCGGGGAGGAACACGTCCACCACCACAAGGGATCTTCGTTTCGCCTGTCTCTCAGCTAATTCTATCGATCTCTGCCATCAGCAATCACCTGCCATCGGGATTCATCTAGGGAGCCCAGATCGGGTGATTGCTAATGGCAGAGATCGATAGAACTAAGTTGAGAGACAGGCGAAGCGAAGGAGGACCCGCATAGTGTAGTGGTGAACGCGTTATTCCCCGGAAAGGACAAAAGTGCGTTCGTTTCCCACCTTAGACACCTGCGGTTCGGAGTTTTGCAAACACCTCCGCATCATTGAAGTTATATTTTGCAATATACCCTACCATTAAAAAGAGTAGGTAGTAAATAATAAGTTAAAACAGACATGGATAGTTATTCCAAATGAGTACTGTGCCTGGAACTCTTAGCTAGGAATACAAAGGTCTGCCTACTAGTCTTAGAAATATTACTGATAATAGCTAGAAACATAAACAATGTAAAGAGAATGCTTCTTAAGAAATTTCTAAAAAACATTCAATAGTAAGCAATTCACTTCTCTGATCCTTCGCTTGGAAGGCGATAGCAAATGACATCACACTGTGAACGCTCACCAGTGATCGGTCAATCAACGACGCCAGAAAATCGCAAATAGTCGCCTTTGAAGCGTCCTCGACGAATTTATATTTACATTCGTCGCCCCTAAGAGCAAAACACGTGTAGTACTGTTGAAGCTACCGAAAACAACAACAAAAAAACTTGACAGCGGCACCTCCATATAAACTGCGATCACCTTCTAAAATTGGCTGACGAACAACCGGAAAAATTTTCACACATCTGAATAAGTAAATAGACCTTCTCACTTAAAATCTGCACCAAATTGTCCGCTATAGTGTTCACAGCTTTTTCCACCTCATTATCAGAGTCCTTACATTTCATGGCCACATTACATAACCACTTCAGCAACTCATGCAACGTGAAGTTGTTCGCTAAAAATTCCCTTCTTTAATATATTTTGAATAACCCTAATAGTTATGCAATATTAATGACATCACAGATTCACTAGCTCTGTTAGCATCATACGCAGCAAAAAAGCCATTGAATAGGCTATTTATGGACTGATGGATTCCTTTCAAACCATTCAATTACAGTTAGGGAGAGTTGTTCAGTGGTAATGATCCCGTCAACGAAGACTTTGAAAAAATCCAGTATTTTTCCCTGCAGAATAACAAAACTTGCACTTGTTTGGCAAAGATTTATAGACTATAATGCTTTTTACTCCACTAAACAAAGATCGCCATGAGGTCTTTTCTCCAAGTTATAAAGCATATTTAACTGACACTATTTCAACGGTTCACTACAAATTACATTATGTACTGCTTCTTAGTTTCCCTTGCACAAGCAAATTTTCCAAGCAAAGTTTTAGAATACAAAAACTACTTTTTTCCAAAGAGGCTTCGTTGTCTTCCACATAAGTACTTCATGTAGTAATGTGAATCCCAAGTAATCAATACTTCGACTCACATCAGCCCTCCTATTGTGACGGTCGTACAATGGAGCTGCTTTGAAATTTAACATTCTCTTTCCAATTACATCGAAATTTACATCGTTATAGCATGATTCACAAAAATTTTGAACGGGGACTGGCGTGCCCTCGTGATCCCACACAACCCATCTGAAATGAAGGAAAATTTTTCTCTTATGAAAACCCAAGTAGCGGGATATTATAGGATCATTAAAAAAAACTTAAAACTTCTAACTTACTCAGTGGTAGCCATTTTACATTCCGCGCAAGAAATTCGGCGAGTATTGCGCTCATAAAATGGTAGTGGATACGGACCTGTTGGATGGATGTCATCGCTAAATAGCGAGACTAAACGTTCCAGTTTTTGTAACAAAAATTCACATATCCATTGCAGCGTTACTACTTTAGATTACAATTGAATGAAAACAACGATCAACAAGAGCAGGACGTCCTTTCTGTGCTCCACATGTGCTGCTGCATCTCAGCACATACTCTAACGAGGTTCGAAGGTCATGCAGTAAAATTTTTTAGAAAACTTAGCATAGTACCAAATAGATAACAATGCAATTTGTACTTCACAGGGAACGTACTGCATATGTGAAAATTCTGGTGACAAGCCTTATACAATCATGCAAGGATACAAACACAATGGTGCTAAGATATTTTCAAAACGCTGGACGGAAGGTGTCTGCGATGGGGACCGAACATGCTATTACCCTTTTTGGAGGTTAATGCGTTCACTACCACACCATCCAAGTGCTTCGTTTCGCCTTTCCCTCGGCCAGTTTTCGATCAACCGCTGCCATCAGCATCTTTTGCGGTACTCTTATTCTATTTATGTTTCCCGTTCTACACACCCCGCGATGTTTTTGGTGAATATAGAACTCTTGTGAATGAAAAAAAACCGCAGTTCGTTATGCAATCGTACTGCCGTCAGCATTTAATGGTGTTGTATAAGTTCTATAAGGAATATAACGATGTTTACCTTCTGCTTTTGATTTCCTCTCATTCCACATAATACCCAGAGATCATCATAGCTACTGGAAATTAGGAACCAACGAAGTGAATGGTCCTACGCAATGCATGCTTTGCTATTTCCTCGAGGCAGAGGCACACCTATAGGTGTCTGACTGGCCATTCGCGCAAGACTATTATGAAACCTATAGGTGTCATTCGTTGTGAGAGTGTTAAACAGTAAATGGTCTCGAGTCACACGAAGTCAGACGGACTTTCAATCTTCTTTACCAAAATGTTCCATGAAATAAGTTTATCATTATAACAATGAGAAACGGATCATTACAAGAATGAAAAAACGAACTTCGTTGTGTTCATGTCTGCTACTTTCGTCTCACCAAGATTTCGTTCGGTCGCCTAAGCACGAATCTCTCTGTAACACTTAATAAACACTACGGGATTATTAGTTGACCTTAGGGATAAATTCTCACGTTGATCTACAATCACCTACACATATACTCGAAAAGTTATTAATCAGAAAGCTCACTCTGTAATATCTTGCGATCCTTTTGGCTCACGATCAATGCAGAATGTGTCGTGAATGAAGAAAAACGAAGAAGCGTAACGGTACTGGAAAAAATATCGCTGTATGTGAATAATGTTTGCAACGCAAAGATTCTTTCGTCAGGATCATACAGAATTCCAAGAACTCAGGGCCCAACTGGGATTCCGCAGTTAATATTGTAAGGCAAATTTTATAAAAAAAACAGTGACCAACGTCAACCTATTATTCAGGGATGCGCCATGCATCGACTCCATTCGTGGAGTCACGAAGGTGGTTGAATACATATTTAGCTTATACAGTGACTTGCAACGGCCAGAAGATGTACAAGTCAGCTTCTTTACTCTTCCAGACAAGTCTGTTACCAAACTGCGGTACCCTGATGCATGCCTGCAGCGCTTGAATAGCCCAGAGCACGGGATTTAACCAACTGCAACAGTATGACGCGCAGAAAAACTACACTTTACAGGTGATGCAAAGAAAGAGTGCTCAAGTAACGCGGAAACTCCTACTTATATGGCAATGTAGAAGACCTTCGAAAAAAAATGTTGCGGGCAATGAACACTAAATTTGCGCGTACAAAGGTGAAGAAGAATAGATGATGGTTTGCTGCAGCACTAATTAAGACAAACTACGAGCAAATATTACCCTACAAAGATCTTCATCTGTAAGAAATCGTTGGCTAACATCATCAAATACATGGTAGTCTGCTCGACAATCGATCGAGTTCTTCAGTTCTTTCAGGGTATTGGAACCGAGAACCAGAAAACAATCTAGTACTTTCAACTGTAACAGGTTTTAAGTGCAAAACAGTCAGCTGTGCCGATCACAAAAAGTTCCTTACCAATCTACAGAGCCGCAACTCTTCTTTTTTCAAGCGGGCGAGGATATCCAACATGAACAGAAACTGGCACCACGATATCATTCTAGGCATGCAATTGCTTTAACTGTACAAAACTGACAAAGCTTACAATTGAAATATAAAACATGCCTAACCCTACCAAACGAGACTGTTCATTTCAATTCTTTTTCCACACATGTATTATGTTCCACGGGGGGAGAAGGAATCTGCTACAGTGTCGAAATGAGAACCTAAAATTGGCGATTGGACTCATCTTTTCAAAATAATTCAAGTTTGTGGGCCAGAAAAGCACTTGGACCTTTTAATATCAACTACCGGAGAAATAGAAATTGCTACCAAAAACTCCACAGCATAAGGAATAAAAAACCTAAGTTCGAAAGGAGCTTCCTCTCTGGCGCTTAAATTTTCCTGTGGGAACATTTGCGATTTTTGCGTAGGTTGATTGAATAAGTACAGAATCTGATTATTACTATGATAATCTCCGACTTGAAAGTCAGAGAGAGGTGGGATAGGGAACAAACTCTCTACGGATTGAGGGCGCCACACAGTAGGATTCTCTGTTCTGTATGGGAACAAGTGAGGAGGAAGCGTCATTAAGTGACTCCCTGGCTCGTGCAGGCTTGTGGTGAATGCGTAACCTTCAGCGCTATCTAAATGAGTTCCATTATTAGCTGCACAGTGCAGCTCAGTATCGAGTGGAAACAACATAAATGGGTTCTTTGTAGGCATTAGCATTCCTCCCTGGGAATAAAGACCAGTGTTTGGAGCATTACTGAAGTAAGGTAATGGCAGAGTGCGGAGCCAATATTCCTCAGCAAACGGGTTCCGGACTTCATTGGTTGAACACGGGATCCATCCAGGAAACTCGTGGATTCTATAAACAGATAAAATTAAAGGTTTCAATACAATATTACCACAATTGAATAGACTAAGACAGGACATTTCTTTTTATACGAGCCGCTTATAATATTTTACTATGCAGATCCTAGCACGTGTCACATTCGATTCGTTTCCTCGCATCCAGCATCCGATAAGGTCTTCCAACTTTTTATGTGTGGCTTCGGCTGCTGACTGAGGATTTTTCTCTCATCATGAATGTCGTTGAATGCCATTCAGGGTCGATTCTCCCTGGGGGTGCTGAGATAGCCGGGCTAAAGCGTCCCCACTTCGATTGCTGTGAGTGATTTTTTTTCTCGGGCAAGGCTGGCACCAATTCCCCGATCCCGAATGGATGAGGAGCTTGGTGAGCCTGGGGCTGGATCGAACCAGCACCGTGCTCGTGATGATCGGTATCATTATCACTGTGCTGTCCGCCCCCGACTCAAGAGGTTTTAAAATGAAGTTATTGGAAAAATGCACACTTACGATTTGTGGTAGAAGAGTAGAAGACTGGAAAAAAATACTAACTGAATTGCTAAGAAACATTGAAGAATGACTATACATGCATCAAACAATGTAATAGCTATGGAGGAAATCAACTTGTAAAACTTTACATGATTGGTTGTTGAAGTCGTTATTATTGTGATCTGTGAAAGCCATAGCAGTGCTAGCGCTCTGTGCCTGGAGCAAATCTTCACAGGGATTGCATATAGGGATGGTATCTTGAGCTGAAATGCAGTGAATATCTGAATAAAACTGCTTTTTCAAATCCCCTATGAAAAACACTAAGTTGTTTCTGCCCTTACAGTACAAATTGGGTTTTTTTTCCCTAGAGTCACTGTAATGGATAAACCAGCAACAATGCGAAAAAATTGGAAACTTTGCTGGAGCCCGCACAATTAGTGAGGACAGGCCACCCAGGTATCCAAGTCGTTGTATACAACGACAAGTGTTCATGGTTACTAATAACAACTTGTCAAATGAAAGTGATGAAAACAAAAAAGTACATTTCGTAATAAAGAAACCATTAAGAAGTCAAGTCAAGCTTTAAATTAATCTACCTTGAGAATGAGGCCTATGCACATTACGCAGACCTACCTTCGTGATGGCGAATCTGAATATCAGCTGTGCTACTTTGACCAAGTTCTAGGCTAACTACTTCTTCCCAAAAAGAAACTTTCCTAACGAAGTTAGCAGAACACTAAGATAAAGAAAGTGTCGAGGGATGAAGCTGATCACTTTCCACTTGTCGGAGTAGTTTCTTAGACGCCAGCCGTATGTCCATTATTGATATCCTTGATATTCGCGTTGGCCTTGGGTTTGCTACGAACACAATGAGATCACAGTTGGGCCGAAACGATCATACTTCATAGAAGGCAACATTACGGATTTATAATGTGGGTTTCTCCTCTTTTCATTGTCCGTCAGCAGTAATCCGGAAATTTACTTAGCATGAACTCTCACATTACTAACATTACTACGGTAATTACGTGTCAATCTCACGTGAGATATCTTAAAGCGGTCTTTGCGATCTGTGATTAAGTGAAGGATAGGGGGAGTAACTCCGCACCAACAGCGAATAAGTATTGATCTAGGGAACCAAATCACCTACTCTTTCCGTACATACATAGGTTTATATACGTGCGAAAAGTATTAATGGAGCCTATTCAGAAAATTTAAGTCTTACTTCATAGTCATGAGTGGAGCTTCCTTTGGAATAGCCAATAGTCCACAGCCATCATTATTGTGAAAATGCAACATAGCCACAACACTAACACGTTCGTCGACAGATCCTGGATTACTTTGCCAATTCCATCATTGTTGATGTTTAGTCTCCTCAACGAGGAAACAAGGTCGTCCTTCCAGCCATCGCTGTTCTTCATTTTAAATCCACACCTCTTCAAGTTATCACGCGACTCGATAGCTTTTGCCAAGAATTCCCTAAAAGAAGTAAATCTCTACTTCAAATGTGGGAAACACGAAGCATTATAGTGACACTGTCACACATGGCTGTCATAAAAAAGCGATTCTCAGAAACTACGTTACTTTACAGTATTTTTGATGGACTCCAAATTGCCTCTATACTTATTTCGTTATCTATTGAATCACCATTCACATGGTTCCGCTCTCCGGTTCCCGGTCAAATTGCCTCTATACTTATTTCGTTATCTATTGAATCACCATTCACATGGTTCCGCTCTCCGGTTCCCGGTTCCTTCATACCACTGGAAAACCTCCACCGTACATTCCATGTCCGTTTTTCGGACGTAATAAGCACTTGTTAAGAACTTTAGGTGCTTGCTTTCCGAAAGCAGTAAGTACTTGTTCAGAACTCCAGCTGTTTAATCCTAGATAATAAGCACTTGTCCGGAACTTTAGCCGCCTTTATCTGAAATGGTAAATGAGCAACAGTGAAAGCCTGCTGGCTACCATCGAGTTTATGCTACTGTTTGCTCTATGCCCATTCACTATATCCTGTACGAACAGACAACTTTTCACCATATACTGTAGGGTTTATTGTTCCTAGTTTAACTCTCTCGCTCTCTTTCCGAAAACCACAACATGGTGAGAAATAAACACAGCATCGAAGTAGAGATTAAAGAAGATTCATGTGAAGTCAAAAGAAGAAAGGATTACGACCAAATCATGGATGAGTTATAAATACACAGAAATGTAGATGGTAAGTTTATGATAGAATAATAGAATCGGTTTCATCATAAAACTTAAACCTACCCGAACACTATGACTTCACTGACGTATTCCTGGTTGTCGAAATCGAAGACTCCATTCCATAGCCATATTGATCTAAACGAAAAAGTTGGAAGACAGTTCCGACTTATGAAAACACATACAATTATCCGATATAATGTACGCAACCATAGCCGAAGAGGTTCTTAAGAAGAAGTTCTAGAAGTCTAAAAAAATTTTTCACCCCCGGCGTACCAATCGATCGAACTGCCGTAGGGCACCTTCGGAATCGTTGTGGCACTCCAATTTATTTATCCATCGCGGCTCCTATAGAGGTGAAATCACGTGGTCGTTCATTTAGGGCACATGTTCACGGGAAGGAATTCATCAAACACGCTTGACGTCCAGTAGGTAGGAAATTATAAGCCCGTTGACGTGTATTACCAAAGTATCGTATGAGTACATAGAAGAATGGAACTAGTAGATAAAGGAATACAACGACAATGATACTGTTCTATTTGCAAAACTCAGACTCCAGTCCAGCTTCGAATCTTGGACCATCCTTTCCGGGGGCTCACGTGTTATTCACTGCACGGTCCGAGACACTTGCGTAGTCTTTCAATCGGACAGTTTTTCACCTTTAACCGTGCCATGAGATAAAGGAAAGTTTGTTCCTATCTCTAACGAATGCCTGCGGAATACGCGGATGACATTCAAATTCCTAGATGACTTTTTTTCGTACACGCTGTATGGGGTCCCGGAATTGTTGTGTTCGATTCGTTTCTTCGCATCCATGATCCAAAAGCTATTTGAGCTTTTCAAGCACTGTTTAGACCATTGCTTGAGCGTTGCTGTCTTCTTTGTGGATGCTGCTTAATGTTGTCGAGCCGTCTATCTCTTGCAATACTTGGAAAAGCGAGTTCGAGTACATGGATTGGAGGGAATGAGCCAGGCCCAGGCAAGTAGTATGATACCGATTTCACAACCCCAGAGGGGTGGGAGACTTCGAGTGGTGCAATGCGGTTTCGAACGAGAACCGTGATCTTGATGAAGCATCACTACCACTGCGCTACCACCTCCTAATTTGGTTCCCTTTCAAAATTATACATGAATCAAGACCATGTATATTGCACTTCTTTCATTTGATTCGTTTCTGCGCATTCGCCATCCACAAAGGCTTCCGCGCTTGCATATGGATGTCTAGGGAATTTTCATCTTCTTTGTGAATGTCGCTTAATAATGGTCAAGTTGTTTCTCCGTGGAAAGCTGGAGGACCAATGCGGGGTGTTCCCAAGTATCCCAGCAGCTCTTTTAAATAAGGGGAAACTTTTCAGATACGACTGGAGCCACCTTCCAGACCCGGAAAGGATATTGTCAAGATGTGACATCTAGCCTGCTCTTTTCACACATTAAATGTCGTCTCTGCTACTACGTTATTTGCGCGAGTTGTTGTCACATCTTCACGTTAGCGCTATGAAAGATAAGAGTTCGAAAGTTACCAAGAGACATTTGTCTCCAGAAACACTGGAGCTGATACGCTAGTGTGGAATCGTACGAGCTGCAGGCAACCGCGAACTAACGTCCGAACTTGCAAAACAATGCAAACAGGCAATAAAAAGAAGATCTCAAAGAGAGAAGAGCAGCACTAATGGTCGAAGCTGCAGAGGCTGGGAAAAGCATTCGCAAAGCCCACCGAAGCTTCGCCAATTACAAGACCAAGATGATTGCACTCCGACGCCCAGGAGGAACAGTTACAGCCTCTTCGATAACCACGTCCAATCCCCGTCATATGAAATAAAGGAATATGGAAATGTTGTACCACCGGTTCTCCCTTCCGAAATCCGACGTGCCATTTCGTCGCTGGAAAATCGAACAGCACCAGGTCCGGACAGGATAAGACCAGAACACCTGAAGAACCTTCAGCCACTCCCTCGTAAACACACTGGCTCGGCTCTTCACACGTTACCTGTTTGAATGCAAGGTCCCCTACTCAGTGGAAGACCAGCAAGACCGTGCTATTGGTCAAGAACGGTGACCTCCATGATATAGGCAACTATCGCCCAATTTGTTTGCTGGCTGTCCTGTACAGACTTTTTCACTTGAGTCATCCCTGAACAGGATTGCAAAACACTGGCCGAAGGACAGCCATGTGAGCAAGCAGAGTTTCGAAAAGGATTTAGTACGATGGACCACATCCACACGGTAACAAGACTCGTTGAAGTATCGCGAGAGTACAAAAAACCGCTCTGTTTCACTTTCATCGATTTACAGAACGCCTTTGATTCAAATGAGATAGAAGCAATCATAGAAGCCCCTGATAGTCAAGGAGTCCCTACTCAGTAGATAATAATTCTTCGTGAGCTGTACAAAAAATTTCACAACCAAAATATCACCATTCTACAACGACATTAACATTGACGTCAAAAGAGGGGTTAGGCTAGGCAATACCATCTCGCCAAAATTATTTACCTCCACCCACCAGAACGCCATGCGAACATTGGAATGGGATAATATGGGAGTGAAAATCGATGGTCGGCAGTTACACCATCTTCGCTTTGCTGAGGACATCGTACTGATAACACCAAACATTAGCCAAGCGGAACGTATGCTAGCCCACTTTGACAAAGCCTGTGGAAAGATTGGTCTTCAACTAAATCCCACAAAAACGATGTTCCTGAGGAATGGATTGGCTTCGTATGCGCCATTAACGCTCAACGAAACGAATATCTCAAAATGCTCCAGTTATATCTATGTTGGTCGGGAAATCAGTATGTTGAACGACTTAGCTCCAGAGTTGAGCAAAAGGAAACGAGTGGCTTTGGGAGCTGTCAAGAGCACTGAGGATGTAGTGAAGAGGACAAAGAACACTCGACTCCGTCGCACCTTTTCAATTCAACGCTACTTCCTGCTTTAACGTATGCGTCAGAAACCTGGTCGCTGTGTAAACAGGATGGAAAATCACTCAGCGTTGTTGAACGCGTAGTCGAAAGGACGATGCTAAGAATATCCCGTGTAGCGCAAGGAAGGGAAAAGGATCCGAAGTTTCGACCTGCGTCAAGGATCAAAAATCAAAGATGCCGTTCTGTACGCCAAACAGTCGAAGTTAAGGTGGGCCGGACACGTAATGCGTATGAATGACAACCGATGGACAAGAGCCGTTAGTAACTGGATTGCTCGGGATGTTAAAACCAGTGCAGGAAGACCACCGACTCCATGGCGAGAGTTCTTCACGAAGAGCCTAGAAGAGAGATATGATGCTCGACGAGTCCCTAGAGCGAGCAGAACCCACTGGGCTACTCTTGCACGCAACAGGGAAAAATGGAAGATTTACTGACGTCCGCTCGAGTCACTCGACGATCCACGGGACTAGAGTTACAGTTACTGTTACAGTTGCCAAAATGTAAGCCAATGTAAAGAAAATATCTGAACCTCATATGCACTTATAAAGAAGAGTTCGAAGAACATATTAACTTCTAGATCAGCAACGAGGTCAAATAAAGGTAGGTCAGAGACCACTTTTCTGTTGATCCAGACATTGAACACTAATTCGCTCTTTCCTTCATAAGTACACAAAAGATTGCTACTATAGTTTTTATTCACAGGTACTGACATTTCGGCAGATTTATTGTCCTTCAGAGCTTGGACAGGTCTAACTGTTTGCAATCTACTTAGCCAAACACGTTCATAGCCTCAACAGAAAAATCCTCACGAGGCATAGATTTCAATCGCATTGGAAACAAAGCAGCTTCTTCACACGTTCACCACTTTCCAAGAGTCTTCCACTAAGTATTTCAGGTGGAGGCCACCGTATAGACCTAAAATGGAGGATCAGTGTGCTTCTCACACTGAAATATCAGTCCGGGAGCAAATTCCATGACCGACGTTGTTTCAACACTAATCAGTGATAATCACAATTTTGACTTATTATCTACTGCCTACTCTTTTTAGCGGCAGGGTATGCGTTGCGAAATATAACTTTAATGATGCTGAGATATTTGCAAAACTCTGGACCGCAGGTGCCTATGGTGGGGAACGAACGCGCTATTGTCCTTTCCGGGGAGTAGCGCGCTCACCACCACACCATGCAGGTCCTTCGTTTCGCCTGTCTCTCAGCTAGTTCTATTGATCTTTTGCCATCAGCAATCACCCGTCAGCGGGATTGATCTGGGGGGCCCAAATCGGCAACGAACCCAGTTAAGCTGAGGCTGCAGTTATAATCACAAATTTGACTTATTATTTACTGCCTACTCTTTTTAGAGGCAGGGTATGCGTTGCGAAATATAACTTTAATGATGCTGAGATATTTGCAAAACTCTGGACCGCAGGTACCTATGCTGATGGCAAAAGATCAATAGAACTAGCTGAGAGACAGGCGAAACGAAGGACCCGCATGGTGTGGTGGTGAGCGCGCTACTCCCCGGAAAGGACAATAGCGCGTTCGTTCCCCACCATAGGCACCTGCGGTCCAGAGTTTTGCAAATCTCTCAGCATCATTAAAGTTATATTTCGCAACGCATACCCTGCCGCTAAAAAGAGTAGGCAGTAAATAATAAGTCAAAATTGTGATTAAAAGGTTAACATTGTGATTTAGGCAATAGCCTCAGCTTAACTGGGTTCAATGCCGACTTGTGCTCCCTAGATTAATCTCACTGACGAGTAATTGCTGATATTAGCATTAGGTAGAAAACTAGCGGATAGAAACGCAGAGCCATGGCCTCCGCGGCGTAGGTTGTAATGCCCCCATGGAAAGGAAATCATGGTTCGATCTGGATCGAGGTCCAAGTTTTGCGAATACCCCAGCATCGTTGTAGTTGTAATACAGCTTCGTGTTCTTATTCTTTGAAAAAATGAAACTTTGCGGGATAAAAGTTTTCACTTGTGCATATTCGAGGCTCAAATAGGGTTACAAGCGATTCATACGATGTTCTTCATCTGTTTTAGGTTCCGTGGCAGGTTGTCCAGCGATACCGGAACATGGTCACCAAGGCCGAAAACCGAGAAGAAGATCTGACGGATAAGTATAAACGTTACGGACTCGATTTTACTGAACCTTTTCTTAATAGCGAAGTATGTGCAAGCATTTTCGTACGCTTTGGCTATTCTAATTTAGTATAAAGAGAATTTAATACGTAAGTATAGGTACACAACGGTTTTCTTACCCAAGGTTGTTAAAAAATTGACTGGTCGGAGGAAAATTACGAAGGGATTGAACCAAGCAGTTTTCTACGGAATTCACTGCGATAACAGCTCGAGTTTGCTTATGGTAGGAATGAATGAAAACGCAAGTGAGTACTTTATGTTGATAAGTTTTTCGTTTGAGTTATTATTTGGTTCTCTTCATAGATGATGAAAGACGCATAATTTTCGTCGTTCTTGCGATGAGTACCTGTGTTAATCACTACGGCTACTCTACTTCCCAAGTCGTCGATAATCAACTATAGAAAGTACTCTTCCATATAGGGCAGTGGGAGTAACATTGGCTCAGCAAGCTATCGAATGAATACACGAAATATAAGAGGACAAAGAATATGGAGTCACGCGTGACTAATGTTGCCCATAACGAGTTTGAATCCTTTTTTTTGCATTGAAATAGTTAAGGACCCTACACAGAAGAGGAGTTGATGGCGTCTGCTAAAGCTAGCGAAGCTTCGACATCAATTCGAGCTCCCTTTGTTTGATGTGGTGATTTTACCAGTATTTGACAACGGTGTTTAATTCTAAAGGTTGTTGTGCTATAATTTAGACGTCTGTATACCAAAATACTTTCTCGATCGCCACTTTTCAACGTCATGAGTGGCGGACGAAAGTTGAAGAAAAGAAAAAAGTAGGAGAAAAACCATTCAGAAGAGGTAAATTTATATTTTGTCACCTTTTTTTATGAACTCGAACACAAGATGTTCTGGAAAAGCTAGACCTCTGGTCGTTGATCAATCCGTAAGGAATTAGCTATGCATTCGATCTCATTAAGCATCGTTGGAGGTGACTTAATGGATATCTGGCCCTTATAATGACTCGAGGTGGCCTTCCGATGTATCGAGCCAGTGCTGCTATACTACAAGACAAGTGTTGTACCAATTTGCCGATCTTGAAAGGATCGAAGGCTCATGGATCCAGGGCGCGCGGAGCAACCACATGCTTATTGCGGGGCGCCTCCGACCACTGCACTACACGCGCGTAATAATACTGTTTATAGATTACACTTGACGTGACACCTGTTTTAGTATGATTGAATTCAAATTTTGAAGTGTTATCTGTATTTCTTTTAGGCCAATCGATCCGATATTGATGAGCCACCCCACGTCGCACTTTTCTCGTCTGAGGACGACTACGGTAGCGAAAATGGCTCGGAGGAGCCTAGGAATGAAACTGGTGTCTATAATAGGGATGAAGAAAATGATCTGGTATGCATTCACTGCTTTGATATGGAATTGATGTCATTTCTTCTTTCAAGCATGAGTTGAAATACTTAGGAGCAGTAAGATAAAGAATGCACCTTAATACAGTACAAGGGTCTCTTATTAACACTATAGCATCCCATTTTGCTGCAACGTCGAAATGTATGTGGCGGAACCTGTGGCTACGCTTAATTATGGCATGTTGTGGTATGCATTGAATTCAGCCCATAGTTCAGTATGCGCCAATGAAGTCCACCCCATGTTATTCATTCTTTTCCTTATCTAAGCGCTTTATTTCCACCTATTTTCTTTTATTTCTGTGGTTTGGTGCTCTAAAACTTTTTCTTCATCCTTTCTATTTTTCCATATTTGGCACGTATCCAATTCTTATTTGAGAAAAAGTCTTTTCCACACCGCAGGTGTTTGCGGTGGGGAACGAACGCGCTATTTCCAATTCCGGAGGCTAACGCATTCACGATCACACCACACGGGTCTTTTTTTTTCAAAATGAATCCTATCTTTATCAACAATCTTCGTCCAACCGAACTTTCCAACAAGAAACGTTGATACAAATCGCAATATGTATCTGTGGTGATTAACATGAGAACTACTGCTTACAGAGCAAAGCACTGTACATACAGAGCACTGTGCACGGATATGGCTATCATGATACTTCTGCAGAATGCTCAGATTGCAAAATTTCGCATGGCTCTATAACAGTTTCTCAAGCAGTACTGCTTCAGAAGCTATTATGGAGTTTTCAACATTTGCATCGAGGACATTGTTCTATTCTACAATGAGAACTCCAACGATTGATGTGATCAAAACAACAACAAATAAATGAATCGTTTCAAGGATAAACGAAAGTGCCACGATGTTCGGGGAAAGATCTTAATTCTACAGTGGCTTAATTTATGGCCATGTCTTCAGAAAAAGAGCGGAAATCTGAGGATTCTCTCCCAAGCACAGATGGTTTTTTTCACACAGAATGCGTCTCAGAATCATGTCCAATTACGTGAGCATATTTTGAAAAGTGCGGATAATCTTTGAATAGACAGCGACAAAACACAAGCTTCGTTTTAAAACCTTCGTAAATTTGCAAAATACTATCACACTGTAAAATACCGGTTTCTTTTGCAAAAACTCAAAAAAATTCCATTTCAATCTACTCTTCAATTAACAAAATTCACTACCAGCTGAGATATATTTGTTTAAACCTGCATAGCGCATGTGAAACCGTGATGAATTCATTATAACACCGGCTACGAAGAACAAAGGAACTCCTTAACACAAAATTAACACAAAACATAATGGATTGCCCTAAATCCATATAATGTCTCCCCAGTTGATGTAATAACTGGTTTCGACATCGTCTGAATCAGAAGCAGGGCTTTCATTCCCAGGTGGTAGCATCCCTACCACTTTATCCGGAATGAAGCGTCTGTGATCGTCGTCATCAACAGAGTGGTGCAATACATGACCTCCCGAATTGCTGCGAAAGCTAACTTCGACTACATCTGAATCAGAGGCAGGGCTTTCGTTCCCAGGTGGTACCAACTCTACCACTTTATCTGGAATTAAGCGCCTGTGATCGTCGTCATCAACAGAGTGGTGCAATACATGACCTCCCGAATTGCTGCGAAAGCTAACTTCGACTACGTCTGAATCAGAGGCAGGGCTTCGAACGAGAACCGTGATCTTGATGAAGCATCACTACCACTGCGCTACCACCTCCTAATTTGGTTCCCTTTCAAAATTATACATGAATCAAGACCATGTATATTGCACTTCTTTCATTTGATTCGTTTTTTGCGCATTCGCCATCCACAAAGGCTTTCGCGCTTGCATATTGATGTCTAGGGAATTTTCATCTTCTTTGTGAATGTCGCTTAATAATGGTCAAGTTGTTTCTCCGTGGAAAGCTGGAGGACCAATGCGGGGGTGTTCCCAAGTATCCCAGCAGCTCTTTTAAATAAGGGGAAACTTTTCAGATACGACTGGAGCCACCTTCCAGACCCGGAAAGGATATTGTCAAGATGTGACATCTACCCTGCTCTTTTCACACATTAAACGTCGTCTCTGCTACTACGTTATTTGCGCGAGTTGTTGTCACATCTTCACGTTAGCGCTATGAAAGATAAGAGTTCGAAAGTTACCAAGAGACATTTGTCTCCAGAAACACTGGAGCTGGTACGCTAGTGTGGAATCGTACGAGCTGCAGGCAACCGCGAACTAACGTCCGAACTTGCAAAACAATGCAAACAGGCAATAAAAGAAGATCTCAAAGAGAGAAGAGCAGCACTAATGGTCGAAGCTGCAGAGGCTGGGAAAAGCATTCGCAAAGCCCACCGAAGCTTCGCCAATTACAAGCCCAAGATGATTGCACTCCGACGCCCAGGAGGAACAGTTACAGCCTCTTCGATAACCACGTCCAATCCCCGTCATATGAAATAAAGGAATATGGAAATGTTGTACCACCGGTTCTCCCTTCCGAAATCCGACGTGCCATTTCGTCGCTGGAAAATCGAACAGCACCAGGTCCGGACAGGATAAGACCAGAACACCTGAGGAACCTCCTGCCAGTCCTCGTAAACATACTGGCTTGGCTCTTCACACGTTACCTGTTTGAATGCAAGGTCCCCTACTCAGTGGAAGACCAGCAAGACCGTGCTATTGGTCAAGAACGGTGACCTCCATGATATAGGCAACTATCGCCCAATTTGTTTGCTGGCTGTCCTGTACAGACTTTTCACTTGAGTCATCCTGAACAGGATTGCAAAACACTGGCCGAAGGACAGCCATGTGAGCAAGCAGAGTTTCGAAAAGGATTTAGTACGATGGACCACATCCACACGGTAACAAGACTCGTTGAAGTATCGCGAGAGTACAAAAAACCGCTCTGTTTCACTTTCATCGATTTACAGAACGCCTTTGATTCAAATGAGATAGAAGCAATCATAGAAGCCCCCTGATAGTCAAGGAGTCCCTACTCAGTAGATAATAATTCTTCGTGAGCTGTACAAAAAATTTCACAACCAAAATATCACCATTCTACAACGACATTAACATTGACGTCAAAAGAGGGGTTAGGCTAGGCAATACCATCTCGCCAAAATTATTTACCTCCACCCACCAGAACGCCATGCGAACATTGGAATGGGATAATATGGGAGTGAAAATCGATGGTCGGCAGTTACACCATCTTCGCTTTGCTGAGGACATCGTACTGATAACACCAAACATTAGCCAAGCGGAACGTATGCTAGCCCACTTTGACAAAGCCTGTGGAAAGATTGGTCTTCAACTAAATCCCACAAAAAACGATGTTCCTGAGGAATGGATTGGCTTCGTATGCGCCATTAACGCTCAACGAAACGAATATCTCAAAATGCTCCAGTTATATCTATGTTGGTCGGGAAATCAGTATGTTGAACGACTTAGCTCCAGAGTTGAGCAAAAGGAAACGAGTGGCTTTGGGAGCTGTCAAGAGCACTGAGGATGTAGTGAAGAGGACAAAGAACACTCGACTCCGTCGCACCTTTTCAATTCAACGCTACTTCCTGCTCTAACGTATGCGTCAGAAACCTGGTCGCTGTGTAAACAGGATGGAAAATCACTCAGCGTTGTTGAACGCGTAGTCGAAAGGACGATGCTAAGAATATCCCGTGTAGCGCAAGGAAGGAAAAGGATCCGAAGTTTCGACCTGCGTCAAGGATCAAAAATCAAAGATGCCGTTCTGTACGCCAAACAGTCGAAGTTAAGGTGG
This sequence comes from Angiostrongylus vasorum, assembly GCA_018806985.1. NCBI lineage: Eukaryota > Metazoa > Nematoda > Chromadorea > Rhabditida > Metastrongylidae > Angiostrongylus > Angiostrongylus vasorum. The sequence goes on from JADANN010000383.1 coordinate 68,634, forward strand.
GCCGGACACGTAATGCGTATGAATGACAACCGATGGACAAGAGCCGTTAGTAACTGGATTGCTCGGGATGTTAAAACCAGTGCAGGAAGACCACCGACTCCATGGCGAGAGTTCTTCACGAAGAGCCTAGAAGAGAGATATGATGCTCGACGAGTCCCTAGAGCGAGCAGAACCCACTGGGCTACTCTTGCACGCAACAGGGAAAAATGGAAGATTTACTGACGTCCGCTCGAGTCACTCGACGATCCACGGGACTAGAGTTACAGTTACTGTTACAGTTGCCAAAATGTAAGCCAATGTAAAGAAAATATCTGAACCTCATATGCACTTATAAAGAAGAGTTCGAAGAACATATTAACTTCTAGATCAGCAACGAGGTCAAATAAAGGTAGGTCAGAGACCACTTTTCTGTTGATCCAGACATTGAACACTAATTCGCTCTTTCCTTCATAAGTACACAAAAGATTGCTACTATAGTTTTTATTCACAGGTACTGACATTTCGGCAGATTTATTGTCCTTCAGAGCTTGGACAGGTCTAACTGTTTGCAATCTACTTAGCCAAACACGTTCATAGCCTCAACAGAAAAATCCTCACGAGGCATAGATTTCAATCGCATTGGAAACAAAGCAGCTTCTTCACACGTTCACCACTTTCCAAGAGTCTTCCACTAAGTATTTCAGGTGGAGGCCACCGTATAGACCTAAAATGGAGGATCAGTGTGCTTCTCACACTGAAATATCAGTCCGGGAGCAAATTCCATGACCGACGTTGTTTCAACACTAATCAGTGATAATCACAATTTTGACTTATTATCTACTGCCTACTCTTTTTAGCGGCAGGGTATGCGTTGCGAAATATAACTTTAATGATGCTGAGATATTTGCAAAACTCTGGACCGCAGGTGCCTATGGTGGGGAACGAACGCGCTATTGTCCTTTCCGGGGAGTAGCGCGCTCACCACCACACCATGCAGGTCCTTCGTTTCGCCTGTCTCTCAGCTAGTTCTATTGATCTTTTGCCATCAGCAATCACCCGTCAGCGGGATTGATCTGGGGGGCCCAAATCGGCAACGAACCCAGTTAAGCTGAGGCTGCAGTTATAATCACAAATTTGACTTATTATTTACTGCCTACTCTTTTTAGAGGCAGGGTATGCGTTGCGAAATATAACTTTAATGATGCTGAGATATTTGCAAAACTCTGGACCGCAGGTACCTATGCTGATGGCAAAAGATCAATAGAACTAGCTGAGAGACAGGCGAAACGAAGGACCCGCATGGTGTGGTGGTGAGCGCGCTACTCCCCGGAAAGGACAATAGCGCGTTCGTTCCCCACCATAGGCACCTGCGGTCCAGAGTTTTGCAAATCTCTCAGCATCATTAAAGTTATATTTCGCAACGCATACCCTGCCGCTAAAAAGAGTAGGCAGTAAATAATTTTTTTCTTTCCTTAGAGGTGGAAGCCACAATATGCATGTACTTCTCGCAAATCATATGACAGCCTACCTGCAAAAGGAAAAAATCCCAGACCAGTGGAGGACGTCGCACACGGTCATCCTGCCCAAGAAAGGAGACCGAAGGGATCTTCTTAACTATTGTCCCATGTGCTTGTTGAGTGTACTCTACAAGCTCTTCGCAAAGATTATCCTTTCACGCATAGCAAGGACATTGAATGAGGCGCAACCAGTCGAGCAAGCAGGATTTCGAAAAGGATTCTGCTGCATGGACCACATCCAAACCATTTCCAGGGTCATCGAGGTTTGTCGGGAATACCACTTACCTCTAGTTCTAACATTTTTCGACTACGAAAAAGCGTTTGACAGTGTCGAAACGAATGCAATCCTGTCAGCGCTCATCGACCAAGGAGTGGACCCGTCCTACAATAACAACTCTGCCCGACTGTTATCGGAACTGGACTACGAAAATACAGCTTTTCCATCGACCTCTTACCATACCGATAGGAAAAAGGGGGTTCGACAGGGCGAGACAATATCGCCAAAGCTGCTCAGTGCTGCACTGCAGTGGATAATGAAGTCTCTCGATTGGAATGAGCAAAACACACGTATTGATGGAAAATTCCCATCAAACGTTCGTTTTGCCGACGACATTGTTATCTTCTCAAGAAGTACTAGCGAAGCACAGATCATGATCAACGAGTTCAACGAAGCGGGGAAAAAGATCGGATTTCGCATAAACTGAAAGAACCCTGTTCATGAAAAACCCATGGTGCGAAGGCGAAAAAAATTGAATTGGATGGCTCTCTCATTGCAGAGACCACCTTGTACGTATACCTTGGGCGATCAATGAACATGGAAAACAACATGAAGGAGGGAAATAGACAGAGGGAAAGAGGGCAGCTTGGGCGGCATTCGGTCCTCTCCAAGAAGCCACAGACCAACTGAAGGACCCGAAAATCCCGTACTCATCTCTTCGATTCTACGGTCCTCCCAGAGCTCTGTTATGCTGCGGAGATGTGTTGATACTTCAACTGCGTCAAGAACGCCTCCCATTACTCACAGAGCGCTTGAGCGATGTCTTCTGAAATATAACCGGTCTCATTATCTAGTCGGAATGGGAAGCTCTGACGTTCGAAATCTGTAACATCTTCGAGATTCAGGAGAACATAAATTGATAGCGAAACATAGATGGGCCCGTCACATAATAAGAAGAGACTACAGATGGACGAAAAGAACAGTAGAGTGGACTCCAATAGAATGCAAACGCCCCCTTGGACGATCACCTACACGACGGGTGGACTATTTTGTAAACAAAGTTAATCAGCTGTGCCCGCAGCTGCAGTTGTTTCACAGATCATGGTATAAGACTCGCAAGCGCTACCATGCTGGAACAAGACCACCACCATAGACTACGATTACGACAGAAAGGAACGAATGGAATATGTGCTGGGGTCAGCACAGCTCGTGAAGACGAACCGTCCAAATACCCGAGTATCCAAGTACCATGCGTCCAGTGATAGAAGAAATATCGAACACATTTCTCGCATGTAAGCTTCTTCTTCTTAGCTGCACTTGTTTAGTTAAGCCGCACAAAATAACATTACTCTGCTTAATATTTTATTCAAAAGGCACCATTAACAACACTGGAAAATTACAGAACACCATTTAATAAACAAGGCTCGATTTACAATTTACCCTAAGAGGCTAACTTGCGATACAGAGATCAAATCAAGTACCTGCTCACGGTTAACGGCAGGATAACAATACGACATTATAGGAGAAATCTGCAAAGGGGTCAATATGGCTCAAAACCCATGACACCGTAGAATAAGGGAACAAAACAAGTACCGAGTAGTAGTGAGCAGCGAACGCTCAAAAGGACAAACAAATGTGGTAGTGGCGGATTTTAACGCCGAATTTGCCCATAAAGCACGAAGAAGTACAACAATAATGACAAAAACAACCACAAAACACTAGTAAATCAGTAGACTACACTTTGCTCACTAGTATCCTTCTCGTCACCATCCGTTATCCCATCTTCCTCAACGGAGTTCTTCGTCAACTCCTCGTTTTCTTGTTCGTCTGATCTTCCCATAATTTTCGTTGCTTTTGTTTTCTTTCTCCTTGGTTCTTCGTCTTCGCTTTGTACTACACGTGTTTTTAGTGTCTTAAGGTTGATACGAAAATCACGCATTCCAATCGTATTCTTCTGGAACAAAAAAAAGGGTTACTGCGAGCCTAACAAGTCTATAATTTTCAACATTACTTTCTGAAGTGACATCCCGAATTGTGAATAAAGTAGTAGTAAAGGCTAGTCAAACTATTTTTCACCTTATGAACACCATAAACGCCACAACAAATTTCCCTGCACCACATAAGAGAATTTATGAACGATAGACGAATATAACGACGTAACGAAGCGATGCTATAGCAACCCAACCTTACCACCTCCACATAAGCTCTGATACTATTTTCTAAGAGAGGACGTAGCCTGTATAATTTCAATACAGACCATCTACGAAACAGTTACACATGAGTGATCATGCGTCACCCTGTTGAAGTGTTTCTATACAGTTATTTGTATGGAAAATTAGTAATTAGCTGCTCTCAAAAGAAATGGTGGGGCATTTTCCCACAGCGCCAAGGCAACCCAATTTGCACCCAGTTTGCAAGCACATGAGAACATTTCGGGTTGCTTGATTACTATGAACTCAAAGGGTGTAAGTATCACTGCCGGCATCTATCTCTCTTTCCACAAAACGCTTTTAGACAAAATTCGCAAGTCTACTTGATAAAAATAGATCTACCTTCACTTGAAAATTAAGCCGGTCCTCCTTCAGTGCCTCTGACATCAGTAGAATTCGACTTTGAAGTGCTTCACGAGCTCGCACATATTTCACGTAGATTACTTCGTCTTTTCGGACACTTAAATAAAGGCAGACATAGATAAAGGTCATACTAAGCACATGGCACTGCATAAACGAATACTACAAGTGTCGAACTTTTTCTTGCGAGAACTGCGCGCTTCTTCAGGATTGAAAATCCCAACATGCTCATCGGCAATCGCCATAATTGCATGTAACTAAAACAGAAGAAAAATGCGTAAACCACAAAATAGGGGAGAAAGAATTGACATCTATACGGAAGCGGAATTCAAATGAAATAGGAATTACTCAATACGAACCCTTTCCTTCAGCAGCTTGCTAAGCAAAGTTAACGACTTCCACTCTACCATCTCTGGCACAGTTTTCACGTTGTTCAACATCTGCAAAAGTTATTTTTTTTTCTCTTAAAACTGGTGCTTTACAAGTAACTTAAGCTTGTTCATTTGTGGACTAATTCGCATAGAAGTTAATGCAGAAGTGTGATAGTCGCAAGATGATTCCAGACGTCAATGCACCCAGTGAGACGAAATATCCTTTGTTCAGTCTAGGCGAGAAAGGCAAGACAAAAAATTATTGGGCTTCAAAAAGCCGTATTTATCGTTGCCAAATAATGGAACTTGTGTGGCTATGGGTAGAGCGTTGTAGTTCCTAATAGATTTTATTTCAACTAAAAAGTTCAATATGAGCTTAGACATGTTTGTTAAAAGGTGTAACAGTTAAAAGCTGTACAAACCGGAATCTCGCCAATGGTTAGTTACTCCACACTGAAGTATGAAAATGACCCCGGCTGGTTAATACTAAGCATGTGCTCTGAAACCTCGCGACGGTTTTAGGAGGTATTCCTAGGTGTCAGGCTCCGATGTAGAACTGCGTGTTCATCTACCCAGCAGAGCCTCCCAACCTGAGAAGGACTCCGACGTTTCCATCAGGAAGCCTAGCTAAGAAAAAACCAAAACCACGATCCACCATCGTCCTGGTATCAATCTAGTCGCATGGTGGGAAATCTCCTTCTGGTCCACAAGGGCAGTGACTGCCTGTGTTGGTGACGGCATAGGGCAGACTTTGGCTTGGCTGACCTCGGAACTCCACGTAATCACAGTGTCTAAACAAGCAAAACTCCGAAAAATGGAAATTGTGCTGGGGCCCACACAACCAGTGACGGCGGGCCATCCCAGTATCCAAGTAAGGATGCAGTCTGAAATAAAGAAATCTGACTTGAACAGTATTTCAAAGCACTAACCAAATCGACAGGCATTTGAATCGCACTGAAAAGAGCAGTGAGCGTTTGAACGAGTCGCTCCCGTTCTACAGCGAATTGTGAGTGAAGCGGAAGCAGACGAGATGTTAACTGGCAACAGTGACTGCATTTTGTTAGTGCGGCCGTCAGCACCTCATCCACTAGAAGCAGCAACATTAAATGATATAAAGGCACATAAATAAGTCCCACATCTAATATTTAACTGTACATAACACTAACTATAACCTATCTACTCCCCCTTAGATGGCATCTCTGTTTGACAACTTTAACGAAAAGTTATATACATTTTTGAACACAGCCATTGTTAAATTCAATGGTGCTGAGATATTTGCAAAACTCCTCAACGCAGGTGTCTGCGGTGGGCAACGCACGCGCTATTGTCCTTTCCGGGAAGCAACGCGTTCACCGCCACACCATGCCTGTCCTTCGTTTCGCCTGTTTCTCAGCTAGCTCTATCGATCTTTGCCATCAGCAATCACCCGATTTCCCCCTACCGAGATCAATCCCGCTGGTGGGATTAGCTCAGATTAGAACTAGCTGAGAGACAGGCGAAACAAGGGACCCATATGGTGTGGTGGTGAACGCGTTACTCCCCGGAAAGGACAAAATCGCGTTCGTTTCCCACCTTAGACACCTGCGGTCCAGAGTTTTGCAAACATCTCCGCATCATTGAAGTTATATTTTGCAATATACCCTACCATTAAAAAGAGTAGGTAGTAAATAATAAGTTAAAACAGGCATGGACAGTTATTCCAAATGAGTACTGTGGCTGGAACTCTTAGCTAGGAATACAAAGGTCTTCCTATTAGTCTTAGAGGTGTTACAGATATTCATCAGAAACATAAAACAATAGAAAAAGAATGCTCAAGGAATTTCTAAAAACATTCAATAGTAAGCAATTCACTTCTCTGATCCTTCGCTTGGAAAGCGGTAGCAAATGATATCACACTATGAACGCCCACCAGTGATCGGTCAATCAACGACGCCAGAAAATCGCAAATCGTTGCCTTTGAAGCGTACTCGACGAATTTATATTTACATTCGTCGCCCTAAGAGCAAAACACCCCTGTAGTACTGTTGAAACTATCGAAAACAACAATAAAAACTTCATAACGGCACCTCCTTATAAACTACGATCGCCTTGTAAAATTGGCTGAAGAACGACCGGAAAGTTTTCACACATATGAATAAGTAAACAGACCTCCTCACTTAAAACCTGCACCAAATTGTCCGCTATAGTGTTCACAGCTTTTTCCACCTCATTATCAGAATCCATACATTTCATGGCCAGATTACACAACCACTTCAGCAACTCACGCAACGTGAAGTTGTTCGCTAAAAATTCCCTTCTTTGATATATTTTGAATAACCTATTACTTATGCAATATTCATGACATCACAGATTCACTAGCTCTGTTAGCATTAATTATGGACATCGTACGCAGCAAAAAGCCGTTGAATAGGAAATTTATGGACTCATCGATTCCTTTTAAATTATTTAACTGCAGTTATCGTTCAGTGGTAGTCACCCCGTATTACAGGGTGGTCCAGCCCACCCTGGCGCTGATTCGATACCGGTCCAGGCAAGCCAAGTCTCTCATTCTTCCAGGGTTGGGCAACTAGTAGCTAGCAGACTAATCTGGGACAAGCCGACTCCTTCAAATCCACGCGTGAACGCCTAAGAACGGCTATCTCTGGATTTCAGGGAGCGTCGACACGACAAACGTTCAACAGCTTTCGTGACGAAGACGAAAAATGTTAAAACAAGGAGCTGAAGCCACACGCCTAAAGGTGAGAAGTTCGAATACCTTCGTAGATGATGAGTGCGAGGAAGCGAATCGAATGCAAGAAATGCTGGTATCCGCACAAGTGTGGTACATGTGATCTTGGACCATGTAGTTGAAAATGGTATAAAAAAAACTTGCAGCTGCAGAAATATGGTGATATTTCCAAAAAGAAGCACGTTGGAATCAAAAGTTCGAAGCACTTAACGAAGCTAGAAAAATACGGTTGCGCTTCAACTGAAAAACAGATCCAACACATGGAGATATAAGCCTCGATAATGAAGAAGGTCTCGGAGCACTCAACGGGTTTTGACAATGACCATCTGAATGCGATAATATAGATAGATGGTTCTCGAGAAAACACTCAAGAACAGCATTTTTTAGTAGCCTAAGAACTCAACGTCCTGCGTTTAACAATCGCTCATGGAAGATTTTGGAAAGATGGAAAAGGTTGGCAAATGAGTGCCAAACGAATTTAGCAAAGAACAAGAATACGGCAAATGATCTCTGTTCTGCGTTATAAAACCGACCCATTCGCCTCCACACTGAGAAGTGTGACGAAAACTGAACCCTGTGGCACAAGATTGGGTTTGATGCATTACCAAGAGTGAGATGAAGCTCCTAAGCTGTTTTCAAAATCGAACTTTTACCAAGAGGTTATCGTGGGATATTCATACTCCACATGCGAACTGAGACATCGCGACTTTCTGAACGCTGACGAAACGACCATAGCATGAAAATGCTGCCATGAAATAGATGAAGTTCATTAGAAAATGCAGCGCGCTTACTCAACATTGGTCAACAGAAAAGGTTCACCTCTCTTGCACAAAAACGCTTGACCACATCTTGCAAAAGGAAAGCTGCAAAAGTTGAACGAATTGGCCTACACGACAATTCGCTTTATTCCACATAATCAAGGAAACTTTATTAATCAACTACCACTTTTTAAGCATCTTAGCAACTAATATCTAGGAAAATCTTCAAGAACTAGACCGCTCTTGAAACCAACTTGGAAGAAGTCGTCACATGTAAAACCACATTTTTAAATTTTCGGAATAAGCAAAGTTGTACCGCGTTCAAAAAACATGTGTAATCGAACTGTTCCTATTTCGACTAAAATGAACTTCTGTTTGAGCCGAGTTGTGGTATTTTAAAATTGGGGTTAAAAATCAGCCAACTATTGCACCAATCTAGTAAAAAGGAGGACATCCGACATCACGTTTAAAGCTGTGTGCACCACTCACAGTGAGGCGAAGAGAAGTATTACACCATAGAGGGTATTCAATAAACTCATCATAAAAATGCATTTCGCAAATCAACTTCAAAAAACTTCATATGTTTTTAAATTACCGGTATATGTAGCGTTGGTTGCACGCTGGAAATGGAACACCGATGCAAAGATCACATCGTGAAGGCAGAAGACGACAAATGAATGATAGAGTCGGCAGGATGACTAGCAAAAGAAGGTTATCCCAAATAACATTAACAACAGGGTCCGTGTACCAAATCTACGATAACGTTCTTTTCGAACATTCCTATAGTGAACTTGAACATAGTCATGAAACACTTCGGATTGTCCATCATTTTCATCAGAGCAGAACAAATCTAAACTGAATAGAAGTGAAAAAAACAAAAACGGAGACAATAAGGAAAGCAAGTAGCACTGCTCGCTCTACTCAATAGTGAAAAAATTTAAAAGGAAAGTAATTGCTGAAATAAAATAGTAGGATTGACGAGCAATTTTTCCAGTAATTATCCCCCTACAGGTAAAATGAAGTTGGAGAACCTTTACAGGATGCAATAAACCCAGGGACACCATAGAAAGCAGGTGAACAAAGCTGTCCATTGGTGTGTTTGGTATCCACGACCCTTTCTCACTACAGGATTATTCCGCTACAACAGTTTTCCAGCTAAGTGTCAAACTTTCAAAGCACTATCCATAACGCATCGCACCACCAATGCTGTATTTTGAAACGAAACTATCAAATCTTGACCGACCATCAAATTCTTTTCACACTGGACAGGACTAACAACACGGACACCTTCATTCAACACTAACCATTCAATGCTGGAATGATTAGTCACAAATTAGGAGAAGTTACCTAGACTGTACTACCTTGAATATCAGCTTAGCTTGTCGTTCTAATTCCACACTAATGCGTCTCCGTTCCTCGCCTTCCTTGCGATCCACTAATAGTATGGCCGGGAGAAGTTTGGTCACAAACAAATGACAGTGGCGAACAAGGCTGCCATTAGTGGTTAAAGTTTTCTCGCCTCCTCTTGTCAATGTTGCATTCAGGTCTGAACGCTTCCCTAAACTATTGGCATTCCAACACCAGATGTAACTACTTGATAAATCATTGTAATGTCTGCCCTTTAAGATAATATTAAACAAGAGACGGTAACACTAGAAGTTCAGAAAAGTCCTACTTACAGATAGGAATCACTTTTATTGGTTGACTTCGATATTTAGTTGACAGATACAGTAAAATATTCGCATATGCCTCCAGAGCCTAGAATCAACGAATTGTTTTTTAAGGGCAAAAGTAAAATAAAAAAGAGATTATCAATAAAAACCATGAAGCTGACTACAACAGCATTTCTGGAAATACCTGAACCTATGCGAAAATGTTCGAGTGTTTCAAATCTTTGCACAGAGTTGAAATATTTTAACGTCATTTTAAACTTCAAAAGAAGTGCTGGTCCCAGCGCAATGTGTGGTTGTGGACCATATAAGTATCCAGGTAGGTACCTTAACGTTTTCCTTGGATTCCCCCTAATTACTAAATTTGGATTAAAAGTCTTAGAATCTTTTCGCTTGTACTGTCCGATATGAATAAAGAGATAAAACAAAGCATCATATTTCGATGAAGCGATAACTATTTTAAATACGAAATCACAACCTCGTAAGAATTGTCTTTTTCATAAATCACATACCCTTGTTTTGCTCGGATTTGCCAGCTCGCGAGACTCAATCCAATCCGCGCAGTTCGTACTAGTGTAGTAATCAAGAAGGAATCTGTAGGAACTCATAAAAACACTACAAAGTACATTTCTAAGTGAAATAACCCAACTGTTTAAAAAAGTGGAAATCACTGAAGATAACTGATATAGCCTCAATACCACAAACGCAGATATTTATCACTTGGATAGAGGAAAACGCCGTGTTTCACACCTATATTAAAAATTCAGGAAAAACCTACGGATACCCCACTAGGCTTTAAAGCTCAAATACCACTTGTTTTTCAACTAAAACAGCTAAAAATGTCAAGTCCGGTTATTAGAGCGATAATAACGACGCCTACTAACCCTGCCGAGGAGATCAACGTGTTTGTCCCACAAAAAATGGAATGAAGTGGATGAAAACCATCGAGTAAAGACTTCGACAAGGAAAGCATACGGTCGATTGCCCAATCCAGCAGCTCAGAGCGTAACTCGTTCAATGCCTCAATCGAAGATGACTCTCTGAACATCGTTACCTTGAAACACCAAGATTTTGCGAATGATGTTGGTTGTTTCTTATTGAACAAAAATAAGAATAACCACTCACGGAGGTACAATCGTTTCAAAAATGCGCGTTAGTGAAAAGCAATTTATAAGAACATCCGCCTGTTTTAACTCCACACTTGGCCCTCCATCGGTTGTTCCGGCTTAAATACAAGGAAAAATTAAGTAAGCTGTGGAGTGTCAACTAAGTAACTAACAGCTCTAGCGAAGTCAAAAGTCAACATTCAGGCAATGTAGGCTCACTGATAAATATAAGCTTAGGAAACAAACATAAAGTAAGACCAGGATCTGTATCCATAGGCTATTCGCCTAATTTCTTTCCCTTTGGAAAGCTTCAAAGTAGCAAATTAGTACCTTTGCTTTCCTTTCTTCGCACACATTTCTCCCGAAGCACTTCGTCCAGTTCTTTTCTTCGTCCCAATAAAGCAGTTATACGATCCACATTCGTCACACTGTGTTATTAAGGGAACATTTCTCAACCAAACAAGCAATAAAAGCATTTCCAAACTTTATAATACTCAGAAATATTTAAAATCATGTATATATGACTTTTAAAGAATATTCTCAATTATACTATTGAGTGATTAACGAAAGTCTCCACTACTTAAACAGATATCGATGACCGGCTTGACTCCGAAGGTTTTCAACTAGGTACAACCCTAGGTGAACCCAACTAGGTACAACCCTAGCATTGAATTAACCGGTTAACTTATTATAAAGAGTTTAATGGTGGCACTATATGAAATAAGCAAACACGTTTGTTCGGCGAAAACAAGTAATTAATACTACACAGAGAACTAATATTATATAACTTTGAAGATGGGACGCCTGTAGCGCAGTGGACCGACGCGCCCTGCAATACACATAGGAGCGACCACAGCGCCCTAGGCTCACCAAGCCTTCTATACGCCCGGTGTCGGCAACGTGGTACCAGACTTGTCTGGGAGGAGCATAGAAACACTGGCTCGATACATCGGTAGAAAACTGCGAGTCATTGCAAAGCCGAAATATGCATTCAGTCACCTCCAACCATGCTTAATGAAGTCGAATACCTGGCGCACCACTCAAGGACAGATCAACGCCGAAAGCTTTGTCATTTGAACTTTGAAGATTCAAAAAAAAGCTTTCATGGCACAAAACTGTAGGCACACTTAAATCATTGCTTATCCAAATATACAAAATAAATTGAAAAATCTTTGCTTCATATTCAAAAACTACTTGGAGCAATACTTTTGTAAGCTCAGTTTAATTTAATCTCAGTATAAACAATCACTGTAACTTTGTTGGTAGCGAAGACATAGAAAAAGTCGCCGAATAAATCTTTGTAACAATCTTGCATCAGCTTACCAATGAAATAAAACATCGATTAAACTGCGTAAGGGGTTACGATGCAGAATCTGTTAAGAGTACTGGGCATATGGATAATCTCAACGAAATTCGCCGTAGTGAACTATACCTCTGACTTTCATGAAACCTGCTCCACTCATGTTCGATGAGTACATCATATAGATTCAGCATCATACGAGCGAAGAGCAAGTTCGCACAACCACGTGCGGTTGCCGGATTCCATTCCGATAACTTATCGACACCTAAAGTTATATCTTTCAAAAGGGCGATAAGTAATCTGAAACAGAAAACATTAATGACTTAAACAGTTGACGATGAAGTATCTATGTCTTCAACGCTATCGAGAAAATGACTCGTGACCTGCTGTGCTGCTTCGGTAGGAGACTAACAATAATTAAATACATTGTAGACATGAACAACAAAAAAAATTTTCCCAAGTGCTCCACGTCTATTTAGGTCAAGAAATTAACATGATGAACGACTTAGCTCTAGAGTTGAGCAGAAGGAAACGAGCAGCTTGGGGGCGCTTTCAAGACCATCGAAGATGTAGTGAAGAAGACAAAGAACACCCGACTCCGTGTCTACCTATTCGACTCCACGATTCTTCCTGTTCTAACGTATACGTCAGGAACCTGGTCGCTGCGTAAGCAGGATTAAAGGTCACTTAGAATTACTGAACGCGCTGTCGAAAGGATGATGCTAGTAGTACTCCGTGTCACACAAGTGAGGAGAAGGATTCGAAGCTCCTACCTACGTCGACGATCAAAAAATCAAAAATGGCCTCTTGTACGCGTAACGTCGGAAATGCGAGGTACGTAATGCATTTGAACATCAACTGATGGACAAGTGGATTACTCGGCATGCCATACGTACAGCAGGAAGACCACCGACTAGATGGCCATAGTTCTTCACGAAATCCCTTGAAAAAATAGATGTGATACTCAACGAGTTCTCTTTGCGAGCAGAACCCACTGGGCCACTCTTGCACGCACGAGGGAAAAATCGAAGATTTATGGGCACCCATTCGAGGTCACTCGACGAACAACGGGACGGCAGTGATACAGGTGATACATGCCAAATGAACTTAATGATGCGTAAATAAATCTTCAGATCCTCAGTATAAAATTTTTTGTTGCGTTGTCTATGGAAAACAAAAACGATGTTTTCCAATACCGCATTGTGGAGACAGATTGCATTTTAATTCTGTGTAAAAGCCGCTGTGTTCCAAGTAACAGAAAACAGAAAGAGGAAGAAAAAAAACAGAAAAAAACCCCGAAGTCAATAACCCCAAAAAAACCAATCACCACCTAACTCATATACAGGGACTAACGCCACATCAAAAAACACCCAAAAAAGCACCAACAAAAGCGTAACCTTACTAAAAAAATTAATAAGAAATAAGAAATAAGCGTTACACCAAACTTAAAACAATCCATAACATCAGGATGCCCAAAGAACCAAAACAAACAAAAATTCTTGGAATCTGATGGAAACCATTACAAAAATGAAGCTCTCTTTAATAAATTGACTGAAATCCATCAAAAAACTACGGCGCGAGCAATCGAAAGGTATCAGCTTTCTCTCACAAAAACCCGTCGCACAACAAAAGAAATTGTAAAAATTACAGTACAAAACTTTGCGTCACTCGGTATACTCGCCGAAGCTGTCCCCATATTTCAAACACTATAAAACATTGCTAACCTTCTATTCTATGCCTACTACAATTTTCTCACAGCAGGGTATGATGTGAATTACAACCACAACGATGCTGAGATATTCGCAAAACTTGAACCCCGAGCCAAATCGAACCACGACTTCACTTTCTGGGGCTCGCGCATTACACACTGCGCCACGAAAGCCTTTTCTCTGCGTTCTTCTCAGCTAGTTTTCTACCTAACGCTGCCATTAGCAATCATCCGTCGGCTGGACTCATCTGGGGACCCCACATCAGCATTGAACCCAACTAAGCTGAGGCTGTAGTCGAAATCATAGTGTTAACCTCTTATTTTCTGCCTACCACAGTTTTTCACGACAGGGTATGATGTGTGAACTACACAAAGTTTTGCGAATATCTCAGCATCGTTGTGGTTGTAATATGAAACATTATTGCTGGAAAATTTTCAACGACTACGTAGCTTTTGAGAATTCCTTCTCAGTGGTATAGTTCCTCTTACGACTAGTAGGAATTATTATAAGCTGGGTATATGAAAACGATGCTCGACAACGTAATATTTACAAGCGTACGCATGGTAATTCGTGAGGGCGCTGTGCAGTACGTTCTTTTTCATCACTCGTCGGACACGGCAAGCATTACGTTTTTCGCTCAACGTGTTCGTGATGAGTTCGGACAACTAGTATCTGTATTTCCACTGTAAGCCTGACATCCTGCTCATCCCACTCGCCAGTGACTCTCGTTTGGCGGTTGTCGTTAACAATTGCTATGTGTCAAGCTGATTTATAAAACCCAACTTATGGGAACGCGTGAATAGTCTTCGACTATAAACATTGGACAAGTCTTTTTCATTTTCCTTACTTGCATGGTATGGGAAGTCATAAAATTACTCCTCAATAGTGTGGTCAATAATATCGACTACCTTTACCCATCAATATGCGTAGTGTCCTGGTCTCCAAGCCATAAAGTGGAAGCGAGTATTCGACAGATAGGTCAAATTGGACCACACTCGCCGATATTGTGCTCGCCTCCTCTTAAATATAAGACAGCCCAGTAGGTATCCTCTCACTTAGCATTCCAACAGCTATCGTGTGATAGCCGAAAGCATGTATTAATGTAAAAGGACAACAGATTTGTCAGATGTTTCAGACCTCCATCGATGAGGTCGCATATTGGACTTTGAAGGAAATAGCTGCTATAACTATATGTAAACAGTTTCCAGAACGGTATGATGATAAGTGGATGTGGTTAATGAAGAGATTGGAACAGAAGTCGGTGGAAACCTAATACAGTGTAAATTCTCCATATTACCTAAGTCGTGCACATCCTCGTTGCTCGCTTTTAGGACCCACGAGTCTATGAGATCATTAGCGTTCTTTTGAACATTGACCCCAATTTGCGTCTGGGTTGGTGCTACATCGGCGACAACTTCTTCGCTCAGAAGACACTGAATAGCCTGAAATAACTTTTTTACTGCTTTAGTGTAGCAAGATGTTCATGAGTGTCCACTAACAGCACAGACCTCTCTTAACTAGGGTCTCCGGAACTAAAAGCATGACGTTTCAATAAGAAAACTTAGCTAGGGGTAAACTAATCCAATGGATGCCAAGGTTTTAACAACTTAGTCCAAATAAGTCAAAAATTTTGTCCAAACAATACCGGTAAACGATTTCCAACGGTGAGGATGACTTGAAAAGCCACAGCAAAGTAACTATAGCATTTTAGTAAAAAAAATGCTCAAATAACTACAACAATCTCTAGCGACCCACATACAGAGCTCGCTCGCCCTGGTCATGCCATAGAACTACGACGTAGATTGGTAACTCAACCAAAGATAATTTCACATAATACTCGCAATGCGGTCGTCAGACTACACAGTAAGGATCACTAAGAAATATCACGTGTCCAAAATCAAGGGATGGTTCTCTCTTCATGAATAAGACGAGGAGACACGAATGCTCTGTAGTGAGAGAATATGACGATAAAAAGACAGAAATAAAAGGCGGTAACAAACGGGAACGAGCCTACTGCGGCAATCTCCAACAAATACATGGACGTATTTGTTGCTCATCTCATGGACAACGGCGAGGAAGAAGAAAGAGTAGGCTCTCACGACCGTAAATAAGGGCCATCCACGCTCGCTGTATTTAGAAATCTCTGACCTGGACCAGATGCGGTAGAGGCTCCACTAATGTTATCACACCACCAGCCGTCATGCACATTGCTTCCGCTTTCCACTCAGGAGCTGAAAATACCTTTCTAAAATCCATCCTTATGCACGAAATGAAGAGAATGGCGCACATTCCGAAATATGTCATATCATCGTTCAGGGTCAATTTTATGACTAATAACACAAGTACCCACATCCAAAGACAAAAGAACTCGTTCTATTAGAGTACTTTCCATTGATTGTAATATAGAAGATAAACGCTATCAACAAATCTAATAATGCGTTTCCTGAATGTAAGTAGTTTGTCAGCTAGAGGTGCTACCTGGTATCCAACGAACGCCGAAAACTATTTGAAATGAACAGCTGGGATGATGCATGAATACGCACCACGCAACTCACTTTGAACGATTGCTGTTCCACACAACCTTGACTAGTGAAGTTCTGTGAGGCCCGATGGAACCATTGGATAACTCGCTATGATTCCATACATTAGGTTTTTTCCACCTTTCAGTAATTTCATTACATTCCCCATGTCCTCTATATTGTTAATGAGTGTGTTCATTAGGTTAACTGCTTTAAGAAATTCCAAAACTTGACATACACTGACTACGACAATTTCCCGTATGCTTCCACGTTGCTGTTTTAAAAAAGTCTTCTGTTTGCTATGATACCGAAATTTCAGCAGAACGTGAAGAAAATTCAGGTCTATTCATTCATAAGAACATAAAAAAACAGGAATCGCAAATATCTTATTCATTTCCTTTATCTCAAATGAAAGAGAGGATTATAAAAAAGGAACTGACCTGTAGCTGCATGAGAAACCAGGAAATCTAAGCACTGTCCAGCCATCGGAGAGTTCCTTTTACCCTCTTCAGCAAAACCAAGATAAACGGCCGTCTTAGTGGGAGTCCACTGAGTTATACATCGTTTGAGTAGCCCAATCACCTCCAAACAAACTGTCTCATCCGTCTTGCGTTTACATCCCATCGCTTGTAAACTCTAGAACATATGGTGTATTAATGAAATAAAACATATATTAGCGGCCCCAGAATCTGGCCACGCATTTGTCATAAAGGATGAGTTAGGTAACGGGGTCAATGCCACTACACTTGGATATTTTGGATACTTGGATGGCCCGTCTTCAATGGTTGTGCCGGCCTCAACAAAATTTCACTCTCGGAGCTTTGCTGGTTTAGCCATCGTGGTTCCTCTGAGGTCCCGAGGTCAGCCTGGCCATTCTGCCCTAGGTCGTCATCACTCAAGGCGGCCGCCGCCCTTGTGGATCAAAGGAGATTTGCCACCATGCGACTAGTTTGATACTAGAACGGTAGTGGATCCTAGTATTGGTTTACTCTTAGATGGGCTTCCTAGTGGAAACGCCGGACACCTTCTCAGCTTGGCAGGCCCTGCCGGGTGGATGGATCTCGTCGCAGCCCAAGACCTAGGAACACCCTCCCAGCCACGATGAGGTGGTAAACCATTAGGAGGCATTGCCTCTATATGACAGGGTAATATTTTGCGTACACACGTAATCACACTTTTGTATATATGTGCAGATGATTCTTGAGTACAAAAAGTGTTCCACTCTTTCTGTCGTTTGTACGATGGAAACCACTTGGGTCAAGAGCACAAAAAACACATGACTTGCTTGCACCTTTCTGCAGACGAACATGTGAGAAAATGAAAGGAGGAATGCGTGGCCTACGTCGATGTTCAGGAATCAAGACTCTCCTGGGTCAGATGGAACTACGATTATTCTCTCCTTTTACAAAAATAGATAAAAATATAGGTAGATATAGATAGACAAATATAGATATATCCCTATTATTATTTATATCCAAGCTATCATATGCATTTCCTACCTCAAATCACAAATGGCGAACTATATTTGGACGGACCTGAGAGGAAAATGTTGCGAATGACTGTGACAATTGAGAGCCGGCGATAACCTTTGGTTGTTTGCTGAAGCTACGAAAGATAAGCATTAAAATTGGAACTACAGTGCTCGCATGGCGTGAATCCAAAAGATTTCCCTAAAAGAAAAACACTGTTTGCCCTATGTACTTTGTTACAAAGGAATTAAAAGACCTAATATTTCGATCTTGCCCATAGTAAATAACGGGTTTGAGCTTCACTAGCAGGAAAAATTTGAGTACTAGTTGTGATAGTCATCGTTTTACATCATCAACACTGAAAAACATTCTTACTTTAACGCTCTGTAACAACTGTTCCCTTAGTTGCGACCTATTGTTAATAATAGGCATGAAGCACCTGAAAAATTTCACTTCGGGCTCAAAAAGTTTGCAAAAAATGCATTGAAAGTAGTTTATGAAGATCTAAGAATCATGAAATACTCAAGGACGTAATTCATTGTTCTCTTGATGAGCAGATACCAGGTTATTAACCTATTCCTTGTTTATAAAGAGGCTGACGTCTCGGCGGATTTCGGCTTCGTCGGAGCCTTGAAGGGTAAGTTCACTGCAATATACCCAGCCAAACATCTCCATAACCAAACAGAGAAAATTCTAACCGAAGATTTCAATCGCATTGAAAACAAAACATTGAAACCACTGAAACATTCGCTTTCAATGGGATTAAAATCTTGGCTTCGTGTTGCTTCTGTTTTGGTAATGGAGATGTATGGCTGGGAGCATTGCAGTCGACTTGACCCTTCCAAGCCCTGAAGAAGGCGAAATCCGCCGAAACGTCAGCTTTTCCGTCAACAACGAAATAAAATAACACCTCGTGTTTTCTAAAGAAAAATACGAAGAATTGTTTGATCAATTCCGACGTTAATAGAAAGTCGGGCGTGAGATTTACTCAAGGACATAGTCTATCCGACATATTTGTAACATTACTTGGATATTCTAACTCACCGTACAAGTGACACGGAAATGTCGCGACGAATATAACATATATTTTTGAATAAATTTTCCAATTCACGCCAGTTATTCAAAACATCTAATGTGCACTGACGGACAATGTCCACAAGCATGTCTGTAAGAATGACTACACGATTACATCACGAGAAAAAAGCCGAACGCTAGGTACAGAAACTTCTGCAAAAAACACAGCACAAATTACAACGCGGCCACTTACCCACACAAATAAACGAAACACTAGTTGAGGAGGTAGTCACTAATTCGATGATCATCGCCAGGTGGGTGCCAAGCTCCTTTCTTCTCGATATAACTAGCTGAAACAAATTCACACCAATTATTCAAAACATCTAATGTGCACCGACGGACAATGTCCACGAGCACAAATGACTACACGATTACGTACACTACCTTTCTGCTACCATAACTTATAAAGTTTAGTTGACCTTTACCTTTACAAGTACTTTACTAGCGAAAAGCCAAATTGGATAACCATCAGCAACACGTCCATCTACAATAGTAATCTCGATAGTGGATGGCAGTTTCAATAATGACTGCAGCAGAAGAACTGTCGGATCGGATAACAGATCAAATGCTTCAACGTCTTCCCCTACTCGCTTCACCAAACAAGTCACCTTAATCGATCAAAGTGTAGGTATTCAAATTTCTGATTACCAACGCCTGCCTAACTCAGGTTTCGCCGAAATCCTTTGACGAAAAGTAGTATAATCCTACAAAATACTTCGCTGTTACTTTCCAAAATAGGCGAATAAGCATAAGAAGATAAGAACCGCACAGAAGTGACAGAAGTGCCCTCACTTCGAACACGGATCATAAAAGGTCACCCAGTGTACTACGTAAACGCAGTATCTGTCGGATATTGCAAGTAGAAATTAATACATAAAGGGCATGCAGAGTTCCTTCGCGGACATCGAAAACAAAATGAAAAACCTGGTCCTCAGCGATGTCCACCACTTCACCAAGGCCACTGTTTTCAATCCAGCCGAACTCATGAACATTTTCTCGGAAAGTCCACAATTTCTGAAACGCCTTCGTCAGTTCCAGCAGCATCGATGCCTGAAAAATTGCATGCAGAGATGGTAAAACAATAATGAATGAATAACATTGTTTGATGAAATCTCAAAAGTTAAATGCAGTGCTTACCTTATATCTATCAATATTGCAAAGAGCGAACGCCAACAGAAAACCAAATTCGCTGCACATTACCATCCCAGGTTCACTCTAGAAATTCAACTATTGGTTTTAAATATCAAACTGCGCGAAGTACTAAGTCAAGAAGCAAATTTGACAAAATCATTAACAAACAATAGCAGGAACAATTTATTACTTATCTCCACTACCCGTCTTTCACAACTAATGTGCTGATCCCAGCACTTCATTCTTTCGACTCGCTCCCTCATATCCACCAACCCATGAAGGTCTTCGAACTTCTAATGTGGGTTCGGCTGGTGATTGAGGATTTTCATTGGTCATGAGTGCTGTAAAGTACTGAGTGATTCGATTCTCCCTAGCGTCCTGAGATAGGCGTGGTTGGAGCACACCTACGTGGATTAAATACAGCGAACTTTTTATCGGGAAGGTCTGGTACTGATTTTATAGCTTCGAAAGGTTCAGAAACATGGTGAGCAACCGAGTGGGTAGAAACAGCACCGTTCTCGAGATGAACGACGTCAAGTCCCGCTACCCGTAAGTAGCACTAGTAATAATAACAGTAACAGTGATAATGTCCTACCTTGCACAAGTTCACACACGTTCTTCCTATATTTGTATGATCCCGTGCCATTTTCACCATCTCATGGACACAAGACATCAACCCGACAGCAGGTGCAACACCACGTTTCTTCGGCCAAGCCAAAATCACCTCTCTTAGCACGCGCAACAACCTGTTAAAACCTTTTGTTGGAGTTAGTTCACAAAAACCATACCGCCTGGCAAGGTCGACAAAGTAATGAAAAATTGGAGTTTGAGCAATTCCTCCCTCCTACTACATCATCACAGAGGTCCCTCATACGAGGAATCTCGAGCCGGTTAATCGCCAGGCTACGTGGCGCGTCCCCAGGTGGCGGATAGGGGGTTTATCGCGGACCAAAAAGCGCGGTATGTTTCCCTGAGACGCAGGTGGATCCAGGGGACGGATTTCTTTTTTTTCTACTGTGCCGAGATGGCACATACATTCTGTATTTACGAGGCGTATTCATGCATGCGTGTGTGGGTACGTTCTAGTTTATGCGGATTGTATTCTACGAATCAATTCAGCCAAAAGCCTGCAATCAAGTGACAGGGAAGTATATGGGACACAGTTACGAGTCGGCTACAACAAATAAGCTCAATGTCCACTCTGGGAGTGTCTGGCAAGCTACGCGTGAGTACACCGAGCCCTCCCACGTTCACAGCCTAGCAAGCTAAACAAGGGCACCAAATGCTGAACACAGTAAAAGAAACGGGCCTCATTCCGCTAACCCCGAACAAGCTTCCAATTCGGCAGCGTTGAGTAGGACGAGTACGGAAAGACCACTAAAATCGCAGGGCCAATGGAGCTGCCTGGATGGCAAAGAACTAAAGATCTGTACCTACAATGCACGTACATTTGCATCCGAGTCCTCGATAGAAGAGTTGATCATGCAAGCGAGAGCGATAATGTACGACGTCATCGGCCTGGCCGAGACGAGATAACGCCACCCATTCAACGCCGTCACGACACTGGCGAAAAACTGTTCCCTCAGAACATGCGACAGCAGATTAGTCGGCACCCTCGGCGTTCTCGTCAACACGAGTTTGTCCATGAACATCGATTCATTCGAACAACTTACAACCCCAATCGGACCGATTAAAAAGATGTGGATCAAAACCGGCTTTGACAATCTTCGTCGTTTACGCGCCCACGTCAAACTAAGACGAAGAAGTCCAAGCGTTCCATATGGACTTGCAGAAGTTCTACAGAAAAGACCACACATTCTTCAAAGTCATCATTGGAGATTTCAACGCCAAGACTGGATCAAGAAGAACGTCTGAAGAACGTCACATTGAGGCCTACGGATTAGAATGGAACGAACAGGGGTGAGTGGCTCTCTGAGTTTATCACGACGACCAAGACCATCCATGGTAACTCACAATTCCGAAAGCCCTACCCTCGACGCTGGGAAGTGGATGGTACCATAACGAAATAGACCACATCATAGTAAACCGAAGGTTTTGCCTAACCGATGTCGTTGTCGTCCCAAAAATTCTACACGGAATCAGACCACCGCCTCCTTCGTACAAGATTCCATTTCTCGCAGAAAAGAGAAAAAAGCCGCTAAATTCAAAAAACGAAGTCCCAGAACCACCATAAACTAGGACATTTTCAACTAGTTAGCCGACTGTCAGGAAGATACCGCTGTCGACAACATCGACGAAGAATAAGATCGGCTCATTCAACATCATCACGTTAGCGCTATGAAAGCTGAGAGCTCGAAAGTCAACAAGAGACATCTGTCTCCAGAAACACTCGAGCTGATACGCCAGCGTGGAATCGCACCGGCTGCAGGCAACTGCGAACTAACGTCCGGACTTGCAAAACAATGCAGACAAGCGATAAAAGAAGACCTTAGAGAGAGAAGAGCAGCAGTTATTGTCGAAGCTGCAGAGTCTGGGAAAAGCATTCTCAAAGCCCCCCGAAGCTTCGCCAATTATAAGACTAAGGTGTTGCACTCCGATGCACAGAAGGAACAGTTACAGCGTCCAGAAAGGCAATAGAGGAAATCATTTACGATTATTACTCGAGTCTATTCAATTGCCACGCATTCCTGTCCTCATATGAAATAAACTTACTTGATGCTTGATACTTGAACAGCTCGTCCTCACTGGCTGTATGGGCTCCAGCATAATCTCCACTTTTCCGAGATCTGCTGGTTAAGCCATTGTGGTTTCATAGAAATCCCAACGGCAGCCTGGCCAAAGTCTGCCCCACATGTGAAATAAAGGACGATGGGTATGTTGTACCACTGGTACTCGCTTCCGAAATCCGAAATGCCATTTCGTCGGTGAAAAAATTGGACAGCACCAGGTCCGGAGAGGACAAGATTTGAACCCCTGAAGAACTTTCCGCCTATCGTCATAAACACACCGGCTCGGCTGTTCACACGTTACCTGTCTGAATGCAAGGTCGCTACTTAGTGGAAGACCACCTAGACCGTGCTATTGTTCAAGAAGGGTGACCTCCACGATATTTGCAACTATAGCCCAATCAGCTTGCTCTCTGCCTCCTACAAACCTTTCACTCGAGCCGTCCCAAACAGGATTGACAGAATACTGGACGAAAATCAGCCATGTGAGCAAGCAAGGTTTCGAAAACGATTTAGCACGATGGACCACATCGTCACGATAACGAGACTCATTAAAGTATCGCCAGAGCACAAAAGAACGCTGTCTCACTTTCATCAATTTAAAGAAGGCCTTTGACTCAGCTGAGATAGCAGTCATGGAAGCCCTTCATAGTCAGGGAGTCCCTACTCAGTACATAAAGATTCTTCATGAGCTGTACAAAAATTGCACAACCAAGATATCTCCATTCTATAACGATATTAACATTGACGTCAAAAGAGGAATTAGGCAAGGCGATACCATCTCGCCAAAATTATTTATCGCCACGCTTGAAAACGTCATGCGAACATTGAAATCGGATAATATGGGAGTGAAAATCGATGGTCGGCAGTTACACCACCTTCGCTTTATGATGACATCGTACTGATAACACCAAACATTAGCCAAGCGGAACGTATGCTAGCCCACTTTGACAAAGCCTGTGGAAAGATTGGTCTTCAACTAAATCCCACAAAAACGATGTTCCTGAGGAATGGATTGGCTTCGTATGCCCCATTTACGCTCAACGAAACGAATATCTCAAAATGCTCCAGTTATATCTATGTTGGTCAAGAAATCAGCATGTTGAACGACTTAGCTCCAGAGTTGAGCAAAAGGAAACGAGTGGCTTTGGGAGCTGTCAAGAGCACTGAGGATGTAGTGAAGAGGACAAAGAACACTCGACTCCGTCGCACCTTTTCAATTCAACGCTACTTCCTGCCCTAACGTATGCATCAGAAACCTGGTCGCTGTGTAAACAGGATGGAAAATCACTCAGCGTTGTTGAACGCGTAGTCGAAAGGACGATGCTAGGAATATCCCGTGTAGCGCAAGGAAGGGAAGGGTTCCGAAGCTCCGACCTACGTCAACGATCAAAAGTCAAAGATGCCGTTCTGCACACCAAACAGTCGAAGATAAAGTAGGCCGGACACGTCATGTATATGAATGACAACCGATGGAGAAGAGCCGTTAGAATCTGGATTCCCGGGATGTTAAACGCACTGCGGGAAGAGCACCGACTCGATGGTCAGAGTTCTTCACAAAAAGCCTAGAAGAAAGATATGATGCTCAACGAGTCCGTAGAGCGAGTAAAACCCAATGGGCTACTCTTGCACGGTACAGGAGAAAATGGAAGATTTACTGGCGCCCGCTCGAGTCACTCGACAATTAACGGGACTACAGGTGATACAGGTGATAGTACATTACCAAGTTAGAAACAAGGCCATGCGTATGATGGGAATATCTTCAGTTTACTTATTAAAAGCACCTTTTGTTGTCAAGAACTCGAAGCAAATTGACGCATTTTGATGTCACTGTTGAACGCTGCTCAACATCTAAAAGATCCTCCAGAGCACGTTCATCCAGATACTTCTCTATCATATCGTCCATGGATAAACTTCTAAACAGTACAGTCTTAGTTACAAAAGGACTTATTAGTACATTCACCTACAACTGCATTCCTACAGCAGAGTCACTCAAGCATTGAAAGAGTTCAACATTTCCACTCAGAAGCTCAATCAAAACGGCATAGCTTGATGACCTATTCGTGACTATGTGCTCATGAATCTAACTAAAATAAAGGATGATATAGAAAAAGGAAAAGAATGAACTGTCCCTTTTTCATAAACTACAGGAGCCAACTAAACGGTGCGCATAAGATGCCAGTGGAGTCAAACTGCACCCGCTCGTATTACGTGAATAAGGGGAAGACATGTGATAACGTATTACACATCATCATTAAAGGATAAAGGATAAAGCCCTGAGGGATGCGGCATGCATTTGAGTTCACCACGCATCGTTGGAGGTGACTGAATGCATACGTATCGTTTACAATGACTCGCGGTGGCCTATCAATGTATTGCGCCAGTGCTGCTATCCTACCAGACAAGTCTGGTACCAATATGTCGAATCCGGATGGATGAAGGGTTTGGTGTGCCAGAGGCGCAAGAATCGATCCCATGTGTATTGTAGGGCGATAAGGACCACTGCGCCGCGGGCACCCTTCGTCATTAACTGTGAATAAACTCACTGCACTATCGTCACCACGGCCCCAAACGATTCAAAAGTAGTGGTTTGTTTCATCCATTCGTAGATTAGATTATGCACAAACATCGCACTGGTCACAATGTTATCGTCCTTTACAACCTGCAAAAAACTCGGAGGTAAAAACTAGTAGGCTATGATCAAAAGTGACGACAAAATTAAACTCTCATGTGCATACTTCTTCATTCTTTAGAAGCTGCTTTAATAAAACAAGTGCGCAATCGGTCCACCTGAAATCAGACGTACTACTCTTCTATAATGGGTGGTAAATAATATAGCAAAGAACACAGGGATATGGAAAACCTTTCACGCCTTTTATAAAGGAACTTGTAAATTCGCAAGCATCTGCACGGATTCTTAAACACACACCTTAACCTCGACTACAACGAAATAGTTTCCGTGTGATAAAAAAAGCGAAGAAAAAAAGGCAATTCTTTCGCAAGAGTTTACTGTCACGCTGTAGGGAAGAGGTGTGCTTGGTACCAGTATATGATGTCGAGCAGGATTCTTGCCGAGGTAGGTTAACCAAGACAGAGGAATTCGATTTTCTCATCTCGAAACCTAACTGAAAGTGAATCCATGCCAGTTATCAGTACTAGT
This sequence comes from Angiostrongylus vasorum, assembly GCA_018806985.1. Taxonomy (NCBI): domain Eukaryota; kingdom Metazoa; phylum Nematoda; class Chromadorea; order Rhabditida; family Metastrongylidae; genus Angiostrongylus; species Angiostrongylus vasorum. The sequence goes on from JADANN010000383.1 coordinate 94,599, forward strand.
ACCAGGGAAATTTACTCCAAAATTAGGAATCTTCTGTCTTATAATCCAAAAGTGCAGACGACTCACCTACTGTAATGACCCGTGAACGTCTCAGTAGTCTATTTCGGGATTCTACGAAAAGTTTGCTCAAGTAGCGAACTAAAAAGCAAAACCGAGATCTTTCTAGAGCGCTGAATCATTCTAGATTGAGAAGGGCTGTAATGTAATCTATGCAAATGCGTACTTTATATCTACAGAGCAATACTTATATTGTAAGCGCTTAAGTGTTAATAGAGCAACGCAACTCCATTTAACACGGTAATTTTCGAGTAGGCCCATTTTAAAAATGAATAAAAAAAAACGGATACACAGATGATAAGAAACCTACGTACAAGTTCATACGTCATAAGAAATCTTAGACATTAAGTTTTCAACACTGAAAAAAGACTCACCGATTCGAAAGACTGGCGACTGCTAAATTTCCACTATGCGTTTCTAACAACGGTAGAATTTGTCCACTGTCACAAAGTTGTATCTGAAACTGCCAGTGTTCCGACAAATGGTGCAGGTCTTAGTCAGTAAATGCCGAACTAAACGTAAAAACCTGCTTGACAAACTCGTCGTATAGAGTTGACACATATAGACAAATGACTGGTTTTGTGCTGAGCACCTCAAGTGCTAGACGAAGACCTGCTACCCGACATGATACACGGTCTTCTTCATCAAGAAGAGACGTCAGCTGACACCTGATAAAGGAAAACTCCATAATACCCCATCACATGCTTCATACTTTGATTACAATGCTTTTAGCTAAATCTATAAATAAGCAAACATTGAGGTAATCAATTTTGCCCGATTACTGAAGAACGGGCAAATTTACCCATTTAATACTGGTCATCTATAGAAATATCTGTAAAAAAATCTAAGATACTCCGATGACCCGTCTTCAAGTGATGTGCAGGCCCCAGCTTTTCCATTCTTATGTGTCGTTTTACAACATTCGTTTACAGAGGTGCTCGACTTCATATGTTGGCTCGGAGGAAGCTTTACAAACTGTCATAATCTCTCTTCACGGACATTTTAAATCTTGGTTGAGCTAGTTATTCCTGGAATCTTGAGGTAGCCATGCAAGGGTGTTCATGAGTTATCAACTCAATCAGTCGCTGTAGTAAAATCACCTATGGTGCACATCAATCCGACTTCTATGGCTCATGGTTTTAACATCACAGCATAAATGAACGAGGTGCTCGGGTATGCACATCATGTGAAGACAGGCCATCTTAATATATAGGTAGGCATTATTGTAATGCTTACCATGAACTATAAAAATCTGTGAGCTTTGCTGCTTTATCCTTACCGACCGTTGATCGAAGAAAATTAAACACACGACCCTATAAATTGAATAGTACGGTAAACAAAAAATAAGAAATAACACAATTATAACAAAGATATTAAGGGAATAAATCTAAGGATGATATACTTGACGACGTTCATCCGCAACCTGTTGCACGACAACCTTGATATTAGCGACAAATGTCTCTTCTTGTCCACTTTTTCGTTTCGATTCCAACTAAACACGCAGTTACAGCTGTAAACTGAAATCCGACAACAAAGTACAACGGAGACAATATTTGGACTGAAGAAAGAACACTGGATCTCCAAGAAAACACTTCAATAATATGGATAAAAACGAAAAGCTCTCGGCAGTGATCAATCTCTAAGGGGTGCGCCAGACACTCGACTTCGTTAAGCATCGTTGAAAGCGACTGAATGCATATGTCGCTTTTACAACGACTCGCTTTGGTCTACCGATCTATCGAGCCCGCATTGCTATCCCCGCAGACAAATCTGGTACCAATTTGCTGACCCAGAGGGATGGAGGGCTTGGTGAGCATGGGGAGGGGGGATCAATCTCATGTGTATTGAAGGGCGCCTCTGACAACCGTGCTACACGCGCCCTTCACAATATGGATGAAGGACAGAATTGAAGAATGAAGGATGAAACTACTGGTTGTATGATAAAACTGGTGAGTACTTCTAATGAAATATCTCTTCACATTCATGTTGCATTTACAAAGGTCTCGAAATAGATGGCTGAAGTTAGGTAGAAGTAGTGACTGGTTTGACGGCTGCTCACTTACAGTGCGGCAAACATTCTAAATGTTTTAAACAAAACGTGTTTGTGCACATAGCGCAATTATTTGCCGATAGAGCGGATTTGGGTTCCGAAGATCAATAACGTTGACGGGTGATTGCTGATGGCACTGGCAGATTGAAAACTAGCTTACAGAAATACGAAACGAAGGATACGCATGGTGTGGAAGTGAATGCGTTAGCCCGCAGGAGTAATGGCGCGTTCGTTCCCTACCGCACAGACTTGCGCTCCTGAATTTTGCAAATATCTCAGCACCATTTTGGTTGTATCACACATCATCTCCCTGCCATGAGAAATTGTAATAGGCAGTAAATAAAAAGTTAACATAGTACAATTATTTCTTAAGTTCATTAGCTACATTTTTACTAGGGCAGGGTAACTTTCCCATGTGTTCAGCGACATCTTTTTTTAAAGATATTTTATGAGTTCGAAATTTTCAATGTATTGAAAAGATTAACGGAAACTAAAAAATAACTCTATAACTACTATAGCTGCTCACCTTTTTTTCCCGTGTTCAATGAATTTATCCACGAAGGCATCAATTCTAACCTAAAAAAAATCACATTTTCACTAAACAGATGAAACGATTCCTACATTGGTTTTTAAAAATTTTTTTCAGAAAAGTTTCACAAGCTGTAAGAAGCTCGATATTTCCACATGGAATAGTAAACACAGACGACGATCCAGCAGTCTTTTGAGCTAAATGTGGCTACCTGGTCGCCAGAAACGTTAAAAAAAGAAAGGGCACGATACCAAATCTGTGATAGCATTCATCCCACCTAATGTTAGAGACTCAGCAATAAGCTCTGATGCGTAATAGGAAGGAATCAAGCTTAGTGGTGCCAGATCTGGTTACTTGAAGATAAAGACGAAAAATCGGGTTACTACCACCAATCCGACACTACCACCCTATCACCGTCGTACCTTGAACCAATATGTTAACCGAAACCAGAACGATGTTAAATGCTTAAAAGATCAAGAATCTCACAAACAACCATTAATACATTCCCATCGTTCCATTAGCTGAAGCAGTAACGTCTATGGTTTGTACGATGAATGATAAACATTGGCCATATCCCCCGAATCTATGATCGTCACTTCATTATCAGTACTACACACCATTAAGTCGGCCTCAATCATGAATAACACCTACCTTATTTCCACCATTCTGGGTTCCAAACTGCGTTCCGGTGGAAAACTGAGACGAAGATGAACGTTGTTGAGAGGGTCGATCCTGCATAATCTTATTTGCTTAGAAGTTTGAATCTAGTTCTTGTTGTCTCTAACAACGGCACTGAAACACACATCTGTAATGGATCATTAAACAGTGCACCGTCCAAATACTGGTATGTTAACGGCAGCCCGACATAAGAACTGGTTTGGAACCTTCCAACTGATTTTTTTTACACGATTTTGGAACCTACGCACAAATCTCCACACTGATTATGGAACACGAAGAAGTTACGGTACCACACAGTAGCTTAACATATAAATGTGCTTTATCTCCAAAATCTGGGCACCACCTAACATGGCAAAAAGTAGTATCAAATTCGGAAAAATTCACAGGTAGTAAGTGGGATATGTATGGAAACTACTGGAAAAACGACCAGTGAAGACTTTCTGTCCAACAAATTTCCCAATTTTATTTGTTGTCGTAACTTTCTTTAAACCACGCCACCTCGTCACCTCGTATGTACACCATAGTCTCCATGGAGGTCTGGATCAAACGACTGAATGCACACGAAAAAAAGATTGAAACTAAAGCTCTCAACGTTGACCAATCCCTGAGGGATGCGCTATACATTCGATCTCATTAACCATCGTTTGGAAGTGATTGGATGCATATTTGGCCTTTACAATGACTAGAGATGGGTGGCTTACCGATGTATCAAGCCAGTGCTGCTATCTTCCTAGGCAGGTCTGGCACCAATCTACCGACCCTGGAGGGATGGAGGACGTCGTCGAGCAGGGGCATGGGAATTGATCCCCGCTTCCGACCACTGCGCCACACGCGCCCTTGAATGGACACTGTAGTGTCCATATTCAGTTTAGGGATTTTTCTACGTCACTGTACATATTTGTTTGATAGCTAACAGAAAGCAAAACCAAAGTTGTAGGGTGGAAGTAGAATGACCCTCCTCAACACTTCATGATTTACAAAAGACCTGTTCTCGGAAAAAAATCCATTGATCGGTAAACTGACTAACAATCTACCGCTACTTCATTTTGATGGCTACAGTTGTCATATAGAATCTATGGATGTGAAATAGCAGAGTCAACACAAAGTGCAGAACACTTCCAAACACCAACAGCGAAGCATCTGCAACATGGATCATAGTTACACATAGAAAATTGCAGCACACTTACTATCCATACCGATAGAGTGACAGTGCAATGTCTCCTCTGCAATGCTGTCATGTCCGAAACCCCTCAAGCCCTCTAGTTATTCAGAAAAGATTTTCCAACATCTGCTTGTATTCTACTGGGCGATTCATGACCGCGCCGCTGCGGAATGGGTTAAAACAAAATTAGACAGCTATAAAGAACAGGCCCTAACCTGTACACATTTCAGAACTTCCCAACACATCTATTGACTATTTGTATCAGAGACCATAATTTACATCGATACAGCAGTACGTGCAGCATGGTAAAAATCACATAACATTGCACGTTATAATAGAACTACAATAGTAGCTAGAAAACCACTGCACAACCTAACGGGTTTCACACAAAAGGACAAGAATTACGGCCCACTCAAAACGAGGTTTCTTTCAGAAACTGCCGAGCAATTAATTACGTAGTTAACAGAAAACAATGAGTTCAAAAAAATAATTAAGCATACTATGATCGGCTAAAAACCATGCATATTACGTCACAAAGAATTCTCCGAAGATATCCATGTCCAGTTCGTCTTGAATACCAATCGCATTGTGAATTGCTGGTGCGGAAACAATTTCTCCTGGTGGGGCATGCGTAGCAACCTAAAAAAAATGATAAGTTAAAAAGAAAAAGCTTTTTTTGTATTTCTGGACGCAAGCATTCCATAGGAAACTCCAGCAATCACAATAACTTTTACTTGCTAATTTTAGTCCCCTGATCATCTGGTCTACGCAAGCATTGCCTTGGAACAACATAGCCTCAAATTGGACAATAATACCACCTTGTAGTAACTCCCACGTCCGACTTTCTATTAACCTCGGCATTGATCAAGTAATTCTTCGTATTCTTGTTGAGCAAACACGAGGTGTTATTTTTTATTCTTTATTCATGAACAAGCTGACGTTTCGGCGTATTTCGCCTTCCTCAGAGCCTGGAAAGGTCAAGTTGACAGCAATCTATTCAGCCAAACACCTCCATAACCAAACAGAGAAAACGCTGAACCAAGATTTCAATCACACTGAACACAGCTCTGAACACTCACCGCTTTCTATGAGGCTTCCACTGAGTATGTCGCGTAAGGTTAGACCAATCATTGGCTTGTTCGTGAATAACTCTCGAGGCGTTCTGGATTAATTCCAGAAATCCGGAAAAATGAACCGCAGGGAAGAATGCCTCATTATCACGCGTGATATTGGGCAGTATATAAGGTTGCTATTTTGATGGGAGAAGCATATTACGCTTCCATGTGAACTCTGTGCGGTTGGTCTCCACGCGACATACTCAGTGGAAGCCTCATAGAAAGCGGTGAGTGTGCAAAGCTGTGTTCAATGTGATTGAAATCTTGGTTCAGCGTTTTCTCTGTTTGCTTATGGAGGTGTTTGGCCGAATAGATTACTGTCAAGTTGCCCTTTCCAGGCTCTGAGGAAGGCGAAATCCGCCGAAACGTCAGCTTGTTCGTGAATAAAGAATAGAAATAACACGTCGTGTTTGCTCAACAACAATACGAAGAACAATACCACCGTTAAAGAAAGTAAACCTTACAAGAAAAAAAAACAGCTAGATTATCCGTTTCCAGACTGTGCTAAAAATGTCCGAGCAATCGCTTACAAAGTGTATGTACCTGGGTCGTCAGCTGCCGCTGAATATTTCCTGCTAGTTGAGTCTCCACAGGCGATGGCGTCGGAACGTTCGTTAACGTAATCGGCGGCGGTTGTGAGAGCCGTTTGTGCTGCAGTCGGGCCAAATCCAGAACTGCACGTCCACTCATATCAAGTTGTGACTAAAAGTAACGTTTACACCTACGAAAAGTTATAAAAAATTCTATGTGAAATATAGAGAAGGGGAGAGGTGATTGTTGCTGAAAGTGAAAGTCACTAAGATTATGACGATTTTGTTAATTTCTCGATGTTACTGTCACAAATCCATTTGATAATTTATAAGTTTGATGAAAACAATTTCATAGGATATCTAACACATCTACCTGAAGATCAGCTGGCTTGCCAATCGCGAAATTTTCTCGAATTTCTTGGACAAAAGAGACGTCAACCCCAAGATTTTCTAATGATTCAACTTCATCAAGCAACTCCCCAATATCCTCGATATCTTTTATCTTCGTGTCCACCTAAACTAGAAAATTACTATCTGAAAATTACAACACGAAGTCCCAACACGTTATTTGCAACGACATGCAATGACCTAAAGTTACTGAGACAGTTTAGCCTTTCAATTTAAAGAAAAATAATCCACAACTCATAGCAAACTTTATTAGTTTAATTAAAGACCAAAATCTATAGTTATCTACAACAAAAGCCTTCTTATCCTACCAACATGTAGTCTTCATATTCCAGAAACTTGTACACTTTGCCTCTAATGATGAAACGGAAACGCCCTAACGCGGCTATCACAGGATTCCAAAGCGGATGGACTCGATCAACAATCAGCGACATTCTTAAACAATACGAAAAGACCCTCAAGCAGTAGCCCAACCAACGCGCAAAAACAGTTTAGCAACGAATCCCGTTTTTCGATAACCGTCGATTATTCCTGCTAACAACAGCACTTCAGAGCTGGACGATTTATCAAAACGAGAGAAGAAACTTTGCTCTATAACCTCATTGGTATGAGAAACATTATAAAGCGACTTTCCCAACACTTAATTCATTTAGAAAACGATCTTTCTGATTTTTAAAAATTGAGAAAGAAATTTAAATTTCGGAAATCTCACACATAACCGCTGCAGTAGGAAAAAACCAATAACACATTGGAGAATAAAGTTATGTCCTACTGAATGAAATTCTGCCTGCATACTCTCATTTTCATAATACGAGCCTCAACAAAAAAAAAGCAAAAGAAGCGTGCATTTTGAGTGCCAAAGAACAAGAATTTCATCTCGGTATAAGGCAATGAAGAACCCTTAAAAACCTGCACCAGGTTTGCAAGAAACTCTAAAATCTGCGGGTACCTTAGTTAGATTAATAAGGTCCACTATAGGGTAAGATATGTTCGCGTAAATTTGACATCGGCCATTGTTTTCGCATCGTTCACATTTAAGTCAAAGCACATCACCGCAAAAGTATTAAATTAAATAGCAACTACTTACCTCATTTCTTTCCTTTAATTCAGCCATTGCTCGCGAATGTTCGCCATCAGTTAATGTATCTAGAAGATCGTCCACTACCTTTACAAAATGAGCCCCAGCGTCGCTAACCATATCTCTCAACGACATGACATCAGCCACAGTGTTTCGGTCACCATATGTCCTGAATGTTAACCATTGAAATAATCAACTTCATTTACGCCCTCTAGTGTCCTCTCAAAATGTATTGTACAACCAAAATATCTTAAGAAGTTTTAGAGGACAACCTGTCCACCCAAAAAATTTCGGTAAAACTACTAATTCAATACGAGATAACCCACATTGTCTAGAAGAAGACATTAACAACAGCGATAAGCTTCATTTAGGTAGATGCAAATGAAAATTAAACACAACTGTAACTTCAAAGAATTTCACCTCTTTCGTCAGATAATACTAAGAGAAACACTACCCACCTAAGGAGAAGATCTGAGTCTTCTTTTGTTAGTGTAGCCCAAGTTGAGTCATACTGGGGGGCAAATGAGGCGAATGGTCCATAGTTAAGATACGTTATCATAGATTGACCGGATAACCTGCAAGTGGAGATTCAAAGTAAAGAAGATTATGGAAGTAGTGTAGCACAACTGCTCGCTCTCTGTTTTTGCAGACCTAAGATCATTCATAGATATCCAACCCCCAACGCGTCACAATTCACCTGTGATCCCCAAGACTCAGCATACCAGGTGTGCCTTCTTCTAGTGGTCCTATAATATCTCCAAGTTTTAGACCCTTTTTCTCTCCTTCACCAATCACATTCAAAACTGTTGCTCCATCCTAAAAGCAAAAAAACGAAATAGTAATATTTTCCTTAATGTAACACATTCAAGGACTACGACTGGTAATCCACTACAAAAGTACTGACATAATAACGATGAAAATGAGCAAGTCTTAAGTATATGGAACAATCTCCAAACGCGCCTTATTATCCAAGAACGCTAATTTTGCGTTCGGTAGTCGAACTGACAACCTCGACCGAGTTTCAGGATCTGCAGCAATTAAACAATCCTCCCCGGTCATGTCATCTACTAAGGCCTGACGTCGACGATCTTCCTGTTTAACTGTCGTCACCGCTAACGGAACAAGACCTGCTTTTTCCAGAGGTATCTGATTGGCAAATGGAAATGTATGGAAGATGTAGCGAAGATACTGCTCGGAGAAATAGTATTTGACAACGGCTGACAGCCGTGTAGCTGCTAGATGGTAAACCGTGTTGGGGTTATTATATGTCAAGGCATTTGACACAATTAACTCCGCATCTGTTTTCATCTCGGTGATTGTCTGATATGAATCATCTTCAATTTTCTGTCTAAATACATATAGATATACACACATATACATACTATATTACACTATATTATTATTTTATACAAGGGCGCGTGTGGCGCAGTGGACACACACGTGGAATCGATCCCCGCATCCACAGCCCACCAAGCCTTCCACCTCTCCGGGGTCGGCAAATTGGTACCAGAGCTGTTTGGGAGGATATCAGCACTTGCTCGATAAATCGGAGGGGCATCGCAGCATATTGTAAAGACCAGATTTGAATTCAGTCATCTCTAATGATGCTTAATAAAGTCGAATGCATGGCGCAACCCTCAGGAATTGATCAACGCCGACAGCTCTATCCTTTTATCCTTTTAAGAACTATCCTTTTATCAGTTTAAGAACCTTCTTCAGCTTGCAACTTGACCATTTTCAATTACTACTAAAACATCGTTGCAGTTTTTCATATGTTTGGGGATGAATACCGTTTTTAATCGGCCGCTGCTTGAGGACTTTGTCTTCTTTATGAATGCCATAGGATACTGGTCGAGTAGATACTAATCTTGATGATAGACGAGTTAGAGTCCCAGTTGTACTGGAAGAGAGCCCATAGGTGGGGATCGAATTCGACAACACCTTGCGGAAGCAACGGAATCGGCTTCCCCATAGCCGAACGACATTTAAGCATAAAATAAAATCAAGAAAGCGATAAGAAACAAACTAGCAAGGGGAACCGTATATTGACAAAAAAGCTTGCCGCATCTTCGAGAAATCCATTGGCTGGGATATAATATTATGGTAGTCAGAAGCCATTGATGAGGTCACCGGGAACGCAAAATACTCTTCTGGATCTTTCAACATAATTTTCCGCAGAAGATGGTCAGCCATTAGTTGTAATGGTGAATAACTGAAAAAAATAAAAAAAACTTGCAACACGCAGAAGATTAAAAAAGATGGAAAAGCTCATATTTAAAACGGTTTAACATACCTATTAACTGAAGGTGGTTTCACTATTGGTTCAGGCGGCTCAGTAGGTGGTGATGTCTTCTTTTCTTCAGGTTCCGCTGAAGCAGCTTTAGCGGACGGTTCTTCAAGAAGACCAGCCTTACGAAGTTTCTCTCTCTCTTTCTCTCGCTGCTTCTTGCGAGCAGCATAATCGGTCAGATGAACACGTCTACGCTAAAAACGAACTAATCTGTTGACGAAGATCAAACAGATTTTTCACTAAATCTCATTTTAACGGACGAATTCGTCTCTTAAGGTCATAAGTCAAATCACAGCAGTAGCGAATTTCATGAAAATGTCACGGTGAAAGGGATTCTGTAGTCTAGGATCTAGATAACAAATAAGGGATAAACAGTTCGATGCTGATCTACCCCTCACACAGACGCCAAGAAATCGACTCAGCTGAGTAACGTGTAGATAGTTCAATGCAAATTTGGTCTATACAGACTTACCAAAGCTTACCGAAGCGTTGGTACGGTATTTCCGTATCCTAAAACAAGTGCAGTACTGACATTTGCTAGTTGCATATGCGTTGGAATTCATCAAAAAGAGGCGCTGGACCAAATCAACGACACGTACATCGCATTGTGCCTTTGACCATTGCGCTACACCCGTCCTTCCAACGAAGAAATTGATATAAGAGTTGGCGGGCAGAAATGAAACACTTGTGTGGTAATTCGATGTTTTTCTTTAATAAGCAGACGCGAGGTTGTTGTTATAGTATTAGGATACAATAACTGATGTTTCGATGGTTCCGCCTTCTTGAATTCCGGTTTTTAGACTTTTTTGGAAATCAATTCCCTCCACCAAATGAAGGATACATCACTGAGAACACCGAGTATAAACTGCTTCAACAAAATTGGTGCTGATTAGGAATGAATGTAAAGCTGAGTGATTTCAGCTACCATAAAACACCTCAAAACTTCACGACACTCACCAAAAACCAGCTTTAACACCTGGAGACCAAATCTGTTTTTTCAAGAATTGCGCACAAGACACGAATACTTCTAGTTTCACAGAATCAGACCAACGTAGTTGACTAAGAAACCTTCCATCCTATTGGGAAAAATATGTACATTCTAGTAGTTTCCACATTAATTAGTAAAGCTCGCTATTAGCTGAGATACACTGATTCAAGCTTATAGCGGTCATTATTTTCGTTGCAAATGTGAGGGGATCAGTCCATGTCGAAGTCTAAGCTGTAAAATTGAAAAATAAAGAAAAAATTCGACGAAGTAAATTAGTACTTTTCTTTTCGGCTTTCCAGGTGTTTCGTTTTCAACTGGTTCTTCAGCGCCAGACTCTTCTTCCCCAACATCGCCAGCCTAAATGAGACAAAAGATGAATATCCTCAGTTTTCATCAACAATTCCTATGTATTCTATGCAAGTTTTTCTGAAAACACAAGAACTCATTAGGAAACATATTTTAATGGACAAGGAAGAACGGACAGTGTTTTACTGTTAACTGGTCTCCTAAAATAACCAGAAATCATTCAAAATCGAGGCAGTGCTTGTGGAGAAAGCCTGAAAACGCTCTAGCAGAACTATTCCTGGGATTGAAATGAAAATCAACTCAACCGCCATCAACAGCATTCATGAAGCCGACCCACACGCAAGTGTGAAGACTACAACGGTCGACGGACGGGAGATAACGAACCAAATGAAAGAAGTGTTCCGATACACACAACTTGTTCCAAAAGTTGCACCACATAGAAAGATTAATTTAAAAAATACTCTTCAGAATGAAGAGCAGAAGTATCTATTTCGTACTATGCCTACAACCAACTTCCGGCTTTCCGTGTTTAAGATCACCACTTTAGAAAATCCAGAAAATAGAGGTACACCAAGAAGAGGTGAAGTCTGGCTACTTGGATTGTTGGACAGTTCGGGATGACTCGTCTTCAATGGTTGTACATGCCCCAGTATAATTCCCACTTTTCTCGGAGTTTTGTTAGTTTAGCCGTTGTGGTTCCCTGGAGTCACAAGGTCAGTATAGCCGAAGTCTGCCTCAGGTCTTTACCACCACGAACAGTCGCAACCCCCAAGTGGATCAGAGAGAGATTTGCCACCAAGCGACTAGCTGGACACTTGGACGGTGGTGGATCCTGGTGTTGGTTTACTCTTAACTAGGGTTCCTGATGGACACGCTAGGCTCCTTTTCAGCTTGGCAGGTCCTGCTGGGGAGATGGATCCTGCCGCTGTACATCACAGCCCAAAACTCAGGAACACCTCCCACCCACGGTGAAACGATAAACCGTTGGTAGGTGAGGAACTGTGGCCATCAAACAAGAAATGTGGAAATCAACGAAAACTAATAAATGCTATAAAAGTACGAATGGTCCTACTTCGCTATCATGTCGTTCACTACCGCTATCGCGTTCATCTCCGGATTCTTCACCTTGTTTCCTTTTTGCATTATGTCTCAAAGCTGACGCTCTCGGAGCACCTAGTGTTCATTACAACTATGCATGACACACACAGTACACTAAATGAAGCATGCGAAACGAACGAGAAGACCGAATCGTTGAGGGTGGTTTCCTAGCAGTTGGTGGTGCTCCGACCATAGAGCGACGCTCCACGCGCTCCTCTTCAACCATGTTCGCTTCTGAAAAACAGCGATAGCAAAGAAGAAAAAAATTTTTTAAAAAAGGAAAGAGCAAGACCTAAAGGATTTACAACAAACACTTGGAAGATAATGGACAACTCTAATTCCAGGTCAAAAAGATAGTAAGCAAACAACTGAATGTCATAAAAAACAAACGGGAACCTAGAAGATTAGAAAAAATGGTCAAGCTGCTAACAAAAGAAAGTTCTTAGAAGGATAAAAGCATAAAGCTCTCAGCATTGACCAATCCCTGAGGGATGCGCTATGCATACGACTTCATCAAGCATCGTTGGACGTGATTAAATGCATATCTGGCCTTTACAATGACACGCGGTGGCCTACCGATGTATCGAGACAGTGTTGCTATCTTCCCAAACAAGTCTGGTAACAATTTGTCGACCCCTGAGGGATGGAGGACTTGGTGAGCGTTGGGCGCTGGGATCGATTCCAGTATACAATCATGTGCTCAGCAATTTGGCTGTATCCTAATTTTAAAATTAAGAAAAAACCCTGGAAACAAAATCCGTGTACGAGCGGACCACCCTGAAGCGTGTCGCCTTAAAATGACACTCCCGGTGGTATAGGCGTTTTTGATTAGAGCATGTTAGCGTTGTTCCTTGACCTTCCCAAGCTCTGAAGAAGAAATCCAGCGAAGCCTCAGCTTTTTTCAGTGAATAATATATAATTCACTGTTTTTCTTGATGAGGAAGCACGGGATTGGTATTAAAGCATTTAATAATATAAAATAACTGACGTTTCGGCACCTTTGGCTGAGCAGATTTCACGTTAATCTAACTTTTTCCAGGCTCTGAAAAAAGGTGAAACAACGGAAAAAGTAAGCTAGAATTATACCAAGCAAACCTTGCTGTTGACAACCTCCTGTTGCCTTTCAAGAAAAAGCAGTGATTTACTGACCAATGCCCAAGTTAAAAGGAAGCCGGTCTTGGGATCCGTACTGTATAGTAACGACCCCGTGTATTTTAGTCAAGAAAACAACGAGTTATTCACAAATGACGAGGCTAATAGAAAGTCGAACCTTGGAATCACTGCAAGATGTGCCGGCAAGATATTTCCGATCTCCAAGAGAAGCACTGTCACTAAGAAAAAAGATCTTCTAAGTTGGGAAAGCAATACACCTCCTCAGCAGCTGCCTAAGACACCGAGTCGTTCTGAACATCATCAAATGAAGACGACCACACGATGTATGCAGACTACCAGAGGATAGCGACCGAGTACTGGACATCGAAATGCGAATACTACGTGTCTGCGAAGCAAACAAGACAAGATGTTGGTGAACTGGAAGAAGTGCACGACGAAGGAGCACCACTGTGCTCAGTATTTGGAGGACGAGCTTTGCAGGAGAACAGTGGGTGATTCCCTTCCAATGGTTTACCGCCTCATCGTGGCTGGGAGGTGTTCCTGGGTGTCAGGTTGCGATGTGCAGCAGTGAGATCCATCCCCCCAGCCGGGTCTCCTAAGTTGAAAAAGAAGTCCAGCATTCCCACCAGGAAGCCCAGCTATGAGTAAACCAGTACCAGGATCCGTTACCGCCCTCGTACCAAGCTAGTCGCATGGTGGCAAATCTCCCTCTGATCCACAAAGGTGGCGACTGCCTGTGGTCGTGGCGATTTTGGGCAGACTTTGGCCCGGCTGACCTTTGGATTCCAGGGAACCACATGGCTAAACCAGCAGAACTCCGAAAAAGTGGAGATTATGCTGGAGCCAACACAACCAATCAGGACGGGCTATCCTCTACTAGGTCTAATGCTGAAGTAACTTTGCAGAAAAAGTTCGAAGACCTTTCGAGTAAATCGCATAATACTGCTTCACAAGTGTTTAGAAATGCCACCAACGAAGATCAAATGAGTTAGAGTAGGATAGATGTGATAGAAAAGTCAAGGCTTACCGTGCTAGGAAGCATGACACGCCATGACGGCGCGCGCTCACTACTAACTAGAATTGGGCCTAAGTTTCTCACCGTCTGAACCCATCTCTAAGGAATTGCTGTGTAGAGTCGCATGGTTTGCATGAACTTCAAGATAGACTCCGTAACAAATCTGGAGCTGAAGAGCTAAATAGGAGCGAAGAGCAACAACTAGAGCATTAACAGTAGCACCGTTTCCTCAAGCGTTCTTTAGACATCAAAAACCCAATAATGATGTCGATGGCAAATTTCCGATATTTGCGGGCAAAAACTTTCAAAAACCTTAATCGTTACCGCGCAAAGAAGTTTTTCGCTCCAACCTGAGAGAAAAACAAAAATTTGGTGCTCGAGAGGTTCGCGAGTTGACAAGGTTAAAAAACGATAGCATGTCCGTTCCTGATAATGGTGGAATCAGTTAGATGTTGAGATAACCAAAAAGCACCTTGGAGGTGCTTCGCTTTATCGCCCATCCTGCGGTAAGAAGTTCAAAAGTCAGCATCGAAAATTGAGAAACGAATAGCTCAAAGTGGCAAAAAATGGTTTATTTAAATCCACAAATTATCTTGAAACTTCGGATTGAATTACCAAGACATCCTATCTTAATGATGCTGAGATAATTGCAAAACTCCGGACCGCAGGTGTTCGCGGTGGGGAACGAAACGCGTTCACCACCACATCATGCAGGGTCTTTCGTTTCGCCTGTCTTTCAGCTAGTTTTCTATCGATCAATGCCATCAGCAATCACCCGTCAGCGGGATTGATCTGGGTAGCCCCAGTTAGGCCTAGGCTGTAGTTTCCTCATGAGGACATTCTCATTCTCCAAGAAATGAGCTTACTTCAAATAGAAATCTAAGGATGCCATCAACTTTTTGTCTTTTCTGGTACACACTTCTCTAGATTGCAAAGCACTGCCAGCTCCTCATAAAGAACTGTTACACATTTGACGAACTTATTCTCGTCATCAAAGTTAATAACGGAAGAGATGTGATCACAACCAATTAGATCGTTTAGCCCAAGGATTTTCGTTGAAGAAAAGGTAACAGCAGCAACATCTACATCCATGAGATCCATTCTATGAGTGACATAGGAGCGTCCTGACAATGCTAGAACCCAGGCTGTAATTTTTAGTTTTTTCTTTCCTTTTTTTTCCTAGTTCTTTTTTTAGTTTTTGTCCTGTCTTATATTTACTTGTCGAAACCCATATGTTAATATCCCCTTCTACGTTAGACCTATAATCAGCTTGACTTATAAACCAAATTCTCATCCAATTTCTGAAACATACCGCAGCCCATCTCCCGTACAATCAGATGTTTCTGGATCATCTTCGTGAGGCGCGTCCTAGCAGCACGTACGTGATAGAGTCTTTCCACGTTATCGCCATCGATACTAACGTGTCGAATGACTCTGCTGTGCAAGCCATCGACGAACTCCATATACAACACGAAGGAGTGGTAAAACATGTTTGGCTTCTCGATTCAACAGATCATGGCCCTCTTAAAGCAGTGCCTAGACTGCTCAATTATCAGATGGTCTAGGAAGTATTACGTATAAGTGAAAAGGATTGGCAACGGAACAGCGACTAGCACCAAGCCTTAGCACTGGATTTATGTCTAAAGTGGAAGCACCAGTAACCGATCTCAGACCACTACTCTACTGGAGATATGTTGATGACCCACTGTTTCTCTTGATGAGTAAACAAGCCGCCGGAACGTCAACAACTGTGGTTCCTATTACAGCGTCTATTAATCCACAGTAGCTGACGTCACGGCGAATTTCGCCCTCTCCAAAGCCTGGAAAGGTCGAACTGACATGCAATCTACTCAGCCAAACACTTTCATTACCACAGCAAATAAGACTTAACACATAAATTTACAATCACCTAATATCATCTTCTTTTAAACACCCACCTATTCGTTCTGTCTTCCAGTTAACTGATGGAGAGCAGCCGCACAGTCTTACATCGGCGAGGAATGTGCTTGGCTCAGGTCAGAGAATCAACCTCCGGTATGGCGCTAGGCCTCAGGTGATCACAAGGCACTATTCCTTGCGGTTCATTTCTGGGTTCTTGGAATTTGTCCGGAACGTTTCAGGAGCTTATTAGAGCGAATACGATTGAAACTATTGGCGAAACGGATAAACCTCTGCACGTCCGTATAAAAGAACACCTAGTTGCTAGAGTTAAAGTTAAACCAAATACTCCACTAGGCATTCATAAGACAGAAATAACGGAGAAGATTTTTGAAGTAAAAGTCACTATCCGAGCATAGAAATCCAAAATATCAGCTTGAGAACTCCAGAAATTAAAACCGAAGAGAGGGGTGTCCTGTGATCAGGACTGACGTCGCGCCATACCTGAGGGCGACTCTCTGATTTGAGCAAAGCACATTCCTCGCCTATATAAGACTCTGTGCGGAGACTCCCCATCGAATAACTGAAGGACGTATTAAGTTTGTCTGCTCAGGTTATGGAAGTGTTTGGCTGAGTATATTGCATGTCAATTTGACCTTTCCAGGCTCTCAAGAAGGCAAAATTCGCCGAAAGGTCACCTCTTATGAATAAATAGTACGTAGTAATGAATTAGTATGTGCTAATGAAGAAAATAGCGAGTTACCATTTTTACTGCCGCTATTGGCACTTACAGTTACTCTTACTACTTTTGCTACCACATTTAGGCCATCAAAAAACTGTTTCTCAAGCTAGGGTGACCTAGTTGAGTGGCCACCTCGCTATAGCAATTCACCGCAATAAAAACACCTCATGATAAGACAGTAAAACACTAGAGGGCATAAAACATGATCAATGAAAACTTTATTTGCGTTGAGATCGACTATTCTTTTTGTCTTGAGTCTATGACAAGGTACAGATCTTGTTCATTGAAGGATCATCAGATGGTCAGTGGTGAGGCAACATTGCTCACACCCGAGGCAGACAGTGGGTTAAATAGAGACCAAAAGCGACATTGTACTTGTTTAGGGATGCTAATGGATTCAGGAGACGGACTTGTTATTGCCTTGGTGTGCTGTATTAACAGGATTAAGGCATAAGGACCCTCTGTATATGAGTATATGAGTGTATATATGTACGCATATACATATATATATGTGTGTGCAAATACATATATGTGTATGCATATACATATATATATATATATATATATATATATATATATATATATATGGCGGTGCTTGGATGAGATTAAGAGATTCATGCAGAGAACCATGCAGCATCCTCTCCAGATCAAGTTGGACACGAACATCTGTGGTGCCCATCGTCAGTGCTCATCAACACTGGCTCGACATACCTTAAAGATCGATTTTCATTGAACCTTAGCAAAAAATACTCAGCACATTCTTGGATTATTAAGCTAATACAAGGTTGATAAAAAATGACTTGTTTGGCTAATGTTTTGACGTCTTCTTCTCCTCAAAAGCAGGATTGACAGGAGTCGATTGAGGGTAAACGTCTGCTGATAAAATATAGTGAATTATCACTGGCGGAATTACGAGAGACATTTCGCCATAAATACCACTTTTGTCAACAGTTCAAGCGAAAACTCGTAAAGAATAACAAAGGAGTGAAAGCTCATGCTCGGCAGCTACATCATCTCCGCTTTGCTGATATAATGCTTTTTTATAATTCCGGCCGATTTCGACTGAGCATAAAGACAGGAAGGACTTCGAAGGAAAAAATCTAACGAGAAACTTGCCCATTAGAAACGGTTTGGTTTCTTAAGCACTATTTACGTTTTACAAAGTGAATAATAGTCCAACCATGTGCACCGAGATGTCAAAATAATGTGTTAGCACTAAATCTGAGCAGAAGGAAAGAAAGGGCTTGAGGAGCTTGCTAGAACACGAACAATGTAATGTACAGGACAAAGAACGATGATGTTCAGGACCATTGTTCGACTCCATCATTCTACCTCGTTTAACGAATGCCTTGAAAACACCGCGAATGGGTGATACTAAAAGTATCTCATACTACAAAACTGAGAGAGATACAGGAACAGAATCCAAAGTCACGACCTACATCGACGATCAAACATCAGACACGCTGATTTATAATGCAAAGATATCAAAAATCAGATGGCCAGGGGACACGTGATGCACTTTAATGAAAACCAATGGATCAGAACTGTGAACGACTGGGTATCGTGGGACTTCAATCCCAAAATGAAAAACAACATCGACCCATTAGCCCCTTCTTCACGAAGATCCTAATAGTAAGCAGCGACGTTTTCGAGTTCTTAGAGCGAATAGAACCCAGTGGGGACACCCCTTGCTCGCAGCAGGAACATAGACTTTGTTGAAGTCCGCTTAATCACTTAACGATTAACAGGACGGCACTGAAGAGGTGACAAGTAATTTTATTATCCATGTAAGCTTACTCACTTTTAAAAACACATTTGACATAAATGTCTTCGTTAATATGTTTTTTAGATTGTTCGGCTTGTTTTCTTCGGCTGACGGTTCGTCGTCTTCTTCTCCTTCAGTCGGTAGTTCAAGCCGGTGGTGTAACGTCGTTCCTCCTCCCGGCGTGGCTCTTTGTAGTCGTACCAAGTCAAATCTTCTTGAGTACCGCTCCAGTGAAGTAATCACAGTCGGCAGTGACCTTTTATACAGGACGGTTGATGAGTGGTACCGACTGGATTGTGGACCATCGACTCGAATCAATCGGCGCTGAGAAAGCCGAAGACGTTAACCAAATAAAATTTATATAACAACACCGTGTAAGCTAAACAATTTCGGAGATATTTTAACTATTCAATCCGAGATTATGTGAAAACCGGTAAATACTGGCATTTCGCTATGTTTTCAATAATTTAGGGCGCGAGTGGCGCAGTGATCGGAGGCGCCTTGCAACACACACGTGGGTTTGGTTCCCGTGCCCAGAGCACACCAAGCCTTCCATCTCTCCAAGGTCGCAAATTGGTACCAGACTTGTCTGTTAGGATAGGAGTGCTGGGTCAATACATCAATAGGCCACCACGAGTCATTGTAAAGGCCAGATATGCATTCAGTCACCTACAAACGATGCTTAATGAAGTTGAATGCATGGCGCATCCCTCAGGGGATTGATCAACGCCGAGAGCTTTATCCTTATTCTTATTTTTTTTTACTAATTCACTTTTCTTGCTTCAATTTAATGGAACCTCTTAAACAACTTATTAAGCAATACTGTGAGTACTTTCTTCTTCTGTAGAAGAGAAAATAATAGAGTAGAAACCAGAGACGATGGTCTGCATCAGAGTTTTTTATCATTTGTGGTCTTAGCGTTGGTAATCAGGAACTCGTTACCACCTAATTCATTTCTCTTTGTATCGTCAATCATGCAGTGAACCGCAATCATTCCATCATGTCATATTCGCAGTAATGAAATCTAGTGGGAACACTAGCATTCAAGAAGAATAGAGGAACAAAGAAGAACACAACTCATTCAAGAAGAATAAAAAACGTAATATTATTGATGAGGTAGCACGTGTAGCACTGTAGTTAGGGTGCTTTAGAATACAAACGTGCTCTCTGGTTCAACACTCGATCCATTCAAACCAAGCCTTCCATCTTCCTGGAGACGATAAATTGATGGCAGACTTATCTCGGAGAATAAAAACCTGACTCGTTATATCAGTAGGGCACTGCAAGTCATTGCACTTGCCAAATACGCATTAAGCCACCCTTATGATGCTTCGTGGAGTCGAATGCATGACCAGTTCCTAAGGGAATGATAAGTGTTCAAAGCTAGCTTCCTTTCTCTAGGATTGAAGCTGTGGACCAATTTGATTTGTGAGGAAAAATCTAACATTTAAGGCTAGCAATAAATCGTCTCCTCCAAATAATCTCTAGTGACCAACAATCAATATTTCGACTGATTTATTAGCTCATCTTACCTTTTTTCGGTCGGTTACGTCAACTAACCATTACCGTCACCGAAGAGCCCGAGCCACATTTCATGTGTTTGCTGTAAAAAATCTTGAAACGACAGGTGTTTGGAAAAATTTCAACCTTCGTGTCAATTTATCATATTCTTTCAAGTCGCCAAATTTGTATCAGACTTGTTTGAGCAGGTGAAGACACCAACCGACACATAAGAATAAAAGGACAAAGCTCTCGGCGTTGATCAATCCCCTGACATTTGCGCCATGTATTCCACTTCATTAAGCATCGTTGGGAGGTGATCGAATGCATATCTGGCCTTTGCAATGACTCACGGTGGCCTGCCGATGTATCGAGCCAGTGCTGCTATCCTCCCAGACAGATCTTGCACCAATTTGTCGACCCGGGAGGAATGGAAGGCTTGGTGTGTCAGGGGCGAGGGGATCGATCCCATGTGTATGTTGCAGGGCGCTTTCGACCCCTGGGGCCACACACGTCCATACTTGACACATGGGCTATTGCAGTTTATCAGTATGCACCAAATATGGAACTAATCACTTCTAACGATGCTTAACGAACTCAACTGTATGGCACTTTCTTAGGGATTGACCAATGCAAAATTTTGCTTCTCCCGGATAAAACCCGTGAATTATTCCCACTACTACCGTTTTGATATGAATGCTTATGGAGACATTGACTAGACCGATAATTACGCACATCGCCAAGGTTCTCCTTCAAGTTCAACGTCTACGAAAAACGTTAGAACCCAAAGATATTTCGATGAAATGAAATGACTAGCAGAATAAAAGAGGCTTTCCAATAGTAATCCTTCTACTTGTCTCTGTCAGTTAAAGAATGAATAGCGTAGGAAGGAGTGTCATCATAGAAACTCTTCTCGAACAAAGTGTGAAGATCACATGGATGAAAACCTTCATTTGCAATGACCACTTTTACAACAATCTATCAAATCCATATAGTTGCTTTCTTTATTCTCTTCATCATATTCGGTACCAGTATGTGATTCAAATCTCTTGTGAACGACATTCTTCAACACCATCAATAACGCAAGAGATGGTGCAATAAAATGCAAAAGCACGCCGTTCTGGATCAACCAACACCGAGCTCAAGCTTCTTCCACTTATGTGATTTAGTAACCTTCTTTCTGTTATTTAGAACATACTGAAGCTTCGTCAAGAAAAGAAAAGGAACGCGATACAACTTGGAGAAAGATATATCAATACTATCTGCATGTACATTGAATGAAACTTTGAAGCTTATGCTTTCTAACAGATCTATGCATAATTCGCTCAGCCGTGCGTTCACATAAAAAAGCTCGCCACCTGATATTCATGTTGATAAAAAATTATACAAAAAGAGAAAATATGGAGCACCGGCTCGATAGATCGGTATGCCACCGCGAGTCATTGTAAAAGGCCAGATATGCATTAAATCATCTGCAAACGATGCTTAATCAAGTCGATTGCATGGCACATCCTTCAGGGACTGATCAATGCCGACAGCTGTATGCTTTTTAACTTTATCTATGTTTTTCTGACTACTGCATAAATTACAGAGTTATCATTTTTTCTGTAATACGTATTATAAGACCTGTGAAAAATACGAATTCACCTACAAAAGCCATTAATTAAATAAGACTGACATTATGAATAACAGAATTAACGGTCAATACCCCTGACTGTACTTATTGTGCAGCTGTAATACATTCATCGGAGCCTTTGCACCACAGTAGCCAGAGGTGTACTGTAGTACACACTGAGTCGGTCACTGGTTCGATTCCGCGTCACGGACTCGTCAACGTTTCAATCATTTCGCGGTCGGAAATTCGATCTCAGGCTTGTCGTCGAGGATAAAAAACAACAGATCTGAATGCATGACGCATCGTTCAGGGGTTGGTCAACACCGAACGGTTCATCTTTTTTTATTCGTCATTGTCATTTGGATGATTTACAGTGGAACAATAATGTGAACTTCGTTATCTCAAATTTTCGCTGAAACAGCAAACTTTAGCGATCGATGTCAGATATATGATGATCACTCAACGCTAGAATTTCTCTATCCTCTCAGTGAAACCCGAATCTCGTCCTTGTACATTGGGAGCAAAGAAAGAATGTTGCGAGATTTTTTTTCTCAAAAACACATGGTTTTTTGTTCGTTATGGAACATCGTCTGAAGTGATTTATTCAACTGGGTATCCATTTGTGGTGGCTAAATTTTTTAGGAAGTCATCCGCTGAAAAAATCAAACCAGAACCTGACCGTCCTCAAATGATTAATTTTTGAACCGTTCTTTTAGCTAATCGTCCAAAGCTGTCGTTCTTTAATGTCTACTAGTTATGACAAACACAATTCTTAGAACTACTTCCGCAATCCTTCAAATCCTTGGAAAATAATGGGAGTTCAGATGTGGAATACATGGAATCGTACGTAAATACCAATTAAGCTATCTATTTAGTCGGTCATGGTCTTTCCAAGGTTGACGAAGTAACTAGATTCCTCTTGAGTTCGTCAATTTCTCTTCATTTTTGTTTCTTGGACTCCTGGTCGTTATAAATCAACTGGGGTGTTCATGAAGAGAGTATAGCTAGGGAAAAGTTCTCTATATGGTACCACTCGTTCATCTATATCAAACCTATAAAGCAGTTTTCAGTCGTACTGACTAGGTTTTTTGTTAAATACTCACCAAGATTAGTAGTTAGTAGGTAGCAAATGATAGAAAAGAATGCTTTTTTTTTAAAAACAAAGGTGTAGTGATGAAGAAAGTGAAAGGTAAACACACATACCAACCCAGGGAATGTTATGTGTTGTAAGAAAGCGGTTGTTCGGTGTAAGTATATGGTGTGTGATACCCACCATCCCTTTTTCGTTGAACGGGTTTTCGACCTTCAACGACGGCTTGCCAATTGTAGGACAGCTATATCACCTGCTCTCGACATATTACTTCACAGCACTTTTATCCTATTTATGATGGTATATTCACTTTATTACTACTGTTTCACGACCCGACATCATACATTATACCTATTCCAGTAATTCTTTCATTCGAACCTTTTCCTCGTATCCATTATCCACAAAGATTTACGGATTTGTGTGTAGGTTGAAGATTTTCGGTCTTTTCCATGAATGGTATCAAATACCGGTTAAATCGGTTCTCCATCGAATCCTGGGAATGTTGTTATAAGGTTTGCCCAGGTTTTAACACCAAGCAGTCGTCATTCTATGTGGAACGGAGGGAGTTGTCCCCGAACAAGTCTGTTGACCAATTTCTCGACCTTGCTCTAACCCGTGTGGATTCGAACTAGCGGTCGTGGGCGTACCATTGAACGACATGTCTAGCACTCTGCTTCCCCCGATAATAACGTATACTACGATGAAATAGTACTCATTTTATAGCCAACATTAAAGGTTTGTCGTTGCTTCTCGATGATAAGGCCGTTAGCGATGATGAAGTGATAATGTCCCTTGCACGATACGGCCTCATGTGCAGCTGGTAAGCGAGACGGGAGTTCATCACATATTGACCGACACCAGTTGGTTTCAATGCGTACACTTCCTAAGATATTCGGACCTACCTTTAAACAAACATAAATCAATCCAAAGGGAGCGTTATTGATTGAAACGAAAGTCACTGGAATCGTATAACACTCACCAACCACACCTTTCGTAGGCGATGAATAGTTCCGCGGTCATTTTTTGCCGCCGAGATTTGCACCTCGTGCGATCTATCGCCTGAGATTCCATTCAGCATATTTCAGTGATGTCTCCGAATGAATCACGAATGTATGCACCAAGGTTTGGGACTTCGTTCCAATTTTTTGAGCAGCTTGAATTTTAAGAAGTTTATGAATAGAATACGTTTTAACTAAGGAATATCCTTGGAGTTTGTCAGCAAAGCCTCTATGAGTGCCTAGTCTCTACGTTGTCGAGCACTATCATTATCGAAAAACTACTATTGCTTATATTTATTTATATGATTCTATAACCTGATCTTCTTTAGCTGATGCGAGGTTGGTATAGCTCTTCGTTGTCGTTGTCGTTGTTGTTGTTGTTGCTGTTGTTCTTATTGGTCGATGGCTAACGTTTCGGCGATTTCGCCTTCCTCAGAGCCGTGATGTTACGAGTGGGACTCGAAAAGGACCTATACCAACCTCGCATCAGCTTAAGAAGTTCAGTTTATAAGATCTCGAGGCCGAGATCCGAGGTCTATAGAAAGTCGGTCTTTTGAATTACTATTGGTTATTACGTGATGGTCTTAGATGGCCGAGTCATATCTGTAGAAGTCATCCCTAATTCTATGTCGAATTTCCCAATAAAACACCAAAGCCTCAGTTCATTATTGGTAGTTTACTCTCATATGGACTTCAGTATCGCGAATTCATAGTTGTCTTTCTATCGCAGAACTCGTCACCACCTCTTGTTGATAGTGGCAGTAGAACAGCCATTATGAACCTTGTAATCGGAAAAAAGTTAGTTGTTTATAATACCACTAAATTCTGTTGTCTAATTAATCTTGTCTTTGTTCTAACCGAATAAAAATTGGTTAGTGGCGTTATTTCTACCATTCCTAACCAACTACTATCATCCTCGTTCGAACCATACTCGAAGCTATAGTTTAGCTATCTAGGACCAGCTCGTGATTCCTGGGAAAGCTCAGCTCGCACAGAAATTTTTCGTTCGTTCGATCGAACGTTCTAGAGAACCCGAATTTCATGGATTGACCACCATACGTTTCCCCAAAGTATGAAATTGGGAAGTGCTTGGAATTCAGTCGTGTGTACTTCTCTCGAAAGGGAAACTTATTCATAAATACACCATCACTCATGGAAACCAAAAAAATAAAACGATTTAAAAAAATGAATAAAATCCTGTATCGGCCGAAAAATTGTCACATAACGCAGCGAATACCTTCGACAAACAACTGAATTCCTTATGCTTCCATCTTCTTCCTTCTTGTCCGCGAATCCGTATGAATAAAATGAATTCGTGTCCCAGTTAGAAACACTCGTTGAGTTTCATTCATGTTCTTTACAGTTTTTCTGCAGCAGATGAGCCTTCCTTTTACGTTTTTTAGTAATCATGATAAGTCGTCTATATTTTCCTGTAAAATCGTGTTATCTAATGTTTTATTGTACTTCCAACTTCTTTTAGTACTTCTTCACATTTTAGTCCAATAAATTGGTGGACGTTGCGAATGCTCTTCCTAGCCTCTGCGGCTTCAGCCATTACTCCTGCCGTTCTCTCCCCTTAACACCTTCCTTTATCGTCTTTCTCCAAAACTTTCCAAGTTGGGATGTTAGCTGGCGACTGCCAGCGGCTCAAACAATTCTGTGTTGGCGTGTTCACACGAATGGTTCTAGTAAGAGGTGTCTCGTGGAGAATTAAACAACTCTCGGTTTTCATAGCATTACGTGAAAATGTTGAATAAGCAGGTCTCATTCTTTATCGATGATGACGGCATCATCCGAAAAAGCCGTCTAACGACCTGAATAAATCACAGGTTGTGGTTGTTTTTACGCAAGCCGGTATAGGTTGCAACTAACAAATGGCCTGAATAGCATAAGAATCACAGCGTCATTAAGTTCTAGTGGAAGTCTCACTCCGTTTCTACAGCATAAAAATATTTCCTTTAGTTTTACTCGATATCAACTGCATGATTTATGTCTATCCTCTTTCATTCGTGACCCGTGTAGGTTCCTCCTTTTCTACACGCACTACACATAATCCGTTATTATCTCTTTCTCTTTGTTTTTAGAATAAACCCTTTACAGTCTTGCTATACTCGTCTATAATCACAATCTTCTGAATCAACAGATGTTATTCCACACCTTTTTTTCACATGAAAAATTGAATTTGGAGCCCATGTGTATATTTGGCATCAATCAAGTTCATGGGGCGCACCAATATATATCCAGACTGTAAAGGCTAATAGTTTCATTCTTGGGGCTTCTTGAAGCTTTCGAGCGTTTCACAATTGCAACCACAAATCTTGTCAGCTTGAATCGCTTCTTTCTGATGCTCTATATTATCTTTTAGAAAAAAAACAACTCACTTATAGTTATAAGGATAAAGAATCGGAATTTGCAAAGAAACTTATGAAAGTGGTACTTTAAAACGATCAGTCGTTACTGGGAAAAAGTGAAAGAAATTTGTTAACTCATTGAATATGCCATGATAACTTCTTATTCTAATTTTTAGTATTTTTAATCAAGAATTACCTAATAACTAATAAAACCATAACAGAAGGAAGAAAAAATGAGTGAAGAAAGGGACAAAAGAAGTTCAGCAAATCGTCTAAATGATGGCTTTATACATGAAAAGGTACAAGAAATCTGTGTAGACCTTCTACTTATATAATGCACTAACAAGACTTTATGTGTGTAGTCCAACTTTTTGGTACACAGTTTCATTTTATATGTAATCGACATCGACCTTTTCTTCACTTCGTAAACACTTTTTTACATCTCACTAATGATTTTAGATGTTAGTATGGATTACGTGCACATATTTGTACTACAATGCAGTGTCCGCAGATATAGATGGGGATAATGATGGGTAAGAATTTTATGCTCAGTAGACCATATTATAATTTCTTAATTAACAGATTTCGAACTCGGATGCAATCATACAAGAGCAAATATTATTACTGACAATAACCAAAACGAAAATCTGAAGCTTCTCAGGTTTTAGAAAAACCTATATAACAACATAATTTGTTAGTAGTGTTTGGTATATGACTTTAGCAACCAGGTTATTTTGCCTAAGATCTTTGCTTCGATTAAATGGTCTACAAAATGTTAAAGTCTTGGTATATCCTAGCTAAAACTTGGTGCTATTCATCGTGAACAGGGCAAGATCAACCTGATTACGTCAACAAATTTCAGGCCGTTCAAGGTGTTCCGCGTTGTTCCTACTAACAACAATCAACTGAAAAGGATGATAGAATTATTCGAATCCGCGAAAACTGGAGTAAAACGTTCACCATAAAGAAATTCGTTTCTGAACACTTTGTTTTGAAAATCAACTTCTATTTAAGGAAGTCGACTTTTGGCACGCACCGAGTGTTGTCAACAACACTGTGGACGTCATGACTTCACCAGCATATGCATCAAAATTTGAGAAATTTCTCAAAGAACATGGCTATCCATTCCATATCGCCGTTCAGGATCTGAATAAGAACGCTTTTTTTTCGGTTTTGCATTACTATACTAGACAAAAATGTGTAGGCTAGATAAAGAGTACAACAATAGGTTATGACCCACAAATTCGTCTAGAAACTGAAACAACGAACAACTCGCAAGAATCACAGCGTTTTCGACTAACACGTGAAAGGATCGTCTAATTCAGAGATATAGATAAGATGCCTTTGCAATGAGTGGCGTGTTTGTCAGAGTACTTCACAAATGTTTCCATTGCTCGTTTTCACTGCTGTGTTGTGCCTGTACAGAGTGAACTCGCGTCTCACGTGTGTGGAAAGATCTACGCTGTCCTTGCTGCTGATCCCTTGGAGAAATTTTTCAATTTTAGTGGATTTTAAGTGGACTGCTCTGGTTTTTTACAAGGTATCTCATTAGTCCCTGCACAGCCGTCTTGACTGCTCGGCTTCCCACTAATTCCACTGGAGCTCGAATACGAGGACATTTATCGAATGGACAAACTAAAGTCGGATTCCAAGCTTAAGTATTTAGAAGAAATCACTCAATCGCTTTCAAGTGGTGGGTGTATAGGGCGTTATCACAGCTAAAATGTCAACTGACATATCAGCTGACAATATAATAGAAGAAATGCTGGGTGGAATAAACAAGCCGCATCACTAAGTTTGCAGAGTGGCCTTTTTCTACCAAGGAAAGACTTTTTTGCCGCACTCCGGAGTCTTTAATCTCTATCAGCAATCGTGACAATGTCGTCATCAAAACGAAAAACAAACAGCTTCCATGATCCAGTTGACCGACTGTGTTGATATCTACCATATTGATACTGTTCACAGTATTGAACAACACCAGTGAAAGTGCTCTGCTGAAAGAGTACTGCTTTAATGATGGTGAGAAAGCAACCAACTGTACACTCTAATTCTTAAATAAGACGAATTTTTGGTCCACAAGCACTAGTAGCGCAATCCTCAGTTTAACGCTGTGAAAGTATTTTCACAGCAGACAAGTAACAGAAAGGCCAAGGATTTGGGCCGGACTTCTAATAGCACGCCAACTTGTGTGTGATACACAAATCAGAATCCATGTCATCTGCTGTGAAGTGTAACAGTGTAAAGATCTGTTACTGATGGAATTGCTTACCACCCTGTCGTAAACAACAAGGCCGAATAAAGCGTCAAGCCTTCTTTACTCTGATGCAAATACTTGGTAGTTTTCAGAACCTTCAGACGACAAATTTTCTACTTTCATCTCTAAAGAACTCTTGCCATTTGTGTTTGCGCCTTTCATTCTCGCACTAGAGGTAATCGACAACGAAGTCGCAAAAATCTGTCCCTTTCCGTTACACAGTAAAACGTTTCAAGTTCAAAGTAGCAAGCTATAAGCAATTTAGAATATTGGTTCATATGTCAATATTCTTTATACTGTGCGAGATGGGAGATGTGAAATTGCCCATTATCAGTGAAAAGTCGGTGATGAACAACTGCATGAAAATTCTCAGTTGATAAAGTGATCTTTACTCCAAAGATTATGAAAGACTTCACGATTGTTTTTGTCCTTGAACTACTTTACATCAATCGCATAATGTTTGAAATGCTCTGCATGCATCAAAAAGAGCACGGAAATCACGAAAAATAGATCTGTGTTTACGAGGAAGCTTATTTCCTTTTTCGTTAGAGATCAGAAAGACTACTGCCACATTATCACCAAAAGCATGACGGCTTATTGACTCATTCGAAATCAAGCATGACGACAATATTTCCAACACGTGTTTTTAATTTCTGTTTCTTGTTGGACACGAACATCACACACTCATGTCATACACTCACAATCCAGGTGAACCTCGCCAAGGATGGATCACCAACTCTTTAGTGAGAATTGACATCTTAACGAATTCCACCCAATTCACCTTTTTTCATTACTGGAAACGATAGGAGATTATCGCAAGAAATGAGAATCTTGATAAATCGCATTTCCACATTGAGTAACTCCTTTTTGGTGGAACCGTTACTTCATTAGATTTCTCACGTTAGTGTCAACTATACCTGTTTAAACAATGATCAGAGATATTTTAACTAGTTTATCTTAGTTTTCGTTTCACATAAATGAACAAATTAATTTGTGCATACTGAGAAACAGCAGACATTCTATAACGTACCTAATTACTAATGTTTCAGATTCCTCATCGAAAAAGAGGGAGCAATCAGAATGAACATGGAAAGTGCTCGCAAACAATACTTTGTGCGCTTACATGACGACACTAGCAAGTTTTCCAGTAAACTAAGGTTGGTAACCGTACCTCTTGGCAAATACCAAACTTGTAAACACTAATAAACCTCCCGAACTTACAAGGATCTGCTTACCTGCTTAAATATTGTACCTGCGTGAATATGCTCGTGGACAGTTTTCAAACAAAAACTCTCCCACGAACCTCCATTGTGTGGTGGCACCTATGTAGATGCACCAAGACAAAGGTGGATCAGATTATGGATTTATTATCTCTGCTACAACTGGATTGGTTTATGATTTGCACGTGCATATACTTATGGAGACCGAACACGGCACCCTGATGATACAAGTGACGGATACATTAGGTTTTTCGGAACTTAATAGGTTTATTTTCCAGTAATAGTTTTTCTTTCGAATGCTGTACTATTAACACCGACAACACAACCGTCCTGTATAAATGAGCGCTAATGGCTGATGTTGGCTCATTCGAGCAGTGCTCCAATGAAGAAGACCCCACTCGATATGACAACAAAGACACCAAACCAAGAAGACGAACTGTGGACCACCGACTCGGATCATCGGCTCTGATGAAAAAGAAGATGTCGAAACGTCAGCCGAATAATCATCTTTATCAACTTCGTGTTAGCTTAACAATCTAAGAAGGTAAAGAAAACATCGTTTTGATGTATCGTCGCGCTTCTTCTGCGCAACCAGAGCGATCCGTTTCTCGACCATATTGTGGTGTGCGACGACAAATAAATTCTGTACGACAACGGGCAATGATCGGGTGCGTTCGGACAGCGATGAAGCTCTGTAAAAAGATAAAGGATAAAGCTCTCGGCGTTGCCCAATACCTGAGGGATGCGCCAAGCATTCGACTTCGTTAAGCATCGTTAGACGTGATTGAATGCATATTTAGCCATTACAATTACTGACAGTGGCCTACCAATGTATCGAGCCACTGCTGCTATCTTACCAGACAGGTCTGGTACCACTCTGCCGACAGTGAAGAGATGGAGTGCTTGGTGAGCCTGTGGTACGGGGATCGATCCCATGTGTATTGCAGGGCACCTCCGACCACTGTCAGCAGTTGCAAGGGCGAAACTGCATCAAAAGAAGGTCATGTTGACCGTTTGTTGGTGCTAAGCTGGTGCGTTCCACCGCAATATCTTGAATTCGACTGGAACAATTACGGCCGAGAAGTTCATCCAGCAGATCAACTAAATGTACTAAAAATTTCATCGCTTGCGCCTCTCACTGGTCAGTAGAAAGGAAACAATTTTAGCCCATGATAACGCAGGGCGATCCGCTATACTACGGACGCTACAGAAATTGAACGGGCTGCGCAACGAAACTGCCTGATCCATCATACTTGCCAAACCTCTCGCCTCATGATTACCACTTCTACGAGCATCTCGATAAATTGCTGTGCAAGAAATTCTTTCGAAATAAAGCCAAGGATAAAACTGCTTTCAATGATTTGAATGCCCCCAGAAGTCCAGAATTAGTTGCAACTGGTATGAATAACCCACCCATGGGACCTACGGATTAGAATGGAACAAACAGGATGAGCGGCTCTCTGAGTTTATCATGACAACCAAGAACATCCATGGTAATCCCCAATTCGAGAAGCGCCACCTTCAATGCTGGACGTGGGAGTCTCCCAGTGGATAGTACCATAACGAAATAGACCACATCATAGTAAACCTGAAGGTTTTGCCTAACCGATGTCGTTGTCGTCCCAAAATTCTACACGGAATCAGACCACCGCCTCCTTCGTACAAGATTCCATTTCTCGCAGAAAGGAGAAAAAGCCGCTAAATTCAAAAAACGAAGTCCCAGACCCACGATAAACTGGGACTTATTCAATTAGTTAGCCAGCTGTTCGGGAAGACACCGCTGTCGACAACATCGACGAAGAATAAGATCGGCTCATTCAACATCTTCACGTTAGCGCTATGAAAGCTGAGAGCTCGAAAGTCAACAAGAGACATTTGTCTCTAGAAACTCTCGAGCTGATACGCCAGTGTGGAATCGCACGACCTGCAGGCAACCGCGAACTAACGTCCGAACTTGCAAAACAATGCAGACGATAAAAGAAGATCTTAACGAAAGAACAACAGCAGTAATGGTCGAAGCTGCAGATGCTGGGAAAAAGCATTCTGCAAAGCTCACCGAAGCTTCGCCAATTACAAGACCGAGATGATTACACTCCGACGCCCAGACGGAACAGTTAAAGCGTCCAGAAAGGTAATGGAGAAAATCGTTCACGAATACTACTCAGATCTCTTCGATAGCGCCGTCCACCTTCCATCATATGAAATAAAGGAAGATGGATATGTTCTACCACCGGTTCTCCCTTCCGAAATCCGACATGTCATTTCGTCGGTGAAAAATCGAATAGCTCCAGGTCCGGACAGGATAAGATAAAGAAACACCTGAAGAACCTTCCGCCAATCCTCATAAACACACTGGTTCTGCTCTCCAAACGTTAACTGTCTGAATGCAAGGTCCCCTACTCAGTGGAAGACCAGCAAGACCGTGCTATTGGTCAAGAACGGTGACCTCCATGATATAGGCAACTATCGCCCAGTCTGCTTGCTCTCTGCCTCCTATAAACCTTTCACTCGAGCCGTCCCAAACAGGATTGACAGAATACTGGACGAAAATCAGCCACGTGAGCAAGCAGGGTTTCGAAAACGATTTAGCACGATGGACCACATCCACACGATAACAAGACTCATTGAAGTATCGCGAGAGCACAAAAGACCGCTGTCTCACTTTCATCGATCTAAAGAAGGCCTTTGACTCAACTGAGATAGAAGCACTCATGGAAGCCGTTGATAGTCAGGGAGTCCCTACTCAGTATATAAAGATTCTTCGTGAGTTGTACAGAAATTTCACAACCAAGATATCACCATTTTACAACGATATTAACATTGACGTCAAAAGAGGAGTTAGGCAAGGCGATACCATCTCGCCAAAATTATTTACCGCCACCCTCCAGAACGTCATGCGAACATTGGAATGGGATAATATGGGAGTGAAAATCGATAGTCTGCAATTACACCATCTTCGCTTTGCTGAAGACATCGTCTTTATAACACCAAACATTAGCCAAGCGGAACGTATGCTTGCCGACTTTGATAAAGCCTGTGAAAAGATTGGTCTTCGACTAAATCTCACAAAAAACGATGTTCATAAGGAACGGATTGGTTTCGTATGCCCCATTCACCTTCAACCGAACGAATATCTCCGAATGCTCCAGCTGTGTCTACCTAGGTCGGGAAATCAATATGATGAACGATATACCTGCAGAGCTGACCAGAACGAAACGAGCGGCTTGGAGTGCTTTCAAGAGCTTCGAGGATGTATTGAAGGGGACAAAAGAACACCCGACTCCGTGCCCACCTTTTCGACTCAACGGTACTTTTTGCGCTAACGTATGCGTTAGAAACCTGGTCGCTGCGTAAGCAGGATGAAAGATTACTCAGCGTTTATAAACGCGCAGTCGAACGGACGATGCCAGGAGTATCCCGTGTCACGCAAGTAAAGGAAGGGATCCGAAGCTCCGACCTGCGTCAACGATCAGAAATCAAAGATGGAGTTCAGTACGCAAACAGTAGAAGATAAGGTGGGCCGGACACGTAATGCGTATGAATGACAACTTATGGATAACAGCCGTTAGTGTCTGGATTCCTCGGGATGTCAAACGCACTGTAGGAAGACCACCGACCCTATGGTCAGAGTTCTTCACGAAAAGCCCAGAAGAAAGATATGATACTCAACGAGTACCTAGAGCAAGCAGAACCCACTGGGCTACACTTGCACGCGACAGGGAAAAATGTAAAATTTACTGGCGCCTCTCGAGTCACTCGACCGTCAACGGGACAACAGGTGCTATAGGTATGAATAATGTCTTGGTGGTAAATATGTGTAGATTCTAATCGTTTCTATTTCTATTGGTAAAGTGTATTCCGAACTGAGATATGCCACTGTTAAAATACAGGCTGAAATCGAACATTAATTTCCGAAAAACGAAATAAAACTTGGCCAAAACTTTGAGGTTTTTCTTTTCTACTTGCAATGAGAAGGTTTACACCCCTCGTTATAAAAGAACAAAGAATCCTTTTACTGTAGCATGTAAAATAAGACATGAAAATTTTCATCGTCAAATCGTCTCTAGTAATGGTGGAAACCTTCAGCAGTACATAATTTATAATAAAATGGATGCAATAATAAGGTAAGAACCTTGGGATGCAGAGAAAAGCTAACGCAGGTTGGACAAAACCTGAAATGCTTGAGTGAATTAACGCTCACAGTATACTCACATTGATTATTCAAATACCGTATGGAAGTTTTTTAAAAAAACGAATATCTCATAAAGTGACAATTTTGTCTCAGAATGGGTGAATACCATTCGTATTCCGCAATTGTCTCATGGATGGAGCAAATCGCGCAAGCCATACCTGACCTTGCAAAAGTGGTCGACATTGGTCTTAGTAGTGAAGGCAGAAACATTATAGGAATAAAGGTGAGAATATATAATATAATCAATCCATTGTCACCGCTCACTGTTACTTAAATGAAGCCAAAATGTGGGTCATAATAGTTTTTGTTTTCTACGATTACCCGCTTTGTCATTGATGTACTAAGGACCCCAACACTTGACCAATCGTAAAGAAAACTTTTCCTACCATAAATATGACAAAGCTGATAGTACGGCTTCAATTCTTGCAGTTTGGAGAAGATAAACCATACAAGAAAGTGGTTGTGATCGACGCTGGCATTCACGCTCGCGAATGGGCTGCCATCCACACTGGAATGTACTTTATTAACATGGTTGGTAAGATTCCATCAATGTCGTATTTTCGTTCTACAGCTCATGCGATGATTCGACATTATTCATTCGATAGTTACGCAAAGTTTCCTCACTTACTTTTTGTATACCATAAACATACCTTTACCTAAATCTAGTCATTCATACATTCAATGTAATCTGTCAACAAACTCTAAAATAGTTAACGATAAAAAGGTAGATCGATGTAATAATGATGGCAATGAAAACTATAAATTGATATTAGTTTGCTATACATGCTTACTGACAAGTGGTATGGTAATACGACTGAATCCGACATGCTTACAGATTGTCAACAATCGCGAGGTTGACCCAAAAATCGTCAGTTACTTGGAGAACCTAGTCATCTATATCTTCCCAGTTCTGAATCCAGACGGCTATGAATACTCACGCAGCAATAGGACGGATCCCAGAGTCAGATTTGCTTCGGAAATGTGGTATCGAAGGTGTTATAGATTGTACAGCCCCTATGCAGCGATGTTTCGTAGGAAATAGTCGTTCGCCTCTGTAATCTACATAAACAACATATTATAAAATGAACCATAGAAGAAAAGAAAACCTATGGTTTCTTAACAATGCAGCAACGAAAAGCAATATTTAATAAAAGAATTACATAGCATGGCACTTACGGGAAAAAATGCTCAAAAACTCACTGCGTCCACACGGTTTATTAATAATATAACTGATTTTAGGCACGTATGTGGCGTAAGTCGAGGTCGGCAAAGGCGTGTGCGTTCGATGGCATCTCGAACGGCTGCTGTCGTGGTGTTGACCTTAACAGAAACTTTGATTTTCATTTCGCGGGTGGGCTAAACAGGATCTTGCTCGTCAAAGTCTCTTAGACTTAAGACTACGTGTATTTCCTTCAATTATATCATCTCATATATCAGAATTTCATTTTAAACAGGTCAATTATACATTCTGAAAAAAAAAGAGAATTAAAGGAAACATATGAAAGCAGGGAAAAGGCTGCTAAAAACTTTTCCGTTTAGAAATCGGTTCTTCCAAATATCCCTGTTCGGAGATCTACCATGGTACAGTGGCTTTTAGCGAACCAGAAACGAAGTACGTCGGTCTGAACAATGAGTGAATGGAACAATAGGAAATCATAGGAAAAAGCGAAAAAAAAAATTGTTCTTACGACAACTACTATACTGACGTCAATATGTTAAATTCCATTCCAGCCGATTTATCATTCATTTAGAATTGAAATCCTCTCACACATTCTTTCTTCTACAGAGCATTTTCGAATCTACTCTTATCATTGAAAGACCGACTCCAAGGCTATATGACCTTGCACGCATATTCACAACTCTGGATCTACTCTTATTCGCATCGAAGATTCACCTACGCACACGACATTGACGAAACCGTATGTTGTTCTCATTGTCAAATTTGTGAACATTACCTTATAAGAAAGCTTTAGAAGCGGATTGCTAAGAAAGCTGTCGACGAACTTCAGAAGATGTATGGCACAAAATATCGTTATGGCACAGGGCCGGAGGTCATTTGTAAGCACAACATTTACCACTTTATCAAACAAGAATGAATTCTCGCCAGTTTATAACAGACGGAGTATCGACAAAAACTTACATCTCTGATAATATCAATTTTGTTACACTTGTACTCCATCGTTTGTTTTTTGCTCATCCACAAAACACTTCCAGACCCATTCTCTGGCGGATCAACCGACTGGGCAAAAGAAACACTCAAGGTGAAGTATTCCTATACCATTGAACTTCGTCCGAACTACCAAGGTATCATAAGTACGTTTTTATGGAATTGTGATATTTTTTCAGTTTTAACGCTTCCCCGTATTTCCCACTGCTGTTTTCCTTCTTTTCTCAAACAACGAAAGCAAACAAACTATGCTTTCAAAACCTTTGTTTCTTGACAACGTATTAGCTGCAAACAGGTCTGCTTATGATGACATGAAAAACAACAATGGTCTACTTTGTAGATGGGACTTCCAAGATTCATTTTTTGTTTCGAAAGCCGTTTTTAAAATGCTAACTACAGCGCCATAGGAACCACCTTTGAACAATAGTTGTTCCATTAAAAAATACTTTCGTTAAATAAGTAACCATATTTACGCATGTGTGCGTTTTTGCGTGCATACGGACTCTACCTTCTACGTCAAACCGGTTAAATTTTTTTTTAACTGGTAAGTATATGGAGCGCAGTCAAAGGTTGCTTTTCTAAAGTTAACCACTTAGGAACAAGTATCTTACGATGACTACTTAAGAAAAAACTCACCAAGTTAGTATAATAAGCTCCTATGGCAGATCACGATGAGTAACTCAAAAGGAGTGGGAATAAATCGTCTATTACGAAAATTACGACTCTTTATGTGTGTCTCGAAGAGGAGAATCCATTGAGCAGTTCATGTAAGACTCTCTTAAAATAAAGTAGAGCGATGCCTCTTCAATTATCCGGTTGAGTCACTTGACGATTAGCGAGGAGCCAGGTGATAATGATACGATTGATTCTGCAGAACTAAGCGGACATGTTCCCAATCCAAGGAGAAAAACTACAAGGATTTCATAAACAAAACATTCACTACTTCGATAGTTTGATGAACTCGTTAAAATTCCGTACGGGTTGTAACGTTTTCCAATGTTTCTAGAATTCGAAAAGTGTTGAATTAACAAAACAACAGCTTTTAAATCTTCCTCATCCACAGTGGAACGTACCACCACAAACTGGTCACTTCAAGCAATTTTCCTCCTCTTGTAGAAATATTAATTATTTCGCCATTTTCATTGACTAACACTAGTACAATCAATGACTTAAAACATTAGCGAGCCTTCAAATGGAGTTAAACAGTGCGAAAATAATAGCCACTTTTAACTTTAAACAAGCATAACATATCGCATACTTTATTGACTTTACCATTACAACCTACACAGCCTTCCTTACCTATAGTGTACAAGTACTCTTATTCTATCCCAACGAACTTCTGATTTCGTAGGGGCCACAAGACGCAAGTTTCTCACTTTTTTTGCTTCAAGGCTTGTATTTGAAACGCGAAATCAGATGAACAAGTGGAATTTGATCCAACAGGATGTGATGATGTTCCCTATTGCATCGTTGGTAAACTTACCCGCCACGATTGCGTTCGAAATCTCAAAAGTTTATAATTCGTTTTCAATTCATCGATTCTTCTTTAATAAATTTGAAGCTGAAGGAATATTTCATACCCATTTGTATGCATATATATATATATATATATATATATATATATATATATATATATATATATATATGTAATGTGACTGAGTGGTTAGAGGTGCCCAGCGATACACACGAGATCACTCCCGCCCCGCAGGCTCATCAAGCCCTCCATCCCTCCGTGGTCTGCAAAGTCCTACCAGTTCTGTCTGATAGGATAGCGCCACTGATTCGATACACCGATAGGCCACCGCAAGTCACTGTATTAGCCATATATGCCCTCAATCACCTCTAATAATGTTTGATGAAGTCGAGTGCCTGGTACATCTCTCAAGCATTGACCTACGCCGAGAGCTTTATCTCGTTATCCTTCAAAGTATATTTATATTCTTAGGGAAACGTAAAAACGCTTCTTTTACAACAATTCCCTGTTTTCTTGATAAGCACATACGACGTTGTTACCATACTCATTATTCACAAAAGCTAACGTTTTGGCCGATTTTGCCTTCTTCAGAGCCCTTTTCTAAGAATCTTCCACTGAGTATTTCATTTGGAGACAAACCGCAAAGAGTTCACATGGACTGGTAATGCCTTCCTCTTTTACAAGTCTGCAAATTCCTCATCTCTTTCATTATAACTGAAGAAGAAATCACCGCCTGTTGGCAAAATTGAAGATTCATGGCGAGATTGCTAAATGACCATAAAGATGAAAGTGTGAAGGGAAAACGGATGTGGCATTTACAAGCAGATATGGCTGTTTAGTAGTCTATTCATCGTTTCAATGTAAAATGAACAAGAGATACACAGTATGTTGCACATATAATGATAACGATTAGACCTGTTCAGTCGAGTTTGATTTTGGCCTAACATAACTAACTGTATCTAATTTTCCGTCATAAATTCTGTCACATGCTCCTTTGGAAGAGAAATTCTCAGCAGAACAAGAATTTTTTTTTAGACTGGAACGGTTTCGTACTCGATAAAGACCAGCTAATACCAACGGCGAAAGAGACGTGGGCAGGTGTCAGCGTTGTTCTTGACGAAATCCTCAAACAGTACAAAACCAATCGATGTACGTTTACTTACTATGAATGTATATATAGCAAAAGCTACACTACTCAAATAAAGATCATGACATTAATCCACCATCTGAGCTTTAACTCTTCCACTTAATTATAATACTGTTTGGACTACCTTATGTTGAACAAAAAAACGATAGGCTCTTCTGACAAGCCAACAAAAGCTGATGCACTGAGAATTCTTGATTTAGTCGCAACGCATATACGTGTAACTGTCTTGGCTAAAACATTTTACTGCATTGAATTGATCTCATTTTTACACTTACCTTCAAACAATTATAATCGGTGAATAATGGAAAAACTCATTAATCCAAAAACTGAGCGAGTCTCAACAAACCGCACTGTTCTCCTAGTCGACTACTCCGTAATTTCGTCGTTTGATGTGATAACCGATGATAGATGACCTAATTCTGGACAATACAATGATGGTTAAAAACCTCGTCAAAAAATAAAGTCAGTGGCACGAAATAACAATAATTGCAATTCCATTCGCATCCGTATGTAATGTAATTACCGCTTTCTCGTGGGAAATTTTATGCAGCTCATATACCGCTCTATATAAAACCAACCAAGAGGACTCCATTTGGTGTCTGACGCCAATTTGGCGACCTCGGAGAGATCGAAGGCTTGGTGAGTCTTGGGCGCTGGATCGAACCCATGTGTATTTGATGGCGCCTCTAAAAACTATGCTACCCCTTAGAACCACATATGATTTCACAATCTCGATAAACTTATAAATACAGCAATGTAGCTGCACATATCTACTGTTGATTTGAAATATGAGCAGTCTTCAAATATATATAATGTAGAACAGTCCAGTTTAATTGACACAGACAACGCAGAACCATCATGACGAGGTTTTCGATTACCGCTCTTAGCAACGGATGTGTGGATCTACTCAATCACTACTTCCTGGATGGATGATAACATTTGAGTTAAAATATTGATGAAGTAGAAATGATACCACAGAGATTTAATAAATGCAAAGCATACGACCATCACGAATCACGAAGCTATTCTCGGAAATAGAAACCATAAAATATGGTGGACAGATTACCATCAATGAGGCGATAGAATGGACCACTTTCGACTTTCTTTAAAAAGGACCAAATAGACCGCTGAGCCCCGTTCTCTAAGCTTCGACTCTAGAGTGGTTTGCAATGTCCTTGCCAGCTCATACTTCAAGAACGCTTTTAAGTAAAGTTCTTGAATGAAGCCTTCAAGGAAGTAGCTAGTACAAGCCATGACAAGCCATGCTTCATACCTGACCGACCTCTGCAAAGCGTCTTCTGAGCATCAGCAAAGCATCCGATGGAAGCAAAGCCACTGTGTTGATATCTCACAGCAGTTAGCAAGAACAGATGGATGCCTTCAAAGTAGAGAAGTAGTGAGTCCGGAGCTTTAAACAGAATCACCAACTATATGCACCAATGTGGAACACTGGTATGAATGACACAATGAATTTACAACTTTTTCACCTAAAAAATAATACTTTACGACACTTCCTTTGCAAACTTTTCACTGTTCTCAAGAGATGAAAGGACGAGTTAACCTTAAAAGAGCAAAACCTAATAAACGTTATAAATCTTAGACTATATGCGCGTACGCTTCCAGCTGTAGGCAGAAAATTCTTATCTTATAAATGCTAACACTTTAGTGAAAGAAACAAAAGTCAACGCTACACGTCATGGATGCTCAGATAGATTATTAGGCTGTCACCGCTGGATCGCGTCCACTGCCAATCTATGCTTGTAAGTTCCTACGAGACCATATGTAAAAGTTCATACAATATTTCGTAGATAGTCTGCCGTTAACCTCCCACAGAAAGAAGAATTAAGTACATCAAAAGCAAAAGGCAAGATTTGATAAATGACTGATATGACGTTATACTAAGTAGAACGAACCAACTATTTCACGTGTACATTGTGCTGCCTCAACCAGCTCACTCGAGACGTACCTAAATAACTGTGCACACTGTTTGCGACAAATTTAGTCCCTTTTTTTTGCTTGAAAAAAGTCGAAAACGAAGTCCGGAGACCAGCAACGGAGATCAGCTTTTTGGGTCTTAGAACCACGTTTTATCACGGGAAAGAAACCAGACATGAAAAGAAAAACATTTCACATTAGTGGAAGTACTCAGTTTTTTCTTTCAGAATTGCCCCAGAATCAATGGCTCGCGACTGCGCGAAAACGTGCAACTTCTGCTAAACAAGAACTTCCTGAAGTCATGAAGCAGCGCTGAAAATCCTATTGAATAATAGTATTTAGCAAATCTATTCGATATCCACCATTATTGATCGGTCTTAGTTGATAACAAAGCAAACTCATTTATGAAGCCGTTGTTCATTGTAATTTCAAAAAACACGTTCTTTAAAAGAAATCTTACGTTCAATAACCTTCTGTGGAATCGTTGTCCCATGCTTCCTGAAATACGCACTGAACAGGACAGAATGTAGGCAAATTCCATGGACTGAATTTCTTGTCGAAATTACGCTTACACTTAGCAATTTCATGTTCTTCACTACTGAATCTCAGATACTGAAAAACATCTGAGAGCAGTGCCTATACTTAACTGGCAACTAGCACCAGCCTTCGTTACCTAACAAAAGATATGCAGCTACATGTTCATGAGGTTATAAAGAACGTACTGCCAAAATTACTGGCCGCACTAAGAAACGAAGAAACCAGTATTCTTCATCTTGTGAGAAGTTACTATGCCTGATATAGAATTCTGTTTCTGTCGTGAGACTTAAGTTCGTATTTAAAGCAACTGTCCTCCGATAATGCATAACGGATGGGAAAATTCGCTAGCATTCCAATAAGCGCGTGCTGAAAAACGACGTAAAACATTTCAAAAACAATCCAAGAATCTTGTAGAAACGAATAATCCAAGACGCGTGCCCAAGACTACCATTTAAATTTCAGGCCAATCCAACCACTTTTGTGCTTCATGTGATTCAAACAAAGAATTAGCTTGAAATGTACTGAAGCTTACAAGAGCAAGCACTGAATCACCAAGAATGAAACAGCTACAAATTTGAATAAAGTTAACCAACGTCCTAGAGTATCCGTGAAATTCTTCAACACAAGTACTCTGCGACGCCATTATCATGATAGCCATATCACGCATTCATATCTACTATCACCGTAAAAAGCCCACTCAGTCATATTAAAGATAACAGAGGAATACTTGCACATAAAGCGAAATTGAATTTCTGTTGGCAAATTTGCTAACCTAATGAAAAACTCCAGAAACAAATCCCACCGTAAATCTTTTCTAATTCTTCCTACAGTGTGCTCTCAACATACTCTCGCCGCAACCTTCATGTACTAAACACAAATGCATGGAACACTCTATCCTTTGGAATGTCACCGACTTTTTCTAGTTATATGTAACCATACCCTTTATCACACTGCACAATCTACATTAACCCTCAACGTTTTCAACGTTTACGTTGGATAACGAAACTACGAAGCACCACTTCAGTGCTGATACTCCAAAATTAAACTCCTACCTTAAAGTTGTGTACAACACCTTGCAGTGGAACTCCCTGAAGTTTACTGAGCAGTGTTCCAATTAATATCAAAGCTTTTTAAGCACCTACTCGCTCCCCTAATAGCAATGTACACCCAAACCTAGCGTTCTGTGTTGAACTTTCTTCTCAGACTTCCTATTATTCAGCTCAGACATCTTCCATTCAACTTTTGCAATTGTTTCTTCGAGAAATTTGTATTCAATCCATCTGCATTTATTTGAACTGACGACTTTGCATGTACACCTATAACTCGACTGTTAAATCCTGTGTTAGGAACATGTCGTATCAACGGTCTTCTGCAAAACCGAGTGCATAAAATGAGATTTCTATGATGATTCCAAAAATAACGGCGGATTTCACTTCAATATGAACGCATTGTTCCAACACATCTACACTTGAGAATACTGAAGAAATTATTCTCGCACAGATGGCTCGAATTTTCAAACTTCGCATGTTTGCGACTGTTTAATCCCTATGCAACCACCTAAGTAATATTCTGCAAAGACATATCTTCCGCTTCCATGCATACGTACAATGAAGAAAGGAGAACCATCGCTGCAAGTGACAAAAAAATCGCAGTGAGAAAAAACCATCCGTTAATGCTTCATCATGAGACCGAATCTTATTTCGACAATTCCATCGCTCTTGACTCCTCTTTTGGGGACAAAGGGGATCGCTGTGGGTTAAGTGGAACAATGGCAACGAATGATCGACTAAATACTTTTCTTGTTAGCTTTTATCGATACAAAAAAAGTGATGCGTAAATCTACTGTTTCCCCTTTATACAAAAAAGACACCGCAACATCCTTCAGATGTCTGAAGAAAAAAAGTGTCTGTAACTAATTCAATAACATCTGACCTTGTAATAAAGTACTTAAACAAAACAGTGTCTTCACCTCAAATCTTTTATGATCTCACGCTTACTTCACTTTTTTTTCGAAACTCACCTTTTATCCATCTGCAAAATTTACGTATATTTTCACGAATAACACAACACGTTTATTATTCACTTTACGGTATTTAAGAACAAATTGCAATTCAATTACTTGATCAAGAGATCCGATTACAAAATAATAGTTATCCAAACACATTATGTTATAACATACGATTTAACATGTTTTTCACGATGTTTGAGATTAGAGGAAAATAAATTTAAGTGCTCGTCCGCTCGATGTAGTCGCCCGCAGCATTTTTAGGATATATTTTTGGATTTTTATTTTCGTTATTTTATCATGGAAGTCACGGATCCTAAATATGGCATGTATTTATGTCATCAATTGTATAATCGATTTTTAAGCATTAATAATAAAGAACTTATCCACTAGTGCATTCAACAGTATCATATGTATAGCTGTCAAAATCCATAACCTATCGAAAGCACTTGTGGTCAACTCGATTTATTTATTTCGTTGCATCAGGGAACGAGAAACTCTTAAGTGAACAGAATACTTCCATCGGCAACATATTATGCCGAATCATTTTAGTAATTAAACAAATCTCCTAAACATGATGTTCCACAGAAACCACTGTTCTATTC
Organism: Angiostrongylus vasorum; assembly: GCA_018806985.1. Classification (NCBI taxonomy): domain Eukaryota; kingdom Metazoa; phylum Nematoda; class Chromadorea; order Rhabditida; family Metastrongylidae; genus Angiostrongylus; species Angiostrongylus vasorum. The sequence goes on from JADANN010000383.1 coordinate 138,488, forward strand.
AAAAATCATTTTTACGCTTAAAAATCTTCCAGTATGTTATTACGATAGACATTAACAATGACAGTTCTGGGAACTGTACGCTCTGACCACACGCAACGAAACAAATAAACAACTACTAGAAACTATAGTAGTTAGGAGGGAGCCAAGTTACACTCAATTTCTACGTGTCCAAAGTTTTCATGAACTTTCTCCGCCCCTAACGAGGTTAACTACCAAGCTGTCGCGTACAGGAATAACAAACCTGAAAAACGACCAGCGGGTGAGAGAGCCAACACAGCAATAAAAACAAAGCAGCCACCATAACGGCTCAACCTTCCACCTCCTTAATAGGGTCTGAATCCTCTTGGTCTTCCTGCAGGTCCTCCGCGTCCGCGAAATCCACCGCGAATGCCACCGCGACCTCCACGACCACGATCACCAAATCCACCACGTCCCCCGGCAAACGAATTTTGCTGTTTATCTGCTTCTGAGCTTGTGAACATTAAGCTAATGACAAAAATTGTTCGGTGCGTGAATGCACAATGCATGATGTAAAACAGTACCGCCTTCCTTGCCTTCGCCACCTTCTGAAGGACCACCATTGCCGTTTTCACTTTCCTTAAGATGACCAGGAGTGGTGTCTTCACGAACCTGAAAAAGTTTGGTATGTTTAAACACAATCTATATATCAAAGATACGACATTATGACTGGAAAGGATGTGCTAAGGGGAACAAAAAATTAACCGGTTGCAGTATACGATTTAATTCCTCTAGTACTCCAGCAACCCTCTGATAAGCAATGTGAGCAGGAGCAATGGTCTCGACCTGAAATTCTTCCAATAGGATTTATTAGAGTGGTATACAGTTACTGAAATCTATCTTATGAAATTATAAACATAAAGACCTTAACATGAAGTGGACCACCGTAGTGGGCATACTGTGGATCACCAGAATTAAGAAGCTCTTGTTCTTTATTTCTGTCCTTTGTGGAACCGCGACCCAACACATAAATGTGGCACTTATGTTGCTTAGCCATAGCTTGCAGTGATGCACCCTTCGGTCCAAGAATTTTACCAACAAAATTGAACCTAGGATGACGGAAGTTTGGGATCAGAACTTTTTTGGTGACCTTGATTGGTTTCGGAATATCCACTTCGAGCCACTCAGGATCAATGTTGTTTTCCAACTTGTCGGCTTCTGCCGCCAAAAGCCGGCGAGCATTCTTGAACTGTTCACCATATTCCCCCGAAGCGTCGAACATACCAATCTCATTGTGGATTTCTCGTATCACAACCTGAACTTCGGCATCCAACGGACTTTGAGCGACATCGTAACCTGGCCCACCATAAGGAGGAGGAGCTCCATATCCGCCACCGTAGCCACCACCGTAACCTCCACCTAAAACGCTATGGATAAAAAGCTGAGTAATGAAAATAAACATGCAGTAGAAATCCTACCAGGAAAACCGCCCGCTGGTCCACCGTAACCATCGAATCCATCATACTGAAAGATAACACAACTGTAACAAAAACAAGTAATACTATGTCAAAATAAACATTATTTATACCGAAGTTTATAGAAAGTCGATCCTTTAAGTTATTATATCAAAAGCATTGCTCATTGTTTAACGATGAACTTATAGGTGAACTTCAGTAAATTCTGTTAAAATCAGTGCTAGCTTTATCAGGAGTCCACATCATTCTACCGTTTTGAAACACTAGAGGGCTTCGAAGAACGACTTTCCAGAACCTTTGCAAAAAATCCGATTTCAAGGAAATGAGGTATGAGATCCTCATTACATGCAAACGCCTGAGCTAACAGCGAGTGACCCATGCTCATAAAAACTAAAAAAAGCAACGCCTCCGAAGGCAATCTTTACGTATACATGTATCTACACCACATGATAAATTGGCAGTAAAAATACACACGCATGTTTTCATTTCAAGTAATCAGTTTTAACATTGTTTACAAAGGTAATAAACGATCACCAAGAGGTATAAAACACCTCACGTGTGAAAATAAAAAGAGCTACACTTTACTCACTCCAGGACCGCCCCCGTAACCACCGCCATATCCTGCGCGAGGCCCCGGGGCGCCGCCACCAGCACCGAAATAATCTTCTCTTCCTGCCATCTAAAAATCAATAAGCAATATTTTGAGAACAAATAAGGGTACTTCCGAACTGTTATTTTGCGACGAGGGTTGCACACAGATTAAATTCTTCACTTTATTGATCGATCAGTTGAAAATACACCACTCTCATCTGCTTCTCATGGATGCGGTAATTCAGAAAACACTGGAAAAATTCGTCAGCAGACTTCAACCCGTTCTACAATACGATTTTTTTTTCAAATCAAGAAGTTCCAAAATCCATATCGTTTCTAACACGGGGGAATAGACAATGGAGCGGTGTTTTCAAGCTGTTCAAAATTTGAGCCCAGCAACTATGAGCTCGTCTCAAGTCGATGTCTAGTGCTATTTAAATGAAGCCTGATGTTCGAAGAAGCTCGAACGGGAAGAGAAAATAACACTTCACAGATCCACGCACACCCCATGCCTCTGACATGAAAACCATCAAGACTCTCAATCTGAAAACTGTAAGCAACTGACTGGATCGTACTGTTAAGATGAGAAACGAAGACATATTACAAAACAAGTACAACCAACTCATTCAGTACAGAACGAACCATGCGACGACGCCCGCCTCACCACTGAGCAAGGCGTGACCCCTGCAGTCCTTACGAGTAAAGGACTGTCTTTTGCAGTCTAATTCTGGCTGAGCCGGATTAGAGCACTCGAACTCAATCGAAGCACGTTAACTGTCGGGTTGGCCATGATTTGTTTGATACTTCATCGAGAACTATGGTAATAGTGGTCAGCTGACGATATTTGCTGATTCACTTTTTGCAGTATCTAATGATTGACACAGTCCTTCATTCCACCTTATGTGACATTACTTCTAACTGCCGTCCTTCGTTTACATAAGAGGCTGAAGAAGGAAACTTGAGCAACACAATGACCCATGGAGGTGTTCCTGTAGAAAATTTAGTGTCTTACCATTCGAAAGTGGCTTCACTAGTGTGTTTTTGATCTACAATGATAGTATGTACTTTGTGATTGGTGATGAGTTGGTGTAGCTCAGTGACCGTAACCACAGTTCCTCTTTTGCACTATAGATTCCCGTGTTCTTAGTAAACTTTTGCGAGCTGAGTCGTCCTTTTGCACTATTTGGCACTTTTTTTTTAAACGGCGGATCATTACAGTTTTAACTGGGAAGTGTTGTAATCTTTACTACGGGAGTTTATTACGTATATTTTAAGACGTCGTTGATTGGAATTGGTTGCGAATTGGTGCCAATTCGTACGGATTTGACGGCTTCCTCGTTATGTGTTCAATCTAGAGCCTTACGTTTGCCCTAGCATATTTTCCAAGGATGGCCACATTTGCATCATCTGCCGTAGCAAAAAATCTAGCTGATGGAGAAGCAATCGACGACATGCCAAAAGCTAAGTATGAACCAAAGAAGCTGCACACGAATGAAGTCGCTTCATTATTCGATTTGAAAAGTGAGTACATTAAAAAGAAGAATGACATCGTCAAGTCAGCCACCGGCGAGGTTTACAGATCCGGGAAAAAGTGTGAGTTATGGTGATTTAGTTGTTTAGTTTCTTTTCTTTATTTTCCTACTTGAAATCCATGCATAGATTTTAGAGTGTATTGGCAGTGAAGAAAGAAGAAAAAGTCTCGCTCAAGAAGGAGACACAAGAGAGAAGAAAACGAATTAGCGAACATGAAGCAGCTCTGCAAAAGGAAGAAGAAGAGCGACTTGCACTAGTCGCCAAGAAACTCAAGGTATTGTTATCTTTATATGTTCGCCATATTTTCAAGTTCTTTAGGCTTGTACTTGTTCCATTTTCTTGGTACAAACATCCTTTTGACCCCTCATTGTTGATCTTTAAAATGAGATAAAGCCACAATGGTGCTGAAAAATTTGCAAAACTCCGACCGCAGGTGTCGGCAGTGGGGAACGAACATGCTATTACCCTTCTTGGAGGTTGATGCATTCACGACCACACCATGCGGAACTTTCGTTTCGCCTTTCTGTTAGCTATTTTTTCTATCTACCAGTGCAATCGTGCCACTAGCATTAGCTTCCCATAATAGTAATAGCGTGTTTAATCCCCACCGCAGACATTTGCGGTCCGGAGTTTTGCAAATATCTCAGCATCATTGTGGTTAGAAATAGCATACCTCACCTAGATTCTATCTCTATGAAGATGTTGCTTCCGGAGGTTGGAGCACCACGAAACCATTTACTGCCCAATTTTTTCGTAATGCTAAACTACATAGGTGATCAGAACCTGGTTTCATGAGCTTTTGAAATTCTAAGTAATGTTTCTATTTTGTGGGCCTTGGCCTGATTAATACTTGAGTTTTATATTCTGGATCCGTTTCTATGAGTTTCCTTTCCAGGGAAAAAACAGAGCTCTATGACAAGCTGTCCGATGGTAGCCTAGTTTTGAAGAACAGTGACGGCCTGGATGTAGAGTTTCTTGTTGACTTCAACGCTAAAGTGAAAGAAAGGCAAGAAAACCAATTGTCGAAGGTCAGCTGTATCGATGGAAAACCATCTACATCTAGTACTCCCACGGAACGAGCTCCTGTTATTGAACACTATGTTCCTGAAGAAGAGAGAAGAGTATATGGTGTCTCACACATGAAGTTCGCCTCAGAGGAAGAAAAGAGACAAGAACAGATCAAATCGCTTTATGACATGACTGCCGAAACAGAAAAAATGCGGGCAAAAAATAAAGCAGAAGCTGAGAAAAAGGCACGTGCTAGGAGAGAAAAACTCAACGCGTTACGGAGGAGAAAGGGTTTGCCAGGTGAATGCACTCCTTTGTATGACAGTGTTAAGATTTAAGATTTGATGAGGCTGTCGTAAATGTGGAGAAAATCTCTAGATATGGTTTCGTTGTATACATGATAGCTGCAGGAATTCGTTTTTCTATGTTACTTTTCCAAAATCATATTTTTTGAAGAAGAAAGGACGCCTTCACCTGAGCCGGAGCCGGAGCTACCTGAAGTTGACGTTAGCGAGATACCGTTGCCTATTGAGAAGCCTCTACAAGTGAGTTAAGTCGTCCTGGCAGTTTTTTTCGCCTCCCTGTGTTTTTATATCTCTTCTGAATGTAGTAATACTTACTGAGACATGCTTTTTTAAACAAGGGTACATTGAGAAAACAAGCACTGACTTGGAAATTCAAACCCAGTGCCAGAAACGATGCTGTCTTTTCGTTAAAGTGGTGTGACATATGCGTTTAGTTCTCAGGACCAACTTTTTATTAATCTCGGTTTTTTATGAGTCGTTTACGGTTTCATTCATAAGCACTTAAGAAGTTGTTATTTCAGCGTTTATTGGCGGTAACTAGCGTTTCGGCGGGTTTCACCTTTTTCAGAGCCGCTGAATGTCAGCTTAATATGCCATCTAATCAGCAATGTACTTCACTAATTTCATTAAAAAGCCCCGAAACCTAAAATCCATTCGTACTGGAGACAGCGTCACTAGACAGCTACTGTTTTCTATGAGTCTAGCACTTATTGATGAAGACCGCCAGTGCAAAGTTTACATTTCTGGTTAATGTGCTCTTTTGTGTTAAAAAAGCAGTCTGAGACATTGTACTAGGTTGCGCGTGATACGAACGCATTCCTTCCTGTGGTTTATCTTTGCTGTCTTGGTGTTCATGCAAAATGCCTCAAGACTTCTGCCCGCTTAATGTATTAGGTTCCTGCGCGAAGATGGACGCGTCATGTCTCCCTTTTATGATCCATCATTTAAACAAAACGTAACTTTAGTCTAGCCGCGTGGTGATGAATCTTCCTCCGATCAATAAGGGTGGCGACTTGGCGACTGCTTGTGGTGGTGAGGATATGGGGCAGACTTCTGCTAAGTGCACCTCGGGGCTCCAGGGAATCACAACGGCTAAACCAGTAAAACTCCGAAAAAGTGGAGATTATGCTGCGGGTAGCACAACCCTTGAGGATAGGCCATCCAAGCATCTAAGAATAGTGTAGTGTAGAAATCTGGATAGTTGTGCTTGCCCGTATTTTCCCAGTTAATAGTGTAGTAATACAATGGTGGTTTCCATGCGGATATCCTCACATTACATGTGTTCTATTGACCATTGAAATGTTGCTGTGAATTTGGCACTTAATAATGCCTTTCCAGCTACGAGAGCGAAAGCCTGAAAGAGAGTGGGATCGAGGCAAAGGCCGATACAATACATGGATACAAAAGCAACGAGATGAGCGTGACGAAGAGTTCGCCCCACCCTCTTTCTACTATCAATAATTCATCAATAAACATTGATTGTCCAGGTTCACTCGCATTTTAACCAACGGTTCTGGCCTAGTCCTCTGTACCTTTACTGGTTAGTTTTAGAACCACGAATTACTGACAATCTGTCGTTAGTTTGGAATACACTGATATTCAAATGTTGTATATGCGATTGTGTGTACTTCCTGTTGCAATGAAAGTGGAAGAAGCATTGTATTCGTGAAATCTAGATGGCACCATTGGAAAGGTCGCCAACTCCGAATGTGCCGTGGCACCAACTGGTAGCACACGCGAAACTCTTGAGGGCTGAAATCCGTTCTTGGTTAACGCTGCCATTTTCTAAGATGTCCATTGTACCGGCAAAAAACGGATGCAAGCTGTGAGCGTTAAGTACTGTCAATTAAGTATTTTACTGAACTTGTGTCTTAATAATGTTGTTTTTAACTTGTAGAATAACGTTCCCTCATTTTGGCATACCAGCATTTAGTGCGACACACGAGCATTTGGTTATCCAGAAGAGAAGATTCATTGTCAACTTTAGAGTGTTCGTTTGAGGTTTCAGAAGATGACGAAGCACTCCACTTGCTCCAAGTGAAATTTTGGGGTTATCTATTGCGTTCCTTCATTGGTATGCGAACACGAGGTTGATAAAAAAGGTTTATTCGGCTAGGGCTTCGACGTCTTTGTTTACCTTAGCACCGATGATCCGAGCTGATGGTCCACAGTCGTTCGTCTCTTCGATGTGATGTCTTCATCATCGTATCAAGTCGAATCATCTTCAGCGAAGCACCGCTCAAATGAGACAACTTCACCCGGTGATGCTCTTTAATACAGGACGATGGATGTTGGTAATAGTGATTCTCCGGCGATGACGAGTTGTTTTTTCCGGACATTCCGTACTGCAGAGGTCGATATTATTATCAGCTTGTGTTTGTAATAATATATCTAATAGTTTTCTGTTACATTAATTAAGTACTGTCAATATTACCAGTGTTGTTACCAGTCAGTATCATCAAGAATCGTGCTGAATGAAAGATCATCGCTGGGAGAGATTGCCTCATTTGAGCGGTGATCCACCGAAGAGGATTCGACTCGATACTAAAACGAAGACACTACATGGAGATCGGATCTGAGGAAGACGAAGACGTCGAAACGTTAGCCGAGTAAGGCATTTTTTATCAATCTCGTGTTAGGTTGCCAATGAAAGAATACATGTTGATATGTCGCGCAGAGGTTAAAGGGTAGCCGGCTCTTAAAATTTCAGCTATTGTTTTTTAGTTTTTAGTTTAGAGTTTCCAGAAGGATCGATTTGTTATAGATATGCTTTGGGGACACCAGTTTGTTCTTCAAATCAAACAGTTCTTGCCGCGCATATCCTTATGGATGGAGAGTCTTCGAATATTTTGCTGGAGCCCATGTTCAACATAGATCAGTTCAAGTGAGGTTATCTTGTAGTCATAGATCAGTTCAAGTGAGGTTATCTTGTAGTGTCAAGCATGTAGCCAAAGAAACACTATTGAGTTATTATTTTCGTCATTTCGCTTGTCTTTTTGGCTGTTTATGACACCTTCGAGTTTGGATACAACACTATTTGAAATGTAGCCACAATGATGCTGAGATATTTGCAAAACACCAGACCGCTGGTGTCTGCGGTGAGGACCGAACTTGCCATTACACTTTCTGGGGGTTGACGCGTTCACCACCGCACCATGTGAGTGCTTCGTTTCGCCTTTGTCTCAACTGTGTTGTTGCCCTATAAATGCTATCAGCAGTCACTCGTCAAGGGGGTTGATCTTGGGAGCACAAATTGGCATTGGACCCAGTTAGGCTGCAGTCGAAAGCACGTCGCCAATTTTTATTAACAGCAATTTATCTATTACTTGTAAAGAAATAGTAGGCAGTAAGTAAAAACCGACAACATTATGGTTTATACCACAGCTTCAGCTTAACTGGGTCCAATGCCAATTTGTGCTCCCCAGATCAATCCCTTAAACGGGTGATTGCTCATGGCACTGGTAGATAGAAAAGTAATTGAGAGAAAGGCGAAACGAGAACCCGCATGGTGTAGTGGTGAACGCGTTACCCCCCGGGATGGGGTGATGGCATGTTCAGTCCCCACCGCACACACCAGAGGTACGGAGTTTATCTCAGTATCATCATTATTATCTTTCATATAATACTCTGCCATCAAAAAAATAGTATGCAGTAAATAAAAATTGCCGACATCATAACATTATTCTCTAAGAGATAAATGGAAACTCAATTTGCATGGGGAGTACAAAAGATAAGAACTCATGGAGTTGAATATGTTAAACCACGGCCGAGAGAAAGGCGAAGCGAGGGACCCGCATGGTGTACAGGTGAACACGTTAATCCCAGGAAAGGGTAATAGCGGGTTCGATCCTCACCGCAGACACCTGCTGTCCAGAGTTTTTCTCAGCATCATTGTGGTTATGTGATGATTATTCGTGGAGGAGCTAACATTATTGGGAGGTTGGTTGCACTTTTCATTGACTCTCTCATCGCCAATGCTTGCTTTGTTTTTCTTACTGTCGGATCACTCAGGTCTGATGTGAGGGTAGAAACAACATTTTTTGCCACTCATTCTTGCCGCAGGATTGTTGGGAGAAGACCTGTGGCACTACTCATTTTTCTCATCTAGAGCATCTTATGCAAATAGAAAATGCCACTTCCTTCTTTTTTCTTCTTACAAACTACGGTCATCCAGGTGGGCTATTTTTGAGCGGCTTCAGGATCACGTTTAACATACAAATCAAGCTATACTTGCGAAGCCCCCTCCGGTTTTGGTTCTTGGACAGGACGACCGTGTGGGAGTTACATTTGTTACTTCCAAAGTCTCAAAAGGAACGTACGCGAAACTGGCTTTGATGTTTTTTTGCACAGGAGCTGTGACTGAACGCTTCTTCTTGATTATGAGGTTATTTTCGGAAGGAGTGGTATGTAATGGTTGTTCTCGATCGAGGTTGCTGGAGTTGTAGAATGCCAGAGATTGTTGCAGACCTTTTTCCACGGTTTCCCCGAACCATAATAAGAAGCAGGGGAAGTACCGGGTCTCTAGAGTATGTTTTAGACACCCTTCATAGCTTTTCTGCTAAGCTACATCGTTATACCGTTTCATCAGTACGATATTGGTATTCAGCGACAAATGGGAGTAAAAATGTGATCACGTAAGTATAAGAAAAACAAATCATATATGATAGAACCATTCTTGACAAATTTCTGTCTTCAAATATCTGAGAGATTAATGAAGAGCCGACCGGCGACTAGAATCTGCTTGTCGAAGGATTCGAAAGTTGTAGTTAGGAAGCCTCAGAAGCTCTGAAGGCATCACCATAATGAAGTAGTTTCTGGTGAAGTGGAAAAGGGTGAAGCTTGTTACTGCTGTAGGACACCTAGCAGAGATAGTAATAAATGCCCGTTGTAGGAGATCGGATTGATAAGATAAGATCGATAACAAGAGGGCTTACACCGCATTTTTTTATTTTTTTCCTTTCTGAAATTTTTTTTGAAGAAAATTTTTTTCGAAGCAATGCAAAAAACAGAACCAATCTTAAGAAATCCCGTGGAAACTTGTAAGAATATAACGTTCTGCTATCATTCCTCATGAACGAAAGTCAGGGATCTATATTCTTTCGCTCTCATGTAGAATTGGTAAAGGGAAACTTTTACTGCAATGTTTCCCGTATTCCACTGGGGAAAAACCATCTTAGATTGCTCTCTCTAAAGTTCAAGCTGTGATTAATAGAATGGATGGGAGCACAACTTTAAGGTAAAACAACATCACTCCCAACTTCATTCGAGCTGAAGCAGGAAAGGTGCATTTCTAGCATTTCTAAAAGAGTAAGTACATTAGTGGACCAGACTACTAGATCGCCTTGCGTACCGTTGTCCTACCTAGAACGGTGGTGACTCGCAATCCCTACAAATTCGGATCTGCCTTCCTATTCTTCCGATTCACTTGTTGAGAATGCTCCACAAATACATCACCACCTTCTCGTGATATCTTTCGAAGGATTTCTATTCGATTTTTAGGAGTGCTATACAATTTCACCCAAGCTGGTTTGCGCATAGAGAGATTTGTTTGTGGTTTCTATTATATTTCCTATATTAGACTTTTGGTCGTGGTCTAATCCTAATTTCAGTACTTCAAGTATATCTTCAAGCACAAGAATTTAGATGGTACATTAATTTTCTCCTTAACGACTCCATTTGGGGTTTTGTGTTGGACGGGTTAAGAGCATCTATTACATAATCTTTACTCTTAAAGTCGTTTTTCACTTTGTATGTTACATTAGGTGAAAAACCGTTTTGGAGTGGGCATAATAGCTGGCAGCTTTATTTCTTTTTTCGTAAGCAATATAATAGGACGTGATCACTTTAAGAGTTCTGTGCAAAATCTAGTAACAGAGTAATGCTTGATGGTGAAAACGTATACGTTTGTTTCTTTAGGTCTGAAATTATTTAAAATGTAAGTGCTGAAGGTCTGCAACTCCAAGCGTTGAGTTCTCACTAATGTGCGAGAGGCAACGTGCTACGGTTGTTAGTGGAGTGACCGACTATATGCTAGATAAAGATGGATCGACGTTAATGCTCACTACTGGTGAACAAGTTTTTCGGTACGTCTTCTTACTGCTGTCGAGTTTCTGAACGGCGCGTGTAGCGCAGCGGTCAGAGGTGTACTGCAATACACACAGGGATCGATCCCCACGCCCCGGGCTCACCAGGCCTTCGATCCCTCCGGGGTCGGTAAGTTGGTACCAGACTTGTCTGGGAGGATAACAGCACTAGCTCGATACATCGGTATGCCACCGCGAGTCATTGTGAACGCTATATGTGCACTCAGTGACCTCCAACGATGCTTAAGGAAGTCGAATGCATGGCGCATCCCTCAGGGGATTGATCAACGCCAAAAGCTTTATCCTTCGAGCTTTTATCGAACTTTTGCCGATGACTATTCCTCGTGAATTGGAGCAAACTATGATCATTTATAGATATTCTAACGGAATCCTTTCACCTGTGGAAATACAAGACAAGCTGAGTGATTCGTCAGCTTCAGACTTTGTGTTCGATACACAGTTCTGCCCTTGTGACTCAAGGCTTGTGTCGTATGTGGTGAACAAGCAGGTTAACGGTTATTTATGTTGTCAAGAAAATAACGTTTTGAAAACTGGCTTTTTTTTAAATTTAAGCATGGAACTGTGTACGGATAATCATCTATTCAGAACAATAAAAATGGATTTCAGATCCACATTGAGCGCGATAGTTCCATAATATACAAGACGCCCAATTCGGATCCAAATGTCTCTAATGGTGTGTCAGCCTTCATAACTCAAGAAGAGTTGGATAGGTTCCAGGCTGTTTGGTGGAGTCCAACGAGTACCAGGTGGGATATAATCGATGTATTCTAATGTTCTTTTTTCTTCTATTTTGATCTGGCGTAATAGCAAAATTGTCACTGTTTTGCAGTTGTTTTAAATCAGGAGTCTAAATAGTCGGTTTTTCGGGATCAAAATCTTTTAGTGTTTTCAACATGAAACCATCCTGTTGGGACTTTTACGCCTGTTAAAACTACTTTTTCTAGGTTATTATATGAACGAGTTGATGAGACTTCAGTGCGCTCATTAATGTTTGTCTGTCCAGGACGAGAAGCAGCTCCTCCAATGAAATATCCCGTTGCTGGCACGGATAACGCTATATCTCAGCTGCGTATTATCATGATTGATGGCAATGCTGTGGTCGACTGTGGGCTGAAAGAGCCTCTGAAGTCTCGATTTCCATGGGTAGAGTACATAGCTCGTGCAGGTTTTCTCAACGATGGCAAAACAGTATGGGTTCAAGTATTGAATCGCACTCAGTCACAGGCTTCCTTGATTCTACTGCCAGAATCCGAATTCGAAGGTTTCAGATCCACAGGCCCCATTCTTAACGCAAGTATTGTTAAGAATGAAGTATCAAGTGCGTGGATCAACACGCATAACTCAATTGTACCTCTGGACAGTAACATTTCTACGATCGAATTCATTTACGCAAGTGAGCAACATTCGCAGTGTCACCTCTACGTAATAAGCGCGAGCGTTGTCAACCATGAAATTGTGGGCCTTCGTGAGCGAGTTGTTACTGAGGGAGATTTCTCGGTATGTAAAGCAACGAATGTCGTTCTTGACAAGGACCGCCAGCTTGTTTACTACATCGCTAATGTTGGTCATCCAACAGAATGGAGCGTATGTGTATCGAGTTACAGCGAATCAGTACAAGGAATGCGACGATTGACTGAGAGTGGAGCATCCTTCAAGACTGAGCGAGCTTGCCATCAGCTATGTTTGTCGCCATCAATGGGTTTTGCATGTTGGATGACATCACTCAGCCAGCCACCACAATGTTGTTATTATTCCTTAGTGTTTTCAAATGGTTCTACGCTACCTACGGCTACCCTTGTTGCACAGATTGGCTTACCTGGTTACACTATCCCGCCCTGTGTACAGATCAGTGATCTCCCAATTATCGTTGAATATCTGTCAAGATCCACTCGGCGCTATGCTATGGTGATGAGACCATCTAATTACGAGACAAGCCGGTGTTACCCTGTGTTGCACTACATTTATGGTGGTCCTGGAATACAGCTTGTTCGAAATGACTACAGCACGTGGATTCCATTCCAAAAATATACTAAGCTGGGATTTGTTGTTGTTATGCTTGATGGTCGTGGGTCAAGTAATCGAGGCACCGACTTTGAATTTCCTATTTTTGGAAAGCTTGGACAATGTGAAGTAGAGGATCAGGTGGAAGGATTACGAGAAGTGGCACAGATTATGGACGGAATGTTAGATCTGACAAGGGTGGTCGTACAGGGCTGGAGCTATGGTGGCTATATGTCATTACTCGCTCTTGCTAAGTATCCCTCAAGTAATTCGTTTTCACCTTCTTTTGACACTTTTCTTACTTTCCAGGAGTAATTAATTAGGATCCACTATTTACCTCGACATTGTTCAATAACTTAGTGTTCTGTTCCTGAGCAGACAGGAAATTATCAGTTACAAGATTTATTCAATACTGGTTGCTGTTTTGGCGATTTCACCTTTTTCAGAGTCTAGAAGAGTTAAGTTGACACGTAGTCTACTCAGCCAAACACTTTCATAACAAAGTCAGAAACCACTCAGTACATAAATTTCATTCGTGTAATAGACAGCTTCTTTTAAACACTCACTGTTTTTCAAAAAACCGCCCTTCTTTTAACGTCGGATTGACCAATCAATATGTACTTTTTCGTTGAGAAGCTAACTTGTTACTGATTATGATTGTTTGTTAATAATAATTTGTTTTCTAGCGGACAATCCCTCCTCCAGCAGTCAGTGTTATTAGCTAGAACATAGCGAATCAGTGAAATGCAACCACATTAATCCTGAGATATTTGGAAAACACCGGGCCGGAGGTATCTGTGGTGGGGTACGAACACGCCATCACTCTGGGCTAACACGTTACCACCACAACATGCGGATCGTTTGTTTTGCGTTTCTCTCAGCTAGTTTTCTATCTACCAGTGCCATAAACAGTCACCCATCAACGGCATTGATCTGGGGAGTATAAATCGGTAGTGAACCCAGCTAAATTGAGGCTGTAGTCGAAATCACAATGTTAACTTTTTATTTACTGCCTATCACAATTTTTTTTACAGGAGGCTGTTATGTGAACCAGTGCCATCAAAAATCATCCGTTAACGGGTAGATAGAGAACTAGATGAGAGATTTGTTATCAATGGAAGAATGCCTACCATTTTATTCTTTGTATGTCCTGTAGTTGTTGTTGGAGAGCGCCTCACAGAGTCTTGCATGGATGAGGAATGTGCCTGGCTCAGGTCACAAAACTAACTGGAGACATTGGGCGAGATTACGTGTCATCACAAGGTGTTCCTGACTGCGATTCATTTTTAGGCTTTTGGAATTAATCTGAAACACTTCAAAAGTTTTGCGCGCTGATATTTTGGATTCCTATGCTAAGATAGTGACTTTTCATTCAAGTTTCGAGGGTTTCAAAATCTTCGTTATACCTTCGAGTCCTTTGCGTGCCTGGTGAAGTGTTCTCATTGATTTTAAGTTTCCCAAGTAGTGCCCTTTTACACGGACGCAGAGTGCTCTACCAGTTTTGCCAATGTATTCCTCCACGCACGCTTTAGAACAGATCAGTTGCACCGTAGCCGAATTTATACAATTGCCGTGTCAAACGTTAGGGCAAATTATGGAGCTGTGCATCTTTCCTAGACGGTCATACAAGCGGTTACAAACTAGCTGGCGTCTGAGAGTGTTCGGTAGTATCTTAGTCACTTCTACCGATTTCTCTAGGCCGACAGTTTTTAAACAACTTTTTATAGCTCTGCTTATTTCGTTGGAAATGAAGGTTAGGACAACAAGGACCTTGTTTATGCTAGAGTTTGATGGTGTGCTTTTTTCTCTAATATCATCTATTGCAGCTACCGTTTTGTGTCGTCTTTTTTCATTCTATGGAGGTTGCAAGGGTTGGATCAATTTCAGATTTTTCGTGCTGCAATAGCAGGAGGAGCTGTTACTGACTGGAAATTGTACGATACAGCATACACAGAGCGGTATCTGGGTTACGGAGAAGACCGCGATCCATTCTATGAAGAGTCTTCCGTCATCAAACACGTAGACAAGTTACCTGACCAGTGAGTCGAGTATATTTCAGACCTAAATACCCCTACACCTCCATCACCACTCTTGAGTTCGATCATGAACGTGTGGCCGGAAGAGGTTTTTTCCATGTAAGCTCAAAATGTTTCAGACCTGGTAGATTGCTCCTTGTGCACGGTCTTCTGGATGAAAATGTACACTTCCGTCATACTGAGGCACTTATTGAGCAACTAATTAAGGCTGGAAAGCCTTACCAGTTACAGGTATTGTCAGCACAGTGATATTTTCTTAACTGTGGTCACTACTGACGTCAGTGGAATTGTATAATTTTTCCACTCTACGTATTCATGTAGTTGGGTCGTAAATTTGCAGCTTTTCCCATCAGAAAGACACGGTATTCGCTCATCAGATGGTGCTGCTTACCTCGACGCTAGTATTTTGAACTTCATCCAGCAGGCCCTCAAAGACTGATGTAGGACCATAATTTCTAGGATTATCCAAAGCACTCACTTTTGAATTCAGCACCGGCCCAACAAATGCCTCTTGTCCTGTGTAGCATATCCGTAAAATATGTTACGTGCTTGAATATATATATTTGTCAATTCTTGATGAAATCATACAACTTGTTAGATATATTTTAAGTCAGGTAGTATTTACGTTAGATACTAACTAAATTTCTTTTATTTTGTTTATACGAACCATCTTCACGCGTACTATACGGATCCCAGCACTTCTCAAGTTCAATTCGTTTCCTCGCATCCATCATCAACTAAGGTCTTCCAACTTTTACGTGTGGCTTCGGCTGCTGCTTGAGGATTTTCATTTTATCTTGACCAGTTTTCCGACCCACGAGGGAAGGGAAGCTTGCTGAGCCCTGAGCTGGTTCAAACCAGTACCATGCTCGTGATGACCGGCATCACTACCACTATGCTATCTGCCCGCTACTAGCTGAATATCTGTTGTCATTTCTTCTAGAGCTGTACTTGCTGTCCGTGATGTATAAAAATTAACACGGTTCCAGACTGTACAAATACTATCTTTCGCTGCGTTCTAAATGAGTTCATTGCATATTTTTAAATACCTTCATACAAAACTAAATCCTTTCGTACTCGTTTGTATTTGGTTATAAAAATAAACAGTGAGTAAACTGGAGTCCCTTGTTTTATTCAGTAGCACTCGACAGTGGTTCACGTTTTCAATTTCGACATTATTAATTAGGAAGTAATGGATTAACCTAGTACAGGCGTCCAACGTTACTCCGTAGGATTCTTGTTGATAAACCGATGATCGAGAGTGAGAACGTTTTTAAAATGTTCACTATTTGACCCAAAAGGATTTCCAGACTAATGCTTTGAGTCGGATGTGGGTTCGTCCCACCCATAGAGAGATGGAGCAGACCAGCTTGTGTGAATTGCCATCATTGTTTTGCTTGTAGTTTATTTTACCTCCATAAAGTTTTCGCTGTGTTTTTTGCACTTAATCGTCAGCTTTTTCAATAAAACCACTAATTCGGACGTTGGGTTGAACAAAGTTATTTTCTACACCTAATAAAATAAAGGATGCGGTATCCCGAATATATTTGTGCGTGAGGCGAGAGCGACTGTTGTTGCTAGAGAATCATGGTGTAACGACAGTGAAAGCATAAAACGTTGCTTAATAAGGGCCGGTCTAGAGAATTCCGTAAGAGTGGTAGAAATACCATCGGACACTCTAAGACGCCACCTAGTTCGTAACCGCCTATATGACCGTCTGTGTACAACGAAAAACTGCATAATTTACCTAATGGTAGAGACGGTGATTGTGTGAGTTCGGTTACAGTCTATCTGATCTTTTGTAAAGCGTGCAGGGACAAATACGTTGGCGAGACGGGTAGACCGCTCTGCATCCGATAAAAGAACACCTAGTCGGTAAATCCATATTAAAACAAAACACTGCACTAGGCGCGCATAGGATGCAGGAACACAACGGAGAAGATTTTGAAGTGGGAGTCACTATCCTCACGCAGGAATCGAAAACATTAGCGCGTAAAACTCTTGAAGCGTTTTGGATCAATTCCAAAAAATTCAAAAATGAACCGCAAGGAGTGTCTTGTCAACACGCGTGAACTACCGCCATACCTCAGGCTGATTTAATGACCTGACACAGAGCACAATCCTCGCCCATGTATTACTCTGTGCGACTGCTATCCACCAACTAACTGAAATACTTACAACGAATGGACGTTACACAGACTTTTGGCAAGGAGGATGGTACATATGACTTATGGGTGGGCACAGAAGACGGCATGAGCTCAGTTCAATTCGCAGCAAGTGCGGCGAAAAATTAGGCGTCGGTTAGAGGAGTCAGCCGTACGAAACTAGGCGTATAACTCCGTGTTATTTAAGATTTTAATTCGATATATAAATGCTTTCAGATTGTTTTACTAGAGATAAATCCTCTTTGAACCGAAATTTTAAATAGTCTACTTAAGTTCGAGATTTTACTGTTAGACTTTTGGGAGAAATAACACCTAGAAAGCGTCTTTCTAAAAAAGGACAAACATATTGCCCGATGTTAATCGTTATGAGTCAAGGAACTTGTAAGTCCTAGCACAGATAGATCTAAAAACACATCGTAGGGGTAGCGTTGCAAGTACAAATTCTGGCCATGTGTTAATCAGCCGTAGTGATGACTTGACTGCGTGATGATTAGCAATGTCTTCGTATTCTTGTTGAGCAAACGCGAGGTGTTATTTTATTCTTTATTCTCGAACAAGCTGATGTTTCGGCGGATTTCGCCTTCCTCAGAGCCTGGAAAGGTCAAGTTAACAGCAATCTATTCAGCCAGACACCTCCATAACCAAACAAAGAGAACGCTAAACCAAGATTTCAATCACACTGAACACAGAATAGTTTCTTTGCACACTCACCGCTTTCTATGAGTCTTCCACTGAGTAATTGGCATGGAGACCAACCGCACAGAATTCACATGGAAGCGTAATGTGCCCCCCTTCAGGATAACAGGCTTATATACTGCCCAATCCCGCGTGATAATGAGGCATTCTTCCCTGAGGTTCATTTTCAAATTTCTGGATTTAATCCGGAACCCCTCGGAGAGTTTTTGCGCGCTTGTGTTCTCGATACCCGTGCGAGGATCGTGACCCGTACTTCAAAGTCCTCCCCGTTCTGTCTCTGGGTCTTATGCGTGCCTAGTGGGGTATTTGGTTTACATTTGCCGACTAGGTTTTCTTTTATACGAACGCAGAGTGGTCTACCCTTTTCGCCAATGTATTCGTCTCCGCATGCCTTACAGGAGATCAGATAAGCTGTATCCGACCTCATGCAATCACCATCTCTCACCATTAGGGCAAATTCTGCAATTTTACGTAGCACATATACGGCAATATAGGCGGTTACGAACTAGCTGGCGCCCAAGAGTACTCGGTGGCATTTCAATTACGTTTACCGAATTCTCTAGACCCGCCCTTATTAAGCAGCCTTTTTATAGCTACAGTTACATCATTTGAGATAAAGGGTACGATAAGCGGGACCTTTTTATCGCTAGCAGTGTGCTTGGAGAAATTGCTTCTAACCAGGAGAAAAAATCTTAAAAGTGCTTTTTCTTTTCGAAAACACCAACCATTATTCTGTATAGCAATGTATCAGGTATTATAAAGGATGAAAGGATAAAAGCTCTCAGCGTTGATCAATCCTGAGGGATGCGCCATGCATTCGACTTCATTAAGCATCGTTCGGAGGTGACTGAATGGATATCTGGCCTTTAAAAATGACTCGAAGTGAACTACCGATGTATCGAGCCAATGCCGCTATCCTCCCAGATAAGTCTGGTACCAATTTGCCGACCCAGGAGAAATCGAAGGATTGGGGGCCATGGGCGCGGGGATCAATCCCACGTGTGTGTTGCAGGGCACCTCCGACCACAGTATGATAAAAAACATAATAAAAACCTACATTTCCTAGGTAAATGATGGGTTCTGTCAATTGTGACACGTCTCACTAATATCTATACAGCAATTCTCTCATCTACGTTCAAAAATTCTCACAAAAAGAAGGGATGTGGCGCAGTGGTCGGAGGCGCATTGCAATACACACGTGAAATCGATCCCGCGCCAGTAGCTCACCAAGCGTTGAATCCCTTCGGGATCGGCAAATTGGTACCAGACTTGTCTGGAGGATAGTAGTGCACTGGCTGGTAGGCCATTGCGTGTCATTGGAAAAGGCCAGACATCTATTCAGTCACCTCCAAATGATGCTTAATGAAGTCGAGTGGATGGCGCATCCTTCAGGGGATGATCAACGCCGGGAGCTTTTTTTATCTTTTTCTTAAGCTTTTACGTCCAAAAATTATTAATAAATAAAATTAGACCACAGCAATAATTAGGCGATCAGTGATAAAGAGGAGTCTTTAATAATTAACTAGCATCTTTCAAACAAAAACACCTCAATTCACAGTGAATTTGAATGAATGAAACAAAAGTTGGTAGAATCGACAGATTTTTGTCAAAACGTCTCCTTATTCCATCATCATAGGAAGCTGAATTTGTGGAGTCCGTAAAACATTTTTTTTATTCTCAATGCTGAAACCACGAGCATCGAAGCTGATGGAGCCAGCGGGATTCCGCCCACCTGAATACAAAGGTGTTCACGAATTGCGGCTACAATACTTGCATTAGATTAGTTGAAATTTCAAACTCAGGTGTGTTGATCTTCGGAGTGGCGTCGACCCAAGATCGTACTCGTGTCATTGGCATCGCTGCTACAACACTACTCCGCCACCTGAAAACAGAAACTGCTGTTCATAGTTTATCTTCGGATATTTTTATCCATCATCACCTTGTGTTGTTATCAGTCAACCATCACCCTGTCGTCCCGTTGACTGCCGAGTGACTCGAGCAGGCCCCGGCAAAAAAGCGAAAAAGAATGTCTGTTGCGTGTAAAAGTAACTCAATGGGTTCTGCTCTCTCTATAGACTCGTTGAGCATCATATCCTTCTTCTATTCTCCTGCTGTGCGTTTGACATTCAGACGTATCCAGTCACTAACGTCTACTGTTGCATCAGTTCTTGTTCATGCGCCTTAGGTATCCGGCCCACCTTATCTTCGACACTTTGGCGTATATATCGGCGTCTATGGTCTTCGATCGTTGTCGTAGATCGGAACTTTGCATCTCCTCACTTGCGTGATAGGGGTACTCCTAATAACGCTTTCGACTGCGCATTCTGTAATGCTGAGTGATCTTTCATTTTTTTTCTTTCGAACTGCTTTCGTTGTTGAGAACTGGACCACTAAAACAGTACCCATTTAGGAACTTACAACGCCGTTCTTCTAATGTGCAGCTCTTCCAAAATAACATTTGGAATGGCTCCAAACCAACTCTTTGCCGTTGCAGTTCATCAATATTATGGACCAGGTCGAAGAATTCACAACCGGTATATCACAGGTTTTTTTCGGTGTAATGGAATAATCGAAAACCCGTAAACTTCTTCGTTTAAGGACAATACTCTGTACACCTTGTTGTTTGTTATAATCAGTATAAAAGATAATGGATAAAGCCCTCGGCATTGATCAATCTTTGAGGGATGCGCTATGCATTCGACTTCATTAAGCATCGTTTCGAGGTGATTGAATGCATATCTAGCCTTTACAGTGACTAGCGGTGGTGTACCGATGTATCGAGCCAGTGCTGCTATCCTCCCAGACGAGTCTGGTACCAATGTGCCGACCCCGTAGAGACGGAAGGCTTGGTAGGCCATGGGCGTGGGGATCGATTCTATGTGGGTGTCGCAATTGGCGCCTCCAACCACATTACTCCGTATAGTACTTACTGATTAATTCTAGCTGTTTTCAGAGGATATTCGACTGCTTTGAATTTACCAGAATAAAGGGCTCAAGCTCTCGGCGTTGATCAATCTCTGCTTGATACTCCATGCATTGGACTTCATTAAGCATCGTAAGAGGTGATTGAAGTTTCTTCAGTTTGTTTTAGTGAACTATGCTGCAACCGATGGACGACTTGTTCTTCGGCTGTTCGTTAGGACCACCTCCTTTACCTTCTGCTTTTGTTATGTTGGATGCAAGGATTCGTGTTCTAACACGTGCCGCAACTTATCGTAGTACGATCTTTTTTGGCAAATAGAAGAAAGCCGACCTACTACAATCTAGTCTGTTTTAGACGAAATATTGCTTCAATACGCACTTTTTGTCAACTCTAAACAATTTGATACTTGATACGTGAATGACCCGTCCTCACTGGTTGTGCGGGCCATAGCGTAACCTCCCTTTTTCGGGGATTTGCTGGTCAAGCCATTATGGTTCCCTGGAGTCCGGAGGTCAGCCTGGCCAAAGTCTGCTCCAGGCAGGTCTTCACTACCACTAGCAATCGCAGCCTTCGTGAATCAGAGGTAGATTTGCCGCCATGCGACTAAATTAATACCAGGACGGTGGTGGATCTTGGTATCGGTTTACTCTTAGCTAGGCTTCCTGATGGAAACGCCGGATTCCTTCTCAGCTTGAGAGACCCTGCCAGGAGATGAATCCCCGCTGTACATCGCTGTCCGACACCCAGGAACTCCTCCCACCTGCGATGAGGCGGTAAACCGTTGGGAGGTCTCTAAACAAACAAAACCCAAAACAAAATATTTGGAGATATATCTGTCAGAGCCAATTTAGTCCTACGTTATGTCCTATTCGTGTTTTACTTAATGTTTGAATCGTTTTACTGCTTCATCATAGCGAAGTGGTGTTTTTAACGTTCAAACATTTATGTACAGTAAAGAGTTCATCTCCTTAGAACACTAAGGTTGTGAAACTGGTCAACATTTCTAATCGAAAGTAGTAAATCGTCACCAAGAATAACTGCCGTCATAAAAAAAATACCAACGATAGAGATCAAAGCCCCTTCCTAGTCACAACCCCCTGTCTAGGCCAACGAATGCTTGCGGTGACGACTTGGGCAAATACAACGAAGTTTGCTCATGCAGGGAAGTTATGAAGTTGGGTCATCAAAATATCTGAGTGACTAGAGGAAAATTCTGACCCAAGCCACACGCGATCTACCGAGTCCCCCTCATCCGAGTTAAGGAAGTTAATATCGAGCAAAGAAACGTGAAAGTAGAACGAACAAATTGCAGACGAGTGATGCTACGATTCGTTCTCGTGATCATCTAGCAACTCGAATGGGGATCACTAGAACTTGAGTTCGTCAATCTTTACGTCCCGCCCAATTGATCACGACTGTTTGAGAAAGCTATCTCACATTAATATGAAACATATTAGTCTTACTGGTTTCGGTGAGAAGGTGGCCAGGATTAGCTCACTGAGATCTGTCGTTCAATAAACCTTTACATGTGCTTCCTAATGTAAATGTAAAATTCTCAGCTTGGATGATTATGAACGGTGATGAACTAACTGCGGCTACATACTACATTACCACCTCTACGAACACAATCAAGTTATGATAAGGTGATAAACCATTGATGAAGCAGTGGCGAGCTGAGATTGGTCGGTCTTTTTTGAGAAATTACATTCAATTTCATTCATTCATTACAATCACAAACATTGAATACAGCAGCGGACATTGCTCTAGCGGATATAAAGGACAAATGATGAAGCTCTCGGCATTGGTCAATACCTGATGGATTTGCCATGCATTCGACTTTATCAAGCATCATTAGAAGTGATTGAATGCAAATCTGGCCTTTATAATGACTCGCGGTGGCCTACCGATGTATCGAGTCAATGCTGCTATTCTTTTCAGACAAGTCTGGTACCACTTTGCCAATCTCGGAGGGATGGAGGGCTTAGTGAGCCTGGGACACTGGAACTAACCCCATTTGTATTCTAGAGCTCCTCTAACACTGCACTACACGCGCCCACAATACTATACGGTTGATAAAATCATGACTTTAGTGAGAGCGACTGCAGTATTTTCAGTTCTGCTGAGACATTGTAATGATTGGTCTGGATGCAATCTGCCCTCGAGGTGCAGCTAATGTGCAACCTTATTTTGATCTTTCATCGCTATTAATGAAGGATAGACATTGCTCAGCGATAGGAACCGGAGAATATCTAAACATCGAAATGGTTCGGGGATCTATGAGATTTTAGAAGTAAACTGATTTGCTTCGCTTCGCTTCAACCCATAAACCATTGGGTTAATTAGGGATATACTCCATACAGTAGCAGCATGATGATCACCTACTGAAGCTTTTAGTGATTTCCACTAGATTCCTTCTTCCACCAAAATTTCTTGCATCACGTTCCATGCAGGAATTCCCATTTGTCGCTGAACTGCATCTGGATTTAAAGTGTATTCTAAAGTCCTTTTTGAAAGGTTTAAAACTTCAATATGAAGGGATTTTATAAACAACATTAAAAAAGTATTTCTATGTGTGGCTTTTTAATAAACATTCTGATCCCTTCAAATCTTGTCCTCTTCAGTGTCCCGACAAAGCTTAACGTGAATTTTCCATGATCGCAGTGGACGGACAGGTTATAACCTCCCAGCGTTTTGTCGACTTTTCAAAAATATGTCTTTACACGTCTGATCGACCTAAATACCTTTTGAAACGCCTAAGGGATGCCAGCAAAATACGAAGATGGCCACGGAACAGACATCTCCGTTGGAGGAAGTTACTCAGTGCTACGAATCTACCACAGCAATTCAGCATCCAGTTGACTACAGCTTTCTCCTACACGATCGAGCATTTGATGAAGTATTACCAGTACTTGATGTGGATGAAGTGGACAGGATTCTACAAGAAATAGGAGACGAATTGAGCATTAACGGTAGTTCGAATATCATCATCTCAATGACGCCGTTAGCATCCGCAATACTCAGCTATGATTTTGGTTTCCCTGACACAAATGCTGGGTACGAAGTAGTGGAAGTTGCTGGACCGGAGCGAAAAAGTCCTGTATGCCTTAGAGATATCGAAGAGAGCGTTGGTTCATAATAACATGGGGACTTAGAAAATTAAGAGCGCAAGTAATAAAACTGTTCAAAGACTACTGACTCGTTTTGTTTCCATAAGACAGGAACTTGGTATTAATACTGACCTCGATGCATTCATGATCTTTTTCATTTTTCGAAGTAGCACCTCATCCGGTTTCTGCGCTGTTCCCATAAGCATTGGAGTACGTAGTTGAAAGGAGAGATATGCTTCATCCTATTGGCATCCTTAAACTTTAATTAAATTTAACGGATTTATTAGTGACAGATTTCGTTTACATGATCAGTGTTAACATAACCACAATGATCTTGTCATATTTGCAAATCTCCGAACGGCAATCTTCACATATGTTGTCTGGATGCTAGCACTTCTTCCATTCGACTCGTTTCTTCGCCATCATCTACGACTGACTCGGAATTTTCGTGCTGGTTCGGCTGTTGCTTGATGACCTTTGTTCTTCCTAATGAATGCTTTGTAAATGTTGGTCGAGTCCATACCTATGACAGTCGAGGCTAATGCATTCATAAAAAATCGCAAATGAAACAATATTTTTTTTCTGTGCGGTGATTGCATAACCTTCACTTTTTATTTGCTGTCTGCCACAGTTTTTCACGGCATGGTATCATGTGAAATACAATCAAGTTGATGCTAAGATATTTGCAGAATTCCGGTCTGCGGTGGGGAACGAACGCGCTATAACCTTTTCCGGGGAGTAACGCGTTCACCACCACACCATGCGGGTCCTTCGTTTCGCGTGTCTCAGCTAGTTATCTCTCTACGTCATCAGCAATAATTGTGGAGTTTTGCAAATATCTCAGCCCCATCTTGGAGACCACATAGTTTTCAGTGGATAAGTTGACGTCAGGCCGTGCATCCTAGATTCAGAACGAGAATCATAGAACTTTCAAGGTAGGTCGGAATTTTGAAGAAATTCAAAGAGTGGTTGCTCAGGAATCGATATAAAATTTGTTGTGGTTCCGATGAAGATGCATTCCATACGTGTTTCTATCTGCCATACTTTTATGCAGAGAATTATCAGTAGGTATTCGGCATTGAATTGAAATATAAAATGCCTGTTCTTCTACGGAACTAAAGAGTAGCCTCAGAGCGACGTCGAAACGTTGGCCGAATAAAAGTTTCATAATAATCTCGTGTAAGCCACACAATCTAAACACATGTTGATTAACCATACTGTGGTTGAAGGAATGCCGGTCATTAAAATATTGTTATCCTGTGTACCAGCTAATAATGACAGCGACTTCTGCAGGAAGCGTTGTGTGGGAAAAGCAAATTATTATTACTGGACAATCGCTATCAATAACAACTGTTTAGTGTAAAAGAGTATCATCGGGTGAGGTTGCCTTCTTCTAGCGATGCCCCACTGAAGAACATCCTACTCGATGCGAAAGCGAAGACACCACATCGAAAGGACGAACAACTGTAGACCATCAACTCGGATCATCGACTCAGAGGGAAGACAAAGGCGTCGAAACGTTGGGCGAATAAATAATTGCTAATATTAACTTATCAATGAAATAAGGTGCAAGGTACACTGATCATTTATATCGAGGTTAAATGGAAGTTAATCTACAATGACATTTCCTTTATCACTCTCATATCACTACGTCATAACCATACGAAGTATTTTGGTGACTCCATGTTTTTTTTATTTACTGCGTACTCCAATTTTTTTACGGCAAGGTATTATGTAGAATACAACCACAATGATGCTGAGATATTTGCAAAACTCCGCACGGCAGGTGCTTCCCAGATCAATCGCGCTGACGGGTGAATGCTGATGGCACTGGTAAGTACAAAACTAGACCACAGAAGTGCAAAAATGAAGGGTCAGCATGGTGTGGTGGTGAACGCCTTAGCTCCCGGATGGACAATAGTATGTTCGATCCTCATCGCAGACACCTACGGTCCGGAGTTTTGCAAATATTTCAGCACCACTGTAGTTGATTCCATCTTCGTTCATCAGACCTTACGGCGGAACATTACACCCGTAGACGTCTGAACTGCCTTTTGCCCACATCGATATAGATCTTCTCGCATACCACTTGTGCAAATGGCATTTATTGCTGAAGGTGTCGAGTGTGTTGCAGTGGGATAAAGCTTCAGTTTCATACTCTTTTTGTGCTACATGGTAGCAATGGAGATATGGCACGAACTTTTGTTTGAGGAAATGAGGCCAGTTCATGACAAGTTTTAGTCCTTTTGCAAGAGGCGTGTAATCCTCTGTCGGGTCTTCATTTATCCGTTCGTCAAATGAGAAGAGGGTTTCATTAAGAATATCCTCGTCATACAGGACAAATGGGTGTGTGCAAAGCAGTGTTAAGAGATACCATGTAATACACGTGGCTTCGATCCTACGCACATGCTCACCAAGCCTTCCATTCTCCCGTGGTTGGCAAATTGGTACTAGACTTGTGTGAGAGGATTGCGCCACTGACTCGATACATCGCTGCGCTATTGCGAGTCATTGTAAATGCCGGATATGCATTCAATCTCCTCTAACGATGTAAACTCGAATGCATGAGGGATCCCTCAGGGATTGTTCAACGCCGTGAGCTTTAGAGAGTTACACGACTAGTTTTGTCTTTCTTGGTCGGTGACAAGAAATCTTTTCCAGCTCACGGCTGAATCGAATCTACGCACGAAGAAGGCGGTGATCGCACCCAGTACAGAATGATGGGACTGGCAGTGTGTCAAGTAGGCACGATCTTCTGTTTGTCAGAATATGCTCGATCTCCGCATGAGTCATGCGTTAGGAGGCCCGTATGTCCAGCGGCACCGTTCTGCCTTGTGGTCAAACGAGTTTCTCTCTGAGAGGCTCAGAGAGAGGCCCTGCAAGACGGTTCTTATTTCTCCCTCATAGTCCAGATTTTCCGACTCTGTGTCCGCTCTCCTTAGCCTTTCCTATTCTAGTTTTGAAGACTCCAAAATCGAATTTGTAATAAGATTTATCATTGCGGGTGACACATCCTCTAAATGATGGTAAAACGCATCTAATTCGTACTCATGAGTGGTAGCTCTTGGTGAGTAGCAATTGATGATAGTGATCTTTTGTGATGCGTTCGTAGAAGACGAAAGACGGCCCTACGAGGAGAAAGGATCTAGTACAAGTCGACGAGATGGACAATGGACGTGTGGACGACAAGGTCTACGCCACCGATATTTCATGATGGGACCTTTCGTCTGTGGATGACGATTCTCCCAATCTTTGGGTGACACAGGGTGATCTTCTTACTTTCTGTTTTTTCTAGAGCGATCACACGGTGTTCGATGCTGCCATCGGCTTAAAGAAGAGATCAGGGTCTAAGAAGAATGTTCTACCATTATACATGAAGAGCAACAACTTTGTCGAAGTGTGAGACTGAATGCATAAATGTTTATTATTCATCTTTTGGAATGCACAGCCGAAGTCGACCACCTCCATGAATGATTGTTAACAGGAACCAAAACGAACGGAAGGAATGTCAAAATACGCCCGACACGTGGAGAGGTGTCACCTGAGTGTCTAAATAAGTACTTACTACTTGAATACTTGGATGGTCCATCCTCACTGATTGTGTGAGCCCCAGCACAATTTTTACCTTTTTCGGAGACTTGCTGGTTTAGTCATTGTGGTTCACTGGAATCCCGAGGTCAGCCTGGCCAAGGTCTGTCCCAGGTCGTCACCACCACAGTCAGTCGCAGCCCTTGTGGATCAGAGGGAGATCTACCACCATACGACTAGTTTGATATCAGGACAGCGGCGGATCCTGGTATTGTTTTACTCTTAACTAAGCTTCCAGATGGAAACGCCGGACTCGTTCTCAGTTTGGGAGACCCGGACGGGGGGGATGAATCACCCGCTGTACGTCGTAGTCCGACACCCATGAACACCTCCCAGCTACGATGAGGCGGTAAACTGTTGGGAGGATCTAAATAAGTATTAATAACAATTCACCTGTTGGTATTAGGGAGATAGAGAAGGAGGGAATGATATAGAGCGAGAGAGAGAGAGACAGAGAACGGAAGAATGAGAAAGGGAAAGAGAAAGAGAAGGAGACCAATAAATATGTGAATGGAGAATGGAGAAGAAAGAAGACACGGCCTGGTAACTTACATATTTATATATATATTTTTTTTGCATATACGTTTATTACACGCCTATTTTTTATTTTCTGCCCTTTCTATTCCGTGCAAAATATATACGCATATATATATATATATGTATATATATATATATATATATATATATATATATATATATGCGTATACAAAGGGCGTGTGTGGCACAGTGGTCGGAGGCGCCCTGCAACACACAGTGTAATCGACCCTCTAGCCGATGGCCCACCAAGCCTTCCATCAATCCGGGATCGGCAAGATCGGCAAGTGGGTACCAGACCTGTCCGGGAGGATAGCGGCACTGGTTACATCGGTAGGCCACCACGAGTCATTCTAAGGGCTAGATTTGTATTCAATCACCTCGAAACGATGCTTAATGAAGTCGAATGCATGGCGCATCCCTCAGGTTGATTGATCAACGCTGAAAGCTTTATACTTCTTATTTATATATATATATATATATATATATATATACGCATCTATGTAAATGTACATGAAAACAGAAGCACCCGCTCGATGTGTCAAGTATGTTTTCAGGTTGCCTTCGTTCTTACGGTGTTCTTTCTTTCGTATTTCCTTTATTCTATCCATAAATGACGGTATCATGTGTGACCTGAACCCTGCATAGAGTTAACCAGTTCCAAGATCATTCTTACTGATTCCTGGATACAGTAATCTACCATCGTGATGTCTTTCTGTTCAGGTCACGTAGTCTGTCAATACGCTACTGCTTTGTTCTATATGTCACGGTTGAAATTAGTCTTAACAGTTATTCGTTCGTTCAGAAGCTCAGAAAAATCGTGTGGTTGTTTTTCATTCAAAGTAATCTACCTCATACACTAGAGCATCGGGGAATTTCTAATCGTTTGCTTGATTTCTCTTCGCTTTGTCATCCGTACTTTATCATCACCACACGGCTCAACGGCTTCTCTTACTTCATTCACTAACTGTGATTTGCTGCCCTCATCATTAGTTCATCTAACACTTTAATTCAAAGATACAGAGAGAGTGTGTGAGAAAACTTGTCGTGGTTATTTGCAAATTCCGTTGACCTGTGTTCTGTCAATCTAAGATTTTTGACTTAACGATGAGCTAAGATAGGTTTCACTGAATTCATTATCGTAGTAGGCAATTCGATGATACTTTTTTATCTATATAGTTTTATCTATAGAGTCACTTCGGTTCGAATCGAGTGTCTCTGTCGTACATTCTAAGGCTGTGACGGATTCCTAATCTTTAAAATTGCATTGGAGCGAGTTTCATTTAAAAAAAAGGCTAAACTTTCATTTGAAACAATGGACAAAAACACTGACTGTCGAATAGTTGTTTTAGGATACCGGCAAGTGTGAATGTAGCTCATTTAAAGGCCTTTTGGAATACATATTGGGTGATTGGTTCAAAATCTCATCCTGTGCTAACCAAGCTCCTTATTCCCTCGCGTTTCACAAATTTGCGGTAGACTTGTCTAGATGACAAAAACCTTGGATCGATGCATCATAGATATCGATAGGCATCAGTCGTTTCATAGGACAAATACGAAGTCAAAGCAATAGGGAGTTGAATGCATGGTGCACCGCCGTGCGATTGCTCAACACTGAGTGCTTTAGTCTACCATTCTTTATATTGTCTATCACGCATAATAAAAGTATAGTACTGCAATATAGTTCCATTTTGAAGCATGTAGAAGAAATCGTATGTCTAGTCAACGAGTTCTTCGATTTCTGATTTTGTTCGCTCTCAGCAGAGCCCATTCACTGCTTGAGATCATCTTTTTTTCTTCGATGTCCAGCTTTTGCTCCTTAGTTCCGGTACCCTGGCAACGCAGGGCGACGAACATAGCAAATCTATGCTGTTTGCTTTAGACACATACATCCTCACTGGCCATAGGACCACTCTCGGATTAGTGTGTTGCTGACATTCACCTATGTGCACCCGATTCCAGTGTACGTTACCACATCGCTTCTATGAACTGGTTACCGCCTCCTCTTTTTTGTGTTTAAGTTACTTTACGATCCCAATAATATCAGGAAATTGGAAATTCCCCGTACTAGTCATTCTTCGTCAAAACCGTCCTTGCTGTTATCTTAAGACGCAAAAATAGGAAACGATGAGACCATGTAGTCAGCAAGCAGCTCGACCAGGAATATCGCAAAAGACCTCTTCTTCCAGCGAATTCACTAGACGTTTTAGAGCCACCCACTTCCGCCTTTATTATTCACTGCATGCGAGACGAAGATCTGATCTATTTGCTTCGTATCTAAACGGATAAGATGGTGTCTTTGCTTCTTTTAAAGAAGTAGTGTTTCTGAAGATGAACTCAATCAACGCTAAGCACTGTACTACTTTATTTCATTATTATTGTAATTTTGCTTCCTACCTTTTCACTGTAAACCAATTCCAATACTAGTGAGTGTTCTTTGGAACGTAACAACAAATACAAAAGTGATTTAAATCCGAGGCCTGTACTTCGTTGCGCTGTCGACATTTTGTTTTTGGTCGGTGAACAACTTCCATGATAAAAGAAAAGACTCTTTTTTTTCTTCTTTTTGAAGTAAGAAAATTCCGAAACATCCATTCGAAATTTACATGGGAGAATACCTCTGAAAGGTGGATGTTTAGAAAGATGAAACTAGGGATTCTAGTGCTAAACTAAGCCAGTTCTAGGGCACTGGCAGTGATGCCGAGCAAATCTTTCTAAGCTTTTTGTTCTATTCCGCTCTGTCATCTCTGTGGAGTGGGAAAATTGGTATTAGAATTGCTTGAGATCAACTCACTGCCCCCAATCAACAACATATGACATTTGCTTATGATGAAGATCAGCAAACGTCTTCGAAAGCTCCCTCCAGTTAACAAGATCTAAGGACGCTCTAACACAGCTATCCTTTAATATATAGGAGAACTGACTCGATCGGTATTAGACAGCATCCATAAATAACACCAAAAGTCTTGAACGACGTATATGGTTGATGTGAGAAAACGAGTCCAAAGAAACTCCGTGGTCCGCACAACATTGGTTATATGGGACCACGTAAATTAGCAGTTATTATGGTTGTATCTCTTTTGATTCGTATCCGTCACGGAGAAAATGAGAGTCTCTTCTAAAGTGGTTGGCGATCAGGTCACTTGAAGTATAGACTTGAGAAAATTTCCACACCTTCACGAAACGAGAAACGTGATTAATCAATGAAACAAACGAAAAACATTACTCAACTAATACTTTACACAAGTCCAAAGTACGCAATGAACACTTTCTTAGATCATCAAACCAACACGAGATTGCTTTAAAAAAAGGTTTAAAAAAAGACTAGAAAGAAAAGACCAGCCTAGTATTTATAGACAACATTGAGTGGCGGCAATAGGTCCACATCAGCCCTGTATAGAAGAACATCGGCGAATGACTTTACTTCATTCGACCAGTTGTCCACCTCACTGGATTCGACTTGATACGACGGCGAACACCTAGATTGAGAATGGGACCACCTAGGACCAATGGACTCGGATCTATCAGGCTCTGAAGAAGACGAAGATGTGGAAACGTTAGAGGAAAAAAAACTTGCTGATTTCATGCTGAGCCAAAAATTGAAAAAAATTGAAGCAAGCATTGGTCATTTATGCTTTGCTTAAAATCGGTTTTGAAACACCTAATGGACGTTTCCTCCTAACGGTTTACCACCTTATCGTGCCCGGGAGGTGTTTCAGGGCGTCGGGTTGCAAAGTACAGTGGGAGGATCCATCTCCACGGTAGAGTCTCCCAAGCTGAGGAGTCCGGCGTTCCCATCAGGAAGCCCAGCTAAGAGCAAACCAATATCAGGTTTGACCACCGCCCTGGTATCAAACTAGTCGCGTGGTAGTAAATGCAAATCTCCCTGTGATCCACAACGGCTGCGACTGCCTGTGGTGGTGACGACCTGGCCCAGATTTCGGCAAGTCTCACCTTGGGACTCCAGCGAATCACAAATACTAAACCAGCAAAACTCCGAAAAGTGGAGGCAATGCTGGGGCAAGCACAACCAGTGAGGACGGGCCGTCGAAGTGTGCAAATAAGTAATGAACGTCTAAACTTTTCATTTACTGCCTATTCTTTTTTTCATGCCAAAGTACGGTGTGGAATGTAAACATAAGAATGCTGAGATATGAGCAAAACTCCGAGGTTAACATCAAAAGATCAATATCAATGCCGGAAATGTTTAAAAAGAAACTAAAAGAAGATTAGATTTTGGTACAACATAGGTAACAATGGTCATTTATCATCATTTTTCATCACCTCACATTCCTCTTAATAGGAAAGCATACTGCT
The DNA here is from genome assembly GCA_018806985.1 of Angiostrongylus vasorum. Lineage (NCBI taxonomy): Eukaryota > Metazoa > Nematoda > Chromadorea > Rhabditida > Metastrongylidae > Angiostrongylus > Angiostrongylus vasorum. The sequence goes on from JADANN010000383.1 coordinate 170,829, forward strand.
TCTTTCAGACTTTTTTGTTTTTTGAAAAAATAACCACTCTTTAGTGGTTTACCGCCTCATCGTGACGAAGAATTGATTGTAGGTGCTCAACAACAATGCGTGCTAGGACGTTCAGAGGGATGACCGAAGCTGATCTAAGATGAATTATTTTTCTAACTAAAAGCCCAGTAAAGCGTAAACTACCCATAAAAAGAAGTGTTGTCTTCCCGGAAGAAACAATATGCTTCAGTTCATCGAGTGCCAATGATGACGACCTGGGAACGCTCTGGCATGCCTATCTCGCACGCTGTGAAGAAACTCTGTCTAGTTATGAAAATACCAGTCAAAACAAAACTTTATTAGGGCCTCTCAAAAAGAATCTTCCTGAAGCCTCCATTCAAATATTTAAGTAGGTGCCTTTGTAGAGATATGGTATTGTTTTAACAATAAATGAAAGTTAATCAACTAACTTGCGAATTCGCCTACGATATTTGGAGCTTTGGAATGAATGCAACCAAGAACGTTCTCTTCGTAGCGTATTAGCGTACTGAAAAATAGTTAAGAATCTTAACGCACTTAGAGACTTTTGTCCCTATTTCTCTCTTTCACCTTGCTTCATTTTCATTTAGTTGAAATACTGGCATCGCTGAACTCTAAACATTTGGTTTTTGAAATTTTCTTTAGCTCTCAATTGCTACGCACTTAGCGCAAGTTATTTGGTCTAAAATTCAGCATTGAATTCAATGTGACTTGTTTATTTAATCCGTAATGAAAGCAAGCCTTTTCCTGAGAAGTAATCAGTAAGAAGAAATAGAAGAACATGGAGATCTTTATTCCATCAATTTTTTTCTAATCAATCAAGGGAAAAAATAGCAAGTGGTAATGATGCCGAGCACTATGAGCATGGTGGTGGTTCGATCACGCTCTGAACTCACTAGACCTCTCATACCTCCGGGATCGGGAAATTGGTACTGGGCCTGTCTGGGAAAATTTCACTCCCTGCTATCAAAGTGGGAACGCTCTAGACCAGCTATCTCAGCACTCCAGTGAAAATCGGACTCGACCAGAGTTCAACGATATTCGTGATCCTCAAGCATAAGCCGAAGCCACACGTAAAATCTTGGAAGGTCTCCGTGGATGATGGATAGGAGGAAGCGAATCGAATGAGAGAAGTGCTAGGATACGCTGTAGATGTGAAAGACAGGTCTTACGAAGTGAAAATAAATAAATAATCTAATGACCAAAAAATCACCCTTAGTCATCCATTACTTTTTGTTTTCATTCGATTCGTGTTTTTTAAAGCGATTTCGGCTTTAGTATGATAACTATTTTTTCTGGGTATCGAACCATCAACGATATATAGCAGTGCTCATCTCTACAATCAATCATCCAAGCCGAGAACAAACGTGACATTTCTATCCCGTTATTCAGCTGCGTGCCCACCCTGTTCATGACAAAGTTCGGGGAGGTAACCATGTTACTACCTTGTCGAGAACAAAAAAAATGGGGAAGATCGTATGAAAACTGTGACTCTTCTAGCGCCTTACACTACTAGAGTTCCGTTGCTCGATTTGGCTAACGGCGAAAACAACTGGAGATGATTTCACTGGTGCTTGTTCGAATCATTGGAGGAATTACATAAAAATAAACGAGTGGATCACTATTCATCACAAAGACAACAAGTTCGCCTCTAGATCTATCTAAGTCTCAGGGAAGCAGAAGGTTTTGCTCCTCGTTTAAACTACAGTTCGCCCATCCACGCAATTTAGCCTCCCGGTTAAAATCGCCCGGTGATCCCTCAGTGAGGTCGATGGGTTTACTGAGCATTGTAATTGTTGCATAGATTACTATCCACAATGATTTTTTTCGGATTTCGGGAGGCCTCGGCTCAGCTTTCGCCGGAAATGCCAGAATTGTTGGTAAAGGGAATTTGGCATGCTCCTGGCGACAAAAAAGCAACAGGGACATTTCGTGAGTTATTTGCTCTTCACCAGACAGGCCATATGATTACGGTAATATGCGGTTAACTGTTTTGATATTTTACGACTAATTCCCGCTTTTTGGATATAATGAATTAAATGTATATATATATATATATATATATATATATATATATATATATGTATATGTAATACTTGGATACTTGGACACTTGAATGGCCCGTCCTCACTGGTTGTGTGGGTCCCAGCACAATCTCCATTTTTCGGAGTTTTGCTGGTTAGCTGTTGTGTTTCTCTGGAGTCTCGACGTCAGCCTAGCCAAAGTCTGCCCCAATTCGTCACCACCACAGGCAGCCCTTATGGAACAGAGGGGCACTTGTTACCATGCGACTAATTTGGTATCAGGGCGGTGGTCGATCCCGGTGTTGGTTTACTTCTAGATAGGCTTCCTGATGGAAAAGCCGAACTCCTCAGCTTGGAAGACCCTGCCAGGGGGAATAAATCCCCGCTGTATATCGCAGCGCGACACCCAGGAACACCTCGCAGCCACAATGAGACGGTAAACCGTTGGAAGATTATATACGATATATAATCCAAGTATAATAATATAATATAAAAAGGACAAAGACCTCGGCATTGATCAATCCCCTGAGGGATGCGCCATTCCACTTCACTAAGTATCGCTGGAGGCGATTGAATGCATATCTGGCCTTTACAATGATTCGCGGTGGCCTACCGATGTATCGATCCAGTGCTGCTATTCTCTCAGGCAAGTCTGGTACCAATCTGCTGAACCCGAAAAGATGGTAGGCTTGGTGGTCCATGGGGGGCGGAGATCGATTCCGAGTGTGTCGCAGTAGCGCCTCCAACCACTGCGCCACAAGCGCCCGTTTATATATGTACATATAATAATATATATAACATATACAATATATAACAATATACAATATAAATGTTTATGCTTTGTTTGTCTCTGTTAGAATTTTACAACACAAACGAGAAATGTGTGACAATGTGGAAATGTACTGGATTGAAAAAGTGACAGAAAGAAACAAGTCTCGGTCAAGTTGATAAGAAGGGCACAGGAAAAGAACCACCACAACCGCAATGACAACGATATTACACAGTGTAACTGATTTCCAATCAGGATCCGCATTCTTACAATACTAACCGTAATGCCAGGGACCTTAACATTATTATGGGTAGGAGAAAGTCTACAAGGACATAAAATGGCTTATCGCGTCCTGTTCTTTGTATTGATTATCGAGTATATTCGACAAATGCAGGTCAAAGTACTCAGCTGTGCTGTGGATTTTTTTAAAATGACTTTCTTATTATATAAACAACATTGTTCATAGGCAAAGCTACTAGTATCAGATAACATTTGGTGTTTCATTTGTATCCGGCTTTACAGACACGTAAGTAAATTCCTTTTACGTATAGTTGAATTCGTCAGACTTTTTTTCTAGCTTTTGAGATTGGTGGAGAATGCTTCATTGTCGTGATTAATGACCGTTTTCATTAGGAACGGTGCAGTAGCGCAGTGGTTAGAGGCGTGCTGTAATACACATGGGTACGTTCCCTTGCCTCAGGCTCACTAAACCTTCCTTCTCTCCGATGTTGACAAATTGGTACCAGACCTGTCTGGAAGGAGAGCAGCACTGACTCGATACATCGGTAAGTCTACCATGGGCCAATGTATAGACTGGATTTGCACTTAATCACCTCTAATGATGCTTGATGAAGTCGAGTGCATGGCGCATCCTCAGGGATTGATCAAAGCCGTGAGCTTTGTGCTTTATTCTTTATTCATTAGAATTAATAAATCTTGTACTCATCAAGTCATCTATATATTAGAGCGTGTATAGTAAGCCGGTTAGAGGTGCTCTGCAATAACCATATGATTTTTTGGTTCTACTCTGCGACAGACCAACCAAATTCCCCATTTCTCCACAGTCGGCAAATTGGTAAATAACTTGTTTAGGAACACCCCTCTCCATCCGCAACCGTCGCGCACTCCCTATAGTAAAGGCCTTGGAACACTCTAGTAGTAGAGCTTTTCTAGTGGTCACAGAGAGAATGAAGTCGGCCAACATTCGATAATATTAATTAAGAAGACATAGTCCTCAGGTGAGTATCGAATCCACGCGTAAATTCGAAAATTTTCGTCGATGACGAATGTTGGGTGGTAAACCTAACGAAAGTGTGCTGGTGTGCACCTGAAACTAAGAACTCACTGCATTTTTACAGGTCGCCTAGGCATAAACAAAGTGTAATAGGCTTTGAATGAATGACTGATGGAAGGACTATTTGCTCATAAATGGCTTTCATGAAAACAATGACTAACGTGACATGCACTGAACTTTTTCTTACCTAATCAATGATTAAGAGACGGAAGCAAATTGGTGATGGCATTCAATCATTCCATTTCCATAAGGTCAAGCTACCTTATAACTTCATCGTTAGCATCTTAGTGATGATGACGATGACTTTACGTCCAAGTATTTAAATACCTTCATAACTGGTTACAAATGTTCATCCAGCTTAACGTTAACGGCGGAACCGTCACGGTTTGCCCAATCTTGCCATCACCAGTCTTGAAGCTTCGAGGTCGTCACAAGGTTTTCACTAAAAAAAAGTGTTCGAGCCCAAAAGGTGTACTAAGCATTAAACTTTTCATTGAAAACTACTGAATTATCGGATTATTTTTTTAGAAATTGAGATCACCAACTTACAAGAGAACTTGTAAGCACAATTAAAATGAAATTTTTCTCGACATTACACCTTTTTTTCTAGTTAAGTATCGATCGATCCATTTTTGTCGACTAAAACTATATCTGTTCACGTTTGTCTTCATCATTGTCGGTGTTTTTCGCTCATAAAACGATTAAACGATAAAGCGTTGCAGGTTAATCCCTATGCGTTCGGCTCCATTCTTGGCACTGCAAAGGTGATTGAATGCATATTTGACCCACATTACATTACTACTGCTTTCCTCCCAGCTAAGTCCCGTACCAATATGACGACCCACGCAGACTAGAGGTCTCGGGGACCCATAGCGTGGAATCGGACCAGCGACCGATCATCAAGTGTGTACCTTATTACCGTGGTGTGCACCTGTAAACACCGCAACGCCCTTTATACATAGATTTTCAGTTTTCGAAAATGCATAGCTATAAATTCTATAAAGTCGCAAATGGCGAGGGAAACGTTCTTAGGACAGAGACTATTGAAAAGAAACCCAACAAAAAACACCACCATGCTCTGGCTGCGAAGTTGTTTATACAGTTTTTTCTTCCTTTTCAACGTAATTTAATAGGATCGATCGAACTTTGAGTACTTTTCGGGTAAACAGACGCCAGCAATCAACAGCAACTCAGTGATGTTGCTGAAATTAGAAAAACCTGCAGTGGCTGCAGCATTCCAAACAACCAGTTTGTGGGTTGGTAATAATGGAGTAATGAAGAGAAAAGTTTGGGCAATTCGTAGAATTCGAATCGAATTCAATACTATCAATATAATAATAATAATAATAATAATAATGAATAATAATATTATAATAATAGTAAAAATAATAATAATAATGACAATAATAATAATGATAATGATAATAGTAATAATAATAATAATAACAATGATAATAATAATGGTAATAATAATAATAATAATAATAATAATAGTAATAATAATAATAATCGATTACTAGTTGAAAGAAAGGAAAGTGAAGAAGTCGAATAAATGAGCACCAAGTTTGTTCCTTCCATTAGGTGATCAGGCATCCTCCTCTCATTCGTCTGTAAATTTCCTTAACTCACCTCCCGCCCCCTGCCGAAAAAAAGCCGCTGGCATTTTTTCGGGGGGTTTCTAGAATGCTTGTCGCTAACAGATCCGCGTGTACGTGCAAAATCTTAGATAACATTCAAGTATATGTTCAGGGAATAAAAGCGCCTAAACTGCCAATAAGCTTCTCATCCTTCCCTCTTTCGGGTCGGGAAACTAGTAACAGAAATGTTTGCGAAGAGTTCTCTTCTATCCACAAAGATTGAAGTGTATCTACATTGGAGAGCTGGAAACGCTCTAGAATTTCTATCACAGGGTTCCGAGGAGAGTGTAATCTATGAGCATTCAAGGTCATTGATAAAGAAGATTAAGTCCTCAAGTAGCTACACGCACCCGACGGCTTTCGTGGATGATGAATGTGATGAGACGAATCAATTGAAAAAGTGATGACATCCACACAATATGTGATTCCAGGCCATGTAGAACAAAATGTTAAAAACAATATGACGATTCAATTGAATAGGCATGACATAATCTATGAGGAAATGGAAATTCGCTTAGTACTACGGTCGTTGGACTTTCATTTCCAGCTTTCATTCAACTCATTTCATTCCACCCGGTTCAGTTCTCTCGCTTTCCAGTTCTTATGACATTTTCCCTAAAAGCTATGCCAAAACTTGTTGTCGTGATACTGGGTGCCAATCGTCCCCGCCAAGGCTTTCACTTCGAAACCCCGTATGCTAGCTTCGGTAAGAGTTTTCCTCTCATCGCTAAATATCGGCAGTATTTTACTCTAATTTATTTTCTGTGATGATTTGCTCTCTCAAAAGGCTTTTTTTTTGTTCATTTTAAAACAACTGAGTATATTAACATCAATGAGAACCTTCTCATTAGATGACAAAACTTAGGTCATCTGTGAATCCTTCATTGATCATTGGATGATTCGAACCAACACCAACAAACTCTCTATTCGTATCTATAGTTCATCAGATTTGCCAAAAAGCTCTCCATTATTTGCAAAAAATACGAGCAATGTAGTGTTTCCTATATCAGATCCTTTATCCTTGGTGACTTTTTCCAGATAGTATATCCATTGTTGGTTTCCCGGAGTACCCATTAGAAGGAGGACCCAAATCCTTTGTCTCTTATGGTGAGCCGAAAAGAGTGGGCCAACTCCCATTTATTTCACAGAGACTTAAACGTATAGCAATGGGTAGTTCTCCGAGTGTTATACTGGGAAAAACACTTAGGTTTTCAATACTATATATGGGTTAGGTGTCCATGGCAGCTTTCATACACAGCAGTCAGTTAACAGCACTCTTTCGACGATTGCAAAATGCCGGTTAAAACTTTCATGTATTAAAAATCATTATACTACTTAAATCAAAGCAGGACCTCATAAATAAACAAAAAAAATTATAAAAAATTAGTGCTTAACGAAAATAAAAGTTAATGGACGGAGTCAAGGTAAGGAAGATCGTGAACGAAGAAAAAAGGACCATGCCTTTTTGTATAAATTTTCCCGCCCATTTTGTTTTAAAATTTTGCATTGTTAGTTCTTATAAAAATTGTGGATGACATCTTGCACCGATTTTTTAGAAGAAAATCTCCACTTTCAGTGTCTAGCTACAAAGTTCGAAGCATTTCAGATTACGCAATAACCCCATTAAACTTTATATGCTTGGTGCCTTGGAAGAATACGTGATTTGAAATTGACAGCTGGGCTAGAACTTTCCCATTTGGATCGCAGAGAGTGGTTTTTTACCAGACAAGTCTGGCACCAATTTCCTGACCGCGTAGAGAAAACAGGGTTGGTGAGCACGGAGCAGGATGGAACCAGAACTGCGCTCGTGGTGATATGCATCACTACCACTATGCTGTCCGTCGTCTGAAAAAAAAAGAGAAGGAATAATCGTCTCAAGACGAAATTGCTTCAAGTATTTCGCCATCTATTGACCATCTTTGTACGCTTTGCAATGACGTTTAAGTGACATCAAGGAGACTACGTGCTTAGTTTCATGACTTACCGATCAATGAACAGCGAGCTGTCCCAGCGCTAACCATGGACGTGTACTGATATTAGATCTTTCTAGGAATTCTGAGATGGATCACAATTGTTTCCACTTTATCTAGTGAGGCTAAACTGCTTCATATATATGTATATATGTTGTGATTACATATATAAATATATATATATATATATATATATATATATATATATATATATATATATAAATATAAATATATATATATATATATATATATATATATATATATATATATATATATATATATATATATATATATATATATATATATATATATATATATATATATATATATATATATATGGGGACGGTTCGGCTTCTACATGGTCCTTGAGCAGTCGGTTACTTTTTTCATTCCTGCTTTCGTTTCTGATTTCGGTCTTAACATCTCTCCGAATCAACTAGTAGGAAGACCGAGCGAAGGATTCGTCGCCGAAAACACACCTCCCTCTGATCCTCCACGGGAGGACCAAGTTGCACGACCAGCAATAGGCCAGCCTCAGTACCCCGCACACTGGGTGCTCCCGTTTATGACGTCAGGCGGTGAGACGACCGGTGAGAGGCCAGAAAATCTCGGGGTTACGCAGAACGTCGTTGGAACCGGATCTGACGAACATACGCACGACACACCATGGAGATTGTTTTTACTATGCACGTATAATGCCAGAACACTCTCCACAGACGCCGATCTTCACGCCCTTCTTCTAGCTGCAGATCGCATTAAATTTCATGTGATGGCAATAAAAGAAACAAAAAATCAAGAAGACCGATATAAGCCAACTAAACAGCGGCACCCTTGTGATCCGTGGAGAAAAGGTCCCGTCACGAAATGTCGGCGGCGTAGGCTTTGTCGTCCTCTCGTCCATTGTCCACCTCGTCGACTCATACGAGATCCTTTCCCCCTCGCATAGTCGTCCTCCGTCTTCAACTGTCGCATCATGAGAAGATCACTATCATCAACTGCTACTCATCGATCGACGCAGCTGATGAGTATGAATTAAATGCGTTCTACTATCAGTTGGAGGAAGTCATCCGCAATGATAAAGCGTATCATAAGTTTGTTGTCGGAGACTTCAACGCTATAATAGGAAAGGCCAACGAGAGCGAATACAGGATCGGAAATTTTGGATTAGGAGAAAGAAATGAGAATGAGAATCGTCTCGCGGGACTTCTGTCCGTAGCACTTCTATTCCATGGAAACTCGTTTTTCCAGAAGAAAGAAAGCCAACGCTGGATATGCGAGTCTCCCAACGTCATGACTCATGCGGAGATCGACCATATTCTGACAAACAGAAGATGGTGCCTACTTGACATATCAGTAGTCCCATCATTCTGTACTGGTTCCGATCACCGCCTCCTTCGCGCGAAGATTCGATTCAGGCACAAGCTGGAAAAGAACTCTCTTCATCGACCACGAGGAAAAAATCTATCTGTATACGACGATAACATTCTGAACGAAGTCCCTATCCAAACGCGACTGGCAGATTAAAGAAGATCCGACCGAAGACTACGATCGAGATCGACCGAGCTGCTTGTCGAAGGACTGGAAAGCTGTGCCGAATTTGCCTCAGTTCCTCAAACAAGAAAATCAGATCTCATCTTCATCATTACTAAGGAGTGTCTCGAAAAGAGAAGGAAATTGAAGCTTGATCCTACTGCAACACGTCTAACATGGTTAATAATAAATGCCAGCTGCAGAATAGTTTTGCAGGAAGATCTACAACTGTACAAGCAGAAGAAACTACTGGAAGCAGCAGCGAAAAAGATGCAGTCTGAAAAAAGTGCCGTCGGGACTTGTGTGATTGTAATGTTCCGCTGTCAGCCCTGATGAACGAAGTCATCGTCAATCGTCATGGGATCGTCAAAAGTTCCCGCCATGATATGGAATTAATAGCGGAAACGTTCTACACCAACCTTTTCCGTTCCACAATCCCCGTCCCAGACCCTAATATCCCTGCTGGAGAAAAACCGCCCTGGAATTCTTCCGTCGGAGGTTCGAATTGCGATAGAAAGCATGAAAAGAGGCACAGCTCCAGGGCCAGACAATGTCACCGCTGATTTCCTTAGAGCTAGAGGCCACAATTTACATGTACTTCTCGCAAATCATATGACAGCCTACCTTCAAAACGAAAAAATCCCAGACCAGTGGAGGACGTCGCACACGGTAATCCTGCCCAAGAAAGGAGACCGAAGGGGTCCTCGCAACTATCATCCCATATGCTTGTTGAGTGTACTCTACAAGCTCTTCACGAAGATTATCCTCTCGCGCATATCAAAGACATTGGATGAGGCGCAACCAGTCGAGCAAGAAGGATTTCGGAAAGGGTTTTGCTGCGTGGACCACATCCAAATCGTGTCCAGAGTCATCGAAACTTTCTCGAGAATACCACTTACCTCTAGTCCTAACCTTCGTCGACTATGAAAAAGCGTCTGACAGTGTCGAAACGAATGCAATCCTGTCAGCGCTCGTCGACCAAGGAATGGACCCGTCCTACAATAACAACTCTGCCCGACTGTTATCGGAACTGGACTACGAAAATACAGCTTTTCCATCGACCTCTTACCACACCCATAGGGAAAAGGGGTTCGACAGGGCGACACAATATCGCCAAAGCTGTTCAGTGCCGCACTGCAGTGGATAATGAAGTCACTCGACTGGGATGAAAAAAGGCATAGGTATTGATGGAAAATTCCTATCAAACCTCCGTTTTTGCCGACGACATTGTCATCTTCTCAAGAAGTACTAGCGAAGCAGAGATGATGATCAACAGACTCAACGAAGCGTGGAAAAAGGTCGGACTTCGCATAAATCGAAAGAAGACCTAGTTCATGAAAAAACCCATGGTGCGAAGGCGGAAAAATTGAATTGGATGGCTCTCTCATTGCAGAGACCACCTCGTACGTTTACTTTGGGCTATCAATGAACATGGAAAACAACATGAAGAGGAAATAGATAGAAGGAGAGCAGCTTGGGCCGCATTCGGACCTCTCAAAAGAAAGCCACCTACCAACTGAAGGACCCGAAAATCCTCGCTCATCTCTTCGATTCTACGGTCCTCCCAGCGCTCTGTTATGCAGCGGAGACATGGGTTGATACTTTAACTACGTCAAGAATGCTTCGCACTACTCACAGAACGCTTGAGCGATGTCTTCTGAAATATAACCAGCACTCTCAATATTTAGCCGGAATGCGAAGCTCTGACCTTCGAAATCTGTCACATCTTCGAGATCCAGGAGATTATATATCAATAGCGAAACATAGATGGGTCGGTCACATAATGAGAAGAACGGACGACAGACAGATGGACGAAAATAACAGTAGAGTGGACTCCAAGAGAATGCAAACGTCCCCCCAGGACGACCACTTTCACGTTGGGCGGACGTGTTCTTCAACTTCGTCAAGTTAATCAGCTGTATCCGCAGCTGCAGTTATTTGATCACGGTATGAGACTCGCACGCGTTGCCACGCTCGAACAAGACCACCACCATGGACTACGATTGCGAGAGAAAGGAACGAATGACATATGTGCTGGAGTCCGCACAGCTCGTGAAGACGGACCGTCCATGTATCCAATATATATATATATATATATATATATATATATATATATGTATGTAGCGCAGTGGTCGGAGGAGCCCTGCAATACACATGGGATCGATTCCAGGTCACCATGCTCACCAAATCCTCCATCCCTGTGGGGTCGGAAAATTGGTACCAGACTTGTCTGGGAGGATAGAAGCACTGGTTCGATACATGGGTAGGCTACCACGAGTCATTGTAAAGGTCAGATATACATTCAATAACCTCTAAGAGTTCTTAATGAATCAACTGCATGGCGCATCCCTCAGGGATTGGTCAACGCCGAGGGCTTTATCCTTTATATATACATATATACTGTATGTCATTTATATAAATATGTATCTACAGTTCGTTTAAAATAAAAGGTTGACTTTGTGATTTCGACTACAGTACCAGGATAACTGAACTCAATGCCGATTTGTGCTCTCCAGATCAACCCCATTGACGGGTGATTGCTGAAGGCTCTGTTAAGTAGAAAACTAACTGAGCGAAAGAAACAACGAAGGACCCGCCTAGTGTGGTGGTGAACGCATTAGTCCCCGGAAAGCGTAATAGAACGTTCGTTCCCCACCGCTTACACCTGCGGTCCAGAGTTATGCGAGTATCTCAGCATTATTGTGACTATAAATCATGTAGTTCATTCTTTCCTTTGAATCAATGATCCTCATAGCTTTGACGGATGAGTTTCACAATGTTAGTAGTCTTCAGATCTTTGAAGGGTTATGCTAACCTAGCTCGGGGGTGGCCTACACATTTATCAAGCTTAAAAAATGACAAACTATGCTCCAATTTGCATAACATCGTAGAAAGTTTCAAAATACACGCGTTGTTAGAATATCAGCACCGCAACTTCCCTTTGCCCCATCTACATTATTCTATTGTTCTTTTTTTTCTTTTTACCAATCTCCTCTTTCTTCTTTTTTATCACTTTCTGATTCTGAAATTTTTTTCTTCATTCATAGTGTCTTCACCAATTAATAATAAGAATTTCTTAAATTTGACATCTATACAGATGACGTTTGTTCGAGCAGTTTAGGGAGCGACTCTTTTGCAACGATTATTTACCATTCATCACTTATCATTATCATTTGAAATGTTCTTTGTCCTTAAGAATCTTCAGGTTCCTGGTTCTTGTAAGGAATTCATGTGACCAAACTTGATTGTATCTCTTTGTTGTCGGATTCTAAAGAAAAGCACAATACACTGAAGTAATTCAATGGTAACAACTCTTGGATGCGCAATCACCACGTGGAACTCTAGGTAGCGCCAGGTTGGGGAAAAAATTGCAATAGTGAAAAGTTTTTACCAAAATATGTTGTTTTTTTCTCGAAAAATTACAATATCCGGGGGATTTCTTCCGTGGGCAGGAGGGGATTGGGCATTACACTTTGTTTAGCATTATCTGCTGGAAGTGTGCAACTGAACTCAGTAGGTAATCATTCATCATGGTCATCATTGGTCACTATTCGTCAAAATATTCCAACTCTACAAAAAAGAAGTTTAGATGAAAAGAAAAACGTTCAGTGTGGACGATATGCATGCTCCAGTTGATCCCTAAAGAATTCTGGTATGGTACAATGTTCTGAATGTTAAGGATACTTACTGAAGATCAGCAACAAGAAGAAAATCAAACAGCAATGTCCATGAACTTTATCGAAATAACTTCAGTGACGCTGAGATGTTTGCAAAATTCCGGACCTCAGGTGTTTGCAATGGGGAACGAACGCGCTATTCCCCCTTTCCGGGGGGCTAACGCGTTCACCACCACTCCATGCGGGTCCTTCGTTTCGCCAGTTTCTCAGTTAGTTCTATCGATCAGTGCCATCAGCCAGTTTTGCAAATACCTCAGCATCATTGAAGCTATAGTTCGCAACATACCCTGCCATTAAAAAATAGTGGGCAGTAAATAATAGGCTAAAGTTTATCGAAATGCTCTGTCGCATTTGTATCTCTTCACGAGTAATGTCTTTTTTGGCGTTGAGTTCTCGTTTCAGTGCATTTCTACTGCAATGACATAACAGGATAGAACGCGGAGGATTTTCTAGCATATCAAATTTACCATCATCAATTCTTCCTGTTTTTAACAAGGTACCAATGACCCACCGAAAAAAAAACCATAAAGAACATGTAGAGAGCATTACGAGCTAGATTTATGATGGATTTACAGTATTCTGTAGCTGCTGGACCGGATATTACTGTAGATGGAAGTGCAACAGTTATGGTAAAATGGACTTTTTTTATTAGACCTTAGGCCGTAAACCACACGTATATGGACTATTCAGTTTCAAATTTGGTTTTTTCTAATCATTCTTGTAAGGCGGAGAAGGGTCGTGCCTGTTAATCACAAGAAGGGTTGACAAATCCAAAGTGGATAGATAGTTTAACACAGAAAAAAACTTGACCAGTGACATAGCCTTTAGATGATGTGGTTTTTCTTTTTCTTCATAGGCCATATTGACTCGTATCTACTGTATCCGAGCAAGTTATATCAAGTATAATTATATTTACATGCCTATGGAATAACTACAATACACATATATTTTTTTGTGTCCTAGACATTGATTTGACATAAAAACCTGCAATTAAATAGGAAGAATGAGCAGGGACAGTCCCTCCAATCTTTAACATCTAAGCAAATATGAAATCATAAGAGATTCCAGAGAAGCAACTTATCAGTTTACGTAATCACAATGAAAAAGCTCACGGCGAGCTGTCAACGATGAGTACCAACTCTCCAAAAAAATGCTGTGAAAAAATAAATGGCCGCATAGGAAAATTGCCACGTTATTCCTGTTCTTCACTCGACCAGCGATCACTAACTGGATAGCGTGGCCTGCGAAAAGGAAGAATTTAGGCATTTGTAAGCATTCATTTAGTCATCCGGCTTTAATGAGATTATAAATGAAACAAACAGCAGTGGGGGGAGTAGCGCATTGGTTAGTGATGCTTCATCTCATCAAGAAGTAATATTGCTAGTTCGACCCATTCTTCCGCGCTTTCCCACATCCCATGTGAAACGCTTCAGCTAGGCTATCTTCAATGTTGCAAAAAGAATCGGCTCGACCAGCATCCTACGACATTCACAAAGAAGACGAAATCCTCAAACAGCAACCCAAACGACACGCGAAATGTGAAGAGCTTCGTTGACGATGAAGGCGAGGAAAAGGAAGCGAGTGCATAAAATGCTGAGATCCGCACAGTACAAGTGATGTGACAGGTTATGTAGTAACAGCAGATAACGACAGACGACCTTTTGTAAAACATTTGGGTAACTATGTCATAAACTTAAATACCTGAATAGCCTTATCTTTATAAGTCGTGTAGTTCTTGAAAACGTCCCACATGTTTTTTCGCTAGATTTTTTCCAAATTGAATCCCGAGATAGCGGTCGGTACCTGGACATCGTGAATCTATATTCTCACAGCCATTATCCATTGGTCTTTGGGGGACGGGTGGAGAGTTTGGGGTCTTGCTGTCAAACTTCTTCCAAGACGCTGATGATTTTTGTCATAAGATTATTTTAAGTGGAACCGTGGCGAGAATTGCTAAAGTTCCAAGATTGAGAATGGATGTGGTCGAAATAACTTCATAAACGTCCGCTCGCATTGTTTAAATTAGATGCCTTCGTATCAAATTCTATTTAATGAGAACGATTAGCTGCCGTATTAAAAAAAGAAAAAAGGCCGTTTGATTGAATGGCATAGATTCTTTCATTCACAGCATATATTTGCAAAGAGGTGTCGACAAGTCCGCAGTATTTCGGAGGGAAGCGATGAATACCGCCGGTTTGTTACAGCAGTGTTGTTAGATAATGTGGTGAGTTAAACGAAGCCATAACCTTCAGATCTATTCTCGATTGATAAGAGATAAAAGGACGAAGTTCTCGGCATTGATCGACCCCTGAGTTATGCGTCATCCATTCGACTTCATTGAGCATCGTTTGAAGGTGATTGAATGGATATCTGGCCATTACAATGACTCGCAGTGGCCAACCGATGTATCCAGCCAGTGCTGCTATCCTCCCAGACAAGTCTATTAGCAATTTGCTAACCACGGAGGGATGGAAGGTGGGCCATGGGCGCGAGGGAGCGATTCCACATGTGTGCTGAAGGGCGTCTCCGACCACTGCGCCACACGCGCCCTTAAGAGATAAGAAGATAAGAAATAACAAGCTCATTTCAATTGCAATAATAAATATTATCTGGAATAGCCTATCAAAGTTTTAAGTGCTTCCACTCAAGTAGGATCTTTTATCCAACTTAGCTTGTCTATCGGATTAAAATCCGTTCACAGTCACACATATGCTCTAGTCTATAAGGGACGTGTTCAATGCGTACATGTCTCTTAAGGCAGTTATTTCATAGTGAATAAATGTAGCTCTTATTTCGTTGGTGAATGTGACAGAAACGTTCTTAAGCGGTATTCGAACTTTAATCACAATGAATTCACGAAAGTACAAAATCTGTGCGACACTCAGGGGAGTTTGCATGACTGTCTGAGAGATGACGGCGAACATGTAAAGTATTTCGTCGCACATAGGTTCGTAGCTTAGCCATTTATTAGCTGATTACCGTACCTGACAAGTGCAGGCTTTAGTGGAGGCGTATATGAATGAGCCTCATTTGTCAGTTGGCCGACATGGCCCGCACACATAAACCAACAATTCTGAACAAAATCACTAGTCATAGATGTATTAATTTTCCAAACACTGTCGAAATAACGTGTTCCTAGGTATATCGTTCTATTTTTGTTGTATTCCTAGTTTTCTAATTCCTTATTATTGTCTTGTCGAGTGGTGACAAATCTTCGTTTGATCCACAAGGTCTGTGACCGCTTGTGATGATGACGACCTGGAGCAGACTTTGGCCAGGCTGACCTTGGGACTCCAGGGAAACACAATAGCAAACTAGCAAAACTTCGAAAAATGGAGATTTTGCTGGGGCCTGCACAACTAGTGAAGTCGGGCCCGTCCAAATATCCAAGTATCCAAGTATTACTGTCTTGTTCATCTGTTGTTCTGTTGAGAATAGACTAACAAAATTTTATTTATGAATTAAAAACTGTATTCGTTAGCTATACGAACTGCTGTGGGGCTTTAATTTAGTATTGGTAAGGAACGTTTAAAATGTTTGGTCAAAAAGGATCCAGAAATCCACGAAAAATTAAAGATTTCCTAATAATAGATTGCGAATAGATCATTTATTCACTTGAAACAAATCCTCTGTTCCCCCCTTATGACAAAAGTGAACTTAAAAAACCACCAGGTCTTTGTATAACCCCTCTAAAAACGAGTCCTCTACCACCGATCCGCAGAGCTATTTTGGTTTTCATTACCTGCTTTGTCAAAGACGTGAGCAGAATAGCGAAGGCAACGAAACATCATATGCAAACAAAAACTTCCTGGAGATATAATTCCGGAGTCACACAATGAATTATTAATATCTGCCTACTCCTCTATAATCGCGGAAAATGCTTTCGATGTGTAGTATCCGGAGATTTCACGAAGGCTGTGGACATGATTTGGACAGCTTAATAGCAACGTCAACTAAAAAGTTATATCGACTGATTCTTTGTCGTTAGTAACGAAGAAACGAAGAACTCGCTAAAAAAACATCCAAAAAATTTTTGACACAATTCTATTACTTACTTAGAAAATTCGAACCAGATCCGTCATAAGGGATAAAAACACTGACTTGAGTCACCGGTAGTTATTGTGTAGATCAAGTCATCAACCAGTCATCCAATCATCTCCATAACGCCGTGGAGTGCATAGCGCGTCATCAAATGACTGACTGACGGCTTTAGCTTTATGCTTCATTTGTAGGATAGTGATAGAAGAATGGAAGATCGATCAGTTGAAACACCATGTATGTCACCTATGATTTCATTAAATTTCGAGTTATTCGAATGTCTATCAATAACCTACCAAAAGTGTCTTATTTGTCAGTGTGGTGCACCAGAGCTGCACTATTGCGTTCTGCACTCTTTTTCCAGAAGCTATGACAGAGATCATCGCATTCTCAAGAATGACTTCCCAGTAACCCAAGCATTGATCTAATAATTCACTGTTTTCTTGATGAGCAAACATGACGTCGTTAACAAGTTAACAAGTCAACAACTCGTGTCTGCTCATCAAGAAAACAGTGGATCACCGTATTGTTCGCAACAGGTATCTAGCATTCATAACTTAAAGAGGGACTTTCATTAAACTTCGGTAACAATAATCAGTTTTCTATACGACTGACCTGATACGATGCTGGTATAAGAACTTATAATCGGCTAAGGTTTCTAGGCTTTTGCCTTCTTCAAAAGAACGTTGATCAAAGTCGACGGTCCCATGCTGGTCGTTGTTGCGGTGTGGGTTTTCGTAGTCTCATCAAATCGAATCCAGTAGACTACGATTACCCACACCGCAATAACGACCCGCTTGGTGCCATCGACTCCGATCAACGCACCTCTGAAAAAGGCGCTGAACGTCGGCTAAATTCATGTAGAAAAATTATTTGATCCATGCTAGGGGACTTTCGTTCTTTACCGTTCTCCTTAGTTCAACACCAAATAGTTCTATGGTGGCATAGGTTTCAATCGATTAAGCAGCCGGATGGAAGTGTCAAACTGCCTTAGGCTTTGGTGAACTTGGTGAAAGCGAATGGCAACGAAGCGAACTTTGACTTCAAAGAACATCGCAGGGCACGATGGGACCGCAAATATAGTACAATTCGGCTGCTTGTGAAAGGTCCACCACCAACAACTACGGCATGAGGTCAGCCCTTGCTCTCATAAGATCTCGTATTTATACCCATTTCACCACTTCTTAAGATGAAAAGCTTGCACGATACTTATATAGAGAGACACCATTCTTTTCCAATAACACGACCTCTTGAGAACATTTTCTGCATCTCAGATGGCGAGGGCGCAAAAAAGATGAATCCCTGGACAATGCAGCACGTCATTGTAAAGACGTGCAATCAAATTTTGCTTCCATTTTCTTGTGGAGATATACAGTGCACAGCGGTAGAAGGGCAGGATTGTAATGGAAATATGGAGTTTTGCATCGAAAAAAAGGCATTGACGAAGTGCACGTCGTTCATAGAAGACGATGTACGATGTATGTCTGGGGTGCTTCACGTTGAGTACACATGAACGACATTTACGAGAAATTTCATAGTACATTGAATTTAGCACGGTATCGTCATTCAGGTCGATTGGTAGAAAAATGAAAAAGGGACGCCACGGTTGACGTCAGCGCGTTGTCGTTTTTCCATATACCGCTATCCGGAATATCATGGCATCGATTTGTTACGCTTTTATAATTCAATATAGCTTCTCTACAGCACCGTATGGACATAAACACATGCACATACATACAACAACACCCACATAGACACACCTGCCCGACATACATAAGGCGATACACATAAGTATATATATATACGTATATATATATATATATATATATATATATATATATATATGTATATATATATGCCAATACCAGGATCCACCACCGCCTTGGTATCAAGGTCGCATGGTGGTAAATCTCCCTCTGATCCACAAGGGCTGCTACTGCCTGTCGTGGTGACGACCTGGGGCAGACTTTGGCCAGGCTGTCCTCGGGATTCCAGAGAACCACAATGGCTTAACCAGGAAATCTCTGAAAGATGGTGATTATGCTGGGGCCCGCAACTAGTGAGGACGGGCCGTTCAAGTATCAAGTATATATATATATATATATATATATATATATATATATATATATATATATATATATATATATATATATATATATATAGAGGGACACATACATATATATGTTTACAAATAGAAGACTTCACGAAAAGTAATTCTTGGCTTATAGTTTGCACCAAGAGTAAGTCATCTGTTCAGTGTTGAGCACTTGGCTGCAGTACTGTAGGTGACAATGTCTTAGAAATGAATTGCACGGTAGGGTGGCTAACAAGGTGAAAATCGTTCGTTGAGGTCGTTCGTGCTTAATGTACTTTGCCCTTCATTATTGCTTTTACCACAGTCCTCGACGACTTGCAGATTCTTTTCTTATCATGTAGATGTAGATGGTAGCATTTTTTCCACATTGATTGTTCCTATTGAAAAGTTTCCGTACCATAAACCATTGGCTTACAAGGTCAATCAGTAAAGGATAATTTAGACGCAAAGGAGGATTATCCCTATGTAATCGTGCATTCTGCACTGAAAACGAGGTTATATGCTGTTTATGTGGGCGCTTCTCGAAAAAATGCAAAATGCTGGTCTTCTTGCTCGTCTACCGCAGCTTCAGCCGCAGTGGACCTGTCTTCGATCGACATTGTTCCCATACCGATAGAGTTACCGCTTCTTTTGCATTGTAAATATAATTATATTGTAAAGTGAACCTATAAGTGGTCTGTTTTTCTCTTAGCTCGGCCTTTGTTCTTTTGTACAGTCTTGTTACCCTTATATTTACCTTTTGCTGCGCATTGCGAATCGCATGATCGTCTGCACTTCAAGCCGGCGACCACCAAGTGCATCGTCAGCGGCGATCAAAGGCTAACTGTATTTATTTTTTTATTTCGTTTTCAAACTTCAAATCTCACTGTCAATAATGATTGCGATTGGGTTCACACAACGTAGGTGACCTATCTTCATTCTTCTTCCAACTATTTATTTTTTTTCTCTCATTGATACTGTCAACTTTTTTCTATATTTTCCAAAACCTTCTTTTTTACCTTGATTCACCTTCTCTTCTCCTATTCTTCTTCGTCGCGGTCAAGTTTTATTTCTCATTTAGTGTTTGTACATTGTTGGAGCACATGTAGCGTTGTGGTTAAAAGTGCCCTGCGATGCAAATGGCCATTGGTTCTCTTCGCATCCTAGGCTAATCTAGCTCGCTTTCGACCAGAAATTGGCAACTTAGTACCATAATTGTTTGGGAGCACATCATCTCTACAACGCTACGTATGGAGTCGAATGCATGGTATATCCCCAAGTGATTGATCACTGCCAGACGCTTCACCAATTTTTTTCCCTTAATAGCCTACCAAAAATACATTTCTCTGAATATCATTTTGACTAAAGTGCAAAGTACCCACCAAAAGTGATATCATACAAGCAAAATGATGCGAAATGATGGGGAAACCAGAATTTTATCGAAGAATTCCGGCATTCAAGGTAATATTTTAGTAAGATATCGATGGACAGAGTTTGAATAGGCACTTTCGACTTAGGGAAAACCTCAACCCTGAAACAAATCTTCAAGCGTATTCTCTACATAAATCAACTTCTTGTTACAAAAAATATTCACGAGCAATAAATAACTTTCAGAAACAACTCTTCATCTAGTTTGACGCTAATCAGAATCTTATGCGTATTCCACAGATTTTCGCCGACTGTCACTGACGACTATGTTTGCTCTGCCTGCTAATGAATACATATCGTATGCATGGGCGCAGCACAAATCGCGGTATAAAGCTATAACCATGATTTTGGATTATCGTCATCTTTTTGACGGTCATCAAGTCACTCAGACAACACACAGCGTCCACCATACCGGTTTCCTGAACCGAAGACACGTCGACGCCGTCGTGTGGCGTTTTGACGGCGAGAGAACGCGTGCCGTGACGACGCACGGCGACGATCTGCTTCGCAGGTCAGCCACGCCCCGCCAAAGGCGGATTCGTCAAACATGCGATGCTGGATCACTTTCACCTACATGTATGTGAGGTTCATCGTCCTCTTAATAGTTAGTCATACACCACATTGTCATCCACTGTTACTGACGACTGGGTAGTGTCCCAAAAATCACGCACCTCTATCATCTATCATTCTCCGTGCCCCTTTTGCCGTTCTCGAAACGCCCTTACTATTTTATTTACAGGAATCCACTTTAGATATCGTGTTGAGCTAAACACCTGATTCGGTTCGTTGTCTCGAACCCGTCACAAACGAAGGTCCTCGAATTTGAATGTGGGTTAGGCTGCCACTTCTGGACTACTTCTTCTCGAACGTAGTTGAATACTGGTTAAATTGATCTTCACTGGGATCCACGGATAGCCCTGATAAAGTGTACCTAGCCGAACACCAAGGAGAGTACCTGACTAATCGGATTACAGAGAGTTCTTTCTAGACAAGTTTAATTTCACTTTGCCGACCCCGGCCAGATTAGAGGTCTGTGGTGAGGTCGGACCAATAACCATGCTACAATTGTACGACACCCCCTAAGCTCTGCGTTTCCCGTACCCCATGACACCTCCGCTTAGGAAAATTACGTAGTATCGACGCCTTTCATTACACAGCATTTATCTTCTGCACAGTCGTATCAATATCGGTTTGCTCTAAAAATAGCATATCTTTTCTAAGTTTAATCGTCCTACTGCCAGCCTGTCTTTGTATTCTAGTCGTCTCATGCTAATTTCAAGCACTATACAACAATTCAGTATCATCGTGAACCATTCTCGTTAATATCGTTGGATCTCCGAACCGATTTTTTCATGTTCTCGTTTCAGATATATTTCTGTGATCAACGTTCCCGCTGCAGAGCACGCCTTCCGGCAGTTATGAGATCGATATGGTTTGTTTTTTGCCCTTGCATTCCAGCTTCTTTTTCACAATAATTCCTTACCACAAGATTACTTCTGTATTGTTGAAAAACAGGGCACGAGAAAATAGTGGGTAGGGATGCCATGCACTACAAACAGGACTGGTCGCCGGTCCGATCTCGCGCCCCGAGCTCACCAAGCCATCCATACGTCTGAGCTCGGCGGTAGGGTACTTGACTTATTCGGTAGAATAAAAGCACTAACTGGATTCATCGATAGCTCTCAGCAGTCGTCGTATGAACATGCATTCAATCTTTTTATGCCCAATGAAGTCGAATACAAGGTGCTTCCTTCCAAGATTGGTCAACGCCTAACGCTTTATTTTTTATTGTTGTTAAAGAAAAAATAAAGTAGTTGAGGTATTGTATTTTACGTGGGAAAATTTTCCACGAAGGGGAATTGATAATGATTCGGGTAAATTAGAACGAACGGTGAAAGTTGGTGAATTTCGGTTACGAGGTCATCGGTAGCGGTTCTCAACGCGTGAGATAACACTAAGAGAAAAGTATCACCATATCATTAGATAAACCTGAACCAGTTCCTCCTTTCACTAAACAAGATAACCTTTCACTATTTTTTAGACGACCGCGTGTGACGAAGATCACGAAATCTTTCATATTTCTTGCACTGCACGTTAATCTTGGTATGAGGTATTCTATTAGGCCGTTCGTATACTTAGCTACTTTTTAAAATAACCCGACATCGTATATTCTATGGATTCAAGCACTTCTTCCATTCGATTTGTTTCCAAGCATCCATCTTTCACGAAGATCTCCGGATTTTCTTATGGCTTCAGCCGCTGCTTGAGGATTTTCGTATTCTTTGTAAACGTCGTTGAATCCTCTGGTAGAGTGGGTAGTCCTCAGAATCCTAGGACAGCCATGCTAGGGCACTCCCAGGTCTTCGCCATATGCAGTTGTCAGCCTTTGCAGACAAGAGCTAATTCTTCCGAAACAATAGAGACAGGAGGCTCGGTTAGCCCGAATACTTATTTAATATGCCTTTTCGACCAAATCCTACTGGTGTTAAGGTTTGGTAAATGCTTACGAATCCCATAGAATATTGATCTATGGGCTTTGTTATTGAACTGATTTTCTGTTAATTGGTAACAAAGTAGTAGAATCTAAATAAGCTTAATAAGCTACTATGGAATTTGACTAAGTGTAGATCGGATCAAAAATATGAATACCGATTGCTAATAAACCGTAAACGAAATTTTTTCGAGACCAGAGTGTACCTTCCTCCTTGAATTTTTTTTTGCTACCTTTACAATTTTCTTTCTACATCTACAATTTATTTGTCATTGACGGCACTTCATTCAATTTTCTAATGTCATTCACTTATAGAGGACCTCTTCTTTTCAGGATATTCGTATTCGTCAATTTGTTAATGACGTCAGTTTCCTCATTTCCTCTATTCGACCGTTTTTCGTTAACGAAAGGCACAGTAAAAACATCAACAGCAGATGTCACTCATCATCAACATAGAAAGGTACTGACTATACTGACTAATGTTGTGTGGAAACTGACGGATTAAGTATGAAGAGCTCGCCGATAAAAAGTGATGAAAATGAAAAACTAAAATCAACTATGTTGCGTAGAACAGACATAGAACCTTTAGATGTAAGCCCACTAGCAGGACAACGTATGTTAACCTAACCAAAAAAGGAAGAAAGCAGAGAAAAATGACCATATCGCAGCTATTGGCAGAAAATACTCAGAGGTATGAAAAAGAAGTTTTGAGAAAAGAACAGAAATGTACGTTTCTGTCCACCTTTTATATGCCCATACACAAGCATCCCTCTGTTTCTGGCGTTATACGAGTTGTTTCGCATGACGTTTGCATTACTTTGAGTCCATTTACCACCCATTTAAGCTGAGGCTACAGTCAAAATCACAATGCATAATTTTTTTTTACCTATTTCCTATTTTATTTTCATGGCCGGCTAATATGTGGAAATAACCACAAAATCGAATCTGGCTTGAGGTCCGAGTTTTGGCCTTATTGTGGTTGTATTTGACATAATATCCTGCCGTGAAAAAATGATAGGGAGTATATAAAAAGTTATATGGTTCATCCACCAAAATGGCTTCTCCTGTACCACCTGTCTTTCTGCAGATCAGCAGGTCGCTCAAGCGGGCGCGAACAGAGTCCTCACTTGTCCTTGTCGCGTGCCAGAGTAGCCCATTGGCACCTGGTCGTCACTCAAAAAATGGTTGACTACCCTATTATGGCATAAAAATAAAGAACTCGCTACAAAAAAGTATGAAACTTTTTGTGCCTCTTAGACAACTGAACCCCACTGAGTTGCGAGTTAATCGATTATTAAGAGAAGTATAGCGGATACAGGTGATAGATAGTCTCATTAAGAATCCAGGAACAATCAAACATAATCGTTCGCTCTAACTTCTTTGTCAGTTCGTTATTATCTTATCCACAGCTGATCTATTTGATCAACCTGACAGCCAGTTCTTTTTTTTTTTTTTTTAGAACGGTTAGTACCTAAACCTATGAAAGAACGTGTTCGTGGGAAAAAAGTGATACAGACAGAAATAGAGAACAGTTATTAGAGTTATATACTAAAGAAAAGACAACCAACACAAGTAACCGAGTAATTTTGCAGCACCACTATCGTCATAAGCATCGACGACGCAGTCTGGCTTCGAAAGAGAGAATAAGAATTGGACGAGACAAGAACGTCCTGCTAATGAAACCCTTCTGGCCGTGGCCATGAGATGTCCAGAGATCGACCGACACTAACAAGATGACAACGTCACTGGAAAACGATGAAGCGAAAACTAAAGTCCAACACAGAATACTGATAATTCTGAAGAAGCTCTGAAACTTTGTGTAGCTGTATTTCACTAACGTGTTCAACTCACCACCGTACACAACTGATCTCTTACATCCGGACAAATGTCGATATGAATTGAATTGGTGACGTTAAATTGACCAAATACTAGATGAAAATAGAATATGAACTGGTTACGCTTTCTCTTTTAAGATAATTGTCATTGGCTTCAAAAAAAAAGAACCAATCAAGCCGTCTCACCGGTCCCAACTGTCTACAAATAGTGGATATTAAACAGCTCACATTTCATTGATCTCATGTAATAAGGACGTTTATTACTTAGGCCTAGGTAGTAATTAATACAAATTAAAGAAATGATTGCTAGATGTATTAACTTTTCCATTGTTAATAAAAGTATCTTCATTTGAATCCCACGATTTTATTACATAAAAAGTCCGTTTCTAGTGATGTACCGGCGGTTTTGTTATCAGATTCTAATAATCAATCACTAACGTAGTGAGAAATTTAAGAAGGCTCTTAATACAGTTCAATACCTACCATAGATAGGTGTAAGCGCGTGTGTGGCGCAGTGGTCGGAGGCGTTCTGCAACACACACGTGTCGATCCCCCTTCACATAACCCACCAAGCCTTCCATCCCTCCAGGGTACCAGACTTGTCTGTGAGGATAGCAGCACTGGTTCGATATATCGACAGGCCACCGCGAGTCATTGTAAATGGCAGATATACATCCAATCACCTCCAAACGATGCTTAATGAAGTCGAATGCGTGGCTCATCCGTCAGAGATTGATCAACGCCGAGAAATGGGAAAGTAGAATAAAATCGGATAGAAGATGGAAACTCACAACAAACGGTTAAAGGCGGTTGTCCTAACGTATACGAGTTGTCAGACAAGTTGACGTGTGCCAACTCTGTTCTCTTCCGTGTGATACGGTAGTATGCTGTGTTGCTGTATGTCATTGCAGTAGACTTCCTCATATTCTCAACCGTAGAGTTCGTCCGAAGCCTTTACAAATGTTCCTTCCTAAAACAAAGAGAATCTTAACAAGATGTTTCAGTCTGCAAATTGTGTACTATGAACAGAATTCAAAATGACGCACTATAAGGTATGTCCAGAAGAAATCAATCTATATAGATTATTCCTACATCAAGGTTATATAGAACTTGTGATCTCAACAGACTAACGTTCATAGAAATTTTCTCAGAACCAGAATAAGAACAAGGGCAAAAAATGAAGGATAACAAAAAAGCTGGAAGAGGAATAGAATGAGTATGGTGCAGAAGTCTATGTTGATGCGTGAAAAACACGATTCTGAATTCAGTTCTTGTGCGTTTACAACGAAGGAAGACATCCCCCTCTTTCTCACCGCGTTCTTAATGCAGGTTATTTCTTCGCTACTACGGATTTTCAACAGTATTTTACCTATTTTGTCTTTATGAGTAGAAATATTAGATCAGTACTACTACAACTTTCAGTTAAACCAACCCTGCATTTGGTGTAGATGACCCCCATCCAGTAATCAGACTCTACAACTCTGATATTTCAGGCCTAAAAGAATAGTGGATACTTCAGTGGTCCGTCCCTACATGTTGTGAAGTTCTTAGCAGTACTTCCATTCGTTTCGTCGTCTTCTTGCAGCATCGCATTCACGCCGGTGAGCCGTTGCCAATGGTGGAGTGATTGCGCGAATGAATTATGTAACACAAAAAATTTGATCAAGAATTGGAATCCAGAACTTCCTGAAAGAAGAGTTTTCGATTGACGGTACTCAACACTCATACCCTATATCCGATCGTTGGTCTCAAAAAGTGAAGCATTATTAATATCCTAAAACACACACACCGCCATAACGAACGAGCATCACGTGGCCATCGACTCGGATCAACGCGCCTTTGATGAAAGCGAAAGCGGAGAAACTTTAGCCAAGCAAAAGTTTTTCCTTAACACTAACTTCATGTTAGCTCAATCGTATAGATACTATTCATTACAGTTACCGCGGTTTAATGAAAGTGGGCTTTTAAAATATTGCCATGTGGGCCGGCAAACAAAACACCGACTACTACAAGACGTATTGTCTCCCAAAAAGCAGATCATACTGGATGGCGGGGAGCAACCAGCATCCGTCCTATATAAGAGAGCACTGTAGAGTGAAGTTCCTCACTCAAGCGTTCTGCTTATACTGCATTCGACTTGGTGCGACAACGACCAGCTTTGGACCATCGACTCGGATCAACGAGGCTCTGAAGAAGACGTAGACGTCGAGAGTTAGCCAAACAAAAGTTTTTTTATAGCACCCTCGTGTTAGCTTAATCGTATGGAAGATTACTGAACCATGACTAATTTCCACATCAGAGCTTTTGTCGCCGTTGTGCGGAAACTTCACACGAAATCGGACCATCACCTTCTGATTTGGAGGCAGGATCCTACTTTTTCGCAAAGGAATAGGGTAGGCCCTAAAGTTCAAGAACAGAATTCCAAAACCACCGTAAATAGAGACTTCCTCATAGCTTTAGCTGACTTTTGGGAAGGTACTGTTATTGACAACATCGGTGAGGAAATCGAATGGCTTATGTTACCATTCACTCCAGCGCTGAGAACTCGTGAGTTTGAGACTCGCCAAGAGATTTCTGTCCGGGAACACTGGATCTAATATGGCAGCGTTCAATCACATGAGATGACTGCAATAATCAATTTTTGATTCGCACGAAAATTTTAAGAACAGAAGAATAGCAACACCGGTTGATGCAGAAGGGTTTTGAAGAAAATCTGCGACGCCAATCGAAACCTTGCCGATTACAAGGCCAAGATAATCGCATTCCGATGCTCAGAAGGAACTATTGCGGCTTCCAGAAAGGCAATGGGAAAAAAGTCTTCGAAAGTTTTTTACTACGATCTATTCAACATACATATCCACCTGCATCGGTATCAAATCAGTGAGGGTTTATTGTCCCAAACCTGTCTCCTTCGAAGTCGTACGTCTTATCTCACCGTTGAAGAACTGCATATTATATCAGATCCGAGCATTTAGAAAACACCAACATTTATCATCAATACGTTGCTTCGGCACCTTTTCATTCGATACACGTTAGATTTCAAGGTTCCGAATCAGTGGAAACGAACAGGACCCCACTTTTTGCATAGAAGATAAGACCTACATGAATTCCGAAATTATCGCCCAGTTTGCTTAGCGTTTCTATTCTGCACTCTTCACTCGAGTAATCCTCAGCAGAACTAACAGAATATTGGACAAAGGATTGTTGCACGAGGAAGCAACGTTTGAGGGTCCGTTACAATATAGTACATCCATAAGAACACGAGTACAACAAACAGCTGCATCGACTTGAAAAACACTTCCTAACTGACACAGAAACAGTCATAGACGATTTTAAGGGTCATGGTTGCCTTCCTCAGTAAATAAAGATCATTCAAGAGCAATGTAATAACTTCACAACCAGAACCTCAAACTTCTACAATGGTACTAACATTGATAAGAAGAGGTGAATCTAATAAAGTGGTACCATCTCTCTAAATCCATTTAAAGTCATTTCCCAGAACATTACGCGAAAACTGGAATTAGATAACATGGGAATGAAAGCCGATAGTCGGCAATTACAGGATTTCAGCTTTGCTGATGATATCGTTCTTATAACACCAAACGCCAGCCAGGCAGAACGAATGGTAGCCGACTTTGATAACGCTTGTGAAGGGTTTGGTTATTTGACTAAATATCACAAAAACGACCAGAATGAATATCTCTGAATACTCCAAATACATCTAGCTACGCCGGGAAGTCAACATGATGGACGACTTAACTCCAGAGTTGAGTAAGAGGGAGCGAGCGACTCTGGGAGCTACCAGGAGCATCGACGATATACTGAAGAGAACAAAGAATCCCCGACTCCGTGACCGCTTTTCGACTCGATGAATCTTCCTGCTTTAATGTGAGCTTTTGGAAAGCTGCTCTCTACGCAAGCAGGACCAATGATCACTCCCTATTATCGCACGCACAGTCGAGACGACGACACTGAGAGTACCCCGTACCACGCAAGTGAGACAACAGTTCTGACATTCCGAGCTAGGTCAACGACCAAAGATCAGAGGCGAAGTTGTGCCCACCATAATATCGAAAATCAGGTGTCCGTGACATGTGATGCGTCTTAACGACACCTGGAGAACAGCAACTGTTAGGAAGTGGATCTTAAGGAAAATAAAGTATCCAACAGGAACACCACCAACCCGATGGACAAAATTCTTCACAAACATCCTAGAAAGAAAAATATGCTTGACGAATTCCAAAGTCGTGCAGAACCTACTACACTAATACTGTACGCCACACACGACAATGAGAATTTACTGGAGAGCACTCGACCCACTTAATCCCACTCAACAGACGACACAACAGTTAAAGGAAATACCCACTCTCCTCATTTCTGTCCCTGAAGAGGATGTTCCTGAGTGCAGAACTGTGAACGACGTGGACGAGTTCATCCAGAGCACAGCAGCAAACAAATGATAAACATTTGAGCTCAGTGAAGCAGAGAAGGTAGAATTCTCATGAGTGCAATCGAGTTATAAAAAAGCAGGGCAAATTTATTACAACACCAACGAAGGTAGGCATAAACAATAAAAACTATGGGGTCTTAAGTGTAGATAGAATAACTGATATATTTACACCACAAAAAAGGAAAAGATACAATGGAAAACAGAAGCTGTATTCACTTGAGATCACATGTAGTGTCACTTTTACACAAAACTAACAATTGCTATGAGTTAATAACCTATTTGTCTTGTAATGTACAAACAAAAAAGGGCTAAAAATCCTCAGTAAACGTTAATACATTCCATCGTCTCCTCCAGCACGTGCCAAAGACTGGGCCGTCTGAAATCGTAAAGACAAATATGTGAAGAAAGCGAGCTAATCGATTAAAAAAGGCCTAAAATAGTAAAAAAAAATAAACGTATATTGAAGGAAAAAATATGAAAGTGCCACGAAATGAAATAGGTACAAAACTTACTAACCTTCGTATTTATGCCAGCCAACTTTGGACAATTTGTGATCCTGTGACCAAGACCAGAGCAATAAGCGCAACCCTAGAAAAGAATTATTACATTGACACAATTAGTTAAAATGCCATTGTTTTCTTGAACAGCAAAACGGATGTTGTTGCGTTCTTTTTTTTTCTTCAAAAAGCTGACGTTTCGGTGGATTTCAGCATCTTTAGCTCCACTTTCTATGAGTCTTCCACTGAGTACTTCACGTGAAGAGCAATCGCACAGGGTTCACATTAGAGGGCTAGGCCCCCGCAAAGTAAATCCATGTGAACTGTGCGCGATTGGTTTCACGTGACACACTCAGTGGAAGACTCATAGAAAGCAGCTCTGAAGTAGGCAAAATCCGCCAAACGTCAGTTTTTTTTGTGAAAAAAGAACAAAGTGACAACTCAGTGTTTGCCTATCACGAAAACAGTGGGATATTTGACCAACGCCAAGGTTAGTAGAGAGTTGGTCTTTGGATTTACAATTTATTAAGTAAAAATCATAGAGTAGTTTTAGTGTAGCTAACGACTTAGGTTAACCGCTGATCACGGAACAAAAGTAGTCCCTTTGACAACTCAGAACATAAGTGTTCATTCTCGATGGAGTAGAAGGTTCCGCTCTCGTTGAAGACCAAAGCAACAGGTATCTCATTACAGCTATACATTACCTTGTCATCCACATTTCCTGTTGGTGGTTCTTCCACATCACCCGCAAGGTCGCGGAGGAATGCAGGTAATTCTTGGCCGGCTTCCACAAGCAATTGCTTCAAATCTTGCATTACCGATAAATCTAAAGATCGCTTTCAGTAACTCGGTCACAAGAACATTACAAAAACAAAGTCATCATCGCAATTTGATCATGAATAATAACCGCATACAAACCAGCTTTTCTATTAATGAACGTCGTCGCCATTCCACGTTTACCCGAACGACCGGTACGACCAATTCGATGGACTAAAGTGAACAAATATTAAACGAAACAAACAGTACAATTCATCCGAACAGCAAAACAGATCGATTTTCAGGTTTAATTACAAGTGATAACCACCCTCGCTGATACATAAAGGACGAAAAAAGCGATTTCCTTGAACGACGTTCATGCTCTCGTATATAGCTAGGAAAGGAGCTGAGTTGACCCCCTGTTCCTTCGATTTACTCGATGGTTAACAAGTTTGTGATACAGATGAAAAGCCAACTGTGTAATCAGCCCAACGCATGAGAACATCATTTAATCGCCCCTGGATTTTGTACCTCTTGGATAGACATGTGGCTCAAACAATGCATTGGTGGGAGGTCTAAATCCTAGACACCCAGTTTTTTGAAATGTTGTCTTACCACAGACCAAGTACGACTGGTACACATACCGTCGCAAATTTGGTGATTCAATCGCTCTTATCGCTGTTAAGATGAAACACTCAATGAAACCCTAACCGTGTTCGTACTCCAACCAAGCTACTTGCATGAAAAAAATAAACACAAATAATGCTTACCGTAATTTTCGATGTCTTCGGGCATGTCGTAGTTAATCACATGTTCAATACCCTGGAAAGAAACTTGGATAGAGGTGTACAATAAGAAGGACCGTACCAGAGGTTTTTTCTTTTACTAGAGAGATGAGCTACCACCTTCTGAAGAGCTTCCATGTATTTCGTCGTTTTGAAATATCTAAGCCACATTGTGAGGGAAAAGATAAAGCATTCGGAGTAGATTCTGATGGATGCGCCATGCCTTCGACTTCACTTAGCATCGTTAGACGTCATTAAATGCATACCTGGACCATAAAATGACTCGTAGTGGCCTAGCGATCCATCAAGTCAACACTACTATCCTTTTAAACAAGTTTGGTACCAATTTACCGAATCTGGATGGATAGAAGCCCTGGTTAGCTTGGGTGTGGGATCGAACCAACGACCACGTATGTATTGCAAGGTCACTCTAGCCACAGCGTTACAAGAGCTCGTAAGCAGTACCATACCTCACAAAATACGAGTACAAACCAAATGTAAGATAGAAATTCTAACATTTTGTGATGATTTTTTATGATGCCCTTGTAACCGACTTCTCAGCAAAATACGAAAGCCGGCTTTCATATGGATTGGAAAGGGAAAAAAATAAATCATAAGTCGAACAAATGGAATTTTTTAGAAGTTATTATTCTCCCTTAACTCCTCATAATTACAAATCGACAAGCTGATTAACATTCATGAAAATTACAAAACACAAAGAAGAACAAAAGAGTGCTTAGGTATGTGTATGCGCCATAAGATCTTCGATGGGAAGGTCTACTTAAAAAAATCACCTGGAAATCAAGACCCTTTGAAGCGACATCAGTCGCAACAAGCACATCCTTTTGACCGTGTCGAAATTCATCAATTCCAATATGTCTATCACGTTGCTCTGAAAAGCATTTAAAAAGCAAAACAACGTAGAAGCAGAATGGAAAGCTCTGAATAAGTCCCATTGGAAAGTGAAAGGTCAATTTTTCAAAATTTATAAACGTTGCAGGTCGCCGCTTACCTTTTCCACCATGAATTGAAGCAACTTCCACACCTTTCACAAGCAGATATTCATATATATTGTCTACATCCACTTTCTTTTCAGCAAATATCAAGACCCTGAAAAGAGAAAGAGTAATGCGCGTTTGACTCCACAACTTTGAAGATATTAATAAACTAGGACAGAACAAATTTTGTAGCATTTTGCACCACCCACATTATAACTATGCCGTTCTTTAACAGTTACGCACTCTTACTCATATGGTTTATTCACCTACGTGGATACTTGGATGGCCCGTCCTCAATGGTTGTGCGGACCCCAGCACAATTTCCATTTTTCGGGGATTTGCCGGTTAAACCGTTGTGGTTTCCTGGAATCCGGAGGTCAGCCTGGCCAAAATCTGCCCCCAGGCCGTCACTACCACAGGCAGTCGCAGCCCTTCTGGGGATCAGAGGGAATTTGCCACTATGCGACTTTGATACCAGGACGGTGGCGCTTCCTGGTATTGGTTTACCCTTAGCTAGGCTTCCTGATGGAAACGCCGGACTCCTCAGCTTGGGAGACCCTGCCGGGGGACGAATCTCCCCGCCGTACATCGCAGCCCGACACCCAGGAACACCTCCCAGCCACGATGAGGCGGTAAACCGCTGGAAGGTTTGTGTATTTATTGCGATAAATTACTATTTAGCACTAATATGAATTCAGTGTGTAGGTGAAGAAAGGTTGTTAGTAGTTTTAGAAATCACACAATGGGTGATAAAATAACTCCATAGTCTACCACCTTTACTTATTTAGTGCACCACACAAGTTCGTTAGCACTTAGCAAGCGACATTACCATTGACAATTTACGAAGGCCTGTACCTAGGCCGTAGCTATCTATTCTAAGAATATAAAAAGTGGAATCACTCACTTTGGTGGTGTCTTCTGAAGGCAGTCCAATACTCTTGTGAGTTTATCCTCCGTCCTTACGTACTCGATTTCTTGCAGAACATTTAGTGATGCAGCTCCAGCACGACCAACATTCACAACCTGTGCAAGGCAATATGTTTAATTTTTATAAAAGTGGAAAAACACTTCATGATTTATACATTCATATCAGCACTGCCAAAATCCGTAAGGACAACATTTCAGTTTAGGGAAGAAAAACAATATTTCCAGAAAATCGTACCACTGGCCGAACAAGGGCAGATTTGGCAAAATTTTGAATCTTCTTTGGCATGGTGGCCGAAAAGAGAAGAGTTTGTCGTTGGGCCTTGAAAAACGCAAAAATCGATTTCAGTTCGTCTTCGAATCCCATATCCAACATTCTGTCGGCTTCATCGAGCACAAGATAACGACAAACCTGGGACACAAACAGGATTGGCGGGAGGACAATACGAGAAAATGCTCATTCGAATAGTGAACAACACATGGATATTCCTGATGAGTTAAAAGTAGTTCTTTAATTTGTTATATAATTATATAACAATTATAACAAGTATAATTAAAAGGACTAGAGCATCTCTGACAACACGTATATGGAAGATAGTGAAGATGAAGTCTACAACGCTAAACAAGTAATTGAAAATGGATGTCCCTCCAAGGGAAAACTGGTTTCAAAAATTATTTTCTTGAGAAAAGACTAGTGGGAATGCCAAAGTCTACCCTCTATTCATTACCGGAATACTTATGTTTACCAGATGACGTCCAAAAAAACGAAATCAACCGCACCTCAAGGTTGAAAATCTTCTTTGTAAGCATGTCGGAAAGTCGACCTGGTGTAGCAACGCACACATGAACTCCGCTGAAAAATTGGAAGTACAAAGCGATGCAACCATGTTGAAGAAGAAAGAATTTAGAATTGAAAAATAATGTAAGTCAAGACTACTGGAACAATGTTCGAAACTCATCCATATAAACAACATCCAGCTTTCCAAAAATACTTATTCGGTAACAAAATGCACAGAAATTTAAAGCAAGATCTGATCTGACATTTAGTCTCAACATAAGTTTAGAACACCAAATTCCTTTCATTTAGCGTGATACACAACACTCCTAACACCACTCAGACAGGGATCCGATAACGCTAGGCGAACTACCATAACTCAGTTTCAGTTACGTGAAAGTTCCGGAGGCATACGTTAGGTAAGTAATCTCAGTGCAGTTTAAGAGGTGGTCGTGGAATCGAAATAAGCCATTCACCAGATTGAACTCCCTGTGCGGATTTCTATTAGCAAGAAACTCGCCTCTCACTAACACCGCTTTTTGAACAGATCCGACGTTTCACCGATTACTTTACATGCACGGTGCAAATATACCAGTCCTCAACCCGCATATATAATTTTTGATATTAGAACAAGGTCACCAAAAAGACGAATACGGTATTGATTCGTGCTATAAACTGTAACCTCTGTCCTTTCACATCCCAGTTTTCGAATGGCGTCCATACGGTAACGCTGAATGATTTCGGAAATATGCTATCGCTTCGTCGAGCCACTGTCACTACGTTGATGATGTTATAGCAGAATAGAGAAATTCTGGATTCCAGCAGCCATATAACTTAAGAAGAATTCTTATCTTGTAGTAACTAGGAAGCCTCTGACTATCGTAGGCCGCCTCGACCATCTCACTCCTAACAAAAATTTTTATAACACAAAAGACCGACTTTCTAGAAACCGCATAGATAGTTGGTATATTTATTTATATGATCTTATAAACCGATCTTCTTTAGCTGATGCAAGGTCGGTATAGGTCTTCGTTATCGTTGTCGTTGTTGTTGGTGTTGTTGGTCGATGGCTGACGTTTCGGCGATTTCGCCTTCCTCAGAGCCGTGATGTTACGAGTGGGAAACAACAACGACAACGACAATGAAGACCTATACCAACCTCGCATCAGCTAAAGAAGATCAGTTTATACGTTCATATAAGTGAATAAAAAAATTTTATATTTAAAAAATCACTGTATCATAAGAAGAACCGTAACTCTGGCGTTACAATGACCACATCTTCGCATGAAAAAAAATTCACAAAATTTTAGAGCTGTCCTAAGCAGCTCCTGGCAGTGAAAACAGAATAAGATTAACAATGAACTGCTACTAAACTCTGACGCCATTTATGTCCACTGCAGCATAAAAATATGCCGACAATTTTTCAACCTGCTTCAGAAAATAGTAAGCTCATAACAGACTAAGTGACTGAATATTACTTTAAGAAAAAGTGGAAAAATCATCATCTCAAAGTGCCTATGGATGATTTATTTCTTCAACGGATTAAATGGCAAACCACAAAGTGCTTGTCGTTGATCAATCCTTTAGGAATACGCATAAATTCCACTTGAATAAGGAACGACGAGATAACGCATACAGATCGACGAGACGGCTCAATTCATACGTAGCCCACACAATTTCTTGCAATGACTATCCGATGAATCAAATTGGTGTTTTGGTCCTCCCACACAAGTTTGGTACCAATGCATTGACCCCGGTGGGATACATGGTTTGGTTAGTATAGGGACGAAAGATAGCTCTACATATACTTCAGGGCATTTTATAACCGTTATTTAGATGCAGTCCTATGAGATTCGATAAGTTTTTAAATATCATTCTAGTTGCCCTCAAAGTCAACAAAGACAATTCCTCGAAACAAAGTCACACAACATCCTTGACTTCTACGCCAAACAGATCTTCAAAAAATGAATTCCAAATTACGATATTCGTGAGAGTACTTTTTATCTTCACTTTCCTTTGTACTGAAATCTATGAAAACAAAACCGAATGTCATTGCAAAGAAGTTCGCCATTCATGACTTCGGCTTAGAGTAGTAAAACACTTACTCCTTGAAAACTTGTGCTTGCTCACGAACGGGCACACCTCCAATGCAGAGTCCAGCTCGTATTTTGGGCATTTTGGTATCAAGTTCAACCCATTGTAATATATCCACGATTACATCATGAATTTGCCTAGCCAGCTCGCGCTATAAGAAGTAAATAAAGTTTTCTCACAACAACACCGAAGTGGACGTTGAGAACAACTGTTAATAACAGCACAAATAGTCATTTACGAGCTTCAGACGAATATACGTAATGTGATGGATGATTCGTTACGCTTTGTAAGGACTAGTGGAACTATAACTTACTGTAACCGTACTCATTAGTACAACGAGTGGGCAATAATTTTATGACGACCCTATCTCAATCCCACACAGGAATCTCCTCTATTTCTATCCGTTCCCAAGATTCCTCAGACCACCGAAATGGAACTAGTGAAATCAATGCTACGAGAACCGACGACTTCGGACAATTCGACCCCACTTTATGGAGTAAAGAAAAAAGTTGGAAGAAAATAAAAGGGCATAATCAAAAATTCAAGCACGAGCAAAAAAAATTTTGACAAGAGAAGCGCACCGATGGTACAATTATCAAGGCATATGGTCCTTCGCCTCGTTCGAAAGGCAGCATATACTCTTGTTCCAGACAGAACATAATAAGTGGCAAAGCAAAAGTCAGCGTCTTTCCAGAACCAGTAGAAGCAATACCGATCATATCACGACCAGAGAGTGCAACTGGGATCCCCTGAATCTGGATAGCAGTTGGGATGTGAATATTATTATGTTTCAGTGCAATCAGAACGGACTTTGGGAATTTCATCTCCTTAAAGTAATACACTAAGGTGTGAAGTTGAAATCTAATTGAGCAAAGATATGCGCAAGCAATACTTCGCCTGCAATATGAGAAAAATCACCGGAAACTAGAACACCCTCAAGCCATTAATGTTTCATGTAAACATGGTCTTCTAAGTGGAAAAAAGCTGCCTTCATTAATCTCTGAGACAGGTGTGTGGGCGACATAGTAACACAAAAACGGATTACATAGTTTAAACACAACAAACAAAAAGTACCAACCAGAAAACT
This sequence comes from Angiostrongylus vasorum, assembly GCA_018806985.1. Lineage (NCBI taxonomy): Eukaryota > Metazoa > Nematoda > Chromadorea > Rhabditida > Metastrongylidae > Angiostrongylus > Angiostrongylus vasorum. The sequence goes on from JADANN010000383.1 coordinate 207,980, forward strand.
TCCAATAGGTGGTGGACAGTCGATCCCATCAACAACTATTCCTCTTCTTTTCCTATATGTTTCGAAATCCTCTTCTGTCTGATTTCGTATATGAAAAGGTGGACGCCAACTAAAAATTGATTGAAGAGACATAAACCTTCTGCTTTAAATTTGAAAAAGCACGGCAAAAACCAACAACACGTATAGACCAACAAAGACTATACTTTAGAAGTTGTGGACTCAAGACATAACGAGAAAGTGATGTTTACTCCAGCAGAAGACATAAAGGATAAAAGCTCTCGGCGTTGAGGGATCCCCTGAGGGATGCTCTACGCATTCGACTTCATTAAACATCGTTTGGAGGTGATTGAATGCATATCTGGACTTTTCAATGACTCATGGTGGCCCTAGCGATATATCGAGACAGTGCTGCTACCATGCTAGACAAGTCTGGTACCAATTTGCGGACCCTGGCGAGATGGAAGCCTTCGTGAGCTTTGGGCATGGGGATCGATCTCAGGTGTATTGCAGTGCGCCTCCGACCACTGCGCTACACACAAGAAACATAAGTGTGAAAATGCAGCTATACGACTAACTTTTTTGTAGATTAGCCATTGATCAACTCACAGTAACTTACGATGTTCGAAATGATTCAGTGTACTGTACACCCTGTGCAATCTCTACAGCCGCATGTAGGGCGCTGTTTTGTGTTACGCTCTCCAGTAGACTCTGCTCTTCCAACCTCTGCCTTTCCCGTGGATCGATTTCTGAGAAGAATATGATAAAGAAACTAAAGAAAGTGGATGAATGCATCTCACTGGAACTCACCTGCATCTTTTTCTTTCAGCTCAGCATGCTTTTCTAACAGCGTTTTCTTCGATTCTTCCGATTTTTTCTCTTGTTCCTGTTTTCGTCTCTTCGCTGCGAGCTCCTCTTCTTGTTGTGCTGACGAAGGAGCGAGGACGTGTTTGAGCAAGGCCCGTCGATGTAACTTTAAACAATATGTTGTAGTCAGAAGTAATATCAGTACTGTCAATCCAGGGATAGTCGTTCACGATGAGACTTCCAGTACTCGAATTAAACAATTTCAAAAGGACTGACAGAAACACCTGGGGTTATGAAAATCATGTTTGCTAACCAAAAAAGAAACTGGGAGGAAGAGACGGTCACCTTTTCCTTGCGACGTTGAGCAGCAGACAGAAACAACTCATCGGCCAGGTGTTCTTCGTCAGATGAAAGATTCATACCATCCCTTTTCTGCTGCTGCTCTTCAAGTAAAATCTGACGTCTTCTTTGCTCATATTTCTGCTTCATTGCCTCCACGTCATCGTTCGAGGTATTCTCTGATTGAACCATCTGAATAGACTCGTACTAAGGGATCCAAAAGGGGAAATTCCACTTTCAAAATCGGACGAAGAACCTTAACACTTATTAAAAATGTCTATGATATGCCATAGGAAATGAAACACTAAGACCACAAAGTTTTTTTTCGCAATTTTACACCCACGGAAAACTACAGAATTGGTCATCAATGTTTACATGATTGAAATTTACTATGACCATTCTTCTGTGGATGACAAATCACCGAAGTAATTTCTGATACCGGCGGCTTTTTCTTTTTCCGTGTTCTTGCAGAAACTATGTTTTCTTGGGATTGACAGCTAAAGAATATGGTCTGTTGAGTGCATAAGATGATGGCATAACTACATTAGAAACCTCTAGCTTTTCCACCAATACAAACCATCTGTCCTATCTGCTCCATCTCCATCATCCGAGAACCGTTTTGTAAATGTGTTTTCAAAACTAAAGCAAAAAGAGCCTACTGATTTTTAAATAGGTTGCCAATTGAAGACGTTTCTTACGGCGTTATTATTTTCCACGTTCGTGTGACCTAGTTGGATGAATCACCCAGCTTATGCTGGATCTGAAGAGACCTGGACCAAAAGTTTCCCATCAGCACAATCAGACTTAAGTTTCTGGATTGTTTTCTACATGTTCTTTCCATTTCTTATGCTATTGAATGCATCTTTAGTGACTTCAGGTAATTTCTCACGAGTAGTTTCTTCAAAGTGATGGATCCAGCCGCTCTTAAGCAGGTTAAAATCCAAACTGGTGTGGTAAAACGCATTATGAAGGAACATGCTTGTTATACGAAAGAAGTCGAAAAGGAGCTACAGAAAATCGAGAAAATGAAATCCGAAGCACAAAACGAAGATGACGAGTACGCTATTAAAAAGGCAGAACAAGTACTGCAGGTATTTCCCCAGTGATAATGATGTTCACACGATACTTGCTAACTTGGATACTTGGATGGCCCGTCCTCACTAGTTGTGCAGGCCCCAGCACAGTTTCCACTGTTTCGGAATCCTACTGGTTTAGCTACTGTGGTTCGAGGTTGGTTGGAATGGTTGGAATCGCGAGGTCAACCTTGACAAAGTCTGCCCCAGGTCGTCGCCACCACAGCCAATCGCCGCCTTTGTTGATCAGAAGGATATTTCCCACCATGCGATCGGTTTGATACCAGGACGGTGGTGGATCCTGGTATTGGTTTACTCCTAGCTGGGCTTCCTCACAGAAACGCCGGACTCCTCAGTTTGGGAGACCCTGCTGGGGGGATGAATCCTCCCCGCTGTACATCACAGTCGGACACCTATGAACACCTCTCAGCCACAGTGAGGCGGTAAACTGTCCACACTATATGCTAGAATATTCAGGAAACTCGTTTAATGATTAGCGATACAGCTCGACGTTGTGTGAGGGCTACGGAAGAGCTTCGAAAGCTCATCAAAGATTGTTCCTTGGAAGAATGTCAGGAACTCACAGAAGCGAAAGCGCAAGTTGAAGCTGCATCTGCTGCTATCTCTTCTTAAGGATTGTTTCGAATCCAGCTATGTGTTTGAAACTGCTTATGTTTTACGTCTCATATGTCTTCATTCTCCCTCGCTTCCACCCTTTGTTTTATGATCTCTCGGTGGTTTGAGATAGAATGCTTGATGAACGGTTTAATCATAATTCTGTTATTTCACATACAGCTGAGTATATATTACAAAAATAAAGTAATTGTGTCCTATAACCTTCACAAGTTATCTAGCGACATCCTCCATTCCGGAGATCTTCAAGTTTTTCCATTATAAGTTCTTGCGTTTCCTTGATTTGAATCATCTGCAAAAAGTTAAATTTGGTGTAGAATTGAGGGTTTTTACGCAAAAAAAAAACCTATGCAACGATTACAGAGAGGCCCAGAGAAAATTTCTCAAAGGTGTCAAAGACTTGTGAGAAACTATCTTTCATATCTCCACTTCTTACGGAAAACGGGACCTCATTTTTGATCGAATTCATGCAGCCGTTAACCATTCGTTCCAATGCCATCTGTAAACGGCTTTCTATTCGATCGATTTCCACTCCAACTATTCGGTGAAGGGCTGAGTAGTCGGTAAGCAGCTGATCCGATTTATCGCTTTGTAAATCAGCGATACGATGGTCATATCGTTTGACGCCGTGGACTTGTGCAAATGAACCATCTGTGAAGGAGCTGTAATCCTGCTGCGGATCGTTAGAATTTCGCAAATCTATGGAATTCGTAGTTGATGGCTGGCTAGATTCTCGGCTTCCTCTCTGCGTTGACGTTGAAGCTGAAACAACAAGTGCTAGAAAGAACAACTGAGTAATGCTATAAACCACCAGTGACACTGTCTGTCTGATACTTAAGATTTAAAAAAATAACACTTTAAAGAACAGCGACACTGGAAACCCTTGAAAAATCTCAAAATGAAGTAAATAGCCTTGTTGTTTTCTAGGAATAATCACACATACATGTGCATGTAAAGAGCGCGTGTAGCGCAGTGGTCAGAGCCACCCTGCGATAAATGAGGTGAATCCCAGCCTCAACAAACCCTCCATCCCTCTGGAGTCGGCGAATTGGTACCACACTTGTCTGGGAGGATAGCAGCACTGGCTCGATACACCGCGAATCATTGTAAAGGCCAGACATGCATTCAACCACCTCCAACGATGCTTAATGAAGTCGAATGCACGGCGCATTCCTCATGGATTAATAAACGTCCAGACTTTATCCTTTATCGTTTACATGTGCGTAAGGTAATACGTACTGCTTCTCTAAAGTAACAACGAGAATGTTATAAATATGAAAATGTAAATTTCCAAAGCTAAGTGCATATGTAGTAATATGGCATTCAATACGTAATCTTTCTGTCATGACAGATCGAGAATACACATTTCTTAGTTAAATCGAGGTTAAAGGAAAGTTAGTTTTGGAATGTTGCTTTCGTCTAATCCCATTTTTGAGGTCACAGAACTTGTTAGAAAACAACGCTAGTGAACGCACCACCACGAATTTTCTTCACATTAAACCCATGTGTGTAAAGGAGAAGGGAACGTCTTAGTCCAAAACTTTAAAGCTGTTCATTATCCTCACCTAAAGTGGACTTTTCCAGCATGTCCATACGTTTTCTTGATATATCCCTATCGATGTTTTTTTCACTATGAAGACTAGCCTCGCTTTCACTTATATCTACATTTGATACGTCTGTCATAAGATTTTCAGAATGCTGTGGAAGCTCTTCCTCCGAAAATTTCTGCTTCGAGGTGTCTTCTTTTCGTTTTCTAAAATAGGACATGTGACGCACTTCTCACTTTATAAAAATAAGCTCCAAAAAAAAGAAACCTAAACGAAACTAAAAGGATGAAGAGTAAAGTTCTCGCTCGGCGTTGATCAATCCCTGAGCGATGCGCCATGCATTCGACTTCACTAAGCATCGTTTGGAGGTGATTAAATGCATATCTGCCCTTTACAATGACTCGCGTTGGCCTACCGATGTATCGAGCCAGTGCTGCTATCCTCTCAGATACGTCTGGTATCAATTTGCCGACCCCGGAAAGATGGAGGGCTTGGTGGGCCAGGAGCGCGGGAACCAATCCCGTGTGTGTTGCAGGGCGCCTCCGACCACTGCGCTACACGCTCCACTAAACGGAACTAACCTAAACGAGCTAAAACTAACTCACTTGGAAGTAGTTTTGACTTTATTGACATGAATAGCCAGCGCTGTGTTATCATCCAGTAAAGTCAAGCGCCTTCCTGATCTTTTCAATCCAACTAAGCTTAACACCCACGAATCGCTCTTCACTGACACACGATGTTTGGAAGGTTGTTGTGCTACAATCTGAATTAAATCAATATCATATTTTGCAAACGACAATTACTGCTCAGTGGTATATGGCAGAAAATCGTTGGGGACAAGATTTCACTGAATCAAACTCAGATCGAGTAAGCACTCCAAAAAGATAACTGGGAAATAAAATGAAGGACTAAAAAAACCGCAAACCTCAATAGAGGTTCCATCGAAGGTAAACCTTGTGGAGCTGTAGCAAATCGAGGAACCCATTTCCACTTCATCACCAGTACCCACTTCGAGAACCATGGATTTAATCGAACACAGAATCATCAACTGAAAATAACTACACATAAACTACTTCAATTTCGAGCCACTAATAAGACGTTATAACTTGATATTAAGTGAATACTTTAGGACATACTAAAGCTATCAGTTTTGCCTCGTCATCATCATTGAGACAAACAAAGCTGAACGTTTTCAAGGCTGTTCTCACTGTGCAGTACTTCTCTTGTTTGTCGATTTTGTGAATACTTCCATCACCAAGAGGAATACATAAGAGATTCTCCTTGTTAGAATTATAGAAGACAAGGAAAATCTGAAAACAACCGCATAACAGAAACTACAACATGTGAGTTGCAGCCTATGGGCACAAGTTGATTACTGTTCTAAACAAGTGTGCCTATAACAGAACGGTTTCCTGAGGACGTCTGTAAGTCCTCCGAGATAATGAATGCGATGTCGAATAGGCAATCATTTCCCGAGAAGGTTTACTAACAGAAGAATAACTGCCCTGAAGATGTTCCACCCCATTATCAGCACTAAGTGGCAGGTTTTAATGGAAAAATAAATGAAGGATAAAGCTCTCGGCGTTGACCAATTTCTGAGGGATGCGCCAAGCATTCGACTTCATTAAGCATCGTTGGATGTTTCTGAATGCATATCTGGCCCATACGATGACTTGCGGTGGCCCACCGATGCATCGAGCCAGTGCTGCTATCCTCCCAGACAAGCCTTGTACCAATTTACCGAGCCCGGGAATATGGAGTGCTTAGTGGGCTTGGAGCACGGGGATCGATCCCATGTGTATTGCAAGGCGCCTCCGACCACTGCGCTAGGCACGTCTTGAATGGTAGGTGTACTCATGGAAAGAATTAGAGCCTGTGTAAATAAAAAATGCCAATGTGCCATTTTATCCTACTTTACAGCGCTAGCAAAAGTTTAACTATGACTGTTGAGACCTAGGTTGAAGAAGATGTGCGAGAACTCACCAATGAATTACTTCGAACGATCGCCACACCAACTCGACCTTTGGAAATATATTGACCATTTTGTGATAAGTAAAGGTATACGGCGCATGAGAAAATCGTTTCTGACGGGGTCACTCCAGAGCTTTTTTTTGTTCCCAAATCGTGGACCGCTCCAGGTAATGTGCTACTCGGGACAATTGCGTTGTCGTCGGCGAAGATAGTCGCTAACCGTGAACTGAAAGTGAATTTAAGCAAAAACCCAATGTGTACTTGGGGTGTAAAGCTCTTTATGGAAAACTAGAAACCTCATCAGCTGAGACTTTTTAAAATGAGGTATCATTAACTCATAAAACATGTGGTTTAGCATCAACTACATATTTTATCTCACCTTAATTCCTGTTTTGTCTTGGATATCTGCGTTGTCTCTTCTTCACCATCGCGGGAAGGCGCCACGAAACTCATATCGCCAACGATGTTCTCTATATCCAAGACTTTCTCCATGCTAAATAATTATGGAGGTTAAGAACCCTAATAAGTTGTAATAATGTAAAAAGCGCGCTTGCTAAGAACTACTCTCCCGTACCACAACGGGAAAAAAATGGCACTGGATGCAATTAATTTAAGGTTATTCTTTTTTCATTTTTTTCAACATGAGACCCGTCTTCACGTCTAATTTGCGGATCCCAGCACTTCTCACATCCGATTCGTTTCCTCCGATCCGTCATCCGCGAAGGTCTACCAACTTTTACGTGTGGCTTAGGTTGCTGCTTGAGGATTTTCATTTCATCTTGAATGCCGTAGAATGCTGGTCTGGTCGATTCTCACAGGAGTTCTCGGATAGCCGGGTCGGAGGGTTTCAAACTGGACTGTAGAGAGTGAATTTTTCCAAGACAAGTACGCCCGGTACCCATTTCCCGACCCCGGAAGGACAAGAGCTTTCGTGAACCCGGGGCGGGATCGAACCCAGCACTCCCTGCTTATGGTGGCCGGTATCACTACCATTGTGCTATCCGCTCACTATTTAGGGTCACTAGCATATTAAATTATGTAAATAATGTATGAATAAGGCTGAAATACGGAATTAAATAGAGTAGTATAAGCGAAAGTAGAAAGTACCCACTCTGATGAAATTCCTTCGCCCCATTCTACCTTGCAACACCATTTGCATCATTTCTGAAATATTCCTTTAACAACACTTCCCTCTACTATTTTTTTCTCAGTAGATTTTTTTTGTGTTTCGTTTTTTTCTCAAGATGTCCTGAATTAAGTGTTACTTCGAAGTTGTGCTTGTGAAGTAATTTTTCTCCTTATATCCATTTACAGTGTAATTTTAAGTGGTGGGATTTTCGCTTTCGCAGGCTTCACATACGGCCACGATGAGCACTGGTATGTTACTAAGATGTTTACTCTGTCTAGTAATATTATACTACTTTGTATTCTATAATATTGCATAATATTCTCTGACGGCGCAGTGGTCGGAGGCGCTGTGCAATACACATGAGATCGATCATTCGTCTTAGGCCCACCAAGCCTTCCATCCCTCCAGAGTCGGCAATTTGGTGCCAGACTTGTCCGGGAGGATAGCAGCACTGGCTCGATACATCGGTAGGCCATCGCGGGTCACTGTATAGGTCAGATATGCAGTCAGTCACCTCCAAACGATGCTTAATAAAGTCGAATGCATGGCGCATCCCTCAGGGATTGATCAACGCCGAGGGCTTTATCGTTTTTATCCTTTTCTTGTAATAATATAGGTGATATATATATTTATATGTTCTTGTGAACTGGTCTTGTTGAGCTGATGCGAGCTTGGTACAAGTTCGTCGTTGTTGTTGTTGCTGTTCTCGTTGTTGTCTGTACAAGATCAATTCATAAGAACATATAAACAAATATATCGATTATCTATTCGGAGGTTCTTAGAAAATCGATCTTTTGAGTTAATAGCATTTCTTAAGGTTTGGTTTTCTTCAGAAAATGAACAAGATCAAGGCCAAAGTTGGTTAGCTAAGCAAGATCTCGATAAGATTGGTGCTGAAAACTTGACTCCTCTCACTGAAGAGGTAGGTTACATAGCTCATTATTGCTTTATATTCTCCCAAATCCTTTCCTTAATCACATTAAGCGTTCTCTTGCTTTTTGTTAATTCTAGCTGCTGTTATTAAACTTGCAGGTGATTTCACGACAAGCTACTATCAATATCGGAACGATAGGCCATGTGGCACACGGAAAGTCAACGCTGGTAAAGGCTATCTCTGGAGTACACACTGTCAAGTTTAAAAACGAATTGGAAAGAAACATTACTATCAAGCTGGGATACGCTAATGCAAAAATCTACCGCTGCTCTAATGTAGATTGTCCCCGACCTGGATGTTATAGGTAAGTTTTCACTGGAAGCTAGAGTTATGCTCGTTTTATTGAGTGTTATATTACTGGCAAACAACGGTGTTAATATGTCTGGAGAGAAGAACTGTGATGTAAGGTACTAATTCCATGTTTTGTCAATCTTAAAACAAACCCCCACCGGGTCTTAGTAAAAGTGTGGTTGGTTTCTCCCAAATTAAATCAGTCCTTATGCAAGAAAAATGATGTTTGTTACCAATGACTGTGGCTAGCTATAAACGTGGTCTGATTCTAGACAACTTTAGATACTTTATGGGGTCTCAATTCTTCTCTTTATCATCGAAAAGCTCTTAGTATTTGTTTTCAACTACCTTCTTAGACTGTTGACCTAACACAAGGTTGATAAAGACATCTTTATCTTAAACTTTACTGATAAAGATACTTAGGCTCTCTTTATCAACCCTCATGTTAGCTCAACAATCCAAGAAGGTATTCATTATTACTACCGAGGTTAAATGATAGTTGATTTGGAAATTGTTGTTTTCGAATAGTTTTATAGAGAATTTCTTCAATAGGTCCGCAGGCTCTTCAACTCCTGACCGTTTCCCTTGCGAACGACCTGGTTGTGGAGGACAATTTTCGTGTGTTCGTCATGTCTCATTTGTCGACTGCCCCGGTCACGACATTCTTATGGCTACTATGCTTAATGGAGCGGCTGTGATGGACGCCGCTTTTCTACTTGTGGCTGGTATTTATTCGTTCAACTTACTCTGTCACGATAATCGTTTGATTTGTTTTTCTTTTTTTCTTCTTGTAGGAAATGAACCTTGTCCTCAGCCGCAGACTTCGGAACATCTGGCTGCTGTTGAGATTATGCAATTGCAGCATCTTTTAATACTTCAAAATAAGGTGGCTTAGATTTTATGGCGAGAATGCAGGCCTGTTTGCACCCACTCACATGTTGGACGTCTTTACACTATGTGTAATTACTGCATTGTTTAGGTGGATATTATCAAGGAGTCACAGGCACGAGAACAGTATGATCAAATTAAATCATTCGTTCAAGGCACCGTCGCTGACAAGGCTCCAGTGATTCCAATTTCTGCTCAACTAAAGTACAATACTGATGTGAGCTCGTTTATGAGCAATGCGAGACGCAATAAACTTCCCTATATATCCTATTTATTTCGATAGTTTAGCTTGTTTGCGAATACTTATGTAAAAAAGTACCAGTTCCATCTCGCGACTTCACATCACCTGCTCGTCTCATTGTCATTCGATCGTTTGACGTTAACAAACCAGGATCTGAAGTTGACAGTTTAAAAGGCGGTGTAGCCGGAGGTTCAATTCTTAGGGGTACGTTGAGTATCCTTATACGACGTTTCTATTTTTGCTGGGCGTACGTGAAAATATCAGTGCTTCTCTATGCTTTTAAATGACATTTGTTATTATTGTTTGAACATTCGTCTTCAAGGTATTCTTCGTGTGGGTCAAGAAATTGAGGTTCGTCCTGGTATTGTATCGAAGTCCAGTGATGGTAAAGTGCAGTGTAGGCCGATATTTTCAAAGATTGTTTCATTGTTTGCGGAACAAAATCATCTTGAATATGCTGTACCAGGAGGATTAATTGGCGTTGGTACAAAGATTGATCCTACACTTTGCCGAGGCGACCGTTTAGTAGGACATATATTGGGAGCTGTGGGAACGCTTCCTGATATTTTTACTGAGATTGAAATCAATTTCTTCTTGTTGCGACGACTCTTAGGAGTTCGTACCGAAGCAAACAAGAAAGCAGCCAAGGTCTTGCTTTCCGATAATTTACTTTTACAGAGTTTTCTCTGCTGTCTCGGTAAATACTAAGCGGCATAGCCTCTATGGTGATTAATTTATTTAGGTTCAAAAACTAACTAAAGGAGAGGTGCTTATGGTCAACATCGGGTCACTCTCTACTGGTTGCCGTGTTATCGCTGTGAAAGGTGAAGCAGCAAAAATCGCGTTGACTGATCCCATATGCACAGAAGTAGGATTTATTGGTTTTTACTATTATTATCATTCGTAACTTAAGATGAGGACCTTTGCATATCTTTGTTATTACCATGTTGTTGACAATAAGCTTATTACACTGTTTTCGACCTATGGTTATCCCGCTCGCAGTTTTCGATCTTGGTATGGAACACTTAAAGTCGCAATGCAGAAAAATTACCTCATTCATAAAAGCTAGCTAGGGCACTTCATAACGAGCTGAGAATGCACTAGCGCTGTTGTCTAGGATTTTTTTGAGAATCATGCTATTCAACCGCTCATTTCGTGAGTCCCATGTCCTTCTTCGTTTCTCATGCCGAGGCTTAAACCTACCATTTGCATGTGTGTTGTTTGCAAGATAGAAGAGCGAATAGAATTGCGGAAATCCGCGCACCTCAAAATTGGTCATCGATTATCTGCTTGCTTATCTACTTGGATGCTTGAGTGGCACATCCTCACTGGTTGTGCCGACCCCAACATAGTTTCCACTGTTTCGCAGTTTTGCTGGTTTAGCCATTGTAGTTCCCTGGAGTCCCGAGGTCAGCTCTGGCCAAAGTGTGCGCCAGGTCGCTGCCACCACAGACAGTCGCCGTCCTTGTGGATCAGAGGGAGATTTGCCACCATGCGACTTTGATACCAGGACGGTGGTGGATCCTGGTATTGGCTTACTCTTAGCCTAGCTTCCTGGTGGGAACGCCAGACTTCTTCTCAGCTTTGGAGACCCTGTCAGGGGATAGATCCCCACCACATCGTAGCACGACACCTAGGAACACTTCACGACCACGATGAGGCGGCAAACTGTTGGGAGGTCTATTTACTTTGAGGTTGCATTTCAGTAAAATAATAAGTGAGAAGATCGTGGTATTAATTGTCAGAAAAACAAATCATTTTAGGTAGATTTGCCATTATACTTAGGTTTTGTTTCTAACGATGGCATAAAAAATTGAATTATCACTTTTAGCAGTGTCTTTTGTTCTTGTCTTCTCTTTTCTTTTGTCTTACATTTACATCTTGTACCCATTCGTTCATTCCCACAACTGTTCTTGTAATAAACAAGTGTGGATTCTTTAAAAAAAAGAATTTCTATGAAAAGGGAGAGGCGTAACGTTTCCTTCAAAATAGCTTACAATGGTGGAAGAGTATCGAGGTTCTACTTCAAATCTTTTAGATCGGTGAGAAAATTGCGTTGTCACGTCGTATTGAAAAGCATTGGCGACTGATTGGATGGGGAACGATTCGACGCGGTGTAACGATTGAGCCCCATATAGTCGAACACTGCTAAGTTATGTGCTACTTATGCTTTTTATCGTGAGATGCTAACTTTTAACGGTAGCTTCTTGATTATGTGGCGTCATTTGGCCTCCGCAAAAAATTATTTAATGGCTGACTTCTTTGTATTTCTCAGCCGTAATGTTCCCGTTGCCGTAAACGCGTTGTTGTCTATGTAACAGTTGAAAATTAAAAAGCGTTGTGCTTGGCCACTGTTTCATAACTGCATTCTAATAGTTTGTGTCGCACTTCAACAAAAACTGGGGATCGATTTTGTTTCTTAAAAGTGTTCATGGGTTTTTTGGCCGGTTAATTTCGGCATTGTTGCCTTGTTTAGTGGTTACTGTTATTTATTGTTTCCATTTCAGTGATTCCCACTCTTGTCCTAGGATTGAGTTTCAGTTTGTTTCCATGCTAAGCTTTCTTTAGAATTAGTTGTCGTTAACACTAAAGTAGTTATACTCGTAATTCTCGATGATCTTCTGTTGTAGAAGGTACTGATAAATATCATTCGTTTTGGTCGTGAATTACTACAGAATGCGCAATTGATAGGTTCTGAGTTATCGGTTGTGTGGTGGATCTGCAGTGACGAGCTGTATAAAGAACTGTAAAGGCAAAAGTGGTCGAGTAAAGAACACTTTAGCGAAGCTTCTAGTAAATAGTCTCTACACCCATCTTAAGAAATTGTGGAAAGCCATGTTTGGGTATGTTTATCAACAAATGACAAAAATGCAGAGCTTCATTCCAGTTACCCCGAAAGTTCCCCTACGTGTCACCGTTGGTTTTTTAGACTATCAAAGTTTTTTTCTACCCAATGGACTTTGGTAATAATCTACACTTCTACAACGTAAGTACGCTAGCACTGGGAACCTTCTTGTGTAGTTGGTGAGGAAGACTAAAAAGGTCAAGTATAACGTTATCACAATGAATACTAGAGGACAACTTTTTCACTAAATATGATTTATGGCAAATCCATTCCTCAGAATGAACGAAAGCAGAAGAGCTCTTTGGAATAGCGAATGCGTTTCTTACTTTCCCATTTACGTCTGCGAAGATGCAAACTATTGCTAGCTTTGGCCTTCATCTCTGCATAAAGCTACAATAAAGATAAGATCATAAAGCTTCCTAAAGGCTCTCGTTGTTGATGAACTCCTGAGATACTGTGCCATGCATTCGACTCCATTCGTAGCATCGCAGGAGCGGTCGAATGTGTCTGGCCTATACAATAACTTCAGTTTGCAAACCGATGTATCAAGTGAAGGCTGCTATCCTGCCAGACAAGCCCGGTACCAGTCTGCGGACCCCTCAACGATGGAAGTCTTGGTAAGTTCGAGGCGCTAGATCGAACCAGCGACCCTGTGTGCATTTCATGGGCACTTCTAACCAATGCACTACGCGCTCCCTAGAGCGAGCATATGCCGTTGTTGAGAAATGATAGACGATTTAAAGAAAAAATTGCAGCAGTCTCGAAAGTAGCTGCAACATTTAGGAAAGGTATATGCAACGCCCGTCAGAACTACGTAGATTAGAGCTAAGATTGTAACTCGTCTCACACACTGCGGACAGATCCTTTACTCCCCAGAAACGCAGGAGGGAATGCCGTCCACAACTTGCACTATTCAAGGCAAGAACGATTCGTCTTGACAACAGATCAAGGAGAATTGGTACACCGTCTCCCCACAGGGCTTCCGAGACGCAATATTCTCTGTAAAGAATCGTACAGCACCCAATCTCTAGAGAATCGGACCCGAAGAACTGAGGGTCCTACCGTTGGTACACACAAACTGATGTTGTAGGCTGTTGATGTGCTGACCACATACTAACCTTGCTACCACATTGTCGTACGCAGTAAACTGGACTAATAGGACAGCCCTACATCGCGACGGGGCACACTTGTCCCGCTGCTTGTGCGCGGGAAATTTGAAAATGCGCGCTAAATGGAGCAATATGGGATCGGCATAGTATTTCCCTTTTCTGTGTCTTACTCTTACTAATTTGTTTGCTATTTTACGATATTTATCCTTATTTGAAAAGTATTATGTTTAAGGTTGGACCCACTAAGGTCGAAAAGTACTATGTATATCTCTAAAACCGACTTTTCTTTAACCCCGGTAGGTCTAATTAACAAGTGCTTGGGTTGTTCAGCTTACACGAGGTAGTTAGATGAATAAATAAAAAATAAGGTCCTGTCAAACTCACGTAAGCCCAAAAATTTAAACCCATGTTGATTATGTCTATCATGCTATCATATTAAGCTTTAATTTCGAAGTTTTCCTAGAACACTGAAAGATTTCAACGATCGTAATGCTCCGGAGGAGCATTTTTATGGATAGCCTTTCTTTTTGTTAAGGATGTCTAGTTCTGGTCGCCGAACTCCATCAAGACGAGCATCGTCAAGGCAAAGCAATGCTGCAGTCTCATCCCAGTCCCAGTCGGGGAGCATCGGAATGAGTTCACCCGATCTCCGCTCTCTTCCGCCAAGCGAAGCGCCACTAGCCAGTGAGGCCACGTCACCGGTCGCATCTGTTCGTAGTGGTATGTGATTAGTTCACTAAATGGTTTCTGACACTGTGAGTCAGGTGCGGCTCATATAAGATCGCAGTTAATTTGGCCTTTCAGATTTGAACAAATGTATCTTGACTCGTGACGGTTATTCGATATGAAAATTATCAGCACCCAGATTCAATTTTAAACGAATTTTAAATGAAAGTAACGTTTAAGTGGAGTTTTATATATGATATATATATATATATATATATATATATATATATATATATATATGTATATATATATATATGGAACGATAGAGAAATGTCTCTTCTAGTCTGGTAAATGAAGTGCTCAAATTATAAAGTACTCCTGATGACTATGGATAAAGCTCTCTTCATTAATCAATCTCTTAGCGATACGCCATGTATTCGCCTTCATTTAAGCACCGTTTTAGGTGATTATATACCTATTTAGCTCATACAATGAAGACTTATGGTAGCCTATAGGTGCATCAAAAATCAGTGCTGCTTTCATCCCAGGCAAGTTCGGTACCGATTTGCCGAGTACAAAGTGGTGGAAAGCTTGTTTAGCACGGGGCGCATGGTTGAACCAACGACCATGTACGTATTGCAACGTACCTCCAACCACTGCCCAACACATTTCTTCAAATACTCTTATTGTCGAAAAATTATCATCGGTTGTAAGAAATACCGGGATCATGACCGATGTCTTAAGATCTTTTCCTCGTCTCACATACTGTCTACCAAAGTCGAAGCCGAATTGGTTATTACAGTGGGCTTCCGAAGCAATGAACTCGAATAAGTTCCTAAAATGCCTTAATCCGCGTAAAGAATCGCCCAATCCTGGTAATACGTATATGGGATAACCACTAATAGTTTAAGTAGACAAACCGTCCCAATTATTCTCTCACTGTCAATGAATACTTCGATATGCTTGTTTCTGCTCGTGATGAATCAACGAGTCGGTTCTAGCACGACTTTGGGTGACCCATGCATACCCGAAAACCCTGGTCATACAGGTGTCAGCTTGTAATGGGTTTCCAACTTTCCTGATTCCATGGCAGTGATATCTTGATTTTTAAAGCTCACAACGTTTCTTTTCTGTTCTTCTTCGAGACAAAGTTGGAACGGCGATGTAATTGAACAAACGGATTTTGTCCACCAATGTGGTGTACTCCAATTTATCGTTGTGTTTGTGGATGTGGAGATTGCGATAAAAAACTTAGACAATTTAAATTCTTTTGAATTCTATGAAAATTTGAACCTCGCTTCCAGTCTTTTGGGAAATTCAAATTTGAACAAAGTTGAAAGTAAGGCAACATTTCGCTATACTCTTTAAGCAGTAGGTCAACAAAACAGCTTCTACAACTGAGCTAGGTCCTTCAGTCCTTAACTTCTCAAGAACACTAGTCATGGAGAAAAACGTAGAGCCGATGAAAATTAGGCGTCGTTTCACTTGGCGGCCACACAAACCTAAGACGTACGGAAACGCCAGTGTGCTAAAGGAGAAGAGTTCTTTTGTTTCATATATTTCCCACCAAAGCACTAGGATAACACTCCCGACGTTACATTTAGCTACTTCATCGCTTCGATATGGCTCGGAATTGGGATTGTCATCGCAAGGGTCAACAGCGTTGTCATCTCGTCGTGGACATGCACGTGCTGATCTCGGGACAGCTCCAATCCATCATAGGTATAATATTTCTTTGCTTAATACTTGTAAACTTTTCTCAGATAGCTGACTTTTTTAGAATGTCATGGTTTGGCAGTTCACTGATATGTAATTTATGAAGCTTTTAGGACTGTTCGAATTGAAGGCTTGGAAGATGATCTTGCCGATGACAACACACAACCTCGAATGTATATCTGGGGAACGAGAATCTGTGTGGTGGATGTGCAAAGAGCTTTTCGAGGATTTATCACAGAATTCAAGGTTTCTTCACTGGATGAAGATGAAAATATGCTGATGCTACCATCAACCCGTCAAGCCGTGGATACTTCTGTTCCCTACTACATGGAACGCTTGTTCGAGATTGATCAGACTGATTGCCCATATCTCAATCTGAACCTTGCCCACGTTAAGGCATATTCAGAGCCGTTGTACAGAAAGATCATTGCGTACCCTGCGGTTGGTCATAGCTATCTATAAAGCTTATCTATTGCCTTCAGAGCCACAACTAATTATCAACAGCAGTTATTAGTTGCGACATGTCAGTTTTCATAATTGCATACCAGTAGAGTGGGTTCGATATCGCACTGTTTAGTGCCATGAGGGCTACTCGAATTATTACGGCGCTTACAAACGTGGCAGTGCTGTAACAGCTACAGTAGGAATCGACGTCAACTTTTAATAACTTCAGTAAACCGTGATATTGATTACCATCTCGGGGTTAAAAGAAAGTGCTTCAAAATTACCTTTATCTACGTAGGATTAGGGCACATGTAGTACAGCGGTTAGAGATTTCTCAGTGCAGGTGGTCATTGGTTCGTTCTTGCTTCAAGGCACATCAGGCCATCCATTCTTCCATGTTTGAGAAATTAAAGGATTCTAGGTTTGTCTTGAAGCACAAATACATTTATTTGTTACATCGTTAAGTCTTTAGAAATCATTCTGTGAACCAAGTATTCACTCCACCTTTGCGATGCTTTAGAGTTGGATACGTGGTATAGATTTCTGGACCACATTTCTGAGAAAGGGACTGGTGCCGTTCTTCATCCTTTTCATTGCATTGGTCCTATATTCGATTTGCAGGATGTCATTCCGTATATGGATATGACGGTAAACGAGATCTACCAAGACAAGTATAACCGTTCACTTGCTACACCTATTGAACTACGTCCTTTTAACGCCGACAAAACAAGGAATATGCGTAGCCTTAACCCATGTGGTAAGTTAACTGGAAACGATTGGTTCTGGAAGAGAAGCCATAGGTTCTTTTATTTTAAGTTGTGGTTTTTTTTCTATCTAGATATTGATCAACTGATCACGATCACGGGAATGGTGACACGTACTTCATCACTTATCCCTGAAATGCGACTGGGCTTTTTCCAGTGTTCTGTTTGCAAGTTTTCAGTGGAGAGTGAAGTTGATCGTGGAAGGTCAGTTTTGTTTACCAGTGTCACTGGGAATTATTTCTTTGAGCTACCACTGTGATACATTCGCATCCATGGTATTGATGAGGTAATTGTTAGTTTTTAAGGATCGAAGAACCCACTACCTGTAGCAACTGCTCAAATACTATGTGCTTCCAACTAATTCACAACCGATCAATATTTCTAGACAAGCAAATAATTAAACTTCAAGAGTCTCCAGGCAAGTCGTTTTGATTTTTGAAAAGTGGGCAAAATAACAAATGATATGCATGATACATGCGACTGTATACGACCTTTATGAAGCTTTTTTCTTCTGCGAAATTAATCTTATCCTCGTTCAGATGACATGCCATCAGGTCAAACACCTCATTCTGTTACCGTCTATGCTCACGGCCACCTGGTTGAATGTGTACAGCCAGGAGACCGCGTCACTCTTACTGGAATTTTCCGTGTTCAAGCTACGAAGGTAGCTTTATTTTTTTCTGATTCTCAGATCAATTAGCATTCAATGGCAGTGGTAATGTCAGAACCAACCATGTTTGTTTTGAGAGTTTTAAGGTTGACGTCGTACTCTACGGTAAACGTTTCAGGTCAATCCTCGTCAAAGGAACTTGATGGCTGTCTATCGCACGAACGTTGACGCATTACACTTCAGGAAGACCGATTCTTCTCGACTACATCAAGATAATGGGTAAATTCCTGAGATTTTGTGAACAGTCAGGTAGCATCCTGGGAGTGCTTGCCCTTGTTCAATTCTGGTTGAGTGTGGGATCGATATCTATTTCAAAGTGATGTTTATTAGGGGACTTGTTCTTACAATGTTGTCTTTACAGTGAGTCCTTAACTGACGAACGCATCGAGCAAATTCGTAATTTGTCCAAGCGTGCTGACATCATGGATGCACTCAGTCATGCAATCGGTGAGATAATCTTGCCTCAGAGTACCGGTTGTTCATACGGTTACCAACAAACTAATTAAGAGTGCAGTTCGTTCGAATCAATGTATATTATGCATGCTAGGTTTATTGTACTAGCGGGTTCATATCTTTCAAAAAAATGAATGTATCATTTTTTTTTGTAGCTCCATCGATTTATGAACATAACGATGTAAAGAAAGGAGTTCTCTGTCTGTTATTCGGTGGCACCAAAAAAGAGGACGAAACTACTAATAAAACTAAGCTGAGAAGTGAGGTAAGAGTAGGAAAAAATTTTGCAAGGTACGCGTTTCAATTTCAAAAAGTTCTCAAGAACAAATGTAATTCTTATGTGGATTTGTAATTTTTAATTCCTTCAGATTAACATCCTTCTTTGTGGTGATCCTGGTACGTCGAAGTCACAACTACTTCAATATGTCTATCGACTACTTCCGAGAAGTCAGTACACAAGCGGAAAAGGTTCATCTGCTGTTGGTTTGACAGCTTCAGTATCCCGTGACGGTGAAACTCGGCAACTCGTTCTCCAAACTGGCGCCATCGTATTGGCTGACAACGGAGTCTGTTGTATTGACGAGTTTGATAAGATGAATGAATCTGCGAGAAGCGTCCTTCATGAGGTTATGGAGCAACAGACTTTATCGATTGCCAAAGCAGGTATTATCTGCCAACTGAACGCTCGTACGTCGATCCTTGCTGCAGCCAATCCAGTTGATTCGAAGTGGAACCGCGACAAGACAATCGTAGAGAACATCCAGCTACCTCATACCCTACTTTCGAGGTGAGTTCTTAGAAATAGTAGATTTGTGCAAAGATAATTCCTTGTTCTAATTGTCAGTGCAAGACATCTCACAATTACGATAAACATGATAAACTTGACGAGTTTTAATTACTTTTCGTCCTACTTTAAATTCATACTAAAGCGTCCTAGTGTGTTTTTCTGAAATAAAAGCCATTATGACCTTCATATCTTCTCAAAGGAGTCACAACATATATTCTTCTACATTGACATGACTTCGTGTTTGTTTCTTTAAGATGACGAAAAGTTTTGTTTGGCCTATTTTTTCTTCGAGGCAATTGTTTCGAACAGCGAAACGGTTAAGGTAGCGGAGTTTCGTCTACATTCTGATCAAGTTCGAAGTAAAGCGAATGTTTCGTAAGAATTATGTTTACCTTAGAGCAGTATCGCAGTGCTTTCTGTATAATTTTTACACCTGCAAAGTTTTTTATAAAAGTCCCGAAGGTCTGTAAAGTTCTTAGCTAAACTCTTCTCTAGTTATTGAAAAAGCTTTAACAGTTATTGGACAGAAATAACAGAATATCAAAGCAAAGTTGTTTGCAGGGGTCACCAGAGCGAATTTTGAGCTTCACAGTGGTTCAGAATAATATTAGGTGGGCGTAGTCGAAATGAATTTGGTAGAAAGCGAGAAAACGCCCTTACCATAGTATTATTTTGGTACAAGTGTTGCCGATTGTGAATTCCGTCAAAGGAACCATTCCGGGATTATGTCGTGCTTTTTCGTAAGCATTTTAAACACCACATTTTCGTAGAAGATATTGGTTACCTGCTTGTATCCATTGGCTATCTGTCATCGTGAACCAGGTAGCGAAATTTCCACCATCACCACAGACAGCGCCCATCCGTTGCACAGAACGTGGGCGGTTCAAATCCTAGCGGATTTCTTCTATTCTTCCCGTTCCTTGGAAGGAAGGATACCTGACATAGGTTTGCCAATGCATGGGTTTCTGGATGGAAATGCTGAAACTTAGGATGTCAAATCAGTGGGTTCTATTGGTCTATGTAACAGTTCCACCACCAGCACTACTGGCTGCGGTGAAGTGAGAAGCAATTGGGGAAGTAGAGCATATTAAATTTATGAAACAGATCGTCTAATGATAATCGGTTCTTCTTTTTAACACTTGCATTTTTAGTCAACAACTTAGGTTACCACCCAGTTGAATTGTGCTGTTAGGTTGATTTGATGCATGTACTTTAACTAAAAATACTAACCTACTAACTTTGCGAGACCCCTCAAAAATTCGATGCCTCTAATATTGTTTGCTAGAATTTTTGAATGAATTTTAAGTGGCTTGACCATTAATAGAACGTAATTGAGAATTGTTCATGACTAACGAATTAATGATCTTCATTTAGGTTCGATCTAATCTTTCTGTTGGTTGACCCACAGGACGAAGGTTACGACAGACGCTTAGCGAATCACTTGGTGTCTCTTTACTACAAGGATAGTGCTGAAGATAAGGCAGAACAACTTGACATGGCATTGCTGAGAGACTATATCGGTATTTGTGTTTTAAGATCCAATTAAAATGTGGTTAATGAAGTTATATGTTCTACATCTGATCATTTTCAGCGTACGCCAAGGCTAATATTCATCCGAAGTTAACGGATGATTCAGCACAATTTATAATCGACAAATATCTTTTCATGAGGAAGGCTGGTGCTCAGCATGGCCAGATTTCGGCGTATCCTCGTCAGCTGGAATCACTAATCCGTCTGTCCGAAGCACATGCCAAGATTCGTCTTTCGGAAACTGTACACATAGATGATGTGGAAAATGCTTACAGGTAGAGTATTCTCCTGATTTTTAAAGAATTTTTTGCGTGTGAGTTTTTCGAAGTTTTGCGTGTGGGTTCAGCTGCTCGTTGAGGAATTTCTTCGTTCTTTTCCATGAATATCGTTGAGTGCTTTTCGAGTCGACCTTCTCTGGACACGTGGGAGAGTCGTGCTAAGGAGCTCCACGTAGACTGGAGGGAGTTAACCCATTCCAGGCAAGCCTAGTACCAACTTCCCGACCCCGCACAGACGGGAGGTTTGTTGTGCACGGAACGGGGTCGAGCCAACGCCACGCTTGTGATCAACGGCGTCGTTATCACGGTGCTGCCCCTACTCTTTTGGCAATATTATAAACAGTGTATTCTGTTTAGTCTATATCGTGAAGCACTGAAACAATCGGCAGTGGATCCGGTAACTGGTAAAGTGGATGTGAACATATTGGCAGCTGGTATGAGTGCCACTAGCAGGAAGATGGTACAACAGGTTAGTACTGGGTGATCTTGATGGCAGTCAATCACATTTGTCTTGTAATTTTTTGGACCGAGTTATCTACAGGTTGCTGATGCCATTGCCGGACATCTGGACAGTACCAAGGGTGTGAATATCTCCGCAAAAAATCTGTTCATGACCTTGAGACAAACGGATAAGATGCTTAATCGAGACATCTTCGACGAAGCCTTGAACGAGCTTGCTAAGAAGGAAGTCATAATAAGGACTGGTGAAAGAATTCGATATCTTCCAGTGAAGAGCTAACCATATCTCCAAGAAGATCAATGTTGGTCGATTTCTTCTTTTTGTTTGTTTCACATACTCACATTGTTTCAGCACAATTTTTCGCTGCGCTCATTATTTGACATTTTTACCTCTTTGGAGTATAATTTAAGCCTAATTATCCCAACTTTTCACTTCCACTCGATACTTTCCATTGAAGAACTAACCATATCTCTGAAAAAACCAATATTGCTGTATTTCTTCTTTTTGCTTGTTTCACATACTCACATTGTTTGGGACAATACTTCTTCGTTGCGCTCATTATTCAGCATTTTTGCCTTTTTGGAATATAATTTGACTCTGAATATTCCAACTTTTCATCTTTTCACTGTAATTTCGTATTACTACAGAATGAAAATTCCACTCCAAGTTTCACAACAGACTACAAGGTTAGATAACCAATATCTATTTTACTGTTGTAACCTGTACTCCATCTGGTGTTTCGAATTGGCCCCACTAAAGTCTAGATTGGTCCTTCTCGCGTCTGCGATGAGAATTGCGAAATGGGTTTTATTCAGTCAAGAAAGACCATATTTTCATCCAGGTCTTAAAAAGAGTTCTGACAGGGCTAACCGATTCGCTTACTGCTCCTATTTAGTTGTTATTTACCAGAAAATCGAAATACACTGTTGACGGTTTTTCAACAGTTTTTGAATGTGTACCTGTCATCCTCCAAACGCGAATAGGAACTTCGGATACCTTTTCTCACCTGCCTGAAACAGAGTATGTTTACATTACCCTCATGATACCGCCCGAGGAATGCTTACCTTACATCCTAATTACTAACCAGGATTGTTAAGGTAGGAAGAATTGCAGAGTCTAAGCAGTGGGCGAGGAGTAGTATTTTCGTCATCCTCTTCAATACATTCTCGATGCTGTTGTGGTGTATGCTGCATATTTTTCTTGCTCAGCCCAGATCTATCATTCATCACGAACATTCCATTCGGAGTTATCTGTTTCGCTGTGCGTGAAAGGGCCATTTGAAACAATTCTTTTCTCACAGACACCTGCTTCTTCAAATTCATCTGATGGACGGGTTTTCGTTTGTGACTTGGAAATTGGCGACTATGCCCCCTAGCTATTACTTGGTTCTTCGGGCACAAAGTTATTAGTGAAGTGATGATTTAGCTAACGACGATAGACTTTCATCGTCACATCTCTTCACTTGAATTCTCGTTTTCTTTCCGTCTTTCTGGAGGAAGACAGAGAAGCTTCCTAAATGTCATACCCTTTGACTTCTCTCTATGGCTGATGACGGATCGTCATTTATTGAGGAAAGATTACATGTCACAAATATTCCATGCCGATTATGAGGATGAGAAGTAGCCACGTCGTGCGTCCTGTGTTATTACTTCGGTGAGTCTCTTAACATACGATCCATCGTTCTGAAGAAAGTGTGGTTGTGCCAATCTCTTTCCTTAACGTTTAAGTCTTAATGTAGTTGATTTCTATGGAATTAATAAGGATGACCTTCCATGTTGAACAGGTCCACATTTGTTTTGAGACTATCGACGTTGAAGTCAATACATACGTGTGGTGCATAGTAGGTGTGGCTTGCTTCTACTGTATTCCTATGTGACGGTTTATTTTGCGGTGGCGTTGCTGTTACATAAATTCGGTTGAGAAAATACGGGATTTTTCTAACGAGGAAGGTAGTGAGACTTCACTTACCGCAGGGCTGACGAAAAGAGGACAAAGTGGTCCGACGCAGGCATACAGAATGAATCAGTGTGCTTGTACACAGTGAATGTTTATGGATATGACAGGTTCTCAACTCCACTCGCTCTGCGTTGATCAATGCCTGAGGGATGCGCCATGCATCCGACTTCATTAAGCATCGTTTGGAGGTGATTGAAGGCATATCTGACCTCTACAATGATTCGCGGTGGCCTACCGATGTATCGAGCCAGTGCTGCTATCCTGCCAGACAATTCTGGTAGCAATTTGCCTACCCCGGAAGGGTGGAATGTTTGGTGGGCGATGGGCTCTGATATCGATTCCATGTGTGTGTTGAATGGCGCCTCCGACCACTGCGCCACACACGCCCTATAAGGATATAAGTCAAGTAAATATATCCAAGTGTGCTCAACATGTTTTGTAAAACCGAATAGGAAACGATGACAGTATCGTGGTTGGACGATGGGCGAGATCTTTCCCATGTCACATAAAAGTTGCAAAGCCAACGAAGGATATATAGAAGGACATAGAGCATATACGTGTGTAAGCAATAAAAAACCCCAAAAACAAAGGTCTACAAGAAAAAAAAGCGGACTATACAGCGCACGAGAGGGGTCGTGCTTATCGTTGGGGGCATAATGCGTTGAATTCAACGCAGTTCGTATGTGGCAAAAAAGTGCAGCCTCGCAAATACGCCTCATTTAGGGAGGCACTATCACAAATAGGGTACAAACTTCCTCAACTCATAATAACTCAAAAGACCGACTTCCCATAAACCTCGGCATAGATAGTTGATATATTTATTTATACGATCTTATAAACTGATCTTCTTTAGCTGATGCGAGGTTGGTATAGGTCTTCGTTGTCGTTGTCGTTGTTGTTGGTGTTGTTGCTGAAATGTTGGTTGACATTTCGGCGATTTCGCTCAGAGCCTGGACGCATTTTACATAAGAATACTTTAATTATTCGGTGGAAAAACGGCTAAAGTAGATCAGACTTTTAAATAGATGCCATATTGAACAGAAAGGCTACTCACCGTGATGTTACGAGTGGGACTGGCCCACGCGTTGTTCACATGGGGATCGCCAGCGACGACACACCCCAGGGGTCAAAATATTATTTTGAAATAGGGCGCCAGCTCACGTGTGATAGCGAGGCATTCGTCTTTCCGGTTCATCTTTGGATTTTTTAAATTTATCCAAAACCCCTCAAGAGTTTTGGGCGTTGGTGTTTTCGATTCCTGTGCTAGGTTCCGCACAGTCACTTCAAAATCATCGCCACTGTGCCTTTTGTACCTAGAGGAGTGCTTTGACGAATTTAAACTTTCCAATCAAGGTGTTCTTTTATGCGGACACAAAGTGGTCTACCCGTTTCCCCAATATATTCCTCACCGCATGCGTTACATGAGATCAAGTATATTATACCTGAACTCATCCAATCTCCGTCTCTCCCGTTAGGACAGATCGTACATACATTCATTAATAACTCAAAAGGCCGACTTTCTGTAAACCTCGGCTGGGACTCGTAACATCAAGGCTCTGAGGAAGGCGAAATCGCCGAAACGTCAGCCATCGACCAGCGACACCAACAACGACAACGACAACCGAAGACCTGTACCAACCTCGCATCACCTAAAGAAGATCAGTTTATAATATCATATAAATGAATATATTCTTCAACTCAATTTCCTTCAGGTTGATGTGGGGCAGACGTAGGCGACAGTCCTTGTAAATAATTGTCAGTTTTTTGAAGCCGAGTGAATGGTGCATCCGTCAGGGATTGATCAACGGCAAACGCTTTATACTGTATCTAGTGAACACTTCTCCACTGTCATAGACAGCTGGTAATCGCTTATTGTCTATCAATTTCTTGTCGTCCTAGTTTATTTTCTAAGCTTGTGTGACCTACTTTTGAATGGATGCTAGCGTGTCCGCCCGTACTTTTCATCGAAGGAGGTTCATTCCGTGCATCCAGCAGAATTTCTGGGCGAACATGTGGTCGTTCTCGTTATGCGTTTAATCAACTATCTAATTTCCAATATGAAGTGAAGTGGCGCGAAATCTGAAACTAATTTCAAATAGGTCATAATAGCCTCAGCCTGCGACCATCTTGTGATGTGCGCTGAAATATCAAACAGATGCGAATTTTTCCAATTAGTGCATTTGCTTATCTACCTTATGTTTAGAAATTAGCAGGCATTTGGCTTTGTTAATTCGAACACTTTTTTTTTAGCTGAAAGAAAGGCGAGACGAAGGGTTGCACGGTGTGGTGGCGAACACGTTAGCCCCCGGAAAGGGTAATAGCAGGTTCGATCCCCAGCGCAGACACCTTTGGGTCCAGGGTGTTGCAAATATCTCAGCATCGTTATGGTTGTATCATACATAATACTCTGTCGTGAAGAATTGTAATAAGGAATGAATGAAAAGTTCACATAATAATTCCTTTTCCGAATTTCAGTGTTGTGAAAAGCAGCTTTAATCCTTGAAAGTTTGCATGTCCGGAACGACAGGAGTGGACTGCACAGATTTGGCTGCTTTCATGAGTAGACTTGGAGCAATGAGGAAAGTAAGCGACGGTATCTTAGTAGCCTGTCTTTTCTTTTACTTTAATATTCTTTTTTTTCGCTTTGTGCGAGAGACTTAACTTGAATGTTTATTCGTTATTAGCTTATTTCTATAAGAGACTTCATAATTTCCAAACAAAGATGGGGAGAGCATGAATATGTTGTGAAGGGGTGTAGCTCATAAATAAACGAGGTGTTAAGGAAGTTTTAGTTGAAAGTCATTGACTTCTACTCATTCGTCCTCGAGTTAATCGCGTTTTCCGTTCAGGCGGATGATTCTGTAATACTCGAGTTGAATGATGCGCTACCAACGCAGTCGTTCCATCCAGTTAACAATCGTGCAAAATGTGAACAACTAGGGCGAAAGGTGCGTTCGTTTCGAAATCTCGTAGTTATTTCAGTTTAGACAAACGAGTAGCCTTGCTTTCATTTTATTTTATGAAAACTCTATTGTTTTATATTGTTGCTGAAGTTTTGTCAGTTTTATCTCGTTCTATGTCTTCAGGTAAACTTTTGTCCTTTTTTCTTTCGTAATATAACCTTAAAGCGTAGCGCGTAACAATATTTCAAAATCGTCTATCCTTTAACCTCGATATGACTAACTAACATCCATTCTTTCTTTGATAAGCTTACACGAGGTTGATAAACAATCTTTATTTGGCTAACGTTTTGACATCTTCGTCTTCACCAAAGCTGATGATCGAATCGATGGTCCACAGTTGTTCGCCTTCTCGATGTGGTGTCTTCGTCGTATCGAATCGGATCTTCTTCTGTGGAGCATCTATCAAGTCTCATCCAGCGACGCTGTTTTGTATAGAACACGGGTTGTCTATAGCAGTGATTGTCCGGAACAACAAGTTGTTATCACTGGAAAATCACTATTATTATCAAGCAGAGTTCTGTATAAAGGAGCGTCGCCAGGTGAGATTGCCTTATTCGAGGGACGCTCCACTGAAGAAATCTCATTATGGAATCTGCTCACATTATTAACGTTATGTGTGCTCAGATAATGTTAACGATCGTATGAAGATGTCGATGAGGTTGACCAGTGCTAATCTATACACAAAAGTGTGGGAGTTTGTACAGGAATTAGGAACCGGGAACCTAGGTGCTTACTGTGGTGAAATAGATAAACTTCTGTTTCAGTGGTCAAGATATGCCAGTTCTAATTGTTTTTAGTTCGGTTGATAAAGTTTCTATGAATTGGAATACTTGTATTCTAAGTCCTCCCAACGGTTTACCGCCTCACCGTGGCTGGGAAGTGTTCCTGGGTGTCGGACTGCGATGTACAGCGGGGGCTTCATCCCTTGGCAGGGTCTCCCAAGTTGAGGAGTCCGGCGTTTCCATCAGGAAGCCTAGCTAAAAGTGAACCAATGCCAGGATCCACCACCGTCCGGGTATCAAAGTCGCATAGTGGTAAATTTCACTCTGATCCACAAGGGCTGCGACTGCCTGTGGTGATGAAGACCTGGGGCAGACTTTGGCCAGGCTGACCTGGGGGGTTCCAGGGAACCACAATGGCTTAACCAGCAAATCTCCGAAAAATGGAGATTGTGCTGGGGCCCGCACAACCAGTGAGGATGGGCCATTCAAGTATCAACTATCAAGTATTCTAAGTTGACATTAAAAATTGTCAAAACTTCGTTACAATCTAATAGTTCCCACTAAACGACCTTTGCTTAGTGGAAACCGAAATACTGCGTTCTTCATGAACTGGCGTGGGGTTGTCATCACACCGTTCTATTTACGGTTTCTAACGTTTTAGACATTGTTTTCATCAAGGCTCAGTTTAGGTCTGAGAAGAGTGCCATCCCTGAGAGCAATCATTTTGTCGTAAATAGGATTTCGTCCAACCAGCGCTTTGTTTTCAGTGAATTGAACACTGTTACACGATGCACAGAGATTTGTTGTAGAGAAGTGGCTGTTTTAATAAAATTGTCAAGAAACTTGAGTGTTTCGTCTTATGAATGTCGTAGAATGCTGGTGTTCTCACTGCAGTCCTGAAGATAACAAGGCATAGGCGTTCCCACGTGGATCGCGGTAGAGCGTTGGTGCAGGAATTGTACCAGCGCCTTTGCTTGTTGCTCGGCTTGCAAACCCTCTCAATGGTTTACCGCTTCATCATGGCTGGGAGGTGTTCCTGGGTGTTGTGCTGCGATATACAGCGGGAAGACTCATCCCCCTGATAGGATCTCCCAAGCTGAGTTGTCCGGCGTTTCCAGCGGGAAGTCCAGCTAAGAGTAAATCAATACCAGGATCCACAACAGTCCTAGTATCAAAGTAATCGCATGGTCACAAACCTCCTTCTGATCCACAAAGGCGGCGACAGTCTGTGGTGGTGAGGACCTGGGGCAGACTTTGGCCAGGCAGAGTTCCGGACTTCAAGGAACCACAATGGCTAAACCAGCAAAACTTTGAAAAAGTGAGGATTGTGCTGGGGCCCGTCAACCAGTGAGGACTGGCCATCCAAGTATCCAACTAAGAAAGTATTAACAAACACTATAGTATTTTCATAAATTGGCAACGGTGTCTACAACCGTCTCCGTATAGCAAGCACAAAACTGTATGGACTACTACAACGGCAGAAAGATCGAGTTTACATGAGTTAAACACAGCATACCTGACTTCTTGTAAGTCGTCTGGTCGAAAATATACATCATATGACTAGACCACTTTATGGTTGCCCCAAAAAACTTAAAGAAAAAGAGCAAGAGAAACGCAATAATTGAGATTCGAAAAAATACCCCAATAAATACGCACAATATACGCACATAAAGCTACAAGAAGAGAACCTTGAGGGCGAAATCAGTCGGAACGTTAATGAAGGCGTTACCAATCTCGTGTCAGATCGTTATGAACTGACTGGCTCACTGATCAGTGATGTATTTAATTGAAAGTCTTTCTTTGCACTTGATAAATGAATATTTGTTATTTCAAGCTTGTCGAGCAACAGAAGGAGAGGTTAGCTCTGATAGAAAGGTGCTTGACCGAGAATGAACGACGAAGGCAAACGATGCCGGAAGGCACTATAGAATCTAGGATTGTCCGAAATATGGTGATATTTTATGTCTATTATAACTACATTTATTATTTGTTATTTGTGTTACACCCTCCATTCATTACTTATATCGTTTTATGAGAATTATCTAAGTCGACACTTTTATTGTTTAACGACCCACTGTCTTTTCCCTTTGACAGTCTGTTAAGGAATAAGTTCTGCAGGAAATGCTTGTACTGAGGATCTATCTTCTAATGTTTACTTCCTATCGTTTTTATCTCTGTTTTTGTGAAGACAGTAGGCAGTAGACTTTAACGCTTTGGATTTAAATCTTTGTTCCCGTGCATTACTCGTACTTGTTTTCTTGACACATAAATATCTACCGTTCTTAAGGTTCGCCAAATTCGTGCGGAATTCGAAGTTGAGGAAGTCATTGGTGCGCGAACGCGCAATGCCGTAAATGAGCGTTGTGGGAAGATTTTCTAGGTTTTTTAGGAACCTTATTGCTAAAAAGACGGAGTCTCAATGTTTGATGCTCAAACTCTCGAATGGAATTTTAGTTTTTACATATTGTTTAACTGTCACTTTTATATGTGCCGTTACAAGTTTGAAATATTGTTGATAAATTCTTTTTATTTCGCTAAAGTTCAATAATGTTAATAAGTAGAGCAGATGAAATAAAAGTGCAGGTACAGGTGAACAATGCTTACTTGGGTACTTGAATGGCCGGTCTTCACTAGTAATATTGGACTCCAGCACAATTCCTCTTGGTTTCCTTCTCGCAGAACCGTCATCGATGGTGGTGGTCTGCTTCGAACATGGTGTGCACGTGCTTGGCGTTAGCAACGAACGCATCAGCCCATTATTTGGGTGGTCTTCTAAAAGGACACGTGCTTGCTGTTGTGGTCCACTCCACTGTTCTTTTCGTCCGTCATCTGTTCTAATTATGTAACCAGCCCATTTGTGTTTCGTTATCGATCTATGTTCTCCGCAATCCCGAAGGTGAGATAGATTTCGAGGATCTGAACGACTAACTACGACGAGACGTTGTGAGTGTCGACTAGATTTCGGAAGACATTGTCCATGCGCTCTTGAACATTACTTGATTTGAAATTATCATTTTCAAAAATTGTCGAATAGAAACGTAGGTACGATATGAGGCCTGAGCTCAAACATTAGTGGGATCAATAATGGATTATTTTATAACAATGACCAATGGCACAAAACTTGGATGATTCATTTTAAAGAGGATTTCTAAGGGCTAAGGGCATCAAATTTTTCATCTAGTTGGTGCGTTGCTGATTGGGCAAGATTTTCCCTCAACTTCTAAAAACTCCGTGCTCAAACCTTCTTAGGCCGTTACTACAGAGAATGCTAAATTCCTAGGACTTGCGAGAAGAATGTGAAGTACACAGCTTGGGTGGTTCTTTTAGCGAGTAACCCGGCTCGCAACAGCTTAAGAAGATCAGTTTATAAGATCATATAAATAAATATATCAACTATTTATGCCGAGGTTTATAGAAAGTCGGTCTTTTGAGTTAAAAAGCAGATGCTTTAGCTGACTTGCAAAAATTGCTCATCGTAGTAGCACCGAGAACTGTTTTCGTAATGAGACCGTTGGAATTATCGGCATTAAACCACTCTCGTTCGTCTGTGCATTAATATTTCAATCTGTCGTTTTCTCTCTCATCAATCGCGAGCTTGTTAAACAGCATACGTTTACTTCCATACAATAACACGAATACAACACAATCGTAGCTGACGTTTCGGCAGAATCGCCTTCTTCAGAGCCTGGAAGGGTACACTAGTACGCAACTTACTAGGTCAAACACTTCAACAGCACAAACAGAAAGATGAAAATCTGAACTATAATTACAAGGTCTACGGCTTCTCGAAAAAAACCCACCGTTTTTTTCCATCTGTCTTCCACCGAGGAGGAACAGCCGCTCAGACTCGCACGTTGTTGACTGCTGCATGGATGATCGTATGGACGTAAACTTAACAACCTCTGGATTGCTAAGAGAGAAAACGACGAATTCATAATCCAATGCCGAAGTCAATATATAGTCGATCCTGGGTAATATTTCAGTCCTTGGAACAGCTATCGATGATGTTTACTGATTATCTAGTTTGATCTCGATAACACGTTAAGGTCTGTGTCTCTCAGAGGAAATCGACATCCGTAAACTAAATTGAACCAAAAATATTTCAGTTTGAAATCACAATGTTGGCTTTTTTTACTTACTGCCTATTATAATTTTTAATGGCAGGGTCGTGTGGCGCAGTGGTCGGAGGCGCCCTGCAACACACACGTGTTATCGATTCCAGCTCCCATGGCCCACCAAATCTTCCATCCCTTCGGGGTTGACAAGTTAATACCAGACTTGTCTGGGAGGGCAGCAGCACTGGCTCGATACATCGGTAGGCCATGGCGAGTCATTGCAAAGGCCAGATATGCAATCAATCACCTCCAGACGATGCTTAATGAAGTTGAATGCATGGTGCATCCCTCCAGGATTGATCAACGCCGAGAGCTTTTTATTTTTACCATGGCAGGGTATTACGTGTGATGCAACTACTATGATGCTGGGACATTTGCAAAACTCCGGATTGCAGATGTCTACGGTGAGGAACGAACGCTCTGTTACCCTTTCAGGGGGGCTAACGCGTTCGCCACCACACCATGCGGACCCTTCGTTTCGCCTGTCTCTCAGCTAATTCTATCGATCAGTGCCATCAGCAATCACCCGACAACGGGATTGATTTGGGCAGCCCAAATCGGCAACGAACTTAGTTAAGCTGAAGCTATAGTCAAAATCACAATGCTAACTTCTTCAGTCCCGTTGACGGATGATCGCCAATGGCACTGATCGATAGAACTAGCTGAGAGACAGGCGAAACGAAGGACCCACATGGTGAAGTGGTGAACGCGTTAACCTCCGGAAAGGGTAATATCGCGTTCGTTTCCACCGCATACACCTGCGGTCTCGAGTTTTGCAAGTATTTCAGCATCATTATGGTTGCATTTGAGTTTGGCTAAATACTAATTTCACGATTAGAAGTCACTGAGGTGCAAACAGATAACAAAACGCTTCAAATGGTTATTGGAGGATCTTGTTGTTGTACTCGTAGTGCTTATGGATTAAAGCATTTCAAGGCGACTAAATACTTGAATGATTGAGAGTTCTCAGATGATCTTCACGTTTAAGAATAACTGTGAGGGATTTGCCCACTAACCATTATGAGTAAGATGACATAGCGAATGAAGAGTTTTCATGGATAGTCTATCTTATTCCCTTAGAGTAGGAGCTTCTAAACAGCGCCAGTATGAAGACAATGTTGACAACACCGGTGAAAATTGGTGTTCGTCCTAAGAAGGAATAGTTCATAGTTATTGTTTGATAAGCCAACCAATATCAGCTACAGCAGAATGGTTACAACAGAAATCTGTAAACGTAGTTAACGAAAAGGGAGGAAATTTGTAATGTTCAGTATAAACTGGATATTACTTTATGTGACACTAGTAAATTCAGTTAAAACCTACTCAACTACACCTAGTTTCTGCGTGATGACCACTTTAGGGCGACGCCTAACTTCCCCTCGAGTACTGAAAAATCCGTCCGAAAAAGTGTTCTTCGTAATCCCATGAGTGTAGAGCATAGCTTTTCATTTACCAAGTTGTCCACTGAATATCAAAGGAAAGCATGTAAATTCGTTGCGGCAATATGAACAAAAATGTTATGAATCGGCATCAATGCATCCGATCAGCTCTGTTAACTTATGTCTGCATTGATCCAATGCTTATGGTCACATATAGGGCGGAATGATGACGAAGATTGTTTACCACACAACGCGATCATGAGAGAAACTAAAATCCTTAAGATCCAAAAAAGAAATGCTTAATTTGACTGCGTTACAAACCGTTACAGTATAGTTGCTTTAGCCGTGTGGCGTTCCACATCATTGCTACGTCTGATCGTTCCACGACCGAAACTGCTTCTGTGAAAAAAGGACAAGTAGCTTCTAAAGACAACTCCTACGTCAATTTTATATAAGTTTTGTTTCGGAAATCAGAAAAAAAAGAACATTGATTTTCTCTATCAACTAGAAAGATCAGTGAAGAAGTAAGTGTTTATCTGCCTTAACTTTCATGGACGAATGTGTTTAAATGAATTTAAGCGAAGAGGAATGCGGAAAGGCCGAGTGTCCTTGCTTACTTAATTTTCTGTCGATCACATCCACTGCTGCTTATGAAAAGTGAAAGACACCGCGTAATGTGCAGAAAACTGATTAAGCTAACATTTTATTCTGAAGTCAAGCATTAGACAACAATAATAAGACACGCTGGCAATGGTCCAGCAAACATCGCACGAGTTGGTACCCAGAAAAATGAAGAGCTCATCAGTGACGTAGATATCAGAATAGACGTTCTTAAGTAATGAAAACCTTTCAAATTTCATCGTTACTCAAACACAGCGAGCCGATATATTCTTTGAGCAGTTCTTTATCACTTAAGTTAAACTGTTTCCGGGTGATTTTGAACCAGATCGCTCTTTTTGATGACTCTAGTGTGTGCAGTTTTTCTGTTCAGATTCAGCAACTTGTACCATTCTGGACGGATCATTTGTGTCTGGCTAGCCTACATCATCGTTCAGTACTGCGAAATCCAACGGTATTATTGAGCCGGTGACGTTCGAATTACTGCTATTATTCGGTACTTCTTTTCTTTGTTATACACTTCTCTTAACGTCGTCCTGAGGAAGTACTGGTAATTCGAAATTGGTTGGGGTCTTTTTTATGCAGAAATGAGAAAGCCTTAATCACAGCTATTACTTGATTATTTCAGGAAGTCATGTTTTATCTACAGTTCCATAATATTAGAGAAAAGCTGTCCTCAGTCGGGTGCTGAACGGTTGTAGCAGATCTGCACCGTTGAGGAATTACCTATGTGGGAGGTAAGTGTTCCGCTGCCAATCACGTAATCTGCTGGCATTTGGGTTCTTACGCCTTTTTAACAGAGATTTAGGTTGATCAGACTTATCCACGACAAGTCGACAATTGACACTTTCTTAACCTGAGAAGAAGGTTTATTAGAAAATTGTACGTGAAGTTACTTTTGTTAACACTGTACTAAACCGGCTTTCATTTAACCTCGGCGTGAATAAATAATCAGTAAATTTTTTAGGATTGTTCAATTTACACGAGGTTGCCACACAACTTCTATTCGGCTAACGTTTCCACATCTTCGCCTTACTCAGAACCGGTGATCCGGGTCGATGGTCCATACTTGTTCGTCTCCTCGATGTGGCTCCTTGTCCAATTGTACCAACTTCTATAAAACAGCGTGGCCGGGAGAGTATGCCTCATTCGGGAGATGCTCCTCTGAGGAAGATCCGACTCGATGCAAAGATGAGGACACCACATCGAGAAGACGAACGACAGAGGACCATCGACTCGGATCATCGGCTCGCATGAAGACGAAAACGTCGAAACGTTAACTGAATAAAGCTGTTTATCAACGTCGTGTAAGCTTATTAATGAAAGAACACATGTTGATTTCTCATGCCGAGGTTACAGGATAGCCGGTTTTAAAATAGTATTATTACGCTTTGTGCTAGCTATTCTAGCAGCAGAATGGATATCTTAATTATAACAGCACTACTTCACCGCTACACACCTTTAGCAAGATGTATGAATTTAAGGTTCCAAGAAATTCGGTGTACTGGTAGCCTTAGTACTACCTATCCATTCTTCTGCTGTTGGTAGCGTGCTATTACATACTATATGTTAATGTGGTCTATCATACAAACGCTCGCAACATTGCTACTGTCTTCCAATTTGTTACGTGTATATTTAGGTATTTTTTTACACTCACGCACTCCACTTAATAACATTGATTCACAGTAGCGCTTAAAATGAAATAACAGTTAGCTGCTCGCCACATTACCAGTTAACCAACTCGGTATGACAGGTAATACAGGTGATACCAGAAGCGTTGAACAACAAGAATATGAACAGGATATATGCCAATAACAATAAATTAGTGTTTAACTTTTATTTTCTGCCTCTTATTTCTTCATGGAAGGGTGTTACGTTTAGTTAAACCACAATGATGCTGAGATGTGAGCAAAACTAGAAACCCTGGGCGGACTTTGAAAACGCGATTATCCTTTCGAAAGGCTCACTAAACCATCGAGGCCTTTGCTTTTTCTTTCTCCGAATCAATTTCGGTAATAAAGCAATTAATAACTGGAGATGTGGAAATGTGCACAGGTCAAATTGAGACGTCTAGAACAAAGTGGTGCTCAGAATAAGTGTTGGGACAATAGAGAGCAGTTCAATTCCAATCTCGTACACATAGGAGTTCGAGTACATTAACGAGAAAGCACTGGATTATTTGATTGTTCAACTAGCGACATTACTCCGCACGTTGCTATGTGTGAATGGGCTGCTATCGTCATTGTGCGATGCTGGGGGAATCGAGCAAGGCAACATCGGTGTGCAGGCGCTAAACTGTGGAAAGCCACTGAGGTTTAGTCGAATAGGTGAAAAAAAAGAGATTTAAACATCCGACCAGAACACATTCACTGTATGTGTTATGCGTATATGCCGAATTTTCTCCGAGAGCAAAAAAGTCACTCAATATCAATATAAAACCGGTTTCCGAAGGCTTACTTTTCTAAAACGACTTTTTCCCATGACGTAACTGAAAGCACTTGTCTTTCGTTCCTGAGATTTTAGGCCTGCTTTTTCAGTTTATTCGCTCTGGTTCTGCTCGATGCATTTTCTATTTCTTGTATAAACTGTTCCAACTCATCCACTATAGGTAGTGGCAGAATAAAAAGGCGTCGAACATCTTCCAAAACCATTCAGCCTTAATTAACCGGTCTTATTAGACTTGATTACCATTATAAAAAAATACTATTTTGTGGTGGATCAACTCATTCTTTTCCAATTTCTCGATTACACTGAACGAATCTGTTGTTAACCGGTTCCCTTGGAACAGGTCCAAACCACTGAAGAACTGTTGGTGGCGATGGGTAGTCCGAAGACATCCGGAAACTGTTCTGAAGCAGTTGGACATCAGCTGAACTTGTAAGTTACAAGTTCCACAGTGGTTACTGTGATCATCTTATAGTTTCCTTCATTCAATTTTTCTTCTAATTAGATTTCCACAGATCGGAATCCCACCACCGTTTTGAACTGAAATAATGACCGAAGTAGTCTATTTAAGAGAGCAGGAGCAGAACACTGTGCAGAATCATCGTAATCAGAGTGGCAGCATACGTTAAAAGGTTGCCGTACCACGAAGTAAGAATTTTCAACGAAGCAGGTGAATGGGCAAAGAAATATTTCTTGTTGGGAATATTCTAAAATCATGCCTACCTTAGTAGATGAGAACGAACTCTGTCAGTTGGAGGATGAAGGTGAAGAAAGAAGCATCTCGATTTCGTACGCATTACACAGACCAACTATTTATCTTGTCCGACGAGAGCAATGATAGGTTTGAATGAAACTAAAGGGGAAATGGTTGAAGGGTTGAAGCTTTCGGTCGAAATACGAGCATTGATAACAAACTTGCATATTTACACCAAGAAAATACTTTGTCCCTATAAAACTCCTTATACAAGGCATTTAGGTTTCTCTACCACGTTTTTTATGCCAAATCTCCGTATCTTAAGATAGAGGTTGGGAAAGGTATCAGCGAATTTTCGACAGCTGCGTCACTTCAGTGAACCGACAGTGGATCTGGATTGGAGCTATGTCGTGTGTGCAAACCGTTGTCTGGCGTAGTTAACAGCCACCTCGGTATACACTTCTATCGTTGAGATTTTACAATAGGGACATTGGGATCACTGGCAAGAAAGAATGTGATGACGACTGAACATTTGCTTAGAGAGAGCTCGTAAGAAGGCTCTGTTATGGTATTTTTCATAAAACAGTTCTCCTGACACCGTCCCTTACTGCTTTGTGTCAAAGCAGAACGGACATTTAAGCGCTCATTCAGTGCTATGGAAAGCTGAATAACGTGTGATTATTCCATGGGTAAAAAATATGACAGGGGAGAAACACTTTTTGAATGCTTTTCACGGGAACCACAACAACACATTTTTCGATTTCAATCCATTCCTTGAATTTCTTCAAAATTTCGACCTACCTTGAGAGTTTTAAGTCTTATAATTTCGGTCCTGAATCTAAGATGTACGTCCTGCGTTGACTTATCGTTGGAAACTATGCAGTCTTCGTTGAAAAACATTATTTCATTTGCGATTTTCTTGGGAACTCTTAGCCCGGCTGTCCTAAGTTCGGCTTTTACACAAATAGTATACATTCCACCTGGGCTCTCCGAACTTCACTGAAAAGGCCAAAAAAGTTCAAGAAACGATTTCGTAAACGATGGCGAAGAAACGAATTGGACTGAAGAAGTGCTATAATCCGCACAATATGTGTAACCACTGGCTATTTAAACGAAAAAATGTTACAAACGAATCCGGTGAATTTAATTGAAACGTAAAGACGCTGATAGTATGAAGGATTTCCTTTCTATCGACTATGTACTCCTATGCTTTTGGGAACAACGCAGAAACCAGATGAGATGGCACCTCGAAAAATGAGAAGATCATGATATGCATCGAGGCCAGGGTGAATACCAAGTTTCAGGGGTTATGGGAACAAAACGAAAAAAAACTAGTCAGTATTCTTTGAGCAGTTCCGTTACTTACGTCCTTAATTTTCTATGTCTTCATGTTACTATGAACCAACACTCTCTTCGATGTCTCTAAAGTACGCAGGACTTTTTCGCTGCAGTCCAGCAACTTCCACTACCTCGTACCCAGCATTTGTGTCAGGCAAGCCAAAATCATAGCTGAGTATTGCGGATGCTAACGGCGTCATTGAGATGATGATATTCGAACTACCGTTAATGCTCAATTCGTCTTCTATTTCTTGTAGAATCCTGTCCACTTCATCCACATCAAGTACTGGTAATCTAAAAATAGTTGAAGTTCGTTTTCATGTAGAAATGGAAAAAGTTCAGGTGCAAAAGTCACCTAACATCGATTAATCAATACTACAACAATTGTTAACGAACACTTCACGAACTTACGTTTCAACAAATGCTCCATCGTGTGGGGAAGAGATGTAATCATCTACGTACTGAGTTTTTGCAGCAGATTTGTACCACTGAGAAATGCCTCCAAGCATAGATGGGTGTCACATGGTCATCCTCGTATTTTGTCGACAACTGTGTCCTTAGGGCTTTTAAGAGCGAGTGCGGTGCATCAGGTGTGTAAAGACGCATTTTTGACAAGTCGACGACGAGCTGAGAGGTTATAACCTGTCCGTTCATTGTGATCATAGAAAATTCACGTTAGCTTTGTCGGAACACTGAAGATGACAAGATTTTACGGGAGCAGAACATCTATTAAAAAAATCGTACATGGAGATAATTTTGTTAATGTTTGTTTCTAAGAAATACCTCTCGATATTGCAGTTTCTTGTCCGTTCAAAAAGGACTGGCAATGTATTTATACACTTTAAATCCCAATTTAATTCAGCGCAAAACGAGAATTCCTGCGTGGAAGTCGAAGCAGAGAGATCTTGATAGGAGAAAGAATTCAGTGAAAGTAACTAAAAGCTTTAGTAGGTGAGCATCATGCCGCTACTGTAGGCATCTAGGCCAAATTAACCCAACGGTTGATTCCTCGAGACGGAGCAAAGCAACTCGGTTCACTTCTGAAATCTCCTAGCTGCTCGAGCGTTTTTAATGTCTGGGCATTCTTTGATTTCTAGCTCTAAGCAATATGTGTTTTTCATTGATAGTGGTAGAAGGTCGAAATAAATTGTAACATCGTCTATTCATCAAAGACACATGGCACCCAGACCATTCATTACTCTCAGCCAAACTATGAAGGAAACTGCAATCACTACCACTGAGGGTACTATTATTTCAACCACCTAGTATATTCAATGCGGTCCTCAATTTATTTGCGTCTTTTTCATGGAAGAAATCTTTGTCTTACTTGTTTCTGATTTGATTTATAAAGAAAACAGAGTTGCTAGATTACCAATTACAAAGACCGATGAGAAGCCGACAGTCCATCGCCAGAAGTCTGGCAAAATCTGGCGTCTGGTCTGGAAGCAACTGCTTTCTGTGTCAATGTGCTCATTGGAATATTCGTTATAGTATGTTCATTATCCAGTTTCTTGTTGCTGACATCCGTCAACGAGCATTGGATCATGAAGGCTCTGAAACCACGTCAACACATAGGATCCGGCGTCAAGCAATGTAGTGCTGTTAACCTAAGCCTAAATTCATCTATTAGCGACCAATCTAATCACCCTTCACTCAATTCACATTGTTTTTTGCAAAAGGTTTTGTCTCTTTCGAAACCTTTTATCTCTATAATTTCGGCAAAATGATAGGGAACGGAAGGGATGGGAACGTTCAATTGTACAGAAATTTTAATTGAATGAACAATTCCAAGCTATCCATGGCACCTACCTTTTTGCTGCTAGCTCTCAGGCATTTATTTCTACTTTTTATTACTTCTACTGCTTGGTGACCATTCACTTCTCGCTGAACACTCTACACCTCAGCCACTGCAATACCGGCAGACTGAAAGCTGTTTAATATCATCTGAAAACACTCAGGATCAATTCGTCGGTGCTATAAAAGATAAAAAAGCTCTCGGAGTTGATCAATACCTGTGGGATGCGCCATGCATTCGACTTTACTAAGTATCGTTGGAGGTAAGTGAATGCATATCTGGTCTTTACGATGACTCGCGGTGGCCTACCGATGTATCGTACCAGTGCTGCTATCCTCCCAGACAATCTGCAATTTGCCAACCCCGGAGGGATGGAAGGCTTGGTGGGCCATGGGCGCGGGGATTGATTCCACGTGTGTGCGCAGTGGCGCCTCCAACCACTGCGCCACACGCGCTTTTTCACTGCTGTAGAGAGTATTATTACTAAATGAAGAAATTCATGGGTTCTCGTTTATTCCATTAGGTCGAGAAAACTGGTTGCTGAACTCTTTGGCTGGCCCGTAACACTGCTGAATTGCTAGGGCAAAGGTTTGATTGTGAGCCATTGCAAAGGTTGTTTTGGAAGAGTTCGAGGTTAGTAGAATCAACAAATTGTAGGTTCCTAAACGGCTTCTTCAATAGTGCTTCAGTTTTTTTTTCCATCGAACTTCGAATTAGGTTGCATGGTGCAATGCCACTGGGGTGCCTCGTTATACCCGATTGCCTGGTTCAGCTTAGTTCTGCGTGTGACGAAATTTTAACTGAGCTCTAAAACTTCTTGACGAAATCTAGCCCGAAATGAGCCATCTCACTACCTATCCACTGTTGCTTCGGATTGAAGTAGTTGGTTATTCTATCTGATCTCGACCTCTCAGTGGTTTATTGTCTCATCGTAGCTGTTAGGTGTTTTTGGGTGTCGGAATGCCATGTAACATGGGTTTGTCACTATGACAGGGTTTCCGAAGCAGAGAAGGAGTGCGACGTTTCCATCCGAAAACCCAACTAGAAGTAAGCAAACACCAGGAATAACCGCCGCCGTGGTACCAATCTAGTCGCAAGGTGGCGAATCTCCCTTGGATGCACAAGTGATGACCTAAGAAAAGCTTTGGCTAGGTTGACTTCGGGACTGTAGAGAACCACATTGGCAAAATCAGCAAAGCTCGAGCCTCAGTATCTCGCACACTGGATCTTCCTGTCTACGACGTCGAGTAGTGAGACAGTTGCAGAGGACTTCAATGGAAACGGACAAAACGAGCACACCCACGACACGCCATCGAGACTGTCTCTTCCTCTATACCGATACGGTAGTTATTCGTGGAGGAAACATTGCAATACGAAATCTCGGGGGCGTTTGCTTTATTGTACATCTATCTACTTCCCGTCAATCACTTTCTACAGCACCACTTCATGGTGCTCGGCCGCTCTTTGGCTCTAGCTTCTACGTTTGAAGAATGTCTGTACCATTAACTGCTACTCACAATTTTTTATAGCCGACGAGAGCGAACTGGACCTGTTCCCCCCAACGAACTAGAGGAAGTAGTCCGCAACGAAAAAGTGCTATAAAGTCGTTGTTATAGGATCTAATCTCAAATTAGGAACGGGCAACGAAAACGAATGCAGGGTAGGAAAAATCGGAGCTGGAGATCGAAATAAGAACGGAAATCGTATGTAAAACTATTATCCGCGGCACGTATATTCAGTAGGAATTCATTTTCCGAGAAGAGGGAGAATTGCCGATAGATATGACAGTGATGGGACGACTCATGTGGTGATCGACCATGTTCTTACGAACGGAAGATAATGTACTTTTGACTCATCAGTGGTGCCTGGGTTCTGTACTGGATCCGATCACCTACTTTTCCATGCGAATGTGAAATTTCGATCCAGCCATAAGCTGGAAAAAACCGCCGTCGTCAAAAAAAGAACAAGACAAGTCTATGGCGAGAATATTCTCAATAAAGTCCTCTCCTCATATAGCCGAAAAAAGAAGGAGGGCTCGACCGAAGGCTATAAGGTACTTGTGGAAAGACTTAGAATTAGTGCCGAACTCGCCTCAATTCCAGATCAGACCTTATCATCATTACCATTAAGAAGTTGCTAGTAAAGACAAGGACACTGAATTCTGATCTTACCCCAGCACACCTAGGATGGCTGAAAATAAATTCCAGTTGTAGAAAATCATTGTAGGAGGGTTTACGTCGGTATACGCAGAAGTTATTGAAAGCAGCTCAAGAATGATCTGGTCTGAAAAAAATACCGTGGGGATCTGTGCGACTATAATGTTGCACTATCCGCCCTGATGGACAATGGTGGGAGTATCCCCACATCCCACCATTATATAGAATAAATAATGAAATACTTTTATACCTTTTTCCGTTCCACAATCCCAACTTCGGGCTGTGAAATCCCTCTGGAGAAAAACCGCCCAGGATTGTACCCTCTCATGTTCGGTTTGCAATAGACAGCATAAAGAGAGTCACAGCTTCAGATCTCGATGATATCACCGCTGAGTTCCTTCGGGTGGAGGCCACAATTTACGTGTTCTTCTCGCAACCTACACGTCGTCTTGCCTTAAGAAGAACGAAATTCCACACAGGACATCCACATGGTCACCTTTCCTTGGTCGGATATGCTTTTTGAGCATCCTCTTAACACTATTCACGAAGGTTTTTTACGCATATCTAAGACGTGCGATAAGCCAGAAGCAGTTGAGGAAGAAGAATTTTGGCAGAGATTCTGTCGATGGACCACATCTAGACCGTATTACGGGTCATAGAAGTCTGTTTTTTGTGAAAAGACGTGAACTTCCTTCACATCACATTAAAACCCCAGACGTGACTTTAGACGTGCCATCGAGATCT
The DNA here is from genome assembly GCA_018806985.1 of Angiostrongylus vasorum. Taxonomy (NCBI): domain Eukaryota; kingdom Metazoa; phylum Nematoda; class Chromadorea; order Rhabditida; family Metastrongylidae; genus Angiostrongylus; species Angiostrongylus vasorum. The sequence goes on from JADANN010000383.1 coordinate 250,477, forward strand.
AAATAAAAAATAGGTGAACATTATCAACAACTGGCCTCGGGGATCGAAGCAGTAATGGACACCTTAACGAAAGTGACTTGATACCAATACTGCCAACAGCCTCATTAGAAAAGTTTTCGCTGCTTCTTCGATGAACAATGTTTGCACATCAGCTAAAACATCTTCGCTTTCTCTTCATTCCGCTTTTTTTAAAAAAATGTGCAGTTCGTGATGTCAGTAATAGAATAGTACATCATCGTGACTATTAGGTGTTTCATTGTGTCGAATCACAGTGTACGGCGGGGTTACTCACTAAAAAAACCACCCAGGCTGTGTAATTCACATTCTTTTCGGATGTCCTTCTAGCAATTTATCACTGCCTGTAGTAACGGCCTAAGAAGGCCTTAGCATGGATTTGTGAGAAGTTGAGGAAAAAATCTTTCCCAGTCAGCAACGTACCAACTAGATGAAAAAATTTGGTTCCGTCAGAAATCCTCTCTAAAATGAGTCATCCGTGTTTTGTATCATCGGTAGTAAAACAGGCCATAACTGATCTCACTAATAAACAAGGTCACGTCACCTACCCTGCCCAACTTTGCATTCAAAGCCTTTCGGAAAAGATCATCAATTTCAAGATATATTTATTTATATGATCTTTTAAACTGATCTTCTTTAGCTGATGCGAGGTTGGTATAGGTCTTCGTTGTCGTTGTCGTTGTTGTTGGTGTTGTTGCTGAAATGTTGGTTGACATTTCGGCGATTTCGCTCAGAGCCTGGACGCATTTTACATAAGAATACTTTAATTATTCGGTGGAAAAACGGCTAAAGTAGATCAGACTTTTAAATAGACGCCATATTGAACAGAAGGGCTACTCACCGTGATGTTACGAGTGGGACTGGCCCACGCGTTGTGCACGTGGGGTCGCAACCACGACACACCCCGGGGTCAAAATATCATTTTGAAATAGGGCGCCAGCTCACGTGTGATAGTGAGGCATTCGTTTTTCCCGGTTCATCTTTGGATTTTTGAAATTTATCCAAAACGCATCAAGAGTTTTGGGCGTTGGTTTGGTTTTGGGTTTTGGTGGGTCGATTCCCTGCGCTAGGTTCCGCACAGTCACTTCAAAATCATCGCTACTGTGCCTTTTGTACCTAGAGGAGTGCTTTGACGAATTTTAACTTTCCAATCAAGGTGTTCTTTTATGCGGACACAAAGTGGTCTACCCGTTTCCCCAATATATTCCTCACCGCATGCGTTACATGAGATCAAGTATATTATACCTAAACTCATCCAATCTCCGTCTCTCCCGTTAGGATAGATCGTACAGACATTCATTAATAACTCAAAAGGCCGACTTTCTGTAAACCTCGACTGGGACTCGTAACATCAAGGCTCTGAAGAAGGCGAAATCGCCGCAATGTCAGCCATCGACCAACAACACCAACAACGACAACGACAACGAAGACCTGTACCAACCTCGCATCAGCTAAAGAAGAACAGTTTATAAAACCATATAAATAAATATATCATCTATCTATGCCGAGGTTTATAGAAAGTCGGTCTTTTGAATTTCAAGATAAGATTGATGTTATAGATCGCTTGAACGATCCTTTTCAAAATTTTAACAGCCGCACAATGTCAAACTGTAAGGCGCAGCTCAGATCTTCGAAACCTATCTCAAGTTCGGGATCCTGAAGACAGGAACATGGGCATAACCTATGCTTCTCTTGAATGTTTCCTCGAATTCTTACTTTTGCATTCAACCGCCTATTAGTCGTTTTGACAATATTACTTACATTCTTTTCCGTTTAAACCCTCATTTCCTTCCACTCTTTCTCACCACATACTCGCACATAGTGCAAAAATATAGTCAAGTAGCAGGGGATCACCTAAGTACCCAGTTATCGTCAAATTCCTTCTTTTTCAGTGATCCGAGTGAGTGAAGTGTGAATGTTAACGATAGCGGTGAATAATCAGGAGGTCACTAACCGTTCCACTGATAGTTTGTAGAAGAAACATGACTGCAGCAGATCTTAACTAGAGGTGACGATGTGATAAGGCTTTCGGAAGCTCATCAGTACCTTTCTCGTTTATCCTCATTATATGCAGTAACTGTCAAAAGACCGTACTGTGACCTTGATGCTATATTTAAGAAGTTTTGAAAGGCCATAAAAAACTTCTCAATGTAAACATGTAATGTTAGCTGCCCTTACTCGCACTGTAAACATAACTTCAACCCTTCACCCACTTCTTTTTCATTATACTGCCATTAGTTTCATTTCTGCTTGGCTTACTGTAATGTGAGCAGAATCGTAATGTTTTTTTGGTTTCCATGTCTCATGATTTGGTTCTGACCTGTCAAGATAATTTCGATTTTAGAACATTTTCTACTTTCGAAGAGCCACTACATAACGACGCCGCTGCTTTTTTGACGTATGTTTTCGCTTTGACGATGCTGATTGTATATAGGGTCTTTGCTTGGTCATTGAAACTACTTCGATCATTGCATCAGTGCCAAAACGGTGGTGGGATTCCGGTTTGTAAAGTTCTAAGTGGAAGAGAATTAGGTGTAGGAAAGTATACAACTATCATTGTAGAAACTGTTTAAATTGCAACTTGGAAACTGTATAACTGATGTATAACTCTTCCAGAATGATGTCTGATTGAAATAATCAACATGTTTTTAAATTGTTGAGGTTACAGGAGGCCGATAAATAGATTTATTCGGCTAACATTTCGACGTCTTCGTCTTCATCAGAGCTGGTGATCGAATCGATGCTGCACAGTTGTTCGTTATTTTGATGTGGCGTCCTCGTTGTCGTACCGAGACGGTACCTTCTTTAGAGAACACTGCATGAATGAGCCATGCACACTCGGCAGTGTCCCTTTTTGTCTGATGGCCTCCAAATCCACGTTCTCCGCCAGCAATTTCTTAGTGGTACGGGTCAGCTGGAGGATTGCAACAACTTGCAAATAAATGTTTTTCCACGTATAACCGAGTAATCGAAAGGTTATGGATTTCTTAGGTAAGCCACAATATTCTTTATGTTATGGCCTAACCAGTGTTAAATGATTTTGGAAGAAGTTCGTCTCCTTTCAGCTTGTCCATATCTCCAGTATATGAAGTGGAGCGAATTATACAAGTAGAAAATGCACTGCGTAGTTCTAACACGAAAAAATTTGGAGAGGAAGCGTAAGAACTTGGAAAAAAAAGGAAGTGTTTTCGATCAGGGAGTACTCACAAAAAACTGGAGATCCCAGAACAGGACCACTGAAAATTGCTTTTGTATTGATATTGAATGGTTTTTGATGAAAAAAAAACTCATGTGGGCACATTACTTATTTCAGTGAATGGGATTTATTCTGGTTTCCGTTGCTTCCATTAAAATTTTGACCAAGGTCGGTTCTTCAGGGTCCCACTCTGATGATGGCAAGCCAAATACAAATGGCACCGTGCGGCTTCGTGCAGGTGGTTGAAGTGTCCAGAAACCCACAGCTTGCTTCCTAAAGACTATGAAGTGATCATACAGGAATGAAATTGGAACTGAAGTGCTTTTCATGACTCCCTAATCACTCTGCCCTGTTTTTGCTCAAGAAATATTCGTATCGTTAGTTAAAATAATAAGTGTTGGATAAGTGAACCGATTCCACGGCAACCGAACATAGAAACATGATACTATGAAGCAAAACCGAGGGATTACGTAAGATGGCAAGGGTTTTTACAACAAAATCGGGTTAAGAGCACCTCACTTACGTGTTCTGTAAAGTGTCTACGTGATAAACGATTGTATATGTTATCCTATGACTATCCTGGAAATTTTAGCCCAATCTCTAAGGTTGGAGTAGAGTTGTAATTATTGGAAATGCTATACCAATATGATGGAGAGGTACTTGCAAAACTTGGACCCTCAGGCCAGATAGGACCATGCTTGCCCTTTCCGAGGGTTCACGTATTACGCTTGGCACAACTGGGCCATTGTTTTAAGATAGGTGAGGGTCAATGGCGGGTTACCGAACCAATCGATGTTTAATGTGGATGTGGTAACAATTTTTCGACACCAGAGAATTGCTTGCGCTGATCTGTAATACTACCTGTAATCAGATTAACCATTGATCATCTCAAGCAGTCACCACAATCGAAATGCTTACTGTTTATAGCCGCTGGTCAGAAGGGCTCAACTCGCTGCGCTCTCTTGAAGGACGACGAGAGCCCCACACTTCTCGATACGAAGTTTTTTCACCTTATTTTTTTTACTAGGAAGAATTGATTGTTGGTCTTTTCTTTGATTAGGAAAATGAAGTCATTCTATTGGGATGAGAAAGGCATAGATATTGATGAAAATTGCCATCAAATGTTCGTTTAGCAGACGACATCATCATCTTTTCAGGAAGCACCGTCAAAGCAGAAACGATAATCAATGAGCTCAACGAACTAGGAAAAAAATATGAGGGTACGCAGAAATCGGAAGACACCTAGCTCATGAAAAACCCATGCTGGGAAGCCGAACAAATTGAACTGGATGGCTCACTGATTGCAGAGACCATCTCGTACATATACCTTGGGTGATTGGTGAACAACGAAAACAACATAAAGAAGGTAATAAGCAGAAGAAAGAGAGCAGGTTGGGCCGCCTTCGGGCCTCTCAAAGAAGCCTCTGCCCGACTAAAGGGGGACCGAAAATCCGCGCTCATCTATTCGATTCAGCGGTCCTCCCAGCGCTCTGTTATGCTGCAGGGACAGAGACGTGGGCTGATATTCCTACTACGTCAAGAATACTTCGCACTACTCACAGAGCGCTTCAACGATGTCTTCCGAAATATGACCGGCACTCTGATTATCTAGCCAGAATAGAAAACTCTGATCTTCGAAATGTGTCACAACTTCAGGATCCAGGAAAGTATACCTCGATAGCGAAACACATCAGCCAGTCACCAAATGGGAAGAACAGACAACAGATGGACGAAAAAAACTCTAGAGTGGATTCCACGACAATGTAGGCGTCCCTAAGAGCAGCCATCTACATGTAAGACGGACGTGTTCGTAACCGAAGTTAATCGGCTGTACTCGCTCGCACTTGCATTTGTTTTGCAGATCACTGTGTGAGACTCGCATGCGCCACCATGCTCAGATAAAACCATCACCATGTCGTAGACGACGATTGCGAGGGAAAGAAACGACTGGCAAATGTGCTGGGGTCCGTACAATTCGTGAAGACGGACCGTCCAAGTATCCAAGTTTAGTTATTGAGAACCTACACCGCAATAAATGAACAATCGTGTCCCCCAATATTTATAACACGGCTCCAAGTTCTAAGTTCGTGATTTGAGTTGGAATTTGTTCGGTAGTTCCTCCCTAACAAGCGCAATCAGGTGAATTCTGTACAAAACACATAAATGAAAGATTTCTAGCACGACTTTATTACAAGCGCTCGATTTTAGCACTAAATTTTTTTTATTTTACATGACTCGTCTTCACATCTACTGTGCGGATCTCAGCACTTCGCACATTCGATTCGTTCCTTCGCATCGATTGTCCACGAAGATCTTTCCAGTTTTTTACGTGTGGCTTCGACTGCTGCTTGAGAATTTCCATTTCGCCTTAAATCTCGTAGAATGCTGGCCGAGCAGTTCTTCCTGGAGTCCTGAGATAGTCGTGCTGGAGCGTTCTTAACTGGATGACAGAGAGTGATTTCTCCATGGACAAGTCTGGCACGAATTCCTCGACCCTGAAGGGATGAGAGGCTTGATTGGCCCGAAGCGGAATCGAACTAGCACCCGGCTCGTGATAACGGGCATCAGTATGTTATCCGCCCCTTTAGCATTCAAATACTTCTGTAATCTCATAATCTCATTCGTCCCTATCTGAATACAAAACAGGGTCGGTTCCACGACTTGTATTTTAACTACCGACACAAATAGTTGGCAATAAATGTCAATATTGTCTTTTCAGACCCCTATTCTGTGACTCACGGGATGCTACTGTTATGCTTACTCAGAAAAAAAGTGGTTAAATTCTGCTTGAACTTAGCCTTTTCACTCTTTCTTTAGACAGCTTAGTCAATTTTTATCTTTACCAGAAACGTAAAACGGTAGGGTGTGGCACAGTGGTTGGAGGCGCCACTGTGACACACACGCAGAATCGATCCCCGCGCCTATGGCCCACCAAGCCCTCCATCCCTCCGTGGCCGGCAAATTGGTAGCAGACTTGTCTGGGAGGATAGCAGCACTGGCTCGATAAATCGGTAGACCAAAGCGAGTCATTGTAAAGGCCAGATATGCATTCAACCACCTCCAGCGACACTTAATGAAGTCGAATGCATGGCGCATCCCTCAGGGATTGATCAACGCCGAGAGCTTTATCCCTTTTTTATACCAGAATAATAATAAGGACACCAGTAATAATAACAATAATAGTAACAACAACAATGACAATATTAGTAATAACAACGAGAATAGTGACTGGACGGAGTCATGACGCCCCCATTAGTAGGCTTAGTCAACAGCCTCTTAACCCTTCACGGTTATCGCTGAGATTTCACACTCCAGCCACTCGGGTCACTGATGGGCAAGGGAATCTGTCGACGATTGAGCATCTACACGGTCTTTACTACTTCACTATAATTTGCATTGTGTGTGAGTGAACCGAGAGTGAGAACCCATTGAAATAAGGACTAGAATGGATGAAAAGTCAAGGAATATTGACAGAACGATTAATTGAAGACTGGATACTGCAGTAGTTAAAAATACGAAAAATGGTAGCAAAGACGGATAGATTCTGCTTGTGTTCCTGTCTTTTACCCGCTTAGAAAGTGGATGGAAAACTTATGATAATTACGTGATCGAATAACTACTTAATTCTTCAATTCAAAGCAAAAAGAGTGTAGCCAGTGAAATGCCTCAGAATAGACTAGATATCCTCAAGACACTTTGGAGCTCAGTTAATACTTCATCACAAGCAGAGCTAGACTGAACCCTGACAACCTCTCATAATGAGGGCTGCGCCCACTGGCACTGAGCCATACCCCTCAGTTATGGTTGACACTCGTTGATATATGCCATTACAAAGACGGCCCCAATTCTCTACAGTGTTTTTCTTTTGGCCAGTAAAATTACTTCGATCGCTGGTTTCAATACCAAAACGGTTATGGGTTTCGGATTTGGGGTATCCACCTCGGACAGAATTCGATGAAGATCTTCAACTACTTACAGTTTTCAAACTGACCGTCATTTAACCTCGGTAGTGAATTAATCAATATGTTTTAAATTGTTGACATTACGAAGACGTCGAAATGTCAGCCGAATAGAAATTGTTTATCAACCTCGTGTAAGCTCAATAATTTAAAACATGTTCATTACTGTCAGGTTGTTAGCACTTCCAATAGGCGGGACCGCGCAGTACCAACAAGAGCAATTTGAAATGGAAGCGTGATAACTCAAGAACAAACGCAAGTGTTTTCGAATGGCAATGTTAATAGGCACTAGTGATTGCATAGGACCATTGAAAATCGCATTTCCTTTTCTACGAAAAACCTACCACTCGTCGATATGCATCGTTCGTTTCAATAAATAAAAGTATTTGTCTTGGTTGGTCCTCCAAAACTTATTTTTTTTCACCCACTCAATTAAACTTCGGTGGTTTTCCACAACTCAGTATCTCCATCTAAATGCATTCCACGCTAGGGAACCTTATCGTCCCACAATGACGATGGCAGGGAAGACTGCCGAACAACCCAGCGCTTCCTCATTAAGGTATTCGGACCTCTTTTATATGAATGAGATTGGAATTGAATTGCTGTTCATTGCCTCCACACTCATCCAGACTACCACTTCGGTCTCGATGTCTCAATTTGACCTGTGCACCTCGGCACATCTCCAGTTATCATTTTTTTGTATTAGTGTTGTTGTTTTTCAGCCAGTCTGAAGCGAATAAAAAATTCGTTGAGCCGTGCAGTTCCACACAAAAACCAAGCATAGACCACAACCATGCTTATGTTTTCGTCCATTTCTTTTCAGAGACCTCCGATCATGTGGTTCTTTGAGCTGAGCATTCTACTGAGTTCAACAAGTTTTGCTTCCATGACCGACATCACTGCAGAATGCGCTTTGTTACTCTCGCAGACGAAGAGATGTAGCACAGGAGATTTGCGACAAAGACTACCCTTGTACTCCTGTAGTGGTCATGTGAAGCTCGAAGTTTATCTGCCGCCTCAAGGAGAAGTTAAAGACCAGTGTTTAGGTGGATTTTTGAAGTTGAAATTGTGGTTCGAGTCTTCATAGATTTTACTGAAGTCAACATATCTCTGCTTCATTAATTCCGCTGACATATTCCTTTAGTCCAATACCTGCTGCTCCCATAGCAAAGTTGGTCCCCTATTTGTCTATTTGCTTATTTATTTCACACAACCTGTCATCATTAAGGCACGTGTGGTCCAGTAGTCGTAAGCGCCCTGCAACACACGGGATCGATCCTCGCACCCAAGGTTGCTAAGCAAATTGGTACCAGACTTCTCTGAAGTATAGCAGCACTGGATCGATACATCAGTAGGCCACGGCGAGTCATTGTAAAGGCCAGATATGCATTCAATCACCTCCAGTGATGCTTAAAAAAAAGTCTGCATAGCGCATCCCTTAGGGATTGATCAACGCCGGCAGCTTTATCCCTTTTTTTATTAACCCGTCATCACATCTACTGTGCCGAGCCCAGTACTTCTTGCATCCGATTCGTTTTCCTTGCATTGATCGTCCACAATGCTCTTCAAACATTTCGTGTGTTCTTCCAGCATTCTAAAATGCTGGTGGAGTCGATTCTCCTTACATTCTTGAAGATAGTCGAGCTAAGGCGTATGGCATCCGCCTATTAGACCTAAAGTCCTTTTTTATTATTGCCATCCTGAGTTAATAATGCTGAAATGTTCATGAGCTGTTCACAACTCCCACACACCTCTATGTAGCCCTGACGAATCGTTATCCTATGATAGGGATTCTTCTTAGACCGAAACAATTTCCGGTCATAGATTTACCGCTGTCAAAATTTTGGATGCAGAAATCCAACTTTTTAACAAGTTTTATCACCTTTACCTGAATGTGAATACCTAGACATATATACGACCACTCCTCAAGACAATGTGTTAAATCACCGCATACAATTTAAAAGATAAAACACTGAGAAGCAAACAATGCAAGTTGAAAAGCTTGTAAATATACTTGTAAAGAATCTCATTACCTTATCTGTTTATGGGGGGCGCGTGTAGCGCAGTGGTCAAAGGCGCTCTGTACACTTGCGATCGATCCCCGCGCCCCCAGGCCACCTATCCTTCCATCCCTCCGGGGTCGGCAAATTGGTACCAGACTTGTCTGGGAGGATAGCAGTACTGGCTCGATAAATCGGTAGACCAAAGCGATTCATTATAAAGGCCACATATGCATTCAATGACCTTCAACAATGCTTAATGAGTACGAATGCACGGCGCACCCCGCAGAGATTGCTAAACGTCGAGAGCTTTATCCTCTTTTTATCTGCCTACCCTGCCGTTGCAGAGATATCGCCGTTTAACCTGATACTCTACATTATTTCAACAGTCGTAATTTTGGCGTCACTACGTCTCTCGCTAAAATCCGTCACCGTAGCAGTTCAGTGCCACTGACAATACTGTGAGTGAAACAGTGGGAATCTTTTGACTAGCGAAGCAAAAGAGAATGAAGTGCTTTGTTAGAATCACTGAGTGTTTACTAATTATAAGAATGGGTCTCTTTATTAGAGTCAATAGCACAAAGATATTTCTAAAATTCAAATCTTCCCTCTATCTGAATTGTGGTGACCAGGTTAAGGAACGAAAAACTGGTAGCTCCTTCTCGTCGCGAGGATTTTTCTACCGGCATCTTAGTCTACAAGAAAGCTGATTTTAGCGATTGCATTAAAGATGACAATCAAGCCATCATTCATTCGATCAATGTACTCTTCACTATTACTAGGGAACTATTACCTCCTTACAGCGATTTTCTAAAATACGACATTACAAATTCGCACCTATGTGCAGAAAGTTATTGAGTGAACTCAAAATCATCAAGAACATTGCTTCTGCTAAGATGAAGAGTCTGAGGAATAGTTCCGCTATAACTTGAAAGTTGTTCTGCTGGACAGTACGCTATGAGAGTCCTATAACGCTGGAAGCACACATAGTGCTACCACTAAACCTCTGCTACTACGTAAAAGGGCGACTAACATGTACAGTGTTTATCCGAAAATACGCCCAAAGACACAGAACGACTGTCACAACCAAACCACGGTGACAAATGATTAGGAATCTAGTCACATTAAAAACCAAACAATCCAAACTATACTAATTCTCACCCCCTAATTCGACCTCACCCCAGATCTATGCTGTCCTTCCGGGTTCTGGAAAATGATACTACACATGTTTGACAAAAGCTGCTCACAAATCACAAATTCCATGGAGAGATTTTGTTAAACTCCTGAGAAAGATCTAGCAGAGCTAATCCAATGATTCCAAGGGACTTGAATATGAGCTCGAACAACGGTCAACAGCATTCATAAGAAAGACGAGAATCCTCGAGCTGCAACCAAACCCGTACGGAGAAGCTCGGAGACATTCTCAAATGATGCTGCGATAAAGCCAATAGAATGCAATAAGTGCTGGAATCTTCGCAATATGTAGTGTCGCGTCACCTTCAGATAGACACCTCTCATTCGAAAAGCAAAGTAGACGGGATACTTGGTTCTATCTGCATATTACAATTGCGTGAAGGCACTTCAACGTACATGCAAATGTGACAGAAAACCTTCGTCATCTATGAAGTCTTACTTGGCCTTTGAATATTCAACATCTTAACATCTTACCAGTACAACAAAATGTTTGGCCGTGCACAACAACTACTCATAAGGAAAGCATAAACATTTACTTATCTTGACTCTCGGCCTTTTTTAGTCAACGCACAAAGATAAAACGCAATAAAACTCTCTATTTTATTACAGCAAAAATACCCGCAATAAGAAAAAATCATACAAAAATAAGAGATTTTGCTTCTGATTTCCTAGTTCTCCCACGCCCATTGTTTGCAATCTTATTTACCCAAGCAAACGGGTGACATAGACAAACACTAGATCATGCTCTCGAATTTAAATCGGGCATTGTCACCACAGCCGGAGCCATCAAACGAGATTGTAGACGCTCCAGTTCATGTCGTTGCTCCTAAAAATTCAGCGGGGCTCGGAACGACCCTCAAATTGAAATGATATATGAATCCCAGACTTCAATGACAAACATTACAAGCATAATACTTACCCTCAAACTTTGAATCTTTGCATTACAGATACAAACTTCGTTCTCCTGTACAGCAACTAGTGCAGCAGCAGTTTTCATTTTTATGAGCTAAAAAAGTATTTAATTCGACTATGATGGACTACAAAGTGAACATGAACATCTCACCTCAGCTACAAGCTTGTTTTCCAATGTCAACGATTGCGCCACAAGTTCCCGCTGAAAGAAGTAAAATCAAAAGAAATGAGTACGGTAGAGATCAGTAATGAGTAGAAAATAGTCATGCCATCACTAACGAAAATCGACTGATCTAATACAGTAGCAAATCGATCAGCACCAGGTTTTCTGTCAAGTAATAAAGGGTACATTATGAACGATGACTAACCAATTCAGGGTCAATGTCTAAATTTAATTCAATTTCCTTCTGACGAGCAAGCTCCGCATTGTAGAAAGCTCTCCATGATGTGCCGGTATCCTCTTCTTTCACCTGAAATATGTGAAATCTACAAGAAGCTACGCCAAGTCTCGCAACAACGAAGATATATCAAAGAAAATCTCGGAAATGTTGTTTGCGTCAAATTCGAAACCTGACGATGACTATAAAACAGAGCAGAAAACTTATATCCTCTTGTGCATTCTAAATATAAATACTTTTTTACTTTTTTTTGCAGGAGGATCCTTGTCATCTGTTTCCTCCGCTTTCACCGACGGCGTTGCTTCCTCATTCCCCTCACTGCTCGTCCGTTCTCTCTTTACAGGAGCCGGATGAGTGGGCGCTTCCGTGTTTGAACGATTGCGATTTGGTGCCGCCGCATCAGTCTGCTCGTCATTCTGCTTCTTTTTGATGACGCTAGGCTAAAATTAATAGGCCAACCAAATATCCAAGACATATACTAACAAGAAAGGTGCACTTAAGCCATATATGAAATATGCCATATTCACTAAGAATTTAACACTCCAAAATATTCAAATATTGACATTTATTACTAAAATAATATTGATTTAAGTACTATCTATGTTTTCCTTCCAAAATACTGATTTATGTAGGCGCAGGCACAATCCATTGATGACAACATATCAACATAGGTTTCCCAAAAATTGCTTGACCCAAAGTTCAACTCCATTCCTTAAAATGCAAAATGTTATAAAAACGGGAGTGTTGCATTTTCAACAACCGCTCGTTCGACTGATCACATTAACTACATCCGTCCGCAGCAACCATCCTCATTTAGGTTCACCCATTTCAAAACCTTAAGACATAAAATTTATGGGAACCTTCTTCGCTGAAGATCAGTTAATCCTATTGATTTTACCTATTCATCAGCTCTACAGCTGGTGAGCATTTTATTGTATTGTATTTATTTACCTGGATATTTAGATGACCCGTCTTCCCTGGGTGTGCGGGCCACAGCATAATTTCCGTTTTTTCAGAGTTTTTCTGGTCTAGCCATTTGCTTCCCTGGAGTCCCGAGGTCAGCCTGGCGAAAGTATGCCCCAGGTCGTCATCACAGCAGGCAGTCGCCGTCTTTGTGGATCAGAGGAAAATTTGCCATCATGCATCTAGTTTCATAGCAGGATGGTGATGGATCCTGGTATTAGTCAACTCTCAGCCGAGTTTCCTGATGGGAACGCCGAACTTGTTCTCAGCTTGGGAGACCCTGCAGGGGGACGAACCCCTGCTGTACATTGCAGCCCGACACCCATGAACACGTCCCAGCCACAATGAGGCGGTCAACTGTTGGGATAAGTATTGTTTTTATTTTATTTAATGTATATTATACTGTTACATCATATTGTTGTTTTGCATATCATATTACTACATCATATGTTGTATACATGTGTTTATTTATGTACACCTCATCCCATCTATGCTCAAAGTGATGAATATCTTTGCTCTTCCTTCACTTCTCTCTATCAAAAAATAATAAGAAAAGAAACCAAAATTAGTTCGCTTGTTTATTCAATTTAAGGCATTGTCATAGAAGACTATTTACCACCTAGCTGCAAAAATTCCACAGAAATTGTTAAAAACCCACAAAACCAAGCGTCTACAGATGATGCCTTCACTCTTAATATGTTAGACGCAAGAAATCGAGTGAAATCGTTAATAACTAAAATACACAAAAAAGCCGGTAAGTCATTCTGCCTAGTCCGCAAGAAGACACAAAACAGTTAAAATAAACAAGGAAACTCACTGACAACTCAGTCTTAACTTGTGGAACTGATTGTTGTGGAACGCTGGTAGCCGGTGGTGCAGTCTGCCGAACAGACGGAGGTGTTGCTCTTGGAGATCGTTCAACATGTGTTCGCTCTCTTGGGATAGACGGCGGACGGGCATGATTCTGTTGCTGCTGTGACACCTGTGGTGACTGGAGTACACGACCTGGTATCAAATGTGGTGCATGATTGTCATGATGTGAACCGGATGTGGACGGTGGTGGTACGGAAGTGAAAACTGGTGGAGGTGCAGGTATTGGTAGATTAACAGTGTGTAGCGGTAGTGGAAGACCTGTGTAATATGAACCATAGTAACAACTATATACTTAGCTTAAATGTCAAAGATTACCACCCTAAATTAATTTAAATTGAAAATACCACTCACATTCTTTTGTTATTACATACGAAAGCACTTCAAAAGAACTGAGCACAACTTCAAAAAAAGCAAGAGATGGACGAAGCTGTTAGAATTAGTTTGCAAAAGCTGATAGATAATAACAGTTAAGCAAAAACGAAAACTATTACAACAAAAACCTGTAGTTGGTAATAAACGTCAAGGCAACTATGAACAGAAATTCATGATTTCACCTGCCAAATCAATTAACAATGTAGTAAAAAAATGTTTTTTAAGAACATAACAAATTCACTACCCGGTGTTGGCGGTGGCGCTGAATACTGAAGTGGGGAAAAGTGTGGGTTAACAAGTGGTGATGGAGGTATTGTCCTGAAATAAAATTGAATAAATAACTGGGTAGATACAAGCTTAAGACATGGCAAAGGCTGGCATTTGACAAATGGTCGAAAACATCCTAAATAAACGAGAAACTACTTACGATACGTTTACAATTGGAGGTATTAGTGGAGGCGGCAAACCTTGAGTCACACGAGGAGATACGGTTGGAGGAGGATGTGGCGGTGGAGGAAAGCTGGAATTAAATTTTACTGCAAGATTTTAACGCAGAAAACATATCATAAAGACAGAAAGAGGTATAACGTACGAAGTGTTGATCGGACCACTGACAGTAGAATTAATGCGTGGAGGAATTGGATATGGTATGCTTGGTGGCGGCTGGAATTGATTGTATGGTGGGAATGGGGGTGGCGGTGCTGGAAAACAAGGACGAGAAGAATCTACAGAATTTTAGGAAGAACGCCTGTCACAATTACAAACGAGGGTATAATTCTTCAGTCTACTTCTACATGTGGAGCAAATCAAAGCATTACGGACGTAATTCACTGTTTTCTTGAAGAGCAAACACGAGGTTGTTAATACAACATTTATTCATTCACAACATGTGAACTCCACTAGATGCACAAAGGATAGAAAGACACAGAGGAAAGGATTTTGAATTAAAAGTCACTATCCTCGCACATGAATCCAAAATATCATCGCGTTAAGCACTTTCAGCGTTCTGGATAAATTCCAAAAAGCGAAAAATGAACCGCAAGGAATGTTTTCCGACCCTTAGACCACATAGAAATCTGTGTGGCCGGTCTCTACCAAATAACTGGGAGGCGTACAAAGAACAAAACGGTAAGCGTTTAAAAGCTGCTTATTGCGAATGGGAATGACAATTTATGTATTAAGTTTTACCTGAGGGGATTATGAAAGTGCTCGGATGTGTAGACTGCGTATGAGTTTCATCCTTACAGGCTTTGAAGAAGGCGAAACCGCCGGAACTTCAGCTATTGTGAATAGATAAATGCTCTATTAACAACCTCGTGTTTGTTCACCAAGAAAAGAGTGAATTATTGACCAATCCCGAGGCCCTGAGATTTGCTACATGACAACTGTATTTCAAGAATCCGCTTACCATTCATAGGACCAACAGCAAATCCAGGAGGTACAAATGGAGGTGGAAAGGGAAATGGAGGCGGCGTCATAAATATGGGTGGAGGTGGAACTACTGTGGGTTGCTGCTGTTGTGGTTGTTGCTGTTGTTGTTGTTGTTGTTGTTGTTGATGTTGTTGTTGATGTTGTTGCTGTTGCACCTAAAGACAGAAATTAATGGAAGAAAACAGAAAAAATTGAAAGTCAACATATCGCAAAAAAGAAAAGCCGAATTGTTACATAGAAATAGTGTATGATTGATGATGGACGTAAATAACCCATAAATGATTATATAATTGTAAATATTTACTTGCAACTGAATCCTTTCTTGCTCAGCAGCTAATCGCTCTTGTTCAGCGAGCCGCACCTCATAATCCCGCCACTCTTTGGGCTTTTCCCACTGCGAAACCTAAACTGAACGATTTCATAATGCATTTAAACTTCTACTCTAAAACTTAGTTGAGATTTTCGTTGTTATTTGAAGTAGAACCTTAGTAACTATGGCATAACGACAACAATAAACGTCTTTCGAGACCATATATTATTTTATTTTACAATCTTGTTAGTGTTATAAGGTGATAACGAGAAGTAAATACTAGAACGCAATAGTAACGATATGTGTATGTGTGAATAAAGATTAAACAAATTTGCCCTTTTATATTCCTCATTGATCCATCGATGGATTGATGTGAATTGCTGCTAACTTGGAAGAAACTTAGACGCTTAACAGCTCCAATTCGCAGGTGCTCGAAACTCTACGGTGAAAACCTGTGAACCCACTACCATGGTTACCAGAGAATTCCAAAGTAAACCATGTTTGACCAGCATTCAGAATGCCAATTAAGACAAAAGAACCTCAAACTACAGTGGAATGAGCAAAGAACCTTGACCACCTCCACAGATAGTATCACCTGTTCCTCCGTTGAACGCTGTGTGACTCTAGTAGGTGCAAAGTAGGACGCATGGAAGATGTAGAATAACTAATTGGAACGGAGAAGTTCAACGGCCTGCGCAAAACATGCAGATAAAAAAAAAACATAACAATATGACCACAATGATGCTGAGATATGAGCAAAACTCAGAACTCTAGGTGAGCCTCCGAAGTCGCGATTAATCTTTCCAAGGCTCATGTATTATTCACTGCACCACCGAGACCACTGTTTTGCCTTTCTCTCAGCCAGTTTTCTGCACTAATGGTGCACTCAGCAATCACCAGCCAACGGGAATCATCAGTAGAGGATAAATCGAGATTGAATTCAGTTAAAATGAAGCTGCAGTCGAAATCACAACGTTTAGCTTTTCTTTACTACTTAGTTGTATTTCATTTAATACCGTTTCGACCGCAGTTCCAGCTTAACTGAGCTGAATGCCGATTTGTTTCCTCCGGATCATTTCCGTTGATGGATGACTGGTGGGAGCACCGTGAGGGCAAAAACTGGCTGAAAGGAAAGTAAAACAAGAGCCTCTGTGGTGCAGTGAATAACGCGTGAGCCTCGGATGGAGTAATCCCAGTCCGAATATCACCTAGAGTTCCGAGTTTTGCTCATATCTCAGCATCATTGTGATTGTATTTCACGTAATACCGTCATGAAAAAAAGAAGAAAACAATAGGCATTAAATAAAAGTTAAACATAACAGCATATCTACCACTGCCATCAGTAATCATCCGTCAACAGGATCGATCTGTGGAGGACAAATCGGCATTGAACCCAGTTAAGCCAAGGCTGTAGTCGAAATCACAATTTTAACTTCTTATTTACTACCTACTACAGCTTTCCACTGCAGGGTATTATGTGAAATACCACCATAATAATGCTGAGATATTCGCAAAACTCCGAACCGCGATTGTCTCCGGTGGGGAACGAACTCACCATTACCCTTTCCCGGGTGTAAAGCGTTTACCACCACACCATGCGGATCCATAACACTTTAATTTGCAGGCATGTAAACACACACAAACAGATAAATATGTACACGGAAAAAAACAAAATAACAATAAAGTTTCTCCGCTACAACACGTACTGCCGTCAGTGTGTTTACAGGAATGACCAGGTGTCCGAGCTATTATATTCTACTCAGGTAACAAAACAGTAAAACAGACCTCCGTATCGCGATTGTAGAAGTACTTTCTACCAGATGAGCTAATCTGCTCTGACCAAGGACCGAACTCTTTAATTTCTTTCTGTAAATTGATAAGGAATGTATTTGACAATAAAAGCATCTCACCAAAAAATTTGAATTCTTTTGAGCCCACCATAACTGCTTCTAAAACACTTCAAGCGACATTAATCGTTATAAAAACGAACGAATAGTTCTTAACGCAAGGATACACTCCAGAAAGACAGAAGCTGAAACAGCAGACATTTATTAGCTGTTCTTTTACTAAAGACGAACTGAAGACAAGTTCGCTATAACAACAAATTACTAAGGAACTCAAGAATGATGAGAACACAACTATAACAACCACTGTTAAAACATTATTAACCATTAAAAGGTTTATCGTCGAAGAGTAAAGTGAACGTTAGAAATTTATGCCGTAATCGATAAGTAGTTGTGAGACTGCGGACAACTTGCTGAAGTCGACGACGTACTTCGTTCTAGGTGGGTGGATCTGCGAAATATGTATTCGTATGGTTTGAACTGACTAGAATTCGTGATCTGTGATGTTGTCTTCAGAGAACTAAATGGTTACAGTGCAAGTTCTAGGAACTCATTCATCGACTATTTATGTCTTATTCGACGATAATCGTTCTGGAAGAATACCATAGAAAAGACATGAAGTGGATAGGTGCGCGGAAAGACCATTTCCATCCCTGGTTGGTTCTCGTGTACCGAGCTTCTTGGAGAGGATCGGGTTAGAACACGGAGCTGGTGCTTGAACAGTTTCGTCTTTTTCGCTGGAAGGTTGTGACCAATGAATCTTTTGTCTATTCAGCAATTATCGGTTCCACCTACTCGCCTTTTTCGTTACTTGTTGGTTTTTTCTTCCAAGGGTTTCCTAAATTTAAGCCATTAATAATTTATTGAGCTGTTTTGGTTCTATGTGTCCATACAGTAGCAATTGGTTCACCCTGGATTTACTGTAAGTGAAAATCCAGTGGTCATGAGGCTTTTCATTGTTTGAACGGTCACCGCTATCGACTAACCTCATCTTTAGCGTCTTTATCCACATCTCCTATTCACTTGCTTCCTACTCTTCATGAGAGGTTCTTCTTCTTTTCAGTGTCTTTTTTTCACTCTGGGTTACTAGTTGGTCAAGAATGAGACTAGTTCGTCTGCCGTCGACATAATTCAAGCTAAGAAGATTCACTTTTTTTAACAGTTACTTACTTACTTGGATACTTGGACGGCCCGTCCTCACCGGCTGTGTGGGACTGAGCATAATTTCCATTGTTTTGGAGCTTTGATGGTCTACGCATTGTGGGTCTCTGGGGTCCCGAGGTCATCCAGGACAAAGTCTGCCTCAGGTCGTCACTACCACAGGCAGTTGCCGCTCTTGTAAATTAGAGGGAAGATTTGCCACCATGCGACTAGTTTGAAGCCAGGACGGTGGTGGATACTGGTATTGGTTTACTCTTAGCTGGGCTCCCTGATGGAAACGCCGGACTCCTTCTCAACTTAGGAGACCCTTCCAGGTGGTAGATCCCCCCCGTTGTACATCGCAGTGCGGCACCCAGGAACACCTTCTTGCCACGATAAGGCGGTAAACCGTTGGAAGGTTTTGAGCGGTTGTTACTTATAATTCCATTTCCAACCACTTGGATAAGTTTAAGTTACTATATGGAATCGGTAATTATAAAAACTTATAGAAACACCGGAGTATAATTTACATATCTTGTGTAATAGTTAGTTGTAGGAATGTTGTGGTGTATGGAATAGGAAGATGTAGGTGCCAATGTTTAGGTTAGTTCAATATCGAATGCTAGACGATTAAGTACTAACTTCAGTGCATCGGTGGTGCAAGATAACCTAGGGAGATGAACGGCAAAGATCAAGAGGAAGGATATTACTGCTTTAAATCGCAGATTAATCGAAGGCGAATGTTGCTGAACTAGCCGTTAACATTCCTATCGAGTATTATTTATTCAAGAGATGTATTGATTTTTTCACATAGACCTGAAATGATGGTCGGTTTATCAAGTAATTCCTATCGAGTGTTTTCATCGTTATGCACATGTTGACGTACGAAGACAAACCAAGCCCTTTCCAGCCCTGTGGGGGTAAAGACATGAGTTAAGTATTATGGCGAGTTCTACAGATGGTTCTAGGAATTTGACTTTGTAAAAGGAACATTATACATTTAACTTAGAATGCATGGGATAGCGTATGGAACTAGAGAGTATTCTCTACAAGTTAGGGAATACTCCATATCTCTTACAAAAACCTTACCAAATGCTTGCAGTAATATGGATACATGGCAGAAGAGCTTTTTTCATTACATAGATGAATTTGATGTGATCCAAGTATTTGGAAAGGTGTACAAAAGAAATTAAGCGGTTCTCGGGAGATAAAATGAGACGGAAGTGAAGGAGCACACACACAGAAAGGCCAAATAACAGGGCCAAAAACACAAGAGCGTAGACATCGTTAAGGGGATTATGGACGACTGGCATTGATTTCAATGCGGAGCGAGTACCGTCTTATGCGAGCACTACATAAAATTAGGCGTCATCACAAGACTGTTAACTGCAAGAATTGTGGCAAAGAAGTTCTCGTCTTTGCGCTTCGACTTCTCCAGGATAACAACGATTCGTGTGACAACGGCAAATTCTGTAACTATTCGGTCGCCAGAAGATAGGCAGTCGAAGTGATAAAGGCTCGCATGAGTCGGCGATATGAGCAACTGTTGCGTATAGGGAAAAAGCCCACTCCGATATTTTGCTGCGAAATGCGCTTTGCATGCTTAGGAAGGATCACATCGTTTAATTGGCTCATGTAGGTCTTCTTGGTTTCGGTTTTTGTAGTGAATTCCCCTAAAACACAACATGATATTCGTGTTTTAACAGAAGCTGAAAGCCAACGTTAAAAGCGACTGCCCTGTAGACACAGAACAGAAGCTCAAGTCAGTCTTTGTGGAATTCCTTGGGTTTGTTGTTTTTAATCGACTTCAACAATATCGTCCTTTCTAACCCATAATAAGCACTTGAGCGCCCACTTTGTGTGGCAGGGGGTTCTGTTTTTTATAAGGCTGATTCGTTTTCACTTCCTTGGATTTATTTATGTTATGTGTTTGTGTGTTGTTAAGTGCCTTATCTGGAGTTCCGATGTAGCCTTCTCGGAGTACTCCATGTCGCCTGGGTATCTGGATGGACGTGCCAAAATTCTGATGTCCTCACATCTCGCCAAACCATTAACACCTACCGGCCACTACCTCCAAAAAAACAGCGTTGATGTCTATTCCATGAATCATAATTTAGTTAGCAAATCACTGCTATATGTTGACCTATATAGAAGTCGTCCTTACTTTGTCCTATTTTTATTTTTTACATGACCCATGTCCACATCTATTTTGCGGATCTCAGCACTTGCACTGGATGCATTTCCTCGCATCCGTCATCCACCATTGTTTTCGAGCTTTTCATGTGTGAGTTCGGCTGTTGCTTGACGATTTTTATCTTCTTTATGAACGTCGTTGAATGTTGGTCGAGTCGATTCTCTCTGGAATTATGGAATATTCGTGATGTGTTCCCATGTGGATTGGAGAGAGTGAGTTGGGCCCAGACAAGTGTGGTAGAAGTTTCGCAACTCTGGGCAGATCCAACCCCTTGGCAGCCGGGCGGGATCGAATAAGTACCGTGCTCGGGACGAACGGTGTCACTACTACTGCACTGCGCGCCTCCTTCGTTGCTGCTTACCAGAAATATTGATTTTAGTTTTTGTTTATATGATCTTTCTGCAAATGTTGTGCGGATTCCAACACATAATTGTCTTTGGGCTCGAATGTGGGTTTAGCTGCTAGTTACTGGATTTGTCTTCTCCACGAATGTTGTTGAACTCTATTCCAAATGACTTGCTCCGGAATCCTGATGTAACTCTGCTAGAGCATTCAAGGTTTTCGCAGGAACAGCGGTTGTTCCTTAACTTCCAAAAGGAAGTTTGCTGCTGCTTTGGAACCTCTTCAAGTATGGCAGCGATTACCACGAGCGACCAAGTGAGTATTGTGTAGCAAATTGGATCTGGCAGGGACGAATATTTTGAAGGAATTATTTTCGTTTTAAGATCAGAACAGCCTTCAAAGATAATTGAAATGAAGCGACAGCGAAGAAGACGCTTTATATTGATACTATTCTGCATTTGTGGGCAACATCCAATGGTTGGGATCTGTAGGAAGTCTTCTTAATTATTCCTAATTTCTTAATAAAGAAGGTTCTCAATACCACTAAGAACGTCAAAGGATATGGTGTTTTTTCACAATTTGATGGATTTTTGCTGAAATGTAACTGCGCTTATGCGAAATTCAAGATTCTATCCTGCCTTTATATTACAGCAACAGTTAGGTTGACGTCAGCCCAACAACAACGACTTCTTGATGATTTCGTCTACTTCATAAATGTCGTTCATTGCTGAACTGGTTCTTCCTAGAATCCAAGGATAGCTCTCATAGGGCGGTCGAACGTTCCCATTCCAGGTAGTCGCCTTTCCTTGTTGGTAGGAGTGGTTTTTCCCAGAGCAATCTGATACCAACTTCTCGACCAGAGAAGGACAGTGGGCTGGCTTGGCTGGCTTGGCTGGCCTTGGCTGAGTCGGAGCTGCTAGCACTCGTGCATTGCACAACATCTTTAGTCATTACATGTTCTGTGCTACTATTCATCATAAATATATGTGGATAATAATAGGCATATACAACATATTATATGTGTGTGTATCTATCCGCATATGAGTGTAGATCGTATCGGTGTATTCTTGCTGCCTTAACGTATGTCAGAAACTTGGTAGCTGCGCAACCGGAATGAAAGATCACTCTGCGTTATTGAACGCGTAGTCCAAAATACGCTGTTAGGAGTATCCCGCGTCATTCAACTAAGAGAAGGGATCCGAAGATCATATCTAAATCAACGATCAAAAAATCGAAGGCTCCGTTCTATACGCCAAACTCTCGAAGATAAGGTGGGCCGCGCACGTAAATCGTATGAACGACAACCGGTACTCAGTAACCGCTAGCGACTGCATTTCTCGGGATATCAAACATACTGCAGGAAAGCCACCGATCCAGTGGTCAGAGTTCTTTACGAAAATCCTAGAAGAAAGATATGGTTCTCAGAGAATCACTAGAGCGATCAAAACCAACTGTGTTACTCTAGCGCGCACCAAGGGGAAATGGAAGATTTGCTGGCGACCGCTCGAGTCACTGGACAATCAACAGCACGACTGGTGATACAGGGGGATGTCAAACGTATTGCGGGAAAACCACCGACCCGATGGTCAGAGTTCTTCACGAAATCTCTAGAAGAAAGATAGGAATGTATACATCTATATTTGTATACATTATTGTGTAGAAATACGTATATACGAAAATATATATGCATATATACGTATATATATATATATATATAAATATATATATATATATATATATATATATATATATGAGTTCGTGTAGCGCAGTGGTTAGAGGTGCCCTGCAATACGCCCTTTCGATCCCGCGCTCAAGGCTCACCAAGTCCATCATGCCTTCGGGGTCGGCAAATCGGTACCAGACCTATCTGGTAGGATAGCAGCACTGATTTGATACACCAATGGACCACCGCCAGTCATGAAGTCGAATGGATGGAGCATCCAGTAGGGATTAGTCAACGCCGTGAGCCTTTGTATATATATATATATATATATATATATATATATATATATATATATATATATATATATATATATATATATGTATATATATATATATATATATGTATATATATATATATGTATAAACATATTATATATGTGTCTATGCTATCGATATTATATACATACATGTACACACTATTTTTTTACCTTTATTTTTATTTGACCCATCTTCACGACTAGTTTGCGGATCCCAGCACGCCTCACATTCAGTTCGTTTCATCGCGTCCATTGTCCTCGAAGATCCTCCAACTTTACGTGGTTTTGGTTGCTCCTTGAGGATTTTCATTTCATCTTGAGTGTCGTAGAATGCTGGTCGAGCAATTGTCCCTGGAGTCCTGAGATAGCCGGGCTGGAGTCCCAGTTGGACTGCAGAGTGATTTTTTTTCCCAGACAAGTCCGGTAGCAACTGTGCATATAAATATTTTTATACATACATATACATATATATATTTATATATATATATATATATATAATATGTATGACGTCTTCAACTTCTTGCCAAAAATCCGAGTGTTCCTTTGTTTTGCGAGAACTACGAACATCGATTAAAGAAGTTGAAAACTTTTCGAGGAACGAAAAGGCTAATGGATTTCATGCGCTGAAGTGGAAGTCCTATCCGTCATGTCAAATCGGTTTTGATGGATGTCTGCAGTCAGGCATATTGTGGTACTTGTTCCATTCAAGTTTGTCTCAAGCTGCTGACAACTAATTTAACAACAAATTTAAAAAGTTTGTTGACAATTACATTCTTCTTTTGTTTCAAATCGGATTTCAGACTGGGCGTCAATATGGTTATAGAGCTTGTTTTTTGAAGAAAACCTCTCCAGACGCCGATATATTAGTTTGCTTCCTCCATCCCAGACGCCTCCACCATCACAAACTGAACGAATGTCTCAGAGAGACTAGGCTGACGTTGTCCCAAGGGATCGACAGTACATTTTCAAGAGTCGATAGCCTTTTCTTTTGTTTTGAAAAACTGAAGAGAAGAAAGTTCTAATTTTTTATCTACTATTTTTTTACGATAGAGTGTTATGTGGAAACTCAGAACCTCAGGTGCGCTTCGAACCCACGACTGCCCTTTCCGGGAGTCACGTGTTTCCCGCTGCACCAACCGAAGCTCTTCGTTTGTCTTTCTCTCAGCCGAAAGAAAGTTTTCAAAAGTACAGCAATTAAACGATAGAAGGTCCTATGCCTAATAACCATAAAGGTGCTGAGAGGTGAGTAAAACTCAGAACTTCAGTTGGACTTCGAACCATTGATTAGACTTACAGGGAGCTCACTTGCTATCCACTACACCAACCGAGGAATAGGCGCTAAATAAAAACTTAACGTTGTGATTTCGTCTGCGACTTCGGCTTAACTGGATCCAGTGCTGATTGTGCTTCCCAGATCATTCCCATTGACGAGTGATTGGTCACAGTTTCGTTAGGGTAAGAAAGATATTGAGAGAAAGGCAAAGTAAGAGCCTCGGTTGGTGTGGTCGATAGCATGTGAGCCCCGGTAAGGGCAATCGTAGCTTCGAAGTCCATCCTAAGTTCGGAGTTTTACTCATATCTTATCTTTCTTTGTGATGGATGGAATATCTACCTACTTACTTATATGACGCGTCTGTACATATGACTTGGCTTCCAGCAATTTTTTTCCATTTGTTGCCGTGCATTTGTCGTCCAGAAGCTCTTCGGATTGCGTGCAGTTTGGACTGCACTTGAGGGCTTTGTCTTCTTCAAGAAATTCGTTGAATGTCAAGCTGATTCCTCTTGGAATTCTGGTGTAGCTCTATCTCTGTCGAAGAATCTCACGGTATTTACCACAGACCTGTGCATCGGAAAGGGTGTTTTCCAAAGTATTGATCTAAGCGATCTAAGCGGTGTCGTACTGGTGACCACACGTATTTTGCATAATATCTGTAGTAACTAAGCATCGAGCGATCCAAATTAAAAATAATCGAGTTCACGTTCTAATCGTTCAACTGTTTGAACATCTGAATGCGTTTGATTTTTACACTAGTTAAGCAACCTAGCTAAAAACCTTGTAATCTATATAGTAACTGGTTTGTAGATTGTTTCAATTCGATTTGATCCATGACGAAAAATTTAGACTGAGCAAGTGGGATAAAAATTGCATAGGGTTAAGCAATCGTATTCAAATGTTGAGATGTTAAGCCTTTTTTAGTGGGCTTAAATCAACCTTTAAGAGGTTAATAAATAAAGGATAAAGCTCTCAGCGTTGATCAATTCCTGGGGGATGTGCCATGCATTCGACTTCATTAAGCATCGTTTGGAGGTGATTGGATGTATATCTGCCATTTACAATGATTCGCGGTGGCCTACCGATGTATCGAGCCAACGCTGCTATCCTCCCAGACAAGTCTGGTACTAATTTGCCCACATCGGAGAGATGGAAGGCTTGATGGGCCACGGACGCTGGGTCGATTCCACGTGTGTGTTGTAGGGTGCCTCCGACCACTGCGCAACACGCGCCGTTAGAAGGATGGAGTGTCATATGTCACACCATAAATTAACTTTGGAATCGGAATTATTCCTATTCGTCCCTGTCATACACAAAGCACCTCAGTGGTCTCAGCTATGATCAGATGGCTGAGAACCATCACATCTTTGGTACTGGACCGTTTTTCCAAGACCGTTTCTGGTGATATCCAGAAGTGGCTGGCTATTGTGTTCTGGAAAAGCTGGTTATACCACCAATTAGTTTGTCATACTAGTTCGGAACAGAGATAGGGCTCATTTGTTGTGGATATGACCTCTGTCAACTGTTGACTGTAAAATTTTGACAAAACTGCCAAACGGGGGTATAAATTTGTCTTTGTACCTATTGAAGATGCTATTCACTCTGGCATCCCAAAGACAACAAACCCATCTCCTAAACCAAATTTGAAGAACATGCATAGAATCATCATGGTATAAACTTAAACCCCTACACGCCACATAGAAACTCGCCAGATAACCCCACACCTAGCTAAAGCTTGTTCACCGTCAAATGAACAAACCAGTAGGCAAGAAATATGGTAACAAAACAGGATTTTTTCGTCGTTTCTTTTTTCCAATTTTTACATTCAACATTGATGACTTTTGGTATTGACGGCCGTGAGAATAAGCCTGCTCTTTTGAAGTACGTCGCTGACATACATTTGTGAATGCTATGAATTTGAACGACCGCGGAAGAGCAGTGACTAGAGATACTGTGCAAAACACATGGTTCATGGCTCACACCGGTCCGAGGCCAAATGCTCCCTTTCATCCCACTGTGATCGTCAAATTTGTGTCGGGTTTCTATGACAAAAGACCTTTCTGATTAATAAAGGCCAGGGACTGCATGTGGTAAAAACTTCGAAATGCTCTAATAGAACTCTGTCAGGATTCCAAGAGGTGACAGCATCACCTTGACAGGGAATCCAGTGACATTCGTGAAGAATGCAAAAGCCTCAAGTAGCAAGCGAGCCGAAATTGGAATCTGAGGGTGACTAGTGTCAGACACCGAATCGAATGATAGAATTCCTTGGATTGGAGAAGTGTATGGATTTGCGCCATTAAGTAAGAATCAAAAGTGTCTAGCTACCAATATACTTTTTCATCACTTCCCACCGCTTTTTTGCTTCTTTGTTATAGTTTCCCATTACTTTTTATAGGTATTTTTTGTCAAAGCCACCTAGTGGTATTCTTCCCAATATGGTTGAAGCCAGCAAAAGCTGGCCTGAAAGCTGAAGCAATCAGCTGATTAAATTAAAACGATGCTGAATAATGTTTACACAACTGCGGCGATGCTTAGATGTCAGAGGGAATTCAGAATTTCTAGCGGCTTTTATTTCGCTCCTGTTGAAGCTTAGAATTACGAGTTTTATTAATTTCACCCACAAATCTGAAGTCCTCGTTTCGAATTTCTATCTGCCTTGCTTTTTTTCGCTGAAACTTGCTTTCATATTTCTGCCGCCCATTTAATCAAGCTATGAAAATCAGTTGACTTCGATGATTCTTGAAAGAGTGCGAAGCGAATGATGCCGCCCCCCAGGGATATCTCGTGTCCTCACGCAACAGTTGACAGCACTTCGACTCGACGAACTGACGACGTTCCCGTTCCGGCAATTGCCGACTCGTTTCGAGCCAATGAATAAGCCTTTAGTCAACTCTAGTGATAGTGAAGATATCGCAGAAGTAGCAGATATGAATCAGGTAAGTGCAATTTCACAGTCATTCAAACACCAATGCACTTTCGTAGCCAGTTGCAGCGATTTTTTTCGTTTTTTAATATGAATTTAACATAGAATTACTGTGCCCTTAGATTAATACTTGGTAAAAACAGCAAAGATAAAGCAATTAGGTGGAGTTCTGGTGACTATCAACGTCTCCAATCAATCGTTAACTGATCTCTAAGTTGTGGGCTATGAGCCCTGGTGTTGCTGTCAAAAAAGTGCACGCTGTGTGTTTCCTCACTACTGAAAATTTACTGAGCTTAGCTCGTGTGACGTAGTCCTTAGACCTTTAACACACGCGTGGTCCTTAGTTCGACCCTGCTTATTCGGTGAACTAAGCCCTATATCTTTTCCGGAGTCAGCAAATTGGTAACAGATAGGAAAAAACATTAAACTGGCATGTCGGTGCACCATGCAAAACATTGTATAGGCCAAATATTTATGTGGTCATCTCTAAGATTCCTCAAATGTACGGCGAATACTTAAGGGATTATTTACGCCGAACAATTTGGGAAGCCTCTAGAAGATGAACTACGAGGAGTTGGTGAACAACCGACTGTTGTTAACACACGCTTAACAGTGGATCTCTGTAAAACCGCTGTTCTCAGAACTTATGGATTTTAATGAAATCATCAAATGTGCGTGACAAAGGGAAAAAAAACTCTCAGTCATATCATAGAAAGCCGTTCTTGCTTTTACGACAGTATCTGCATGAATCTTACTGAAAATTTCCAGTTCATGGACCGCCCATCGTTTTATAATTGCAGGTGCCATTTGCGTCGACAATGGCAAGGCGGACGGCTATCGTTGAAGGTATGGAACTAGACAACACTATAGCTGATGACGGAATCAAGGATAGCCAAAGCGAAAACGGTCGGTTCTCTTTAGGAATGAGATACGTTTCGATCAAACCGTCTCTATAATCGAAAGTCGGTCATGCAGTATTCATAATAGATTATTGTCATGCATTGAGAAGACCTCATTGCTAATGATGATAAAACCGTAATGATAATTATCTAATGTTTTAAATTTCTCAAGTTTATAGTGTCATCGAGTATAGTAATAATGGTGTCACATTTCTTTGAATCTCGAGCGGAAACTTAAAAATTTAAGTTCCTGTCAAGAAAAATGCAAACTGCGACTTTCCGGGAATTCCTTCGAAATCCTAAATCCCTCCTTTTCCTGTCTTCATTTTTTTCATTCTATGTCGAACTGTATAGAGTTAACAGCTTGGGCCTAAAGCAATAGTATTTTAATGAAACTGAGGAATTTATGATGTAGAATTTGAATGTGCATTTCCAAAGATATCTTCTGTGCCTTGATTCTAAAAAACCTATTCCTTCGTTGAATTGTCCTTGTCATCCTTGTTTTTTCGGCATTTTCCCCATGTCATAAACTTTCGTTAACATCTTTGCATTAGGATTATATCAAAGCGGAGGTTTTAAGCCGTTCGAATTTCTAGACACTTCGGTATGAGTAGAGGATTCGGTGCGACTGACTACCGTAATCCCGAGATGATATCCAGAAGACGTTTGTCTTCCTGCTAATCCTTAAACATTTGTGCATATTGATTTCCACTTACGGAAAGACTTTTCGATAAACTAAGTGCAAATACGAATCCTTTTTTTTCTTAGGAGGAAAGTGTCGTTCTCGTATTCGACTCGCTCTACCTCATATCGCTTTGATCACGGCTACGATTCTTTACGTATTCGTCGGATGTAAGTGCTTATATTGTTTATGGAAACTTCGAAGTGTTAAAAATAGCGCTAATTTCCTGTTCTTATTACTACTTTTTAATTTATGATATATCAGATATTTATCCCAGCTGAAACAATGAGCTCTCCATTGCTGTTGTAATAGTAAATGCCATAGATTATTCAGAAGGATCTGACGAATATAAAGCGGTGTTGGATAAAAGCTTCGGCGCAGTTCAATTTTTAAGGAAACGTCACGAATTAGGCTGCATTCCTGTCATCGTAGAGGTTAATGAATTCATACTTCGTCTACACGACTAATGGTAGCCTACCGAGGTGTCAAGTTAGTATGTTTTTCATCGTGGACAAGTCGGGTTCCAATTATGGACTTCACATAGACACAAGGCTTGGTTTGCACAGGGAACTAGATCGAGCCAATAAGCACTCGGGTGTTGCAGAGCGCCGCTAACCACTGCCCCACACGTGCCGCTGTTTTTTTGTTTTTTTTTGCATAAAGTTACCATTACTCTAGTGTGCGGATCTTAGTCCTTCTTGCATTCAATTAATTTTTTTCCTCGTATTCATCGTTCGCACAGGTCGTCTAAAATTTGCTGCTGCTTTGGCTGCTGTTTGAGGATTTCGTTCTTCTTTATGAATATTGTATAGTGTTGATCGAGTCAGTGCTCCTTGCAATTTTGGAGATAGCTGGACTAAGGTGTTCCCATGTGGTTTGGAGGAAAGAGTTCGTGAGAGGGTCGAACCACCACAGTGCTTTCGGATGGACTGCATCACTTACCGCTGCACCCCGCCCCACCCCCAATCTGCAGATGATGCAGAACGACGTGTAATCTGTAGATGTGGTTAGAGAAAAAAGATGAAAAGTTGTAAATCCAGAATATACCTGATATTACTCAATGCGACTCTCTTGAACACTTAATATCATACCATACGACACTACTAAATCTATTTTCTTCAATAGTTATTCGCACCTAATTGAAAGTACGAGAGCTGATGGAAACGGGATGGCGGCGGTTTATTGCCGTCCCATTATTTCGGCACCACGCTGTGAGGGAGGTGGATAGTACTGGTGACTAGAAGCTTTCCGATTAGAGCCCCCTATGTGAATGGATTTTGGACATAATGAGAGGATCGTTTCCGGTTAAAACCGTCGCTTTTCGTCATTTTCGAATTACCCATGTTATGTTTCGTTGTTAGTTAGCTTATTTTAACCCATTTTGCGAAGTCTAATATACAGCGAGAGTAAAAAATTCATGGCTACGACACGTTCAGTGATCGTTGTTGGTATCACAATACCTCTTACTTTGCCTGCGGACTGATTTTTCTTAGTTTTGTCAGAATTAGTTTATCTGACAAAAAATAACTCATAGAAAATGGATCGATATTTCCTTTTTTACATTCCTTACTTTCACTAAGGATATATACTCATTGAAGAGAGAAGTGATCAGACAAAGCGTTTTGTATGTCCTCATTTTCAATGACACTTTTATAAGAGATATATTTCATACATCTTTAAGTAGGTGAATATAATCGTTCCCGTGAACGTCGTTGTTGTTAGCATGAAGTTGATAGAGGAACCACATTAAACGCAAGGGTTCAAAACTCGTAATTTCATTGTCCCAAAGGTAATTTTTCTTTAATTGTTTATTAGATATTCATTAAAAGCTATAAAATGATGTGGATGCGTCGATCGAAGTAGACCTTTAGAAAAGCCGATTAATTTCAGAGCTCCCTCTTTAATGAATTAAGAATGAGAAAGTTGGTTTCAAAATGAACTCGGTTAATAAAATTTTACTTAGACACTTCGATGACCTTCTAGAGAAATAACAAAGCACCAGTTCAGCTTCCTGGTTTTTGCTGACTGATTAGGTCTCTTTTCCATGAAATTCCGGCAGAGCCCTCTACCGAACTGTCTAAAGATGACATCACGTCAGAAATTCGCCAGGTTTTGTGGATTAGAGAGGTACGCGGTCTAGCGAACAGATTTTTTTCCACGAAGGTCGCAACCCATACTATAAGCTTGTTCTACATTGAGCTACCTGATGAAAATGTTGAACCCTTTCTCAACATGGGTAACGGTGCCGATGTTATGAGTCCGTTGTTTTCTATCGCACTTCTTCGGCATGTAAAGACATCGTACAATCATAATGGCAACGAATAGTTTATCGAAAATCACACCGGAGCTGCTTTACTCTGCTCTTTATTCACAAAAGCTGACTTTTCGGCGGATTCCGCCTTCCCAAGGTCTGCGAAGGTCAGGTTTACTGCAATATGCTAGCCAAACACCTCCATAACCAAAACGGAGAAAGTGCTAAACCAAAATTTAAATCCCAATGGAAAGAAAAAGTTCCTTCACACACTCTCCGTTTTCTATCACTCACTCCTCACTTAGTATTTCTGTTGGAGAACAATAACACAGAATTCGCGTGGATGGGCGATGTGCCTCTCTCACATTAAAATAGCAGTCTTGAATACAGTGTGAAATCACGTGTTATAACGAAGCATTCCCCCTGCGGTTCATTTTTGGATTCTTAGAATCTATCTAGAGTGCTTCGACACTTCTTTCCGTTGAAGGTCTAGATTCCTGTGCGAAGATGGCAACTTCTACTTCAAAGTTTTGTCTGTTATCTCTGTGTGTTCTTTGCCCATCTAGTAAACTGTTTGTCTTAACTTTAAGTTTTCCGAGTGCACACCCATTCCTATGGATGCACAGTATCGGACGCGCAATACCCGTTTCGCCAATTTACTCATCTCCGCTTATTCACCCCTATTTACTTTATGTTTGTAATATTACAAAATTGCCTCGTACATCAATCCAAGACGACTTTATTTTTTTGTTCACTACGAGTCAGTAGATAAGCAGTCATAAGAATCTAGGAACACACATGTCATCCACACAAGTAAAACAATGATATCTCTATATCTTGCTCACTGGCTATGGGATTTATCGATAAAGTACTGAATTATTGTCGACTGCATTCGTTCGTGACAAGAGTGTTCCGTAGTGAAAGAAATGAGCGAACGTATTGTTGGGAATTCTGAAAGGTGAGTTATCATCAGGCATCTGAATACGACGAGAACATGGCAGATAGAGCCAAAAAATAAGTCCTACTACTCTAGCGAGCTGTAACTGATATAATGGAATACATATCTATACTATTATTACTGTTAGTATTAATAGTTTTGCTCCTACTTCTAGTAATAGTGGCGGAATCAGCTTTAGTAACATATTGCTCCAATATAGATCGAATATCGATCGAATGATGTTGAGAAAGGACTATGAAAAGCGTACAAGAAATTTCCCTGGCTTCGACTCCACTTAATCGTTATTTCTACCTCCACTTCGTTTTTTGTGCCTTTTTTTAGACCACATTAGCGTTTTAGCGCTATCTTCGTCTATCGCCTACTACTTTTGACTTTTTCAGCTCTCGTTTTCGCAGCTATTGAACAACCATATGAACTGTTACGTCGTAATTTTCACATGAGCGAAATCCATGAAGCCGAGTTGAGTAGTCACTTTTTTAAATTTTTTTTTGTTATTGATTGAAATCTTTTCATCACCAGGAGTTGGATGGAAACTTTTTTTTAGCAAAAGCAGTTCAATATTGATGACTTATTTGAAAAATCAATATCACTCTTGTGTATAACCTAAATGACTACCTAAACATTGCTTATAAAAAGATCAAGTCATAGGTTTCGACTTATGAAAATTATTAAGTATTCGAAAACCATCGCTGGTAAGGTTAAAAATCCGCATGCAAAGATTAAAAAAGAGCACGTGACCCAGTAAAACCCACTATAGTCCTACTAATCCTACTGACTTCTATTCAGCTATCCTAATACTCAATATTAAACTTGGCCGATTGATCAAATCTTTAACCGCTGTCGATTTTGTGTAAATTGAAGCATTTGTTCACTTTTTTTCCATATTTTAATCTTCTTTTCTCTTGGAAATGAGCTCATACGTTCGCATTTGCAGATTGTGATGAGGGTATGTGGACCAGACTAACATGTCATTCCTTGAAACTCTTTCAACCCTTAAGAAATCCCGAAATTCTGGTTGAAATAGAGCGTGGATATTACATCTCAAGGAGATGGCAGGCACTTCTTGAATGCATCAACAAAGATTTCACACTTTCGTGATTTCCCAAAGGCCGCAATAGATCAGTTTTGTTGAGAACTTGGGAACCTGGATACTTTAACGGCCCATCCTCATAGGTTGTGCGGGCTCCAACACATTCTCCGTTCTTCGGAGTCCGCCTGTTTGGCTATCGTGTTTCCCTTGAGTCCCGAGTTCAGCCTGGCCAAAGTCTGCCCCAGGTCGTCGTCACCACAAGCAGTGGTCGCCCTTGTGGATCAGAGGAAGATTTGCCACTATACGACTAGTTTGATAGGTGGTGGATCCTGCTATTGATTTACTCTTAGCTGGGCTTCCTGCTGGAAACGTGAGACAGCTTCTCAGCTTGGGAAACCCTCCCGGAGTACGAATTCCCTCGCTGTACATCGTAGCCCGACACCCAGGAACGGCTCCCCGCCACGATGTGGCTGTAAACTATTAAGAGGTTGTTGAAAAGTTCTTAAGCAAACTCTAATGAATTAATACATCTTCGCTGTCAGCAGTTAAGGACAAACCCGTTGTGCTCGGAGCAAGTTCTTTTGCCATGAAATCTAAATTAACACCAAATTTAAAATAGGCGGAAAAGAGCACAATTCGCACGATATCCCTTTCACTGCTCGAATCAGTTCTTTGTCCTCGAATCCCTGAACTGAAAAAGTCATTGGAACTTTGACCAAATGAAAATCAAACCTACTCCAATTAATTTTACACCTTTCAACGACGATTACATGTACGAAGAACAAATGGTGACTGCCACATGCTTTTTGTAACAACCAACAAAAGTGCTTGTGTCCGGCCGTTCACATGCGAAACGCTTCATTGCTCAAACGTTAAATAAGCGATTAGTCGAACAATGTTGACAACAACAACACCATTGGCACCATGGATTATGAAAATGACAACATCGATTGCGATTATGTGGACACATAAAATGGTAACGATCCGGAAGAAATGCCATTTTGGAGCGTGGTTATCTGCATATGAAACGAACAACTGCCACTGCAAGGCAGCGCTTCACTTAATCAGAATGTAAATAGTCGAACATGCCATCATCTATACCAACTACACTCCATGAAATCATAGAGTACCACGAGCAGACACCAAAGAAATCTACAATTGCGGGAAACCCCTCAAGGCTATCCAGGAAGTTCCACTGATTATGAGGGCTCAAAGAGCTTCAAATATTTTGGATGAAGTCCTTTGTTTTCACCATTTCCAGTTAGAAGACAGTCACAGATTACTTGGCCGACTACACAGTGACGCATATTTGGCCTTCTCAGGAGGGACTTTCAGATGGAAATTGCATATTCATTCGCAGCCCACTAAAAGAATTGAGGAATATGGCTAGTTTTATGCGCGGGAGCGAACCAATCACTACGTGTATTTTTCACAACACATTTAGTCACTGAACTACATTCACTGTCCTGGTTCCGAAACGTCTGAGTATAATAATAGTAATTAACAATGATTATAATGATTAATATAATAATGATAATTCTATTGTACCTCAGCCGACACTAACTTGTTCGTGACATAATTTTCGGCCCAGTTAAGCACTAAGGTGGTGGTGACTTTTATACCACACATTTTATGCAACTTATCCGCCTTACAAATTCAAATTTTAATGAGTTTCCTACATCAGATTACAATTGACGACTACTTTTTTCCATTCAGACATGCAGCATTTCGCTCTCTTCTGTCTCGAACACTTGGACTTTTAGCCAAAAGTGGATAGCACGTCAATTGAAATACCATACGGAGCTTTTATTCCATACCAATATCTTCTCGATGCATTCCTTTCTTTACTTCATCATAGTGTGTTCTAATTTTAGTGAATTTCCATAGGGGAGTGATGAATATCATAAAGGTTACAATTCCTATACGTATATGACTCAAAAGGCCCTCGTTGCCGGGTGGTTAGAGCACCCGTGCAACACACGTAGAGTAGGTGGTTCGATCCGGCAGCAGAAGAAGGAGTTCCCCTATCTTTTCGGTTCTTTAGATTCTAAAAAGAATAGACTTATACGCAAGCTAAATATGCATTCAAACACCTCTGCGAACCTGAATGAAGTGCAATGCGTACCGTAATCGTAATGCATTGACCAGAGCCGAACGCTTTATCCTCCAACCTTTATAGAAATTGTAAATATCTAGCGATTCTCTGACTTCACGATGCTATCGTTCGTTTTCTTTTCAGGAAGCGATAAAAGCTTACGATGCAGAAGATGATCCACAAAACGAAACCGCATTAATGTTAATCGATCATCTGACAAAAGTCACATTCGAAGCGTTTGAGGCTGGTATCAGACCAAGTGGTGAGCGTGCCTCTTTAAATCTGATTTCTACAAGTTCACACTCAACCTCATCTACTCGTTTTCTATGTTTTCACGGATCTTGATAGCTGGTATGAAATAACAGTACAGTATGACAAGTTTTACAGATCTACACAACAGCACGTTCAGAACACGATGGAACCTCCCCTCATCGCTGTTGTTCACCACTACCGTACTCACCTCTATTGGTACCATCATAAATACTTTCCACAAATTTTCAAAATCAGCTACCACTTAACGTCGTAATGAAAAATTAATATTTCCCTAGATTATTACGCTAACACAAGGTTGTTACTAACGCCTTATTCTGCTTCAAAAAAAAAGCCGAAAAAAAGCTTCTGTAGTTACCTCGTGTTAATTTAATCGTCCACGGCAATATTGATTAATAATTCACTGTTTTCTTGATGAGTAGATACAGGGTCGTTATTACAGTATTTATTTGTTCACAATGGCTGATAGGCAGGAAGTTTCGCCTTCTGCAGAGCCTGGAAGAGTCAAACTGAGACACATTCCTCCCACTCACGCACTCTCATAACCTCAGTTGATAAAACTTAATATATAAATACCTATTTGCATAGTAAGCAGCTTCTTTTAAACATCCACCGTTTCGTTCCTTGTAAATCTTCCAGTTATTTGGTGGAGACAAGCGTCACAGAATCTTACATGAGTGACAAATGTGTCTGGGTAAGCTGAGAAAATCAGCTTTAGATATGGTGCGAGATCACCAATGATCACAAGGTACTCCTCCTAGCGAATCACTTTAGGGGTTCTTGGTGTTCCAGAACGCTTCAAGACTTTTCCGTGCAGATGGTCTAGATTCCTAGGCAAGAGTGGTTACATCTACTTCAAAATCTTCTCCGTCTCTAAGTTCTTTCTTATACGGGCGTAGAGTGGTCCTCCCATTTCGCCAACGTATTCTCAAACAAATTCCTTAAAAATTGCCAACTTTGCAAGAGAATAAGTACACCGTGCGCAAACTCATACAATCACTTTCTCTACAGTTAGGAAAAAATCATGCAATAGTGCGTTACACATACAAACGGTTACGAACTAGCTGTAGTCTAGACGAAGTAAGGGTATAATCGCTACCTCCTTTTTTCTCGACTCCTCCTTACACAGCACGATTTTATCGGCAACGTAGACATCAGTTTTCGCATATTTCCTGACTTAACTCGCAAGACCCTTTAAACGCTTTCGCAAAGGAAAGTTTAGTTCTTAGTTCACGGCAGCGATATGCCTTGCGATATATTCGACAACTTACTTACTTGAACTCGACAATTGAATGGCCCGTCCTCAATGGTTGTGCGGACCCCAGCACAATCTCCATTTTTCGAGGGGATTTGCTGGTTAAACCGTTGTGGTTTCCTGGAATCCGGAGGTCAGCCTGGCCAAAGTCCGCCCCAGGCCGTCACTCGCAGCCCTTGTGAGGATCAGAGGGAATTTGCCACTATACGACTTTGATACCAGGACGGTGGTGCTTCCTGGTATTGGTTTACCCCTAGCTGGGCTTCCTGATGGAAACGTCGGATTCATTCTGAGCTTGCGAGACCTTGCCGGGGGATGGATCCTCCCGCTGTACATCGCAGCCCGACACCCAGGAACACCTCCCAGCCACGATGGGGGCGGTAAACCGTCGGGAGGATATTCGTGAACTAAGAAATTAAAAGACTAGTAGACTTTTACTAATCGACAAAAGCGAAGTTTTTAGTAATTCATTGTCAGAATCAACGGGAAAACAGGTTTAAAATAGTTTCGTTTAACATCTGTCGTCTGAAAAGGAACCCAAAGGGAAAAGGCGAAAAAACGAACGCGGAATGGGTCAAAGTAGCAAACGCGGTTGCTTTGAAACCATCAGTTTATTTTAAAACTTGAAGTTGAATTACTAACATGTCCTGTCTCATACTGTCATAACTGCTTATCAAACCCAATTAGTCAGTATTCGCTAATGATCATGCGTCCACTGACCCTACAACGTTCAAGGTTGAAAGCAATTATTAGTTGTGTAGACGGGTCCACAGGCAGAATTGGTTCATAAACCTAATACTCGTTCAGTTGTTGAAATATATCTCAGCCCACCTCAGTACACACAAATCTGTGTGGATCGTTTACGTAACGCGTCTCCTAATAACGCGTACGTGATGGAGTCCTTCGACGTTACCGCCCTTTACACAAACTTGTCGAATGACGACGCCCTGAAAGCCATCCGCGAGTTCCTTATGCAACACGAAAGAGTGGTAAACATGCATGGTTTATCGATTCAGCAGCTCATTGCCTTCTCAGAGGAGTGCCTAAACTGTTCAATCCTTAAATAGTCCGGGAGTATTTCGCACAAATGATAGGGTTGGCGAATGGAGGGCGAGTAGTACCAAGCTTTGCCATTGCCTTTATATCTAAGGTAGAACCTCCAGTAATCAGTCTCCGTCCATTACCCTACCAAAGATGTGTAGAGAAGAGAAGATGGAGAATTGTTTCGAGTAATTGGATGAACAGTCAGAGTAGATTGAGTTTATCCGACAGAAACCGAGATAAAACTGGTTTTCATTCCTGAAAGTTCGAATTAACCTATCCGAAAACGACTGTGTCCTGAAGTGGTACCAGCGTGAACGTATACATCCGCGAAATGAGTAGACCACTTCCCGTCTGTATAAAGGAGCACCTAGATGGTAAGCGTGAAGTTAAACAAATTGCTCCGCTAGGTGTGAATAAGACACACATACATAACGGTGAAGATTTTGAAGAAATGACCAGAAGTATCTCCCTTGCCCAGGAATTTGAAGCTTCTGGGCGTAAAATTCTTGAAGCGTTCTGAAACTCCAGGAATCCCAAAGTGAGCCGCAAAAGGAAGTGCACTGTGATCACGCGTGAGCTACCGCCATATCTCAGATTGATCTTTTGATTCGAGCCACGCCACTTTTCACCCATCTGATACTTTGTGGGACTGGTCTCCAATAATAACTGAAGGGTTAGTAAAAGGTAAAACGGTGACTGTTTAAGAGAAGCTGTTTACTATGCCAATAAACAATTATGTATCACGTTTTGTCTGCTGAGGTTACAAAAGCGTTTGATTGAGTGGATTGCGCGTCAAATTTGACCTTTCCAGACTCTGAAGAAGGCTAGACCAATAGAACGTCAGAGGAGTTGTGAATGAATAAATGCTGTAATGACAACCTCGTGTTTGCTCATCTAGAAAACAGTAAGTCGTTGATAAACGCCGCGATTAGAAGAAAGCCGGTTCTAGGAAATCTTGATTATTTTTCATAAAGACATGCAAAAAAAAACAGCCTCAGTTAGAGTTTATGCGGAAA
The DNA here is from genome assembly GCA_018806985.1 of Angiostrongylus vasorum. Classification (NCBI taxonomy): domain Eukaryota; kingdom Metazoa; phylum Nematoda; class Chromadorea; order Rhabditida; family Metastrongylidae; genus Angiostrongylus; species Angiostrongylus vasorum. The sequence goes on from JADANN010000383.1 coordinate 289,298, forward strand.
CAGAAGCATCACGTGTTTTCTTAATGAGATCAGTGTCATTAGTGTTCTGTTGTTCTGCTTCCAGAGAACTCCCACGAAGTTCCTGATCATTTCGTATAAACCCTGAAAAAGCAAACCCGACTTCTGTCCACCTAGATGGCCGTTCTTAGTGTGTAATTCACCCTGGAAATCCGACAACTTCCAACAAATTATCAGAATTTGGCTTGATATATGAAATGCTTACATTCGTTTACTTTTCTCACATGGTGTGGCATCGTGCTATCATCATTGGAGACAAAAAATAACCTTCTTTTTATCATCAGAATGTACTAAAGTTGTACTAACATTGTATAATGGCGGTTAGGATGATAGGCGAAGCTCTTGTCTAATAACAAACCTGGCTCCATATTGAGTATTAGTAATTGAAACATACCAACGTGAAGCGTTTGTGAACAACAACAATGATATGCGTTAGATATGCATTACTCTCTGAAAGGATAAAGCGTTCGAAGTTGATCAATCCTTTAGGCATGCACCTTGGACTAAACTTCACCAAGAATTTTTAGAGGTTATTAAATGCTTATCTGGTCCATGTAATTACTTGAGAGGCCTGACCGATGTATCACCTCAGTGCTGCTATCCCGCCAAACAAGTGTTGTACCAAATTCCCTACACTGGAGGAATGAAATGCTTGGTTATCGAAACGTGCGGGATCGAACGAAAGATCCACGTGTGCATTGCGGGGTACCTTTAACCACTGCACTACATGCGTTCCTATTATGGTGAGGAAAAAAACGTCAACATTTCTGTGAACGCATCTAGTTCGTTTTGATGTCGCCAAATTCTGCTTAACGACGCCTTTTCGGCAAGGCTGAAAAGATTTCATTGGCATCTTCATAAGCCAACACTTAAGAGTTTAATTTAAGATATGAAACGAAAAAAATGGCTTAATCGCTTTTTTTAAAACCTTTACCGGCTTAACGACCCCAATGGGCTAGCATATTGGCGGCACCCTATAACGCGAATCATCAAGTGAGAGCGAAGCGTTTTAGGAAAATTTCATGTCGTATACCGCGTGGAAGTCTAAAGATTCAGCGATGGAAACTCGTACCCAGATTGTCAAAGGTTTATTCATCCTTTGATAACATTAAGGAGGCGATTTACTTGCTACGATAAAGAGAAATGAGCGAAAAAAATCCCTTTGACCGCAGAACTATGCATTAGTTTGTCGGTATTTATACTCTGTTCCATATCGTGACAAGGTTTTATCGTCTCTAAAGATCCTTGATCTGGGGCACACTTTCGTCAGGCTGACCTCGGGACTCCAGGTAACCACAATGGCTAAACCATCAAAATCCGAAAAAGTGGAAATTTATCTGCGGCCCGCACAACCAGTGAGGTTCAACTGTCAGGTAAGTAGAGATCCCTGAAGAAGTCAAACTCGTAACGCATCCCTCAGGGAATCGATGAACGTCAAACGGCTTGCGCTCTACTCGTTTCAGTTTTTTTCCCAATTATTTTTGCGGTGTTTTATTTCCATAATGAATCAAAGAACGGCTTCACCACAATTCTCCGTGAAGGGTGGGGAGGAGAACAGCAATGTGGAGATGAACAGCACTAAAGAGAAAGAGATTTTTTCAAATTAAGTAGGCAATTAAGCTTAAATAACCCGCCCTTGTATGTCGTGTCAGTCCTACTAACACTTCGTTCATGTGTTTCATTGCCATGCAACCGTATGAAGTGGTCAGATTCATACGTTTGTGTTTGGCTACCGGGTTGAGGTCGTATCACCTCCTTTTATCAAGGCAACCATCAAAGAGATGTTTTCCGCGCCGTAACTTCTTTAAGGATGAAAGCATCTACCGCAGTGGGCCTCAGTAGATATGGTTGAACAGGCGTAATCCGAAAACGACCAGCATAAGGAAGGAGTGATTTCTGTTTTAGGTGCACAGCAGCTGTCACGGTTAGTCTGAACACAAAGGATAAAGGATAAAGCTCTCGGCGTTGATCTATCCCTGAGAAATGCGCCATACATTCGACTTCATTAAGTATCGTTTGGAGGTGATCAAATGCAGATCTGGCCTATAGAACGACTTGCGGTGGCGCACTGATGTATCGAGCCAGTGCTGCTATCCTCCCAGCCAAGTTTGGTATCAATTTGCCGACTCCGGAAGATAGAAGGTTTGGTGGGCCATGGGCGCAGGGATCGATTCCACGTGTGTATTGCAGGGCACTCCGACCACTGCGCCACACGCGCCCTTAGTCTAAACATAACGGAAACGAAATTAATTCTTTGAACTCCTATTCTGTGCAACACTCGATGGACCGGAACTGTAGCATCGATGCCAGGGACGTTGAGCATAGCCATAAATGTGTAGCTTATCTGTAGCTTAATTGGTTTTGTGCTAAAATATGGTTAAGTTGTACAAAGTCAGAGACGCCGTCAACCCATAAGACTGGCTAACCACCAGGTTGTTGTCATCAAAACAACAACGGGTGAAGGTGGAACTTTATTTGGTACACATCTTAAGAACCTACCTCTAAGATTTGAAACTGAGAACCAACACTACACATTTGATTCCGATTATCATCCATTCTTCGCTGGATTCAGTATTCAACTGCACATGAGAAAAGCTATTCCTCTATAATGGATAAAAAGGAGATGAGGTATCTGACAAACGTTTTGGATTCAGTCCTTATCTATCCATGAACGAACGATGTAGATTGCTTGGGTGCAAGAAGATCTTAGCAAGCGACGAGGTAACAGGAAAACGAGTGCGGCACTTTTGAAGCTTCAGTTGAAGAAAATGGGACATTCGAAGAAGTTCTTTGTCTTCCAAGTTTGAAAATGCCATAAGAAACCAACGGCAAGGTCAAAAGATATCCAATTAAACCCCTATTCATAAAGTATAGTACTTATCGTCCCCGATTTTTCTTGTTCGACACACATCAAGAACATTTTATCCGCGACGCGTTTTCGCAAGTACTGTGTGGATCTCTTCATTCTATTCGTTTCTTCGTTTTCTTCATCAACGACGAATTTTGGGTTTTCGTGCGGATTCGATGTTGCTTCAGGATTTCGGTCAACTGAACGTCGTTGAGTACCGATTGAGTCGATTCTTCGTGGAACTTTAGGATAGACATGCTTCTGCGTTTCGTAGAACATTGATTAATGGGATTTAGCAGGAAGGCTAAGTAATAACATTAAGTTAGAGATCCTTAGAAAGTGCCGACTGATCTTTTGAATCACGGAATGGGCAGTTGCAAAAAAATGATCGATAGACTGATAGATTCAGTGTAAAACTACTATTCAAGTGTGGTGTTTGCTTTGGGTATAACCGTACCATTATGACCATAAGTGAGGTTGCATGAATGACTTCAGTAGAGGACAATAAGGAATCAATGGTCTTGGAACTGACTGTCTTTCTTGAAGAGCAAATACGCCTTAGGATTAATGATAAAGCTTTCGACGTTCATAATTTCATCACTATACCCGATTGATTGGTCTCCATTCGGCTATGTAGATATGATTGAATGCACGCTTGGCCTACAATGACTCACAGGGGTCCACTGGTGTACCAGATTAAAGTTCCTATTCCTCAGACAACTTTGACATTACTGTACCCACCCGAAATGATTCGAAGGATTAGTATGCCTAAGTTCTGCGAGCAAACCAACAACGGTACTTGTAGTAGAAAACATCTCAGATCAATGCGCTACCCGTGCCTAATTCGATTTATTCACGTTTAAAGTGGCGTAACACCACTACAGGATAAGCAAAGATATTATTTGTTAAAGAGCTTGAAAACATGTTATCGTTATTTTTTTTAAAGTCAAATTGATGAAATTTCAAAGTTTCGAAGATTTCGAAAAAAGTGAAATGTTTGGGGAAATCTTCGGGCAAGAGCATTCGTTGCCGTTTCTTGCACTTGGATCTCTTTCGTTTCATTTGAAATTTAAGCATTCATCATCTGTTGAAAACGAAGTTAATATTCATTTTAAAGCTTAGTTCTATTTCGGTTTTACTAATCTTCCATTTTACCTCCTGATTCATTCCCTTGATTCTTCAGCTAATGAATGAAATACCTTAATCACTCCACAATACCGGAACATTTTCCGCATCTTAGCAACACTCAGAAGCTAACTGTATTCGGGTACTTAAGTGATCTATTCTGATAATCATACGGACGTAGAAAAAATTTCCATCTATCTAATGTGCTACTAGTCATCTAAGTTTTCTTTATCCTAAGTTCTGAGAAGGCTATACTTTTGAGAAGGCATTTCTAGGATGTCACTTTAAATATTCACCAATATTTCTGAGCCCACGGGTTCACAATGATGCGACTAGATTCGCTCCAGCTGTGTGGCAACTGGCCAAACTCCCAATTCTATCCTTTCTACTGCATAGAGCTAACATCGAACAGATTTGTGGCTGTCGTAGTGTAATGCACGTCGGAAGTTCATCTCATAGCAGAGTAAATTCAACCGAGGCAGAGACCATCATTTTTGTTTGAAAACCCAGTTAGGCGTAAATCATTGTTAGAAACAGCTAAATCGTCGTAGAACAACCATCGCAAAGAGAGAACATTACTCAAATCCTGTGTGGTTTTATCGATGATAAAGTAGCGACATGGGAATGCTTGCAGATTTAACGTCATACCAAATTAATAAAATATCAGTTAAACAGGAAGAGGCCTACGTGATTTCTCGTAACGAAGGGCTACTGATGATTTATATAGTTGTTAAATCCGTTACACACTTTTTAACAAGACGAAACATAGCTGAAATGAGTTGATTTCATGTAGTTCATAGATATATAGAAGAGTCGCTGGATTTCAGGCTACGGACATCTGATACCGATCTCACCAGAAGGACAGATATTGTGCATGTTTTACGCGATTCTTGGGTTCGTCTAAGTTTCTTTTTTCCATATGTAATCGGAGGATTGTAAGTTGTATGGCAAGTAAACTGGAGCAGCGACTGCCCCAGTTGGATCAAGAATCTCTTTTCCAACTACGTCGTTGAGACAGTGACAGAATCTTCGGCAATCATAATGACCTGTCCATTTCTTAAATTGTACTTGCCGCCATTTAGAATAAAATACCATTCATAACCTTGAAAAAATAACCAGTGTAACAAGAAATGCTCATCCACCCTGACGAGATTAATTTGTACCATGAATACTTTCCTTTACTTATCGTAGCTTGGTATGGCGTAGTATTTCAGTATGGTATAGTTGTTCCTACAGTTCTTCCCAGCATTTCTACGTCACCTTAATAAAGTGTAGAAAAGCACTACAGTAGTTTTTTCTTCTTAGCGTAGAATCGTTTTTTTACAGGATTCCTCTCACCTTGATTACAATCGCAGATGTGGCCAAATTTCTGGAGGAACTTCTTGGACGCCCAGGTGACGATAATCCTCTCGCTGAGGTCGGTATTTATGATTGGAACGGTCTATATAGCACGATGTCAGTTCTGTGTTGAAAATCGTACCGATTCCAGAATTGGCTTAGTGTTTCGGCAAACATTGAAAATACTTGGGAGTAGGAAGTTCACACATGCCATAGAGGATTGTTGGGTCTTCACCTTATGATATTCTCTTCATAGAATGAGCATTTTGTTGATAATCTCGCAATTTCTGATAATCTACTGCTTTACTTTCATGGGACAATTCATAGCGAAAAGAACAGATATTGATTAGTTATCGGGAGTCAGCTTTCACCGCATTTCAATCTTTACTGTAAAGAATAAGCTGCTGATAAAAAATTCTTAGTTGTCTTGATGCCATTATTGTGGTCTTCGAGTGACAATGCGCGATTTTTTGAGACGAGCTGATGATGCTGTTCAGGTATCTGGCGCTCGTCGTTTTACTGTTTTATGCAGTTTACTCGGCTACATGACAGTCGCCGCATGGGTCTTCACATTCTACGAGTCAAACTGGTCCTTTTTAGATTCATTCTACTTCTGTCTTATTTCGTTGGTGGGTTCTGAAAAAGTTTCGACAGACTTGATTGGGTAAAAATTAATTTCGTTGCGAAGTGATCAAGTTGCCGACATTATTATGACTGTTACTATCATCAGTTGTTTAAATTGTTGAGCTTACACGAGGTTGTAACACGACCTTTATTCGGTTAAAGTTTCGACGTCTCTGTCCTCATCAGAGCCGATTATCCTAGTCGAAGGTCCACCACTGTTCGTTTTCTCGATGTGCCGTCTACGTCGTCGTATCTTCCTCAGTGGAGCATCTCTCGAATGAGGCATACTCAACTGACGATGATCTTTCGTACAGGATGTTGGTTGTTGACAGTAGTGATTGTTCCGTGATAACAACTTGTTTTTTTCCAGACAATCCGTCCTATGGAAGTCGATATCATTGTCGGATAGCACAGAGCATAATAATAATGTTTCAAAAACCCACTTTACTTTTAACGTCGGTATGATTAATCCACACGTGTTTAAAATGTTGAGCTACACAAAATCATAATGCAACCTTTAATCGGCTAACGTCTTCGTCTTCATCAAAGCGGATGATTCCAATCGATGGTTGAGAGGTGTTCCACTGAGGAAGAACCAACTCGATACGAAGACGAAGACGCGACTCTGATAAAGACGAATTCAACGACCATTCTACAACGACATTAACATTGACATCAAAACAGGAGTTAGGCAAGGCGATACCATCTCGCCAAAATTACTTACCGCCACCCACCAGAACGTCATGCGAACATTGGAATGCGATAATATGGGACTGAAAATCGATGGTCGGCAATTACACCATCTTCACTTTGCTGATGACATCGTTCTTATAACACCAAACATTAGCCAATTGGAACGAATGTTTACCGACTTTGATGAAGCCTGTGGAAAGATTGGTCTTCGACTAAATGACACAAAAACGATGATCATGAGGAACGGTTTGATTTCGTATGCCCCATTCACGCTCAACGGACGAATATCTCCGAATGTTCCAGTTATGTCTATCTAGGTCGGGAAGTCAACTTGATGAACAACTTAGCTCCAGAGTTGACCAGAAGGAAACGAGCGGCTTGGGGTGCTTTCAAGAGCATCGAGGATGTAGTGAAGAGAACAAATAACACCCAGTTCCGTGCCCACCTTTTCGACTCAATGGTATTTCCTGCCGTAACGTATGCGTCAGAAACCTGGTCGCTGCGTAAGCAGGATGAAGGGTCACTCAACGTTATTCAACGCGCAGTGAAAGGACGATGCTAGGAGTATCTCGTGTCACACAAATAAAGGAAGGGATCCGAAGCTCCTACCAACGTCAACAGTCAAAAAATCAAAGATGCCGTTCTGTACGCCTAACAGTGGAAGAAAAAGTGGGTCGGACACGTAATGCGTATGAACGACAACCAATGGACAAGAGCCGTTAGTGACTGGATTCCTCGGGATGTCAAACGTACTGCAGGAAGACCACCCACCCGATGGTCAGAGTTCTTCACAAAGAGCCTTGAAGAAAGGTATGATGCTCGACGAGTCCCCTACAGCAAGCAGAACCCACTGGGCTACTCTTGCACGCGACAGGGGAAAAATGGAAGATTTATTGGCGCCCGCTCGAGTCACTCGGCGATCAACGGGACAACAGATACAGGTGACAAGTGATAAAGACGAAGACGTCGCCTCGTGCGAACTCAGCAATTTAAACCCATGTTGACTGATTATGCCAAAGTTAAAGGAATGTCGGCTTTTGAAGTACTATCACCATTGCTATGAGCGCTTGTGGAGCGGTGGTGGGAGGCGTCCTTCAACACACACGTGGAATCGATCCCCACTCCCATGGCCCATCAAGCCTTCCATCCCTCTGGGTTCGGCAAATTGATACCAGACTTGTCCGGGAGGATAGCAGCACTGGCTCGATACACCGGTTAAAATCACCTGTACTACTGTGGTGCCTATTTTACTGTAAGGACTATTAATATTATTGTTACTATGCCAACTTTTTATTTGCTGCCTATCATAATTTTTTAACGGCAAGGTATGATGCGAAATACAACCTCATTGATGCTAAGATATTTGCAAAACTCCGGACCGCAGGTGTCCGCGGTGGGCAACGAACGCTCTATTATCCTTTCCGGGGCCTAACGCTTTCACCACGGCACCATGCCCATCGTTCGTTTCGCCTGTCTCTCAGCTAGTTCTGTCTCCCCGGAAAGGGTAATGGCGCGTTCGTTCCCCACCACAGACACCTGCGTTCCGGAGTTTTTCGAGTATCTCAGCATCAATGAGGTTGTTTTAGTATTACTATTAATATTATGGAGATTACATTCAAGATACTCTATTTTTTTAACCCACTTATTTCAAGATACTTTCCATCAGTTCCTTTCTATTTAGAGTAATGTAGAAACGCTCATATCGTCTGTATTAATATTGCAGTTTTGTCATTTCATCTACTGCTTTATTGATTAGTTCGGTTAAATAGTAAGGAGTCTGAGTTTACCTGATATTTGAGAAGACTTAAGAGAAGAAAAAGCGATGGAATGAAAAGAAACACTAACGATCCCAAAATCAGACTTTGCTAGGGATTTTAATGTGCATTATTGTGGTCGGAGCGACGGTTTTCTACTTCGAGCTGTCGCCTTAGTGGTAATAACATTTAGTAACGGCTAACTGCGTCGGATTGGTCCATGTTACTTCTCAGACTAAACCATTGCCCTCTTTAAACACTACAGTTTTTATCTCGACAATATGCTTTTCGTCACAAATATTCCGTATGGGTGTTGTAGTGCTGGACAATATTGCTGATATTGCTTAAGAGGACTGTGATGTCATTGATCTATGTCCTAACTAAGAATGCACCTAAAAAACGGATGAGATCAGAAATTTTACGCTTTTAAAGAATTAACACTTTTTACAACTTACTCCATACAAGAGCCCGTGTAGCACAGTGCTTAGACTTGCCGTGCAGTGTAAAAAGGCTCTTGATGCTATTCTGCACTCTAAGATAGCCAACCTCTCCATCTTTCAGTCCTCGGATAATTGGTACCATGCTTATCTGAAGAAATACAAACGAGTTGATCTAACCGTAAACTCCACAAGTCAATCTATAGGACAGATATGGATTCAAATCACATCTATGACGCTGCGAATAGAGTGCAATGCATGGAGTGTCCTATATGGGTCTATCGATACAGACCAATTTATACTCTTGTTCGTTACTCCAACTTTAGGTGGTCTAACAGATCACCAAATTTCTAATAAGGAACTGCTATTACCACATTTGGTAATTCAACTCTCTACAATTCTCGTCCGCGAAACGTCTTTGTAGGAACTGCGACAGCCAGCCACTTTCAATTGTTCAGATGATTGGCGGGAATTTTTTCGTAGTTTGGGAAACCCAACCGATATCTTTGGTGAAAAGTGCTTCTTCTTAAAACAAAAGCAGTACTAATTTCTCGAAAATCCTGATCTCGTCTAACAGCTGTTTTCATAGCGATAAACATTTGAAATCACTGAGTAAATTTCCACACCTTCAGATGTAAAGTAGTAAATGAGATTTAAAATTCTAGAATTGACATAAGTTACCTAGGTTTTCATATTCTTCGACTGAGGTATTCATTTAAATAACAACGATCAATAAGGTGCCTTGACTATGTGCATTGATTTCAATGCATCTATGGTCAAATTTAAATACGTTTTTCAATTTCAAGCAAGCATGTCTGAGCTAATAATGAATGATGATTATAAATCATTAGAGCCGTCTATATGCTCTTTTTTGTACGAAGACACGCCTTATTTATGCTGCTACTATGAAAAGCTTACGGTGGCGCACATTAGTTTCTGCTCATGACTGTTTGTGGGAAGCTAAACGTTTGACCAAACGGGATAACTTCTAAGAGATATTTCATAATGTTGGGTGGTTTTGTTAATGATTAGGAAGAGTGATTTGAATTACGGTTTGTTGGTAAACGTGCTTCCCAGTGTACGAACTGGATTCATAATAGATGTTTTTTGTTAGCAACTTTGAATAACATCCTTTTTCCTATGATTGATTTGAAATGATCGCGTACGATGAGTTCTATGCAGACCACTCAACTTCGTATGCATATCGGCGAGGCGCAGAGACGTAGAACACTTATTTGTACTCGTAGCAATCATTTTTTCTCCTTCTGGCTCTTTTTTCCATACTTATTCCTACCCATCCACCATCAACCTTCCCTCATCTTTCCTCTCCACCAATGTTACACCTTTGGCGACGTTCCGCTGGTGGTGCGGCCATTTATAGTATATGGGTCGTTGCATAGATATACCACCTTTGTGTAAGAAATCTGGAAAATGAATGGGGAAGTGGAAAGAGTTGAATAGTGACCGATGGCGATTCGAAATAACAACCATGTTTTTTCAAATAGATTCTTAAATCCAAGAAGTTGCGTTGTGCTTCATAAATAGTCGTTGAATTCATCTGTATTGCTTGTGATTCTCTTAATCAGTTAGTAAGTAAATGACTCAACCCGACCTCAGTACTTGTGCTTGTCGCGTACCGTAGTCTAAAAAAAAGCACTAAGGAAAGGATATCACCATGCTTTTTGTGCAATACGCCATTCTTGACAAGAAATCAACCATGTGAAGCTCGTCAGACTTCGCTCTGGCATAGGTTCACTTTTTTATCGAAATCCGAGAAATACTGTCGACATCCTTTCTCAACTTGGAAAACCCTATTGGGGGTGAACCTCCGTTGTATATCGTACTGTTCGACGTTCACGAACACCTCGCAACTTCGATGAATCGGCGACTAATGGAGAAATTCCCTACATTGTTTTTCGTATATACCAAAAAGAGAAGCTAAAATTTCCCTATGGTTTCCATCATTTAGGGATACCTTAAGATTGAAATGCAAATGTTCTATCATCAGTATGAACACTTCCAATATCAAAAACATTACTCACACATATGTTTATCGTTGCACTGTACTGAACCAGTATACTTTGAAAATTCCCACCTACCTCAATGACAAGCGAACTTTTTATATTATGGATTTGCCACAATAAAGTTCTACAATTCTTTGAATATTCACCCATTATTTCTTCACAACTATTTCTACCAGGCAATCAATTGTCATTTGGAGCATTTGTACAGTAGTATAAAGTTTTCATACCATTATTCTTTAACCTCATCATGTACCTACAATCCATTCATCATTCATTGTCGAATCGGAACGCCAAATCAAAAAGATTGGAATGTCGAAGGTGGATAAGATGCGAATTGATTTTCGCCGTCGCAAGAGATTGACCTCGTATTGAAGCCGGTTTGTTGAGATGATGCGACAAACCAGCTTATTACCGGGTCAATGGTCATCTAAGCAATCTATGACGATGATAATAGGGAATTTCAAGTATGACAGGTTAGAAAACGTCTGAACCGTTCGATATTTATGTTTTTGTGTTGCAGATGACTGTCGGTTTTGGTGATCTGTATCCTCAAGGAGATATGGAGTATATGCTGTCTTCAATGGGTGAGTTTATTCGCAATAAGAAAACCAGACAGGATTACCTTTACTGATAGCCCTAAGTCGGTTGAGTAGTAACAATTTTATAAGATCTACCCATATCTTCTAAACTTCTGTTCTCGCTGAGTGCTTTTACCTTACCAGTGGAGTGCAGAATGCTTTTGGGTGCCGAACTGTTCACACAGCGAGGTGCTCGTTTAACCAGCAGCTGGGGTAGCCCACGCTAAAAGGGTCTTCATTTCCATCTATAAATCCAGCTAAGAATAAGCTGGTGCTAAGAATCGTTGCTTTAGTCCGAAGAAAATTTGCCACAAGATGGTAAACCACTGATATTGGCAAATGTTTGTAGGGACAATTCTGCATACATCTTAGTGAATATGGACCATTTTAATTAAAAGAATATGGAGTCAAGGTGGCATGAAATTCGAGGAAAGCTTTTTCGTGGTCAATTTGGTGGATAAAAATGGATGGATGCAATGGAGCAGAACGACACTCATGTCTTAGTGATCTTATCGATTTCGGCGCCGCTGCTTTGAGGAGGTTTTTTCCTCTTTACGATTACTGATGGTAACTACTAATGTTTGCCGGTTGCTTGATACTGGGATCAACATACGAATTGCCGTACACTCTGCTGCTGGTGTTATTAACTTTGGTTCGTTACCATCTTTGTCAGACAAGCACAAGACCATAAGAGCACAACGAAGTTTTTGGACATAAAATATTGAAGACAAAAAAACAAGTCTTACGTGTTTAAACAAATCTCGTTCGTTTCGTCCCTTCCATTCAAACACACTGGATCGATCGTAGGTTCGATCCCACACCTGAGCACTACCTCTTCAATCCTTCCATATCTCCGCATTAGGCTAACCGTTGTAAGGCTTGTCCGGTAGGATAGGAACACTGACTTGATATAGTGGTAAGTCACCGTAGGTCATGTACATGGCATATACATATCGAAGCGCCTCTTACGATGTCCAATGAAGTCACATGAAGTACATGGCTCCGTCCTCAGAGATTGATCAACACCGAGCACTTTATTTTTCTACCCTTTTATTCTTTTCCATGCGTTCATTGCCCATGATTGTAGCCCGATGTTTCCAGTTTCGAATAGATCTGGTTGATATGGGCTACAAACAAATTCGACCACGTTATAGCTATTCATCTTAGAAGAAGTTTCCATTCTTTTGTAGCGCACTTTATTTCTCTTCTCGTCCATCTGTCGTCTTCTTCTCATTACATGACCGGTCCATTTATGTTCCGTTTTTGGTTTCTCACAACGACTGAAGGTGATGGTAATGGAGCGATAGATGAGCTACGCCTATGTGTTGGTGTTTCCATAGGAGTTGCTGGAGTTCTGAGGTAGGATAACTCCACTCCTTGGTTGATGATAGCTCGTTTCGACGTTTTCAAATCCTTTTTCCGCCGTAACTTCTACAACAGCAAACATCGATCCTTCTAGTTTACTTGTCTCTCTCTAGTTACAGTCTGCTCCTGGGCTATGGGGGCAAGATAAGAAAGATTAATTTTCTAAATACTGATGAAAAATCAGTGGAAATAAAAAACACAAAAAGTAATTTTGTCGTGAGATTTGGAGTCATAAAGCTATGAAAGGTTGTATTTTAGAAGGTACTAGGAGAGTGAATTGTTTCGGAACTCTGGTAAAGTGGTCTTGATCCGACTTATCATTGTTATTCATAGCTGGAGAAGGATCTCTTACTATCTACCTGCCTTACTTGTAAATGACTAATAAGTGTGTGATTTAAGCCGACACATGGGTATGCTGTCTGGAGTCTACTGAAGTAGATATAAGGCATATTTATTGGAGAAGATCTCGAACTGCATTTCCCGTCACTTAACGTAGACCATTCGCCAAATATGTTCGACTGTTGGTGTATAGAGAAACTATAAGTTAATCCAATTCAGTAGAGGCAAGGATCCTATCCTCTGGTGTTTCTGGGCACTGAGATGGTCGTTATCCCCATATTCAACGACTAGCCGGTTAAAGACATCCCTCACATGGAAGATCCGTAGATTCTTATCTACACAGTGCAGATGATGTTAATAGCACACCGAAGAATTGTTGAAGAGTGACGTGGCGCAATCGATCTACACACCGTAGATTTTCTTTGTGGTCACCCACATTTTAGTTATTCTACCATTTTTACCGTAGTCCCATGGGTGACTAGAAGTCTATCTTTACTTCCAACACTTCGTGTAAGATATTTCCAGTCTCGAGAATTACGAATAGAAAGCAAAAGGCAATAAAACTCTGGATCGAATCTCTCAGCATGAGAAGTCTAGTTTCGTCCATCGTTGTTCTTTCTTAAGCCTAGAATGGAACGATTATTTATTGAATGAAACCAGACATGTTTACACAAACACCTTATCTCTCATTACCAGCCGATTTAACGTCTTATAGCTTGATTTTGAACAAAAAAAACGTTTCGTCAAGGATTTCTGACGTACTAAAACGTCAATCACAAATAGTTAGAGCCTGAACTTATACAAAAGAACAGAACCCTGCCGACTACTCATAATGGACGACGCCGACCGAACTGCAAATAAACCAGCTCGCCGTCCGCATTCATTCATTCAACCAGGTGGTGTTCGACTCAAATGAAAACTAGCTGGATGTGACAAATCGAACGCGATTCATGCTCGTTCCCTCAAACAGCGACTTTTTGTATCTGTCGCAAACTTGCTTCTTAGAGGGTTTACTTTGACCATCGTAAACTTTGAGAAATTGACTTCTTCGCCACTCTAAATTCACTTGTAAATACGTCTTTCATCTTCTATTTAATTCATTTCGGGAAAACTGTCAAAAAGTGGCATCACTTGCAATCCATTTCGCTTCAGAAGCCCTACAAGCTTTTAAAAAATCACTCTAGTAGAAGTGAAAATTGAATGAATGCCTTATTGAAATAGGCATGAACATCTACACAAGCTGGGTTTAAATATTATACTTTTGTTAGCAAGTTATTGCACACGCTGAATGGTTCGTTAACAAAACGTAAAAGGACAAAAGATAAAGCTCTCGGCGTTGACCAATCCTGAGGGATGCGCTATGCATTCGACTTCACTAAGTATCGTTTGAAGGTAATTGAATGCAAATCTGGCTTTTACTATGACTCGCGGTGGCCTGCCGATGTGTCGGGCCAGTGCTGCTATCCTCCCAGACAAATCGTGCCAACTTTCCGACCCCGGAGGGATGCGGAGGGATGGAGGCATCCCTGGTCCATGGGCGCGGGGATCGATTCCACGTGTGTGTTGCAGTGCGCCTCCGACCACTGCGCCATACGCGCCCCTAACAAAGCGTGGTTCAGTGAACAAAACGTAAAATCATAAAATATCTAGGAGTATTGGCTGGCAACCCACGATATTTGTGATTTATTTGTTTCTCGAGCAGTTGTCGTCGTTCCCCACAACCACAGCAATGGAAGAACAACAGGAAAAAGAATCCTGCTCAGAATGATGAAAAAAAGAATTAGAATGGAATCCACCCTGGAACGATTAAAGAAGAATTGGGAAAGATTCTTCTTTAGAGTGAAGAATGAGGAGCTAGAAGAAAATCCTGGCAAGAGCGGTGAAAAAAGGGCTAGATTCTGCCAAAAACCTTTCCATGCAGAAGCCCAACCTACACCAATCAGCTGCTTGCAGTCTTGTTATTCAGAAAATTGAGGTCAAGTTTGCGAGAATGCTCTAAGAGAAAAACTACTGCCTCAAAGACGGTCAGATGGAGAGGCCCGAAATTCGAACAGTCTTTTTTATGCTCTACTAAACCGTCTTGCACTTAATCTCGGCGTGAATAATCAATGTGTAGCTTTTTGGCTAACCCGAGGGGTTTTATATGAGACTTATTCGGCTAAATGTTTCGACGTCTTCTTCAGAGCTGATGATCGAAGTCGGTGTTTCATAGTCGTTCGTCCTCATGATGTGGGTCTTCGCAATAGTATCGAGTCGAATCTTCTTGAGTGGAACACCGCTCAAATCAAATCTCGCCCTTTCTTTTTACAAAAAATTCATTTCTTAATGCGTAGCCTGGCAACCTGACAGGGTCTTTGATCAGTAATGTTGGTATTTTTATACTTTATTCATTGGTTTTGGACCACACAGGCTGTATAGACCTAAAAGAAAATGTGACAAAAATGGACAAAGAAAAAGGATCTCCACATTTTGGGTGAAATCAGCAGAACTAGGAGATTCCCATAGAAATTTATCACTCAGACAATAAAGAAAAGCATAGTTGTACAAAAAATACTTTTTAATAAAATATGAATGCCTAACGTTAAGCGATTACAATTGAAAAGACATCTATAGAAGAAAATAAGAGGGGAAGTAAAATATCGACATCATTACAACGAGAAACGATTTTCTACATTTTTTGGTGCTAATTTTAAGGAGAGGAATCTTAGTACTGGGGAAAATCATCAGGAAAGGCAAGGAGGGATCCTGCATTTACCAGAACGCTTATATTCAGTAAGAGCTTTCCGATTAACTAGTAATTTGGTTCTACGGTACTCTATGAAATCATATTCAGTTACTGTGCTCTCAGAGTACGAATGCATAAATGACTACTCCGAGTTTTTCAGTGTTCATATTTATCGGTCTGGTACTGACCACGCTAGCGGTAGATGTGATGGGTTCGGCATGTATCGAACGTATTCACTCGATTGGTCGTGGATTGGACGCGATGGCGTTACTCCGAGTGTTGAGAGGTCCCATTAAGAGGTAAGAGCTTTTTCTAGAACCACTCTTTCGGATCCAATTCTTAGTTCCGTCGCTCTGCGTCTGTGACCTCGCCCTGCTTCTTTAGGTCGCCGCCCGCCCTACCGTTGTGGTTTGCTTTCGTGCCCAAGGACGCGGCGACGATCCCGTACATTGACGATGCGGATGCGTCGCGTGCTGTTACTGCTCGTGAGGTCGTCACCCCTAAGGGCACAACTTCGACAAGGTCTTGATCCTGATACCAGTCAGAACTCGCCCCTCTTTGACGGCGTCATGAGAACCATGTAAAGCGTTACTTGACGTTGTCGCTCAACTTGATCCCGAAGTCGACCGACTTGTGTGTAATGGCCCGGAACCCGTACGTCAGTACCTCATTCCACAACTAGTTCGTGAAGAACTGGACATTCCACAGATACTACTCAGATATTATGATCTGAGTAAAGTTAGCACATTCGAGTCCACATCTGATGAGTTTGACTTGGAGGCTCGTCAGATGACGTCACGACTCGAAACATTGAGTGAAGGTGTGTTTGTCTCTCGATTTTACTCCTTCTTCATCTTTCATCATTACTTTAGGTTAATATGATATTATAGCTACTCAACCATAATGATAAGCTCATATTTACCTTTATATCCCCATCCTCTTTGCCGTCATTAGAGTACTCGAGATCATTTCGTTATTTCAACGCTTTGTCGTGCATCCACTATACAGTTAAAGACTATGTTTATATTATCTAAATTATCTTTGTTGTGAGGTCGCAATCACATGAAGAAGTTTTGTGTCATAGCATGTTAGTCGATCGATTCCATCTTATTCTATCTAACGTAGGACATTTACATTGGATTGGAAAAAAGAATTATCACATATCTTTTTTGGGTGGTAGAGGACCATCTAACAATTCTGGTAAGATGATCGATGTCGTTCTGCGTACGGAACGAATCGATCCGACCCAGTTTTCGCTGTTTCTGATTGTCGAAGTGCTGGATGATTCGCACAGTCTGCATGGATGGTGGCGATGGTAATGTGTGAATATGACGAAGATAACTGTGATGGTGATGATGATGATGATGATGATGATGATGGTAGTGGTAATGATGACAATGGTGATGATAACGATGATGGTGACGGTGGGATTCGTCAATTATTGGTAAGAGCAGCAGAGCAACTTAACGGTCTTAAGGTGTTCTCGAACCGTCATCGTCTCGTCGTCATTCGATGACCCGTGCACGAGTTCCGTTTGCACAACTGACTCATCGTCGGTAATGGTTGGACACGAGCCGACACCACATCAACGGCAGTCTTCTTCCGCTTGTTAGGGAAACCATCAAGTATAATAGTTGTCTCAACTCTACAACTAACTGAAACTTTACAGAAATGTTCTCTGAATAGCTTGTGAGAAAGTACAAAAGGAAAGCATTCCTATCCCTTCACTGTGAAATACGGTAATGTTTCTTTGGCAGTTTGATCGTCCAAGAGAAGGGAAATTGATAAAGTACGTTTGGTTCGTTTCGATTCCTTCATAGCTATTTTCTGCCAAATTTTTTTCGGTTTGAAAAAACTGCGTTATATGCGCCCAGTGTGGTTGTTCCATCTACTCCAGTACAGAAAACTTGTACCTAATCTGAATAAGAAACTATGCTTACCTTTTGGTGCTCGGTCATTCTTAACACATTATGAATGAAACCTAGTGTAATATAGAATTTTTTTTTCAACCTAGTGGTTAAAACATGGGAAAAAGGAAAACTGGAAACGAATTCGGGCCGATGATGTCTTTATTACATCTTGAGTTTTTGGTTGAGAAGCACCTTTGAAAACAAATCATAAGGATTTATATGGGAAACTCCATAGCACTGTTCTAGATCCTAATTAAGTTTCCAAAATTTGACTACAGTCTTAAGAACTCTCACGGGTACGGTAACACCCTTTGGCTTGCGTAGCAAGTGAACATAGTTTTTGTTCGTTAACGAGTAATTCAGATTTTGTCAGTAGAAAACTGTTTAAAAATTCTAGCACTACTTCACAGAGTTGTTTTCCTTATGTAGGAAGCTCATGTAATGCAGTGGTTAGATGTACTCTCCAAGACATGTAGCCATCGGTTCTCTCCCGTGTCTCGGGTGAAGCAAGCCTTCCATTCATTTGGGTTCTATAAATTGGCAGGAGACCGGTCTGGGCGAATAGAAAACGGACTTAGTACACTGGTAGGTCGCCGAAAGTCACTGTCTAGTTCAAACGTGCTCCCAATCGTTCTACGACTTCACAAATTGAGTTTAATGCATGGCGCATTCCTCGAGGATTGGTCAATGCCGAATGCGATCAACCGTGGTCAGTGTCATCGATTCTCGCAACTGTTTTTCACTTAAAAAATAAGGTTCGGTATAAATAATAAAAAGTTTGCACTATAATAGACAACCTTTGACGTGTTTCCTAGACCAGTAAAATATCTGTAAGAAGTATACACTGATAGAGCAGCTGCAGTCATAACGTCATAACCGGATCTTTTACTTCATATCAGACGATGAAAAAGTGGCTCTGACTGCTTTCTTCTGTTCGTGGGACAATGGATTCGAATTACTTGCTATGAATACTGTTCCTTACTAACTTTCAAGAAGTTTACTTCTTTTTAAAAAGCAGCAACTTTTGTGGTGACACCAAACAAGCTTATCTTCTTGAAATCCAATTGAATAGAAGTTATGAAAATTCTCTGTCAGTTTGCAAAACTCCGGACCGCAGATGTCTGCGGTGGGAAACGAACGCGCTATTACTCTCTGCGGAAGCTAATGCGTTCACCACCAAATCATGCAGGTCCTTCGTTTCACCTGTCTGTCAGATAGTTCTATCGCTCAGCGCCATCAGCAATCCTCTGTCGATCAGAAATCTTTAATTTTTCAAGACAATCACAATGATTCTTTTTTTGAGACCTATCAGTGATATGTAGACGACAAAGGTTAGAGTTATCTGTGTCCATTCATCGATTGCCAACCTATTTATGGAATGATTTGCTGATTTAGATTCAGTTCTCGGTCAAACATCCCAATTCTTTCCCCGCTACTACACTCTACCATCGAATTGTCAATGTGTGGAGTCGTGGTAGTAGCGGTGGTGATCGTCGATCGGCAATGGACCGGCCAGTCGTGACCCCACCAGCGTCGTCTTTCATAAGGTTGAAAGGAGTGGCGGAGGTCTCGTTACGACCTTCACACTCTTAGAGACGTATTATTACGGCCGATACCTGAAGTTCCACACTGCGAGAAACATGTAGTTGAACAGCATAGAAGAGACATGATGAGACGTCTGGAGTTCAAAAGATGAGAGATGGTGTTCAAGCACACATGCGTCTCAAACCATGACATCTACTTAATCTCATTTGCACTTTTCGTTCTCCTTAAGTGCGAAAGAGGCAGAGAGAAAGAAGAATTAACAAGAAAACACATAGGAAAGAGACAGAGAGAAGGATAAGTAAGATCTCTTGTCATTACTTTACTCAATTGACGATCTCATTCTAATCGCTTTTATAGTTTCTGTGAATTTTTTTCAAACATTTCACCCCTTTATGAAAAGAGAGAAGACAGCTCTCCCACGTAGATAGAATGTTATGTTAGCCTGTTTCACAATCCCTTCTATTACTGCAAATTATGGAGCAAACATAAAGGCGCGTTTGGCGCAGTGGTCGGATGCGACTTGCGACACACGCGTGGAATCGATCCTCGCGTCCATGGCCCACCAACCCCCCTCATCCCTCCGGGGTCGGCAAATTAATACCAGACTTGTCCGGGAGGATAGCAACACTGGCTCGATATATCGGCAGATCACCGCGAGTCATTATAAGGCCAGATATGCCTTCAATCACCTCCAAACGATGCTCAATGAAGTCGAATGCATGGCTCACCCCTCAGAGCCAAGAGCTTTATGCTTTTACTGCAATATATTACTTCCATTGAAAGAAAGTCACTCTTTCTAAGAAGTTCTTTGAGGGAAAATTTGGCCTGCTCCTATCAATACAATACAGAAAAGACAAGAAATTTACCAAAAATTGTTATTTCTTTCTAAAACTATAGCTATGAACTACCATTATAGTAAAGCAGTTGACATTGCATAGCTCAGTTTGTATTAATCGGGTTCTTCTAAGGTCTTTTTGTAACCTGAAAACTGATCGTAAACGGTTTATTGAACGGTCGTCGCCTACGTCTACGAAAATTGGGAAAGGAAGTGTACTTTACATTGGTTCATCATGAATGACATAAATATTTCTGTCGGAACTAGCACCCGCGGATGTAACGGAACTCCTTACAATGAATAATTGTGGATTGTCGACAGAGTCAAACGAGTTTGACGAGTCATCATCATCATAGCCGTTGAAAATCTTTTTAAAAAACGATTTGTCGTCTTGACGCAAATCTTTAAATTCTACTCGGCGGGAGAGCCGAACACCGAGCACTTCCTTCCCGCTATATGTCAATATGGTACGGGTTCGTACTGAGGACGAGTTTTACCTCTACACGAACGATGATAACTCGTCTACTTCGCAACTTGGCCGAGTTTTATGTTATGATACAAGAAAAAACAACATTATCGTCTTGTACGGCTACAGACAAGTTCCGCTTGTGTACGAACAATGATAACTCGTCCAATTTGTAGCGTCCACGAGCGATATGCTATTCGTTGTAGTGAGTGAAGAAGAAACACAATATTATCGTCTTGTACGGCTGCAGACGAGTTCTTTTTCTGTACGAACGATGACAACTCGTCCAACTCGTAAAGGGGCTGAGTGAAATGTTAGTCATTGTAATGAGAGAAGAAAAAAAACCCAACATAGTCGCTTTGCACGAACGAGAACATCCGTAACAACCCGGCGAAGTAATGCCGCTATTGCTGGAATTGCTCGCGTCCCGAATCGTATCATACGAATACACAAAAAAACGAAACGAGGGAAAAAAGAACATTTGACAATCGATGAGAGGACGAGTTTCAGATCTCCTTGAGTGGATTTATACTGATGCCGATTTTTCTTGCTCATTTAGTACATAGTGATAGAAATTCCAGTCTTCACTAAGGAATTCTGTGCAAGGTCCTTATAACAACTACTTTTACTATTACTGTTATAACCATTACGATCGCTGTTGTTATTACTACCGTCCGATTTTCATTTCTATTCTTAACACTTTTTTCACAAAGAACCAAAAATGTTACGGTGAGCTAGTAATTAATCATCAAAAAGTAAAGCTTAGTATGAGATCTTATTAAATTAGGCGCGTGTGGCGCAGTGGTGGGAGGCGCCCTACAACATACACGTGGAATCGTTCCCTGCGCCCGTGGCTCACCAAGCCTTCCATCTCTTCGGGGTCGGCAAATTGGTACAAGACTTGTCTGGGAGGATAGCAGTACTGGCTTGACACACCGGTAGGCCACCGCGAGTCCCTCGAAGATCAGATATGCATTCAACCACTTCTAAACAATGCTTCATGAAGTCGAATGCACGGGGCATCCCTAATGGATTGGTCAACGCGAGAGCTTTATCCTTTATTTGCTAAATTAAGTTCTTTTCCTTATATTTTCTAGATTTGCTAAATCCAGCTTTTTATGTAATGCGCACCAAAAGCTAATAACTCATCGAAAGTCTACGGCACCCCTTTATTAGTAGTATTTTTTGAAGTTATGTTCATACCATCTGAAGTACTTCCTAAGCAGAGAATATGGCAGGAGTTATCAGTGATAATTTATGTTTATCAATATAATGAAGTCTTCCAATAATGAATTTGTTTTGTGGTTTGTTGCTGGTTAGTACTACCGTTTTTTCTCCTTTGAGAACTCAAGAAACATGTGCTAGGACGGTCTTAGGTGGTCACCCTCACAAGTTGCGACGTTGTCATCCTTGCAACTACGTATCCTCTAGGAATGTAGGAACTGCTTAGATTGATGTGCCCCTAGCTGGGCTAGGCAAAGTCAAACTCCTTTAATTAAGATGGTGCTGCTGACGGGGTGATGAGACCCTCCATGAAGAATGCGATTCGAGCCCAGGGAACACTTTCCAGTCTTGATGAGAATGTGTTTCTTTCAACACTAAAATAACTGTTTGCAAGGCAATCGTCGTAGTTTCGATTTGCAGAGATTTTTTTCTGCATTGTTACATTGTCCCTGCATTTGTTTTCGTTCGGCGTTCTATAAATGGCCCGTTCGTGAACGTATCAATAATTTTTTTCTAATGTGAGCAACTCGTCCTGAGTGACCTTGTGGCTGGTTTCAAAATGACCCCGCCCACATTTAAAGTACACTACTATGCACTGTGGTGACGATCTTATGCAGACGACGATTTCGAGGGAGAAGAAAAATTGGATATGAAGCAAGTTTGACGAGGGAAAAAAGAAAACGACGAGATCGCTTGTGAATAAGAATCTCGTCGTGAGAATCGCTCGATCGGCGACGATTTCAATCGCGATCGCGATAATAATCGTACGCTACGCCCCGTGATTGGCGTTGACCATCAGGAGCGAATGCGTCGAGATCAGGTCGAGAACGAACGGGCGGCGATTGATATCGGTATCGTCGAAAACGACGTGAGGTCCTGAATTTATAAAAGGGTGAGCTATAAAGCTTTTGACGTTGATCAATTCATTAGGGATGCACCATGCGTTCGATGACATTAAGTATCCCAGAGATGATTGAATGCATATTTTGTTTATAAAATGACTTGCTGAAGTCTGAAAATGTAATGAGTCAGCATTTTCTTCTTTCTAGACAAGGCTGAAACCAATTCGACGACCCGAGGTGAAGGGTTGTTTGCCGCCACTGCGCCGCCACACATGCCCTTTAAGATGATCATAGCGATTAAAAATGAAAGAACAGTTAAATGTTAGTCGAATTATCGGTCAATAAAATCCTTCGAAAAAAAAGGTTTTTGCAAATCATTTAGTGTAGGGAATGGTTCTTCTGCTCTCACCCTTACTATTTTAATCTACTTTCGTCTAACTATCGAAAGATTATGCAAAGTGCGGTAAAAAAAAATAAATTCACAGTGCACACTATAGTGTCTGCACGTGGCGTTATGCGTTATGGGACACAAAGAGCGTATCACATACCCGACACTCCTATTGTTCTTAGCGAGGGTGTAACCCTAGCAGTACGCTCGTCTGGCCCCGCTAAAGGTGTCAGAAGTGCTTTGGATAGAAAAACAGTTTCAACAGTCAGTTATGATGAATCATAATGAACAGGTAGCGTAGTAGTTAGTGATACCCAGAAAAGCATATTTTGCCGTTGGTTCGGTCCCACGCCGTTGGCAAATCGAGACACACATCGTATTCGCGATGCTTGATAGTGTCGAATGCATGGCTCATCCTTAAGGGACTGGTCAACACGGGATACTTTATCCTTTCTCTTTTAAGTTTTGGTTTAAAGATTTAAAGTTGCTTATCTCAGAAAACAATTGTTTGTCAAACAATTCCCGTCGCACTTCACTCTTACTCTGGATTTTGAAAGGAATTTTTAAAAAATGAATAGAAAATAGGGGCTATTGTATAAGTGGTTACTCACTGTTACAAAGAGTCACTACCGTACATGTCTTAAATATAAGTCTATTGAAGGGAATGAAGGTTTATTTGCTTCCTACAACCATTTTCGTCGAGCAGTACTTGAATATCTTCAAGTTCAACCCATCATTTAGAAGTTTTTTTTAACAGTTTAGTGAAGTAGATTTTTTAAGGCTTATTGTAAAGCTCCAAGCTCTAATGCAAAAGTATCACAGGTGTTCCAGACCAATATCAGTCAGTTTCTATTCAATTGTGCCTCCTGTGCTGTTTTCCTGGTCTTAAGAGCTTCCTCTAGAAATCCGCTTTACAAATACGATAAAGGATGTGGTTGGGATTTACGGTAGTTCTGTGGTCTTCACAACCACAAAAAAGTGTTCGATCGGCATGTTTGAAGTGGTAAATAGTGATCGGGCAAACACAAGGTGTCACTCGGTGTGCTGACCCGATTGTACTGCTCCCACGCGCGCTGACTGTCTCGTAATGCAATAAGACTCTAAGCCAAAATTCGCCATTACTCACTATCTAGAGGGAGTGGAATGAGCAGGAACAACCTCCACGATAGATTAAGATGGGAAGCTAACATATCAACACTATTCAGAGGTGTTTATTGTAGGGCTAATCATTTAAGTGCTGCCTTAGCCAGCAATGCAGTGCACCAGGGAGCAGTACAATATCCCCAATTGGTTTGTGGTGCTAAATTCGAGTTTCATTAACCAACTAACTGTTATAGTGAGTAATGAGGACGTTGACTGTCCAGTGATTTGTAGCGACTCTAATGATGCGTACATAGTAATTTTAGATATATGTTGGACATCGTGTAGCGTAGTGATAAAAGGTGCGCTACTGCACACAGTAGATCGTCACTCTGTTTGATCCCTCGTTCCAAGCTCACTAAGCCTTCCATCCATCTGGGGTCGGCCAGTTGCTGCAAGACCACTCTAGGAGAACAAAAACTTGTTACATCGCTAGGCTTCAGTAAATCATTATACGAACCGAATATGCAGTAATTCACCTTAACGATGCTCTACACGGTTGAATGCATAAGCTGTACCTTTCGAGGGTTGATCAACGCCGAATCCTTTGTCGTTTACCATTTTTTTGGTTTTGTTGTTTAAAAACTTTTCGAAGCACAGAAGTTGTGAGAGGTTAACTAACCTGGTCGCTGTGTCAGCTATATATGCCACTAACTTAGTTCTTTAATAGGTGTTACTTATTCGTGATCTCACCCACATAATGGAAAGAAATGTGATGGCTTCTATTGTCAAGTGGGAGACATGAGAAAACCGACGTGGAGCTGGCTAGTGTAGGCTAATCTTAACTTCTTCGAGTCACAACTTTTAACTATCTTCTTAGGCCAACCGTCATTTAACCTCGAGATTAATAATCAATACTTTCTTGGATTACTGAGCTATCACGAGGTTGATAAAGATTTTTATCAGGCTGACATCTCGACGTTAGTATCTTTCTTTTTTCTAACTTCATGTTGGCTGAATATTCCGAGAAAATGTTAACTTTTTAAGTGGTCTTTAGTGCAGTTTACTCCATCATTATTTTTTTGTTGTTTTGAAGGCTAATCTACCAAATGATTCACTCATTTTGTTGCATTAAAAAAATCAAAGCATACTTCATCATCCCAAGAATATTATTTAAAAAAAATCTTACACTGTTTGTTGTTCAATGATACGTAAGGTGACGCAACGTAGGGAAGAAACACTATTGAAAACCCCGTCGATGAACTGATTTGACCACAAACCAAGGATCGAATGTCATCGAACGATGTTAGTGCTCCACCTTCTTAAGACTGTTTAGTTTATCCAAACAGTAGGATGTTTGTTTTCTGTTCAACTGTGTCTTATTTGACTGCGATTTAATCAGCTTTTTATTGGTTAACTTTTCATGCCCACTAGAATCTGAAGGACTAAGAAGTGTGCGTTAGACACAAGCAATCCGGACAACTAGAGCAAAGAAGTCGGAATGCTAATGACTGCTATTTGTGTACCCGTTTTGTGCTAGATGTCATCGTTGAGATTCTTGTTCACGCTGGTTGATGTAGTTTGGCATCACTATGTAGACGTTTCTTTATGATGTTGCGAAAAAAGAGAAGAAAATAACGTCAGCAAGGATGAATACAGTATACTGATCGATGTTGTGACTTAATTCTTTTGGAAGCCAATGTTTCCTTGCGCAGACAATGTCTCTGGAAAACGTTAAGAGTTGATCAATGCCTTAGGGCTATGCACTGAAATCTACTCGCAATATACTTTCAACGAACCTCTATGTATATCTGACGTTAGTCAAAATGACTTGTTATTGCGTGGCGGTATATCACGCCGTCGATTTTTATCCTCCCAGCAAATTTGACGCAAATTGGAGGACCCAGGCGAACACATAATCTATGTAATTGTTAGGAACTGCCAAGCAATCTATAATACTAACAAAGATCTATTATATAAATGAGCGCCACTTTCACGGCTTGAAGAATTCCGGGATAAAACCGGTGGCCTTATGTGTAGCTCATGGCAGCTCTAACCACTTAACTGCATGGGACCTGTGGAAGAAAAAAAAACGTTAAATTGGAAAATAATATACTGGGGTACGATGGTTGTTGCCTTTGTGGCTGATAACTGGTAACGCTTACACTGTCACTTCGGTTCGGCTGTCAATCTTCATCGCTGTCTCATCTCCACCGTGTTCTTTTCGAAGCGGGGTTACTCCGAGAAGTTCAGAATCAGAACTGCAGGAATGAATCAGTCATCGTCATGCACTATTTATGGGACCATGCATGATTTATGACTTTATCTAATGAACCACCGTTTGATGCAATTTTCAATTGTTTGCCAGTAAATGTTAAGTGAAGTTATCAGTTCCTCCTAGACGCTCATTGAATCCTCGCGTAAACTTTAGAGCAAAAACAAAAAATACACTGAAATGGCGGTTTCTCACTTTAAGTCCCATTTCAAGCAGCTCGAAGGTTAATGTACTTTCCTTCATTGATAAGCTAACACGAGCTTTTTTAAAGGATAAAGGATAAAGGATAAAGGATAAAGCTCACGGCGTTGATCAATCCCTAAGGGATGCGCCATGCATTGGACTTCATTAAGCATCGTTTGGAGGTGATCGAATGCAGATCTGGCCTGTAGAATGACTTG
Source organism: Angiostrongylus vasorum (assembly GCA_018806985.1). Classification (NCBI taxonomy): domain Eukaryota; kingdom Metazoa; phylum Nematoda; class Chromadorea; order Rhabditida; family Metastrongylidae; genus Angiostrongylus; species Angiostrongylus vasorum. Next base: position 316,132 of record JADANN010000383.1, read on the forward strand.
CGGTGGCCTACTGATATATCGAGCCAATGCTGCTATCCTTCCCAGACCGGTCTGGTACAAATTTATCGACCCCGGAGGGGTGGAAGGCTTGGTGGGCCATGGGCGCGTGGATCGATTCTACGTGTGTGCCACAGTGACGCTTCCAACCACTGCGCCACATGCGCCTACGAGCTTCTTACCAAACATTTATTCCGCTAACCTTTCGAGACCTTCCTTTTCTTTAGAGTCAACGAAGAAAAGTACATCTGCCTATACTTTGTAGTGTACTGAAGTATCTACGACTATTCATACTGAAATTTGAAAGCCAGTTTACAGTAATGATTTCTAGTCAATTTTTTTGCTCTTTGACTCATTTTCTTATAGTAAGATATGATGTTATCAATTTCCATTGGAAGCACATACCACATTTCAAAAAGTTGTATATCGACAAAGTGTTTTTTCTTTCTTTAAATAAGGTATTACAAGAGATCTATTCCGCTTCTACTCTGTAGCATTCAGATGAACTTGTCGCCACATTGGAAACAGTGAACATTGGCGTCGAATCGGGTGTATGGTACGTGAATCCATGACACAATTTCGTCGGCGACAACTCGTCCCGCGTCGACGAATACACACGGACGAGTTTACTCGGTCAGTCAAGGGTGACGATGTTTTGTTTCAGTGAACGCGACACACGAATAGAAGGCGATGTTGTCGTACGGGCTCGCGGACTTCCATGGCAAGCGTCCGACTGTCATGTTGCGCAGTTTTTTGCCGGACTTGAAATCGCACCGTAAGCGTCAAGATTCGTTATCGATCGATTTTTTTGCACTGGACTACTGAAATTTTGAGTGTTGAGAAGTGGGTGGGAAGGTGATTATGTTACAATTACGAAACTATTATTATTAGTAGTTAGAAAATAGAAGCGGAGCTCATTTCGACAAATACGACCATTTCGATCGTAAATCGCACTTTCTAGAATCTTGGAAGGTTCGTCATGCACTATTTATGGGACTATGCATGATTTATGAGACACTCAGTATTGAAGCTCAAGCATTCATGGGCTGTATAATTCATGCTTTAAGTTTCATTTTGCTTCGCTTTGTTTGACTTGGTGGTTTAGTCGGCTCATAAGCTCTATTTTCACTGATCATTGTTGAGCACTACTTAATAAATTACTGTAAATAAACTTTAAATTCGCATTAACTAAATGAAATGTAGGTGACAGTATTGATCGGTCGATTTTTTAGGGTGGCATAGCACTATGCTTATCAGCCGAAGGTCGTCGTAATGGTGAAGCTTTAGTTCGATTTAAGACACCTAAAATGCGAGAACTTGCACTGAAACGGCACCGACATTTCCTATTGTCAAGGTATTGATTCATTGATTGGCAGATCAAGCTTGCATGCATGTGTCCTTAGAAGAACTCTGAAAAATCACAAAAATTTAACGCTGAACTGTCATTCTGAATCAGCACATCAAATCTGCTGCTGTGTCCTTATTGATTTATTTTCTCTAAGTATCTAATAAAGAAGTCTCGCTATTATGCTTAGTTGAAACTTCTTCATTCCTTACTTGGATACTTGGATGGCCCGTCTTCACAGGTTGTGCGGCCCCCAGCATAATCTCCATTCCTCGGAGTTTTTTCTAGTTTAGCCATAGTGTTTCCCTGAAGTCCTGAGGCCAGCCTGGCCAAAATCTGGCCCAGATCTTCACCACTACAGACAGTCGCAGCCTCTGTGCATCAGAGGGAGATTTGCCACCATGCATCTTTGATACCAAAACGGTGGTGGATCCTGGTGTTGGTTTACTCCTAGCTACGATTCCTGATGGAAACGCCGGATTCCTTCTCAGCTTGATAAGACCCTGCCAGAGGGATGAATCCCGTCGCTGTACATTGCAGCCCGACACCCAGGAACACCTTCCAGCCACGATGAGGCGGTAAACCGTTGGGAGGAACGTCTTCATTTATGGTACTTTAGTTAACACTTAGGAATCGCAATGAGTTGATTTCAACTCATCCGGTGCGAAAAACAGTGGCCATCCTTAGACTTTAAACTAACATGTCTTTAATGTCTAACATCAACTTTGTTAATTTCACTAAAAAGCTCTAGTATCTAAAAATTGTTACCTGCAAAATAAAAGATAAGGAAAGAACAGAAAAAAAACATGGATAAAGAAAGAGGCTATCTGCCCTTTTTTGTTTAACAACAGTGTGGATTTCTGATCTTAACTAGCAGTCGTAGTTTGTTCAATTTTTTTTCCTTCAAGGTTCGCATATCGAGAATGAACCCATTTGAGCAAGTGTCATTTTGTCCTTTGGAAAACGATGAAGCTTAAATGCGTTTATATTGTTTATTGTTGCCGGTGCGTATGGCGCAGTGGTAGGAGGCCTTGCAACACACACGTAGAATCGATCCCTGCGCTCATGGCACACCAAGCCATCCATCCTTCCGGGGTCGGCAAATTGGTACCAGACTTGTCTGGGAGGAGGATAGCAACACTGGCTCGATACATCGATAGGCCACCGCGGTCACTGTAAAGGCTAGATAGATATGCATTCTCAATCACCTCCAACGATTCTTAATGAAGTCGAATGCATGGCGCATCCCTCAGGGATTGATCAACGCCGAGAGTTTTAATCTTTTTTCCATCTTTCCTTGAAAATCATAATCCTGAAGAACTTTGAAAACAAGCAAAGGTTTTAGAACCATAGTTACTTTTAACTATATAAGAGGGAAGTCTCTTCTATAAGTCGATCACGTTTTCAACACCTCAAATATCCTAGTTATCCGAAAATTATCAGCAGTTCGCTAGAAACCAACTTTGTGCCTATATGTTAAAATTATTGTGTTTTTTTAATCTATTGCTTGTTAGGTTTATTCATGTTGTCATGACGTTTGTTAACACACTGACCATAGTATGAGCCATATATGAGTCATCTGCTTGTCTTCTTGTTGCATTTACATACAGTTATGCCTACTACATTTACTATCTGTTATATTTCTGGTTTTTTATGAGCATCATTACCGCATCTTTTTTTCTACTCTACTGCTGATTTTCTATGATCATTGCTATTATTATTGGACCAAGAACAGAAAGCACAGTGGTAGTAATGCACGAGTACCGTAGTGGTTCGACTCCGCACCTGACACAGTAAGCCTATCATCTTTTCGAGTCCAGAATTTGATGCCAGACTTGTCTGAGGCCAACTCATTCCCTCAAGTCCACGTAGGAACGCTCAGGACAGCTATCCCAGAACTCCATGACGAATGTACTCGACCAGCATTCAACGACAGTCATAAAGAAAATGACAATCCTCGAGCCGTCACCAAACTCACACGTGAAAATTTCAAAGACTTTAGTAGATAGTGTGTGCGAAGAAAAGTGGGTAATGCAAAAAGCGCTGGGACCCGCACAGTGGATGTGAAGATTGGTCGTGCAGAAAAAAAAATATTGCATTACAACCACAATGATACTGAGGTATTTGCAAAACTTGTATTACAAGTCAGATTCGACCCGCGATTGCCCTTTCTGAGGGCTCACGTGTTACTCGCTGAACCGCTGAAGCTCTTGCTTTGCCTTTCGCTCAGTGTTACTCCTTGAAGAGGGCTAGATTGAAAGATAAACGAGCGAAGCCGACATTGCACTTGATTCCCGAGGTGCAAGTCGATTCACAAGATGACCTCACTGTCTTTACCGAACTGAAATGTCTCACAATTTGTAAATGTCAAATGTCATATACATACCGATATGGTGAGAAGATTTCTACTAGCTTCATAGCAAAAACGTGTTAGATGGGCATAGATCATTTTCGGTGTAACCTTCATCTCTATCCTAATAATGTCTAACAAGCTGTAGGCATACTCAGTTCAATGTTAATAGAGAAATTCTCGTGCATTTTCAAAAAACCAGTTTCTTCACGAATGTGTCAATGGTTTGTCGCCATGTTATAACAAGGATCAATCAGGTATTAGGAAAAAACGTAGTAGTAACCGTATTTTCTCTTAGCTGGGTCCAACAGAGGTTGGCTATGTTCTAAAACAGGCTTACGATAGCTCCAAAAATTTGTGAAAGGTTTGTATTACTTCGACAAGTTCTCAAATCATTGGTACCTTAAACTTGCACACTGAATATAGTCAGCTAGGGAATGAGTGCGTCTCCGTACTATTCGATTTTATGACTGTCATCGTCATCTCTTTCTTTGAATTTTCCATATTAAGTTGAAAAACGACAGTCAGTACTCTAACGGTACCACCAGCAATAATCCATCAATGGGAATGATCTGACGAACACAAACCGCCATTGACAGGAGCCTCAGCTTAACTGTGTTCAGTGCCGATTTGTTCACTCCAAATCATTTCCATTGATGGGTGATTGCTGATGGCACCGTTAGGATAACAAAAAAGTGGTTGAGAGAAAGGCAGAGCAAGGTTCTCAATGGTGTAGTGGATAATACGTGAGCCTGTGGGAAGGCTATTCGTGGGTTCGAATCTGGAACGGTGGCCGAGATTTGCAAATATGTCATCATCATTGTGGCTCTATTTCACATCTGCCGTGAAAAAAACAATGGGCAAGCAACAGGGAAAAAAGTTAAACATTCAAATTACTGCCTTATCGTTTTCTGTTTACTTTTTTTTACTGACAGAAAAGTGAAATTATGGGCTGAAGTGAAGTGTAAAAAATTATTTTTAATGTTGTATTATTATTATGAATTATTACATCTTTAAAAATTTATCATAAAAAGTTATAAATTATATCACAATATATGTAAGTAATGTTACATTATTATTATAAATCGTATTATTACAAATATTATAAAAAGATATTTAACCACAGCAATGCTGAGATATTTGCAAAACTCTGGACCGCAGGTGTCCGCATTGGGGATCGAACATGCTATTAGCCCAACCGGGGGGCTAGTGCGTTCACCACCACGCCATGCCCTTCCCTCGTTTCACCTGTATCTCAGCTAGGTCTATCAATCAGTGCCATCATCAATCACCCGTCAAAGGGATTGATCTAGAGAGCCCACATTGGCAATGAACCCAGTTAAGTTGAGGGTATAGTTGAAACCATAATGTTTACTTTTTTGTTTTCTGCTGACAAAAAATTTTTATGGCAGGAAATATGCGAAATACAACCACTACGATGCTGAGATATTTGCAAAACTCCGGACCGCAGGTGTTTGCGGTGAAGACCGAACGCGCTATTACCCTTCCCGGGGGCTAACGTGGTCACCACCACACCATGCGGGTCCTTCGTTTCGCCTGTCTCTCAGCTATTAAATATTTAAGCTGTCTTGAATTTTTTTATTTCTTATTAAACAATCCGGCAAGCAGATCTCAAACAAGGTCAAGAGAAGCAATAATTGATGAAAACGTGACGTAATTTGGTGGTAATTTCAGATACATAGAGGTATATAAAGCGACTGCGGAAGAATTTCTACACGTTGCAGCTGGTTAGTTTGGTCTTTTTTTTTCTCAGGAAATGTTACTTGTTTCTTTCGTTCTTTTCTCACGGTTTTTCGTCTTATTTTTTTCCGTTTCGCGAAAGCTTCGTTCGTGTTTTTCATCTCCTAGATTCGCATACTATTTCTTTGGAAAACTTGCAATGCGCGTCAGCTCAGCAAAACATTGCGAATCATTACAGAGGTAGAGAACCACTGTCAGTCCTGACGTTGGCCGCTTCTTTTTTCTTTGGCTGCAGAAAAAATCTGCTAGTGATTTTTTGATCTTTCTTGAAAATTCATATGCTTACTGACTTCATTTTCATCTCTGACGTTTCTGTTTTTTTCGTTGTTCTTTCTCCTCCCCTTCCGTTTATGCTTCTTTTTCCCTTCCTGTTTTTCGCCCCTTCTCTCTGTGCTCTATAGTAGATTCGTCTTCTTTTCAACCAGTTCATTGCTGTGCTCTGAAGATTTTTCGAAGATATTGACATCTTTCTCTTTTTTTCGCTTCTCTGCCTTTCAGTTCATCTTGATGGATGTGGATCTGTTCTTAAAAAAAGATCCAGAAAATCTATTTTGTCTGGAATTGCCATGTTCGCATTCCTATCTGTGTTACTTATTTCACAATGAATGACAGATCTTCTGCCATATTTTCCAAGTTGTACCAGGTATTTCTAACAATTTTCTAAGACTTTTGTAAATTCTCGACATGGTGTTCCATCTATTAGAGTCCACCTCGGTAAACCAGTCACTAGGCCATAGTGAATGCCTTAACAGAACCGCACCGATTTATATTGTCGTCTCTTTTCTTTCACAACTACGTGAAGTCTCTATATGGTCAGATTCTCAATAAATTGCTACCTCATCGGTCGAAATCGATTGATTGATTGATCCGTTTTTGAACCGATAAGTAATAGCAGTCGATGTATAGTGCTTTCAGTGCTATTGGCTGACTGATGAGTTTTCCTTCTTTGAATACCCACTTTCATTTAACCTCGGTATCAACAATCAATACTCCGTATTTATTAGACAACATGAGTTTGTTAAATAAATTTCTATTCTGGCTAAGGTTCGGCGACTTGGCCTTGTTCAAAGCAAGAATGAATGGCTGTGGACACTCGACTTGAACCATTATGGTTCTGAAGAAGGCGAAAGCGCCGAAACAGACACAATAAAGCAAGTTTTGTAACAACCTCGTCTTAACTTAATAATGCAGAGCAATGTGATGATGGGTGAATAGGGAGCGACGAATGTTTTGAGTTGGTGTCTCAACCTTTTTGTTTGCTAGATTTATCATTCTTTCTATTCATATGACCTGAAATGACATATTGCACCGATCCAAGCATTTCCTTCATTTGATTCGTTTTTTCTCATCTATCATCGATGAAGGTGTTTCGGTCTCTGTGTTGGTTTCAGTAGCCACGTGAGGGCTTTGTTTTCTTCATCGATTCTTCTGGAATTCTAGATATTCCCTGTAGAGCGTTCTAATGTTTTCATTACATACAGTCGCTGAATTTTGTCGAAAGGATGGGCCTTTTCCCCCACCCACATCTGTTATTAATTTGTGGATTCCAGAGAGACTGGGGGTGGAGGGGGAATGGCAGGTTGTCTTAAAGCGGCGTTGAACCAGCGACCATGGGTAAATCGCAAAACATCTCTAACTACTGCGCTTCTCGCTTTCACACGCTGTGAGTTATTCAAATTTATTCGAAATAAACAGGCCTTCGTAACGTCGTCATCCACTCATCACTAACACCACTACCACGATCATTTCGAAGACCGTCTCTGCCTCCACCTATCAGCTCGCCACCACTGTCATGTATTCCCAAATCTGAGAGGAACAGATAAAAAAAATTTTGCTCGTCTTAATCTTTTTCTCATTTCCACCTTTACAAAAAATTCTAACCTCAGCCGGTTATCCATTGCTTGATTTTTTAAGTTTGCTTTCAGTGTCGGTTTCTGTTTTTCATCAATCATTTTTCTCAAAAAGAGGTGAATCCCCGAAACGTCAACTATTGTGAAGAAATAAGGGCTGTAATAACAATCTCGTGTTTGTTCATCAAAAAAAGAGTGAATGATTTTTTCTCTACTAGACCTCCACACCTCTCTAGCATAGCCCTTTACCGATGATATTGCCAATTAAGAACAATTTTGCCAATTTATTCTACAGTCGTCAAGGCTTACAAAAGTGTTTACCTTAAAAGGAAGTTTTGAGTATAAGAATTTTTTGTTTCGTTTTTATTAGCGAGATAATGCTTTGGGAATTAAAATTCAGCAGCATCGAACTGCTACGGATAAACCCGTTTAAATTCGCTGTTTTTTAGTAAGCACACAAATGGCTGTTACTACGCTATTTTTATTCACAAATGGTGGTGTTTCGGCGATTTCGCTTTTTCAGAGCCTGGAAAGGTCAAGTTGAGGGCAAACTAGTCAGCCAAATGCCTCCATAACCCCAACGAAAAACCACCGAGACTTAGGTTTCAATCGCATTGGAAACAAAATTACTTCTTTGCACATTCATCGTTTTCTATTAGTGTTCCACTGAGTTTTTCCCCCACAGAGATCAACCGGAGTTTCGTGATTTTTTATGTTGGGGTTGTGTAAGTATTTCGCTAACTAGACTGCAGTGAACTTGACCGTTTCCCTGCTCTGAAGAAGGAGAAATTCGCCGAAACGTCAGTTTTTGTGAATAAGAAGTATTGTGACAGCCTCCACTGTTTTTCTTCTACCTCTAGACACATTGTGGCAAATTCGTACATTTTTATTCCTTCTAAAACATAATATGTGGCAAATACCGTTTTTTTGACACATGCAGAATGCGTGGGTATTTACGATGGGGTAGCTCAGTGCAATAGTAACAGACACGGTTCTAGTTCGACCCCGGTCTGGGCTCACCAAGCCCGTCATCCCACCGCGATCGGGAACTGCTGAACTTGTATGAAATCAGCTTAGTTTTATCCAATCTACGTGGGGACGCTTTGGCACTGCTATTCCATGATTCCATAGAGAATCGACTCGATCACCATTCATCGACGTTCATAAGGAAGATGGAAATCACCCATATGCTTTATTCAATGATGGATGCGAAGAAGAAGATTGAATGCAGCAAGTCGTGGGATCTGCATAGTAAATATGAAGAAAGGTCTTGTAAAGTACAATGTATTTTGTTTAAAACTTATATATATACCTTCACATAATGCATGTCCTCACAAGGCCTCAAAATCCATAGAAAGCCAGAAGTAAACACGTTACAGTTATTATGAAGTCAATGCCGTGATTTACCTTGAATAAAGGACAAACGATAAAGCTCTTGGCGTTGATAAATCCTGAGCGGTGCACCATTCATTCGACTTCATCGAATAGAGGCGATCAATCGTAGAAGCGATTGAATGAATATCTGGCCTATACAATGACTTGCGGTCGTCTACTGATGTCTTAAGTCGGTGCTACCATCGTCCCAGACAAATCTGATACCAATTTGTCCATCCCGGAGAGACGAAACGCTATCTGTACCCGGAGCGCGAGATCGAACGAACAACCACGTGTGTTTTGACTACGTCTCGCATCTCGAAATTGCCTCGATCTCAAGGAAACACTGCCTTCTTTTCCTTCTCTTTCTATGTCTTTTTTCTTCACCTATTCCATTAGTGCCGCGGACGTTGGTGTGTGACCAACTAGCTCAAGATCACACTTGAGAGATCTGTGGAGGATGGCCGAATACCAGTATAACAAGATTAGAGTGATGGCAAATTGGCTGAGGAATGGGCTGATGCTCATGAAATGACTTCAGCAACGAGTTTCCGTGTTTGCATAATAGCATAGTAGCATTAGCATCGCTCATTGAAGGAGATAGAAGTGAAGTGTGGAATCTTTTAGATTGCCTACATTTGGACTTGTTAGGAACTGGCTACTAGGGCAGAAATGAGATGTTCTTATGGCCGTCCACGATATGACAAAGATTTCTACCACATTCTTTATCAAGCAGATTGGATAGTTCACTAAGAAAGAGGAATGAGCAGGTATTCCACTTGGCTAAAAAGGAATATACCTCGTTAGTCTGAATGAATAGAGAATCCAGCATTAGAAAATTCTGAAAGACTCCATCTGAAATCCGACTTTGCGATCCACTTCTCATAAAGTGAACAAGGGCGAATCTGACACTTTCTAAGAGGGTAGTTATACTACTTGCGAAGATAAGTATTTATGACTGAAGGGAAACCTTACAAGGTGCCTGAGCTTTATACGGTTGTCTACGTACATCACAGTAGCTCTCAAAAATTCTATAGATCGATTTAACCGCGAATATGTGATAAGAAATCATTCACCTTGTGTGAATGGACGAGAACATTAATTACTATTAGTAGAGACAAAGAAGAAGGTATAGTGTGCTGTACTTAAGCCACAACAAGAAGCTGTTTTGACGAACTCAAGAAAAGAATGCTAAGCCATTCAACTGAGTCATTCGGCTGCTCCTCATCAGACCTATAAAATAAAGAAGAGCGAACGAAGAAAAGAAAGAAAGAAATAAGATAAGAAAAAGATAACCTTACTAAGATTACCTTTTTAGATAAGAAACAAACGTTTCGTTCATTTCCTTTGCGTATTCTGCGAGGAAATTTGGTAAACAGGTTCAACTACTTGGGAAATTTCTTCTGTATTTACGAGAATCATTCCAATCAGAAGTGTTCAGCACTAAACTGCTTTCTCTTCGGTACTTCAAAGTGGGCTGTTCTTTGACTAAGTTCAAAAAATATCGTACAATGGGTTAATTTTTTACGGAAACGAGTGGCATCACTGGATTTTGCATATTTTGACGACAATGAATGAATTCAATTGCTGTATAGTTAAGGCGTAAAGTACCAAATGAGCACTTTAGATAGAATTGGCGCCATATTGTCTGCGTACTACTTCTGTGAAATTCTCATTAAATCATATTATGATCAATTCGACGCTCTTGTAACCAAGTGGTTTTCCTTTCTAAAAATCCGATACAACACGTATCGGTCTCTGGTTGAACCTAGTGCCTAAGATTCTCCAAGACTTCCATCCCTCCGGAATTGACTGGCTTGCCATCCTTCCAGGATTGAAAATTGGTGCCAGAGTTGTCTTGGATGATAAAACACTGATTTGATGCATTGGCTGTTCCGAAATAGTTACTGTATAGGCCAAACATGTGTTCAATCACCTCTACGATGCTACAAATGGGCTCGAATACGCAGCAAATTCCTAAAGAGTAGATCAGTTCCGAACGTTTTATTTTTTACCCTTTATGATGAGATCAGAATTAAAAGTAGGATCGAATTTGTCATGCACTCAACAATAAGCGTGGGTTTTAATTGTTGAAATCACTTCTCATCTTTCGATACTTAACTGCATAGAGCACCATATCCGATTCACGGAAGTACTCGCATGTTTATTCGTTACCGATAGATTTGCCATAATTATCTTCAAGCCACTCGAACTACAATCAGTAAGGTCTCCTGTTCCTATCGCTGCTGGATAGTCGCATACTGAACTTTCAACTCTTTCATGAAATACGAAAGGTATCATAATCCTCATATGTGGGGAAAACTTTTTAGTTTTCATGAGGATGAAGCACGCGTAATGGATAATGTTGTGGGACAAAAGGGCATCAGTGTAGGGGAAGCTTCGATGTTGATGTAAGGCTTAGTCCTCGAAACAGTCGCACACATCACCGAGTGAAATACTTGCCATTCCAATCAGCTGATTGAACTAAGTCTTTTGACCGAATTGAAATGAACAGTACAGTGCGGATACGCGGAAGTACGTCCATGCACATGTGGGGCGCATCAAAGATTGAAGAGACTATCCCACGCATCCATTCAAGGCAAAGACATGCCCACCTTTGGTCCACATCTCGTTTTTTAACTCATACTGTTCCATCAGAGTACAAATCACATAACCTTGCCACTAACTAGCTTGAAATCTCCCACATGCAGCCGATCGATGGGATACTTTGATATAAACGACACACAATATTGTGTTTAAATTATTCGGTTTACACGAAGTTGTTACAAAACTTTTATTCGACTGACGTGTCGACATATTCGTCTTCCTCAGAGCCGGTGATCCGAGTCAATGTCCACAGTTCTTCGTAGAATTTAAACATATGTTGATTAGTTCTACCGAAGATGAAGGAAGGTCGGTTTTTGAAACATTGTTACACATTGTGCTAGCTGATAATGAAAACGGCTTCTGCAGGATGTACTATTCAGGAAAAACAAGTTACTATGACCAGATAACATATCAACAACAACCGTTCTGTGCAACAGAGCATCGCCGGGTGAGTATGCCTCATCCGACAGATGCTCCATGAGGATAATCCGAATCAATACGAAGACGAAGACGCCACATCGAGAAGGCGAACAACTACGGACCATCTACTCGGATCATCGGCTCTGATGAAGACGAAGATATCAAAACGTCAGCCGAATAGAACTATTTATCGACCTCATGTAAGCTGAGTAATTTAAACACATGTTGGTTAGTTCTATTCTACCGAGGTTAAAGCAAAGTCGGTTTTTGAGATAGGATATTGTTCAGCGATGACAACTCGGTGGGAATGCGACATTCATTCAACTGTACTTGTAGCATTGTAGAGGTGACAGAATGCATACAAGGCTCACACAATGACCTGCCAAGGCCTACCGTTGTATCAGCTCAGTGTTTTTATCTTTCCATACAAGTGTTTTACTAATCTGTCGATCTCGGAAGGATGAGGAGCTTAGTTAGCTAATTTCAAGGAACGCTCATTGTGCTACACACATACACACACACACACACACACACACACACACACACACACCGCACACACACACACACACACACACCGCACACACACACGCACACACACACACACACACACACACACCGCACACACACACACACACACACACACACACACACACACACACACACACACACACACACACACACACACACACACACACACACACACACACACACACACACACACATGTATGATTTTGTAGAACGCCATGTACAATGTTTCCAACTAAACAAAAATTGTTAAACGAGAGTTTTTTTAAACAAAACGCTTTATAGGCTTGTCATAGTGCCACTGCTTTATATTTCTAAAAGTAAGAAAAGAACGTGTCAACTGGGACTTAGTACTGATAACGAAGATTAAAGGTGTTCTAGAAAAGTTTATAAAAGGAAGATAAATTTAATTGGAGTCACTTGAGAGCGAAACCAGTAACTGGTTTATTCAAAAAGAGTGAAAGTGAATTTAGTGGCAGTTTGTGCTGAGCAGCGTCTTATTGAAAGGAATTTTAATCATTTTCTGGTATGCTACGACCCTATCTCTCTTTGGGTATGGGTTGTGCTTGTCTGGCCAATTTCGGCTCAAATTGAAGTGCTTCGAGGACCACACTGTTTGGTTAACGTATCCTTTTAATATTGATGCGTGTTACTTTGCACACCACCGTTCCACATTTTCTGGTAGTCATGCCGTTCAATACCCACAATGCCCTGGTTCGAGCCCAACCGGTCTAATCAAGATCCCTATCTCTCCTGTGTCAAGAATTGGTACCATACTCATCTGAGATCGCTCGTACCTTCCATTTCATAAAACTTGCAGGAAATAGATCCCAGGAAGTGAATCGATGCAGGATGATCTGCGATCCGTACATGTAATGCCAAGTTTTCATTTAAAATAAATATGGTAACAGTAGTACTAGTCATCTTATCTGAAGATCGTTTTATTTCCTATTGAGGACAGAAAGAGAGCGGAGAAGGCGTTAGCGCAGTGGTTGTTGACTCACTCCATCAGGAAGCAAAGTACTGATTTGAAGTCCCCCCAACGCTCTTCTCTAATTCACGTCAGAACGTCTTAGCTCGACTATCTTCAAGATTTTAAGGTGAATTGATTCGATCAAAATTCCACAACATTCATAAGGAAGCCAAAATCGTCAAGCAGCGGCTGAAACAATGCGCGGAATGTTCGAAGACCATTGTGGACGATGCGTGCGTGGAAAACTATTCGAGTGCGAGAACTGCTGGGAACCGCACAGTAGATGTAATGACGGTCTATGTAAAAATAAGTTTATTGTTACACTACCACGAGGTACTGCAGTTCTCTTATATACTTATAGATAATATACAGTTATTATCACAATGTTGCCGAGATATTGGCAAAACTCCGGACCGCTGGTGTCTACGATGAGTACCAAACACGCTGTTACCCTTTCCAGAGAGTCCCGATGAAGGCGATTGCTGATTGCTCCTATAGCTCCATAACACGGCTGAGATACAGATCAAACAAAGGACTGCATGGTGTGGTGGTGAACGCGTTAGCCTCCGGAACGGGTAATAGCGTGTTCGGTCCCCACCGCATAAACCAGCGATTCGGAGTTTTGCAAATATCTCGGCAACTTCATGGTTATCCTTCACATAATACCCTACCATGAAAAAATTAATTACTTACTTGAACTTGAACGGCCCGTCATCACTAGTTGTGCGGCTCCTGCATAATCACCATTTTCGGAGATTTGCTGGTAAAGCCATTGTGCTTCCCTGGAATCCCGAGAACAACCTGGCCAAAGTCTGCCCCAGTTCGTCACCACGACAGACAGTCACAGCCCTTGTGGATCAGAGGGCGATTTACCACCATGCGACTTTGATACCATGACGGTGGTGGATCCTGATATTGGTTCACTCTTAGCTAGGCTTTGATGGAAGCGCTGGACTCCCTTCTCAGCTTGGGAGATCCTGCCCCAAGCGGGTGAATTTCCCACTGTAAATCGCAGTCCGACACCCAGGAACACCTCCCAGCCACGATGAAGCGGTAAACCTTTGGGAGGTTTACTGATTGCGAAGTGAGTGTTCTTTTGCGGCGTTTCGAGTTCGTTTTCCATATTTGGGCGCATCCATGATTTCAAGAGTAAGGTCGTGGTCTAGCTCACGTAGGATTCTGTAAAAAATATAGTCTTAGATTTTTTAAGAGGACCATTAAAAAATTAATGAGCAGTAAATAAAAGTTTGATGACATGAAGTTATTGTTGTACAGCATTTATTTTTGCTGTAGTGTTTTTCATTTCGGGAGATATCATTTCTCCTTCTTAATTGCTATGTTCACGTCTCCTCGGGAGTCTGATAAGTTAATGGTGATGGGGCTCAACATGAGCTGACATGCGAACATCAGTCCGACGCGGTCCCATTTTGGCTGAACAAAGTAGCACGGATATTTGATGACGTTATAATTCGATTGAACAGGCCGAAAACATTCAATTCGATATGGGCCCATGATGTACCACGACAAATGTGTACTTTGCCGATTTGTTTGTAGCACTGTCCAAATTCTACTCGAAGGAAGTACTAGTGTCTAACGGGACCTAAAAGTGACGAAGAGACCTTTGAGCCATATTCTTGTGAAAGCCGTGAATCGTTGTCGTCCAGTTATCCTATGCAACTGATACGAATCGATCAACAGAAATTTATATCCCATACGTTACAAAGACTACATTCACGTTGTCGCATAGTGCAGTAAGATGAGACGTTATTTATGCACGTGTGATGGTCTCTGGTTCGACAACATGCCCAGTAAACAGCTTGAAATCCTTTAGAACTTCCATCTGTGTTCCATCTAGATTCTTTTGTCTTGCTATTTTTTGATGCTAGAAGTACTCGGAAATTCTTCAACGGATAAAATCATCCTGCTTGTGAATTGTTCATCTTCACCATCATTAAGTTAATGAACACTACGTGGTGAACTTTATCATTTCCTACATCACTTCCTTTTCCATTTTTTTCTTAAGTTCTTTGATCCTTTCCTTAAGAATCTTCATCGATTACGTTCCTTTGAAGTTCAGTTATCTCAATTAATGTTATTTTTTTGATTGAACCCACTATTAAAAGTCCACTTTTCCGAAACAAGATGGATAGGATCTGTTCAATTTCGTTAAGAAAAAAACTGGTACATAATGGGTAATTTTTGTGCATGTCAGGTTGAAGTTCCGTGAGGTGTAATCAAGCAAGGAAATGATCCTACATAAAATAGAGGGAAAATAAATCTGAAAATCTAACAACGTTGAGGTCGAATTGAATCCCTCATATTCTATTATGTCATATTTGATATTCTCTGTTGAACAGAACAAGTAGAAACCATTGAAAATTACTGGTGCTTTTTCTTTTGCTGTTTGTTATTCTATGGGCGCGTGTGGCGCAGTGGTTGGACGCGCCCTGCGACGCACACATGGGATCGATTCCAGCGCTCGTGGCTCACCAAGCCTTCCACTGATGAAGTTGAATGCATGACGCATCCATCAGGGACTGATCAACACCGAGAGCTTTATCGTTTACCCTTTCATTTGTTATTCCGAGTACTTTTTTTTTACTGGAACCGTCAACCTTGATATTTTTTTTTGTTTTATTGTTCATCTCATTCAGTGTTTTTTTTTGATAAGCAGACATAAGGTTGTTAGAATTTTGTCGAAGCCTCTCGTCAGCGGCTCAGTCAGCCTTTGTGGAGAAAAATTGTCTTGACAATGTTTGCTTACCAAAAAGAAAAAAAGTGGACTAATCGATCAAGGCTGAGGTAAATAGAGTCGACTTTAAGAATTCTTATCTTATCATCCTTGTTTTTTTCATGTTTTGGTAAGAAATTGTTTTAGAAAAAAAAATCAGGACTTTATTTACTCATGTGTGTTGCCATTACAATAATGCACATTTAAGAGGTGATAAAGCAGAATGGACTATTGATTTGAAACTTCACACCATCTACCGAATGTCGTCGTATACTTAACATTTTATCAAATACCGGATAGAAAATAACCCAATGGTTAGTAGTTCTTGAAACATACAAGAAGTCATTGGTTCGATCCCGCACCCTAGCCAGAACAAACGAAGCTTTCATCCTTCCGGGATTGTCGGATTGTTACCAGACTTATCTGGGAGGCCTCCACAAGTCATTGTATGTACTAAATATGCATTCAATCACATGATGCAGTGAATAGAGTCTAATGCATAGCGCAAATGTAAAGAATTAACCCAAGTCAAGTCTTCTATCGTTTATCCTTTGAGGATAAGAACAGCACTTTCAGTTTCTAATACTGTTAAGTCTTCATCACTTAATGTATGGAAATAGGAATTCATGATAGAACAGAGCTGAACGAACTTTCCCACCAATAACATTGTTCGATTCGGTTAACCACAACATATTCCGTTGCGAAGTGAGTCATATCTATTTTATCCAGAACACCATGATTTCCAAGATCTTCGCAGGGTCCAGGAACCATACATCGTTTTTGGGTGGGAAGTGGTTGACGCAGGCAGTTTATGTGTCAATTAATCACACTGAACATCATCGTCGTATCCTGGCCGTGTATGACACGTGCCTTCTATGTCCTTTGTGCGTCAACAACATCTGCCAAGTTGGCCAACAGCTACCCAACTCTTTGTTTGAGAACTCTTCAGTATTTGTCTATGCGATAGGAACTTCATATGTGATCAATCTGCTTGAAATATGGAAAGTTCGGAAGGGATTTGGATTTTTATTATGTTTAAACATATTCTAACCAACTTCAAATTTTCTTTGTCTCCGTTATTTTTCGTATGGATTGCCGTGTATGAAATTCTTTAACGCTTTCGATGAATGACGTCTATTGGTAGTCCAACCTACTTTAGTTTTTCAAGATGATAAGATTGTCATAAGGGTCATACGTTACTTCTATTATTTGTTCTCTACATCTGATGAACTGAGTTCATATCAGTGCGAATGCGGTATCATGTTAAGTAGTGGCCTTCGGTTTGGCTACAAGTTTCTTAACACAGTTGCTATTAGAGTTAGAAACCAAGGTCTTTTTTTAAATACTTTTTTACGAT
Organism: Angiostrongylus vasorum; assembly: GCA_018806985.1. Lineage (NCBI taxonomy): Eukaryota > Metazoa > Nematoda > Chromadorea > Rhabditida > Metastrongylidae > Angiostrongylus > Angiostrongylus vasorum. The sequence goes on from JADANN010000383.1 coordinate 333,422, forward strand.
TTCTACCAGTGATTTTTATGCCACACTGTCGTACACTTCGTGTACGTTACCATCCGGTGTTTGAGTTCGTGATGGTGATGATCAAGCGATTTGTCACATATTCTCCGCGTATCTGTCGTCGTAGATCGACGCTTTAGCATTTGATACTTTTGAATCAAACAGAGTTATATGAAACTATGTTAACTGACTTCCTTGAGTACTTAGATACTTGTGGGGGCCGTCTTCACTGGTAGAGCAGTCCCTGGGACATTTCCCATTTCAATTTTTCCTGTGACGTTCGCGAGGCACATTTCATTATGATGACTGACTTCAATTAAGCAATTCGTTTTCAATGCATGACCATCTAAGAGGAACGATGTGGAGAAATAACATACTGTGAGATGTTCTCGGGAAATATTCGCATACCTGTAATTGTTCATTAGCACCAGAGACTAAAAGCCTAAAAGTGCTCGGCGTTAATCAATCCCTTAACGATGTGCCCTTTATTGAATTCCAATACATAGCATGAAGGTAATTGAATACATATTCGTACAGTGTGGTGGTCACCATTATAAAAAACTCAGTGCTGTCGTTTTTCCACATAGGCTTGTTATTAGTCCTCAAACAACGGATGCACTTATGTCGAACTAAAGACCATATGTCTGTTGTAGTACACTTCTAACCACTGCACCATATGCGCGTTGATGAGGTAGTAGAGTAACATTGTAATGATTAGAGTAAAAGCTAAAAGATAAAGCTCTCGGCGTTGAGCAATCCCTGAGGGATGCGCCGACTTCATTAAGCATCGTTTAGAGGTGATTGAATGCATATTTGGCCTTTACAATAACTCGCCGTGGCCTACCGATGTATCGAGCCAGTGCTGCTATCCTCCCAGACAAGTCTGTTACCAATTTGCCGAACCCGGAGGGATGGAAAGCTTGCTGGGCCATGGGTGCTTGGATCGATTCCACGTGTGTGTTGCAGAACGCCTCCGACCACTGCTCCACACGCAACTTATGACAGAAGTATAGCAACATTTTCATTATGGAAATATCGCATATTTTCCGTATTCCGGGCGGAATGGACCATTTGCTAACGAATTGCAATAATTTATTCAGCATCGATGCTACCGGTCATTATTGTCATCTAACAAGAAAACTCTCGAGGCGTGGCTTTTCCTCTTTTGCGTTCGATGTCATCCCTTGGTGGCTGAGTGACGTCCCTTTCTTCCGACAGAATATCGATAGACCCTGACGATTTTAACATGTTTTTAATTCTTTTTTATTCTCCAAAACATCAGTATAATTTATTTGTGCTGGGTTTTTTCATCGTTTCATATTTATATCGCCTAATATCAGGTCACATGACGACTGACAGTGTTTTTCAAGTGATGGATTCGAAATGTTTTCAATAAAATGGTTATCAAAACCATTTTGAAAACCCTCGCCAGCTAGTAGACCGTATTTATACAGTTCGATATTGATTCAGTAGACTGCCATCGTTTGGCTTTGGTTACGAATTAGTGAACAAAGTAAACTTCTTAGACTGTTGTAGAGTTTCATTCAGTTAAACAATAAGTATGGTTCGATATTTGTAATGGAATGTCTTTGACGCTAATGGCCCCTTAACGGCACCGGTGTACCGCTCTTTTCTTTAACCAGTACCTTCATGCATTTTCGTTTTGCAGAGGTGCTGACGACTCGATAATACTTGGGATGAAATGTCTTCGTAGTTGGTGACCCTTAACTACACCAAAATAGTGATACAGTACGTTGTTTTCACTCATACAGTACTTTAACGGGTTTTTATTCAGGAAAATAAAGGCTTATCTAAGTGAAGGGTACGTTTTCTTATAGTGGTGTTGGTCAGCACTTTTGATTAGTACGATCACAAATTCGTGCTTCAGCGATAAAGCTGCTAGAAAGGGATGAGGAACGCTCATCTGTCATTTGTACGATGTCTTTTATAGTCAAAATTTATCTACCGCCAATGAAATAAGTGTTCTTCAAAAGTTTTTTTTTCAAAAATATTCAAATTCGGCTTGGTCAGATCAGTTATGGTAGGACCAGCAATTGTGTGCTCACACCTGAGGTCTTATTGTACTGCATTACAATGCACACCGTCCATAACAATATACTCTGCCGTGATTTGCTGGACAAATTACTAATAGGGCATATTTAGCAGAGTTCTCTGTAATCAATTTCTAACAACCAGCCCTTTAGTACAACCCTTCATTCGTCTTACTCCGTCGTTACTTTTTTGTCGCGATTATTCTTCTTAGACCTGGGTAGGGGGAAGATGTTGAATGTTTAGGTCTTCTGATTCCTGGAATGATTATAGTGATGTCAGGGACTTTTCCCTAACAACCCATATAGTCTGATATTTGCATAGCGCACTTTACAGAAACCTTTACAACGTGTCTGTTATTTCTAATCTTTTCGTCATCATTACAGTAATCCATAAATGTTACTTACTATACTCGCCAAGCGGAAGTGAATCTTCTTTTCCCTAAATTTTTCTGTTTTGACATTCTTGTGCTAATGGCACGACGGCGTGACAATGTTTATTCTGTCGGCCATGATGAATAGTTAATGATTTTTCAAATGAGTAATGTTAAGACATACAGTCTACTCTGCTAACGTCATAATGACGCTAAGAAATGCTCGCCGACGTTATATTATTTTTTTATTATTTTATTTTATTTGACCCATCTTCACATCTACTGTGCGGATCCCAGCACTTCTTACATTCGATTCGTTTCCTCGCCTCCATTGTCCACGAAGATCTTCCAACTTTACGTGTGGCCTCGGTTGCTGCTTGAGGATTTTTCATTTCGTTTTGAATTTCGTAAAATGCTGGCCGATCGATTCTCCCTGGAGTCCTGAGCTGGCCGAGCTGGAGCATTACCAATTGGATTGCAGAGCGGGATTTTTTTCGCAAACAAGTCCGGTGCCAATTTCCTGACCGTGGAGCGATGAGAGGTTTGGTTGGCCCAGAGCGGAATGGAACTAGCACCATGCTCGTGATGACCGACACCGCTGCCACTCCCCCTGTGCTATCCGCACCCCTGCCGACGTTATAAGGTTTTTTATGGAGCAGTTGTCTAGAAGTCGTACCAGAACTCACTTTCGGTGGGTGGTTGAATTTTGCTAAAACATTATTGTCATTCATTTTCCATTTCTCTAAAACGCCCATAACTCACACTAACTGTGATCGTGAATATTCGTCCTCGATGAAAGAGGCTTTTTTTCAATAACATTTCGCTATAATTTTTCACGTCCGCCAACAAAACGGCAACGGTCAACTACCGTCACCAGTTGTTTGACGACCATGTAAAAATCATCTGGTGACGAACATTATCAGTTCATAGGCCATACACGGTGTTCAGAGACGTCAAGGTTCGAAAAAGTTTCACTTGGTGACGAGAACGAAGTCAAAGCATCCCGAGAAGATGGATATGGTGTTATGAACATCTTGAGCTAATCGAGTTATTGTGTTGACCTTGATGACAGGCAAACGGAAGCTTTTTTCTCTTTATGTAGGGTATCTATTGAGATTTTTAAGCACAGAATTCATCCAAAGGTCACAAAACTACAAGTATCAACCCGTATAGGAAAAAAATACACCATCCATTACCTTTATATCTACATGTTATAAAAATAGTAGGGGTGGTCCCGCATGGTGTGGTGGTGAACGCGTTACTCCCCGGAAAGGACAATAGTGCGTTTGTTCCCCACCGCAGACACCTGCGGCCCGGAGTTTTGCAAATATCTCAGCACTATAGTAGGGGTGATGACAAAATAAGCTTTTTATTACGGTAAGTCGTATTTCGACAAATTAGCCAAAGTGGAAAGACTTCTTCTGTTCGTGTTCTTCTTCTGTTTTTTTCTTCATCGTCTTTACCTTGTCCTTTTCTCATTTCCACGTTAGTTCGGGTTTAGCGAAAAATCATTACGAAACCATAAGGAAGTGAAAATTGACTGTAAATCTACAGCAGAGCGAAATTTCTATGTGCCTGAGAAGAGATACACCTACACAGACAACTGATGAACAAATAGATACACATATACAAAGTAGTATACATATACACGTATACATTTGGACATACAAGTACAGCTAATGGATAGATTGAACTCGTGAATAGAGTGTAGAAGGATGAAGCGTTCGACGTTCATCAATTCCTGAGGGATGCACCATGCATCGGACTAGATTCGTAGGATCACAGAACTAACGGAATGCATATCTGGCTTTTACAACTGACTTGGGCTGACCTACCGACGTATTAAGTGAACTCCCAAGAACAACTTTCTATTAAACTCAGCGTTGTTAACTAATTCGCTGTTCTCTTGGTAATCACAAGAAATTAATATTTCTTAAGAAAATTGAAACTGATATTTATCAAGAATACAGCGAATTATCAAGTCGATGTTTTTCTCCTCCCGTATAAGTCTGGTACCAACTTGCCGACCTTGTAGAAATGCGGTCTTGCTTTGTCTGAGGCGCGTGATCGAACTGACACTACGTGTCAATTGAAGGGCACCTCTAGCCATTGTGCTATATACACACTTTAACCATTTATCTATTCATATAGATAAATATACGAGTACAAGGTTAACACAAATACAGGTGTGTTGGATATGTATGCTTGGACAGGCACACCTATATGCCTGTACATCAATTATATATATACATACGTATATATACATATATATATCATGTATATATACATATATATATATATACATCCATCCATATGCACGCATCCATACTCACTCACGCACAAATACCCAAACTCATCCATATACGTACGTCCCAAGGGCATCGACCGATGATGGCTCTCCACACACAACGATCCACCCACATACGTCCGTCCCAATGGGGATCGACCGATGGTGGCCCTCCATACTCCGCCCTCACCTTTTATCGTCCGTCACACAGCTGCTGGTTGTGATCAGTAGGGATGGTGTTGGGAGCTATCTATGTGTGCATGTAGTGCCGATTTGCCATTTGCGACGTGTCATTTCCACTATGCGTCTCTGACGATTCACAATCGCTCCCTACTCTGTCCTCCCCGTCACGTCTTTATATGCTTCAGAATGCTTTTCATTCGTTGTCCTCTGTCCTCATAACACTGAAATTGACATCATCTGAAGTATATCTCGACGGCTCCGTGTTCTGGCTTTGCTGCTGGGTGTTTTCTCTTCGCTCTTCGCCAGGTTCGATGACCTCCTCGTGTTCGCGCTATGTGCATCGTGGCGTTTGTCCGTTGTCAGTGATTTAGCGATATCTGCTCGTATAATTTTCACCCACTTTCTGTCTTTCGAATCCGTTAGTACTCTCATTTTGCTTTATTTCCTTCTTTCATTATCATTTGTTTCTATCGTTTTTCACTTCTCGCCTTTCAAATGTGTTCGGTCTGTCGGTCTCTCTCCACTTCTTTCAAACTGTCCATCGTTCATCAATTATCTTAACTCAAGCCTTTACATCATTACTGTCATTCATCTGCATTCTCCTTCATCAACAAGCGTTTCTTCGACTTCTTCTAACGACTGATTTGCTGACTGAGTTAACGTAACAAAAATCGACGCTATTGCCTTTCTCTGAGATTACTCTAAGACTCCCTAATTGCACGTTTCCTTCTAACAGTTCCTTGAATTTTCGGCTATTATTAATATCCTACTGTAGTCAAAGTTTTCGTTACAGGATCTTCCTCAGAGGCGGTGAATTTCGTTTCAACGGGTGCAGCAATGATCGTCCGCATGCGTGGTCTACCGTATGATTGCTCTGAGCAGCAAATTGTAAGTTTATCTATAAGCAGTCCTTTTTTCCACGCCTTGGTTTTCTTCTGGTTATTTCTCGGCTCGTTCAGCCTTTTTTCTATGTCTAATATAATGCTCTAATACCCAGTTTCTTGTTCGATTCTAATCTCATTTACTAGACATTTATGTGTACCTAGTAGTTAATTTACGAGCTAAGCCTAAAAACAACCCAGTTTTTTCAAGAATGGTCAGTAACTTAGAGAATTTATGTCTAAGAGAGAAAGGAGGGACAATAGGAAGGCGAGAGAGGGAAGAGGGAGATTCTGATTCCAACCATTGTTATCAGTTCGTGCCTTAGCGTGGTGCTGTTGGATGTTAAGACTTCTGAGTGGCAGCTTTTGTTGCTGCCGTGAATGTGGTGAATATAGCCTAATAGGTGAAAATCAATATCTTCTGTCACAAATTCCTTAGATCCATGTGATTACTAATCTGATACCTGAACAGCCAGCCTAAAAAGGATTTTAGTGGTCTCGGCACGATTTACATTTGATCTGTGATTAACTGGTTGGGTAGACTTTCGTTCCTTGTATTCTTGAAAGCGGGCTTTTCCAGGCCCTCACTATTTGCCATTAAATGAAACTTCTTACCAAAATTGCAACAGTGTTTCCAATAATATAATAAACGGTATTAAGCTTGAATAGAGCTTCTTGACAGGGTTTAAAAGGAAGTCTTCGCTTCATAGTGTTTAATTATGATTTTTTGCAATGTCTCCTTTCCACACTCAGTACTAATAGGTTTGAAGACAAAATTGGACACATGTTTTGAATGGATTTTATAGAACACTCATCTTCGAGATGGGCCCTGGTGCTCATGCCTGTGCCCAATTTCCTACTTATAGAAATCATAACACAACTGATACGGTAACGTCTTATAACTATGGAAGTTTTGTTGTTCAGCACATTCTATAGAGAGTATTTCCTATCCCAAGTGTGATGGTGTTATTTGAAAGGAAAATGTTTTCACTTCCATCGATATACTACCGTTTCGAAAAGTTCGCAAAGCTACCTGAGGCTTCTGTTTGTTTTTGATCCGGAACGAGTATGTTAAAGTAAAGGATAAAGCTATCGGCGGTGATCAATCCTTGAAGGATGCGCCATGCATTCGATTTCATTAAGCATCGTTGGAGATGATTGAATGCATATCTGGCTTTTACAATGACTCGCAGTGGCCTACCGATGTATCGAGCCAGTGCTGCTATCCTCACTATCCTCCCAAGCAACTCTGGTACCAATTTGCCGACCCCGTAGGGCTTGGTGAGCCTAGGACGCGGGGATCGATCCCATGTGTATTGCAGAGCGCCTTCGACCATTGCTTTACACGCGCCCTCCGAAACGAGTACTATTGGGAAAATCTCTACGTTGGAAATGTGCCTAGTTGTTTTTTTCACACTTTCTTTTCAGTAATTTTCTTTCTGTTACGAGTTGCTTACATGCTGTATAAAGTCCTGTTTAATTATTAGGGGTTGTTAGGGGAAAAGTTTAAGGAAAATATATATAAGGAAAATTCTGGATCAGAAGCTCATGCTCAACTCTTCAACGAGTCAGATTCATTGCTTACGGTTCGATGGTACTGATTGCCTATAATTTTTTTATTTTTTCAGTTATTTTTTAAGATCTTTTTCTTACCGTTTCTGAAACGTCGGAGGTATCGCTTTAATATTAAGATGATTCAATTTTCGTGAACTCTTCTGAATATCAAAGAAAACGCAGAAAAAGTCGATTAATCGATTGCCAAATATTTCTTTTGTCTGTCATGCGCTTATTTTCATGATTTGTAAACAAAGTGCTGTTGAGAACATCAGAAATCTGGGAAGTTGTTTCAACAGCAGAACGTTTCCTTACCCTCACCATAGGAAAATGTTAATTATTTTCGTCGTATTGATTGAAGTAAGGGAGATCTGTAGTTATTAACTTGAAAATTCATAGCAATCAATAATCCATTTCTATTTGGTGCGACAGGGATCTTATGTTTGACAGCGTCTGTTTGGAATTTGTTCAGCAGTGATCGAACTGCACACACCGTAAGCTTCACATTTGCCATAACTGGAACTATTTTATTGCTTGTCATGGGTTTCGGTTTGAAGGAAAGCGCTAGAGGAACCAAATTGTTTTTTGTTATACGACATACCGAGTAATCGGATTTGAGTCGAATATTCGAGATTTTTCTTGACTGACTTGAGTAGAAGATGTGGAGTAATGAGAAAGGTATCGACAGGTAGAAGCCGTTCAATAGGAATCTTCAGCTTCTGCTTCTAGGACTATACAGTTTTATGACGACATTTTCTTACCGTTCATGGTCGTCTGCCATTTAAAGCCACGTGTGACAGCGTTTTATGACATTTTTACTGGCGATGACTTATGTATTTCGTGTAAGAGATGTGTGATTTCAGTTCTGAGCTTCTGTAAAAATGGCAAGAACGCGTCTGTTGTGCAAACGACTGGCTTTGTTTGGATACAAATACAGATAAAATCTGATTTTCTTTTCAATAAAGTGTAGAGAAACGATGAACACGCTTAGGAAATAACCGTTGCGGATGTAGATGTGGCCCTTTTTGTGCGTTGTATAGATCTTATCAATCCGTGCTTAGCGCAGTGGTTAAAGATGTCCTGCATTACATATTTGGTCGCTGGTTCGATCCTCGCACTATGTACATGTAAAATCACTGAGTTGGTAAATCTGTAGCCTACCACAAGTCGTTGTATAGGCCAAGTATGGACTGAATCACCTTACGATGCTACGAATGGAATCGATTGCATTATGCATCCCGAAGGGATTGATCGATGGAGAGCGTTATCCTTTATCCTTTAATAGAATCTAATCAACTGTTGGTTGAATTTTGAGCAAAAATTACTTGGAAGTGTTTATTTGGAAGTGATCTTATCAAATCAGTTCCCAGTTTTGTCTGGAACTGTAGACACAACTGACCGAGCGACCCTACACTTGACATTATCAGAGCTTAAAAGATGCTGTGGTGACAGTGCGATAGAAGAAGGAAAAAAGTCGCTTTGCTACTTACTAAAGCAACTCAGTGGTATTGTCAGATCTAATGTTGAGAGAAAATTTTTTCTCCAATGTGAGTTTGTAATGAAAAACTAGCGTCTTAGTGCTATAGTTATATTTAGCTGCACTTATGTTTGTCATGCTTGCTTCACAATAGACTTTTGATTCAGAAGATCGGAAAGTTACTCGTTTTCAGATCTTCTAAGAAGCAAAGTCAAGCGGTTGATTTCGTGAAATGCTTCGTAAAATTTTGAGGAATATGAAGGAATGAGTATAACTGAGGATTTAGACTACTACTAGATAATGTTCATGCAAAGGTTTAGAAGCTGAAGACGGTGTCATTACTTCAATGACTGAGCATCGACGGTTGCAGAGTTGTTTTCGGTGAGAATGAAATCAGTCGTTTTGTTCGCACCCATGAATCGCGGGTATCATTGCTTCATCATTCACCACTACACCTCCATGACTTAAGAATGAGGGAGAAATGTATCTGCACCAATGCGGTGCTTAGTACAATAAGAGTACATCCTAATGTGAACTATTGTTGTTGTTGATTTAACGACGAGCGCAGTCACTCCCGCCTAAGCCATCTTTGGTTGATTGTTATCAGTGACTTCGTTGCAGACGTGCCTGTGTGAACAATAGAATCCTAGCAATCAACTGGTGGACTAACGCAAGATGTATCGGAGTAGACAAATCAACCACATTCACTGTTGTTCTTGACTTTTGACGAAAAATTGCAATTTTATCAAGCATGGAAGGGGGAGCTTCTTTTGCATTGAGTGTGGGGTTGATGTTAGACATTAAAGACATGTTAGTTTAAAGTCTAAGGATGGCCACTGCTTTCGCACCGGATGAGTTAAAATCAACTCATTGCGATTCCTAAGTGTTAACTAAGTACCATAAATGAAGACGTTCCTCCCAACGGTTTACCGCCTCATCGTGGCTGGAAGGTGTTCCTGGGTGTTGGGCTGCGATGTACAGCGGGGGAATTCATCCCCTGGCAGGTTTCCCGAGCTAAGAAGGAGTCCGGCGTTTCCATCTGGAAGCCCAGTTAATAGTAGGCCAATACCAGGATCCACCACCGTCCTGGTATCAAGGTCGCATAGTGGCAAATCTCTCTCTGATGCACAAGGGCAGCGACTGCATGTGGTGGCAGTGACCTGGCGCACACTTTGGCCAGGCTGACCTCGGGATTCCAGGGAACCACTGCGGCTTAACCAGCAAATCTCTGAGGAAATTGTGCTGGGGTCCACACAACCACTGAGGACGGGCCATTCAAGTATCAAGCAAGTACCAAATAAATCGTATTTATTTTCAAAGAACGATGTTGAGTACGTGGATGGTTAAGTCTGTTATTAGGGGTTTTTTAAAAATGATCGACAAATCACCATGGACATTACTGAGTAAGGATGAAAATATGTCAGAAAGTTGCTTACTGAACACCTGGTTGATATGTTTATTATATTTGTATTGAAATCATTTCTAAATGTTCGATACTATCTAATCGGTGATGGAACATTAAGCGCACCTTCCAGCCAGCAATAGCGTGAATTGTTGACGACTATCTAGCCATTCACGACCGACGGGCCATGTTATTTCTATTCCATTCACCATCGCCATTCTTGTAATCTATCGTAAATATTCTCTGATGAATGCTGACTGCAGTGTGTCTGTGTGAACACTGTTGTCTTCAGATGACGCAGCAAAAGCACCTCGTGCATCGGAGCTTTTCAGAAGCTGTACACCATCTGGTATGAACGATTCGTTCATTTATAATAGATCTATATCGCCTGTATGATTCGAACGTAGCACGATAGTTAGAGGTGCTCTGCAATAACCACGGGGATCGTTGGTTCGATCCCCTGCTCTGAGAAAGACAAGACTACCACTTATCCGATGTCGACAAATTGGTACCGGACTTGTTTGGGACGATAAAAACTGATTCACTATACTGGTATGCCACCACAAGTCATGGCGTAGGCCAAATTTCGAGCCAAATACCTCTACCTCTTTACGAGGTCAAATGCATGGCACATTTATCAGGGTCTGATACCTCCGAACACTCCGAACACCTTATTTATCAATATCACCTACAGTAAAGCAAGTTAAAGCAATTTATGAATTTTATTACTGACATACTTACCTACATGGCTCTTCTCCTTTCACTGCTTGAGTATTTCTATTGACTCGTTCTGTTTCATTATCGTGCAGTCGCCATCCAGTACACGAATCGTCAGGCCCATATGTAGAATCGGCTATGATTTAAGGATCGCCTACTGACTTCTTACTCCTGGTATGCTGAATGCTGGTTGAGCGTGATTTGTCTGATATTTAAGGTTTTCATCAGAAATGGTCGAGTCACCATTTTTTTGTCGATCTGAGCAAGATTTGTCGTCTTCTGACTGGAATTGTTCCAGGACGGCTACGAGAACTGCTATTAGTCGACCGACGACCGAACTCGTCGAGTACGAAACAACAGGCCAATTCCCAATAGATGCAATGATGTCCGATAATATATATTAAGCAGGAAAATGCGAAAAAATATTTTAAAATTCCTTCTGCGTCTGAGAGAATAATGGGTTTTTTTCCTGTCACAAAGAAAAAAACCCGAAATCGCCTTTTCATGTTCTCATATTTCAACCACAACACGAAATGGAACGCATTAGAACCTTAGCCGAACGAAGTAGTTTTGGGCACTCGAGAGACATCTTACTACGCTGCTATTTCATAGTTTATTTACTTTCAATCATTTTCACTTCGTTCAGTTGTTTTTTCTTACCTTTGTTTACATTACTGGACTATTTTGGAAGCGCGTAGCGTAGCGGTTAGAGGTCCCTCTATGATGCACATGGTCATCTTTTTCGATCCCGACTCCTGGCAGACCAAACCTTTCATATTTTCGAAGTCGGCAAAAAGCGACATAAAGTAGATGCAAAGGCTTCCATATGGATTTTACAAAAATATTTTACAAGGATATTTTCTGCTATGTATGGAAACTTTTGATTGAAATTCGTCAACCAGTGCATTGACATCTGTCATTATCAAATGGATAAAGTTTGGCGAATTGCAGCAGCATCCATCTAACCTATCGATTGGTACTGATCTAACTGAACTAATATTATCGATCTTGTGATCGCTTATTTGTGAAGGTTTTTTAATTTAGTTCAGATAATCCTAATCTAGCATGCTATAACTGGACAACGTCAGTCAAGAGCCAACCAGCATTATAGAGAGGAGATAGAGAGGGCAAGAGTGGGAAGGAGTGGGGAAACGGGAAACAGAGGGAAACGGAGAAAAGAAGACAAAGAGACAAAGACAAGGACAGAGAAAGGAGCGATAGGCTCATTATAAGGGTCTTTCAGTAGAGAATTTTTCATGCGGTGAAGTCATACTCAGGTATTCGTACCACAAATCTGTTCATTAGTGCTTTCATCAGTTTTTAATATTAGAAAAAGCTGTTGAAATTATTAATAACTGTCGGTAGTCCAAAAATAACCTTGATAAATTCTGGTTTTCGAAGAAAACGAGTCCCGTTCGTATTTGCCTAGGATTCGATTTTCATTGGAGATGGTGGTTTGGGTTATCGTACGGCTTTCATATGGACTCTAATGATCGGATAAACACACGTCATCAAAATAGATAAACAAATCAATGTTAATCAATAAACACATTTATAGCGCGATTTCTTCGCTCGTGAGCCGGAGAGCTGTAAAATGATGGACAATGTGCTGTTTGTCACGAGGAACGATGGACGGCCAACTGGTTAGTGTTCAAAAAATCGTTCACCAATCGATAATCGATGTTGGTGTGGTGGTTGAGCATTTATTCTGTCCAGTATTTACGTTAACGTCAGCAAACCATTAGTAATATTAGCCACTAGGACTTGCTTACTCGGCCGATTTGGCGGTAATCTTCGAATTTAGAGAAAAAATCCACTGTTTTAGAAGAGATGTCTGGAAACTTATTAAATGTGGATACCACCTCTATCAAATGTATAATCTCAATCCGCTTTAGTCACCGAATAGCTCTGCCGAACCCCAGTAGGATCCTCATTCCACCTCGTTCATCCTTATCGCAGACCTGAGCTCCATAGTGGCTACTTTTATGAGCAGCGTCACATTTCCTAATATCCTTCTCTCTCTTTTTTTTTCACTGTTTTCGGTCAAGAATTTTTGTTCACATGTAGCTCATCAGTCTCTGTCATGGTGTAGATTTGTTCCTAGTTGGGCTTGCAGACGGAAATATCGAACTCCCTCGGCCTGGGAAACCTTCGAGATGGTGATGAGTCCGACGCTGTGCATTGCAGTTCGACACCTCGAACTGTACTCCCTATGAGCTGGTAAAGCATTAACGGACTAAACGTATACATAAAAAACTAGGAGACATTACAGCCACAATGATCCTGAGATATGAGCAAAAATTGAAACCTTAGGTACGTTTCGAACTCGCGATCATCCTGTGCGAAAGGCTCACATGTTATCCATTGCACCAGCGAGGTCTTTATTTTGCATTTCTCTCATATAATACCCTGGCTTGAGAGAAATGGTAGGCAGTAAATAAAAGTTAAACATTAAGATTTATTCATCAATGCAAAATTTCGATGGATTTCGCGTACACTTTGTATATAAGTGCATTTTATGAACTTGTCCCATCAGTACCATTAGCTAAGGATTTATCTATTTTTTTGCTGGACTATGAACAAGCCCCATTTATTTCAGCGAATTTGTCGTATATTTACCGACTCCATTAGATGGATAATTTGGCTGGTATAAGTGATGGTGAAACTAGAGCCCATGTACCCGACAGCATCACATAATTCGATTGCGTTACACTCAAATTTGAACCCGTGTGGTGCAATTGTTAAGGTGTTATAAAGTCCCCATATAGTCATTAGTTCAATTCTGCGCTGGAACAAATGAAGCAACTATCACTCGGTGTCAGTGAAACATTGGCGTGATAACGTTGTTAGTCCACCTGAAGTAATTATATAGACAAATGTTCACTCGATCACCGTTGGACGCTACTAATGGAATCATTTGCGTAGCACATTCGTAAGAGACTGACTCCTTTACTCTTCATTTCTTCTTCACCTTCAAAATCGTAGATTTATTGCACATCCGATTTTCAGGAGATGCTTTTGTGCAGTTTTCCGATGAGGAGCAAGGTCAACGTGCGCTAGCGAAACATCGTCAGACGATAGGAAATCGATACATTGAACTGTTTCGTAGTACTAGTGCAGAAGTACAACAGGTAAGGCAAAAACTAAGGTGATCACTTTTCTCAGTAGTGCGCAGTGAACCGAAAATGTTTCGACGGAAGAAAAATTTCCTGGCGAATTGATTAGCAAGCTAGTATCCATAAGGAGAGGTTCCCAAGAAGGAGGGTAAAGGAAGGATAGAGGTTCCACGATCATTGACAAGGTCGTGTCTGCTTGCAAATCAATGCTCTTCACTCTTACTAAATTCAGGGATTCCACAAGCCCAATGAAATGCAGCCTTCGCTTTGGCAGATCTTGCGGATCCATTAGTACCCTAAAAAAACTGATTCCTAGTACTTAGATTTGGAAACTTTCCTACCCAAAACTTGAACTTGGAGAATCTATTTGGCTAATGTGTGATATCCTTCAAATAGAGACAGAAAAAGTTAGTATATTTACCTAGTTATTGAAATATATCCAATTAATTATAAAAGATTTCCTATAAATGTAGCGCGTGTGGCGCAGTGGTCGAAGGCGCGCTGCACCACACACGTGGAATCGGTCCTAGCGCCCATGACCCACCAAGCCTTCCATCCCTTCGGGTCGGCAAACTGGTTGGTACCAGACTTGTCTGGGAGGATAGCAGCATTGGCTCGATACATCGGCAGGCCACCGCGAGTCATTGTAAAGGCCAGATATGCATTCAATCACTTCCAGCGATGCTTGATCAAGTCGAATGCATGGCGCATCCCTCAGGGATTGATCAACGCCAAGAGATTTATCCTTCATAAATGTAACTCAAAAATTTAAGCGACATGGTACCAATTCGAGTGTTAATCATATTGAAGTACATACTAATATAAATCGCAGTGTATAAAATCTTTTGAGCTTTTGGGATGATGAATGAATTTTGGCATTCCGTAAGAAACTTCCTAGAAGTGTTGAACTATCCATATTCGGTTGACTGAATTGTTAGCACCACATGACACCGACAGGTCATTTTTCATGTGTCGTTTAAGTTTCTGTCAAATGATCTCGACGTTTATAAGAAACAGCGATGTTCTGACTCCCGAACTTTCTCATCCGATCCACCACATTTTGATTGGTGTTTTTAATTGATTAATACTAAAATGATCGCCTAGACACTATTCGTCTCATTAGAAGGTCGGAGAACCTCACATTTTTTAATATAAGGCTCTTTCTTTCTATTGTTTGAGAAGAAAAGTAGTCATGGATAGCTGTGGGTACTGGTGTGTATTACTGGTTTACCCATAACTGGGCTTCCGGGTGGAAAAATGAAACTCGTTCTCGACTTGAGTAACTTTTGCTCTAGGAATAGGCTAACTACTGTATATATTAGTTCGGAACCTACGAAAAAGGCAGGTAAATAAAGTCGTCCAAGGTAGGTCGAAGATGATTGTTCTACTTCATGGATCGCGTCAGGTTTACTTAATAGGCTTACTGATTCTAATTGCATCAGTATTTCCTTAATTAGCCAGGACCGTTATCAAGATCAGCTTGGCAATGGCAGAGTCTATTATCTAGTACTGAACTTCAGAATAAGAACAGAAGAGGAGAGTCGTTGTGAATTGTTCAGATCTGACATGATATGAGCCGGGCATTATGAGCTTTCGGATACTGTATTTGAAGTACCGAACTCATTGGCCTTAGCACAATTCCTTTATCACACAAGTTCATGTATATGATATTGGTTTTCAGCAACAAGTGAAAAAAACTTTTTTCTAACGAGTGGCTTGGTTTCTTATGGCCGATTGCTCCACATTAAGCACTTTAAAGGATTTTTGAAAGCAAGAGAGTCTTGATTCGTAAGAGACTGATCTCAAAGAAAAAGAGAATGAAAAATCTTCAGCTAGAGGTCGCACATGGATAAACTCTTTTTAGTTCGGAAGAATTCGACTCTATTTTAGTTTGGCACTTTCCTTTTTTAAGTAAAGTTTTTGTTACCATATGATAAGTCTTCCTCCGTTTATTTTCATTCCATTGTTGCAGAATTCAACTAAGTATAAGGTTTCTTAGTTTCCCATGTTCTTTTTTCAATTAGTAACAAATTTCCGAAATCCAGTAGTTTCTAATCAATTGATTTTTTTTATTTCCTTCCCTATTTTTGATCTTTTTGGCGATTTTTACAATATTGTCGATATTTTTGTAGGACGTTCAAAACTTGGCGATACGGTCATATATTACGATATTTGATATCTCTGAGAAAGAGTTCTACAATCCCGCGCTATTGAAAACATTGTGAGTAATGGTTCTATTCTAGAGAAGGAAGCGTCATCAGTTGGTTGAAATAGGTATTGTTCTCGTGTAATCAGCATGGTAATCACTCAACCAATCCTCGACACCACTCTTCAGTTAAAGTTCTGTATCGATGGAACTAGCTGAGAGACAGGCGAAACGAAGGACCCGCATGGTGTGGTGGTGAACGCGTTACTCCCCGGAAAGGACAATAGCGCGTTCGTTCCCCACCGCAGATACCTGCGGTCCGGAGTTTTGCAAATATCTCAGCATTACAGAAGTTCTGTAGTTGGAATCAGAAGAATTCTTAATGGTATCCTAAGCATTAACAACGTCGTTAAGAACAGTGCAGTGTTTTTGACGGCAGTCAAAAACGTTCATTGTTGAGAGTGAATGTTCGGTGCAACTACTAGTATCTCACTCATTAGTCTACAAGGAAATCCCGCTGTGCGAAACTGGTTCATAGCGTGGTATGACATTTATTGATACCGTCTTCTCTGCCCGCTCTATCTGACCGTCATCATTAGAGATCAGTTTCCAGGTCATCTATTAATGACAAGTTGTTTTGTGTTACCATTCATGGCGGTGTCACCCTTAGAGTTATTTATGTGCAGTCTTAAGATGGTGGGAAGGACTCTGCAGTACGCTTTTTGGTCCTTGATTCGATTATGCCTTTCGAGTTAACCAGAACCTCTGTCTGTTGAATTCGGGAAATCTGCATGCATCACGCTTGTATGGAAGGATAAAAACACTGATTTGGTTAATCGACAGGCGCTTCTCAAGTCATTGTATAGGATTAATATGCACTAAATAGCCTTTACTAAGCCACGAATTTTGTCGAATGCATTGTATAACGTGCATCTCCTAAGAATTGTTCAAAGCCAAACGCTTTTATACTTCATACTTTGTGATCTCATTTGCGGAAGTTGTCGATCCTAGTAGGGATTGATTTAAGGATTACACTCATTGCTAGCTCACGATAGAGCTCAACTTTCTATTGCCGTAATGGATACGGCGTTTTGCAAGTTACGAGATTCTTGTAAGCATCTAAAACCAAAAATTATACTATAGTTACTCTGGATTAAGGCCGAAAGCAAAAACATACGGCCGAAGGTGCGCGATGAAGCATGTTCTTCTCATGCTTTTTCCAATGACAATGCATGTTATAATGATAATGCTTCCCAGTTCCGTTCAGTTGTAAACTGGGAAGGCACTTACAACACTTTTTATTAAGATCATCATACTTTCAATTTTTTTTTGTCTGAGCCTGTGTTAGAGCTCTTGCCGACAAAGACACGACTATCCTTGGAATACAGCTTTGCCTGATAAACAGCCTATTGTTATCCTTTGGTTGTTTTTCTCTTGGATTCCACCTTATATATCAGTTTTTGTTTACCTATTATTTATTTCCCTCATATGAGGGATCTCGAGCCGGTTAGTCGCCAGGCTACGTTGAGCGTCCCCAGGTGGCGGATAGGGGGGTTAATCGCGGACCAAAAGCGACCTTTGCTTCCCTTAGACGCAGGTGGATCCAGGGGATGGACTCCCTGTTTCTGGGCCGCCGATTTGGCACATACTTTCTGTATTTGCTAGGCGTATTCATGCATGCGTGTGTGGGTGCGTTCTCGCTTGTGCGGATCGTATTCTACGAGTCAATTCGGCCAAAAGCCTGAAATCAAGTGACAGGGAAGTAGATGGGACGCGGTGAGGAGTCGCCTCCAACAAATAAGCTCCATGTCCACTCTGGGAAAGCCTGGCAAGCTACCCGTGAGTGTACAGAGCCCCCACGTTCAGAGCCCAGCAAGCTATACGTGGGTATCGAGGGAGCTAAAAAATAGTAAAAGAAACGGGCCTCATTACCCTGACCCCGAAAGAGCTCCCAGTTCGGCAGCGATGGGTAGGACGAGTATGGAGAGGCTGCTAAAATCTCAGGGCCAATGGAAGCTGCCTGGATCACGAAGAATTATGGTGAGATTTGTACCTACATGGCACGCACACGTGCATCCGAGTCCTCGATAGAAGACATGGTCACGCAAACAAAATGGACAAGATACGGCTTCATCGTACTGGCTGAAGCGATAAGGCGCACCATTCAACATCGTCTATGACACCGGAGAAGAACTCTTCTTCGGAACATGCGACAGTGAAGGAGTCAGCGCCGTCGGCGTTCTCGTCAACACGAGTTCGAGTTTGTCCATGAACATCGATTCATTCGAACAGCGTACAACCCGAATCGGACGTTTGCGATTAAAAGATGTGGATCAACACCGGCTTTGAAAAATCTTTGTCGTTTACGCGCCGACATCAAACTGTGACGAAGAAGAAGTCGCAGTGTTCTGTATGGACTTCGAGATGTTTCACGCAGAAGTCCATGCAATCTTCAAGGTCATCATTGGAGATTTCAATGAAAAGGTTAGATCAAGGTGAACGTCTGAAGAACGTCACATTGGAGTCCGTGGATCAGAATGGAACGAGCAGCGTGAGCGGCTATCTGAGTTTATCATGACGACCAAGATGGTAACTCGCAATTCCAGAAGCCCCACCCTCAACGCTGGACCTGGGAGTCTCCCAATGGAGAGCACCACAGCGAAGTAAACCACATCATAGTAAATAGAAGGTTTTGCCTAACCGATGAACCGATGTCGCTGTCGTCCCAAAATTCTATAGGGGGATCAGACCGCCGTCTTCTTCGTGCAAGATTCTATTTCTCGAGCTAAGGAGAAAAAGCCGCAAAATTCAAAAACCGAAGTCGCAAAACAACCGTAAACTGGGACTTATTCAATTCATTAGTCGGCTGTTGGGAAGATGCCGTTGTCGATAACATCGAATCGCCATGAAAGCTGAGAGTTCGAAATTCACTAAGAGGCGTCTGTCTCCAGAAACACTGGAGCTGATACGCCAGCGTGGAATCGCTCGAGTTGCAGGGAACCGCGAACTAACGTCCGAAACTTGCAAAACAATGCAGACAGGCGATAAAAGATGATCTTAAGGGAGAGAAGAGTAGCAGTAATGGTCGAAGCTGCAGAGGCTGGGAAAAGCATTCGCAAATCCCACCAAAGCTTCGCGAATTACAAGACCAAGATGATTGCACTCCGACACCCAGGCAGAACAGTTATAGCGTCCAGAAAGGCAATGGAGAAAATCATTCACGAATACTACTCAGATCTCTTCGATAGCCACGTCCACCTCCCCTCATATGAAATAAAGGAGGATGGATATGTTGTACCACCAGTTCTCCCGTCCGAAATCCGACATGCCATTTCGTCGGTGAAAAAATCGAACAACACCAGGTCCTGACAGGATAAGACCAGAAACCCTCCGCCAGTCCTCATAAACACATTGGCTCGGCTCTTCACACGTTACCTGTTGGAATGCAAGGTCCCCTACCCACTGGAAGACCAGCAAGACCGTGTTATTGTTCAAGAAGGGTGACCTACAGGATATCGGCAACTATCGCCCTATCTGCTTGCTGGACGAAGAACAGCCATCTCAGCAGGCAAGGTTTCGGAAAGCATTTAGTATGATGGACCACATTCACACGGTAAAAAGACTCATTGAAGTATAGCGAGAGTACAAAAAACCCGCTGTGTCTCACCTTCATCGATTTAAAGAAGGCTTTTGCGTCAGCTGAAATAGAAGCAGTCACGGAAACTCTTGATAGTCAAGGAGTCCCTACTCAGTACATAAAGATTCTTCGTGAGGTGTAAAAAAAATTTCACAACCAAGATTTCACCATTCTACAACGATATTAACATCGACGTCAAAAGAGGGGTTAGGCAAGGCAATTCCATCTCGCCAAAATTATTTACCGCCCACCCTCCAGAACGTCATGAGAACATTGGAATGGGATAATATGGGAGTGAAAATCGATGGTCGGCAGTTACATCATCTTTGCTTTGCTGACGACATCGTCCTTATAACACCGAACATTAGCCAAACGCAAGGTATGCTTGCCGACTTTGATAAAGCTTGTGGAAAGATTAGTCTTCCACTAAAAGGATAAAGGATAAAGCTGTCGGTGTTGATCAATCCCCTGAGGGATGCGCCATGCATTCGACTTCACTAAGTATCGTTGGAGGTGATTGAATACATATCTGGACTCTTACAATGCCTCGCAGTGGCCTACCGATGTATCGAGCCAGTGCTGCTATCCTCCCAGACAAGTCTGGTACCAATTTGCTGACCCCCGGATGGTTGGAAGGCTTGATGAGCCAGGGGCGCTGGGATCGATTCCACGTGTGTGTCGCAGTGGCGCCTGCAACCACTGCGCCACACGCGCCCTTTTCGGGTCTTCGACTAAACCTCACAAAAACGATGTTCATGAAGAGCGGATTGGTCTCATATGCCCCATTCACACTCAGTGGAACGAATATCTCCGAATGCTCCAATTATGTCTGTCCAGGTCGGGAAATCAATATGATGAATGACTTAGCTTCAGAGCTGAGCAGAAGGAAACGAGCGGCTTGGCGAGCTTTTAAGATCATCGAGGATGTAGTGAAGAGAACAGGGAACACCCGACTCCGTGCCCACCTTTCCGATTGAACGGTACTTCCTGCCTTAACGTATGCGTCAGAAACCTTGTCGCTGCGCAGGATGAATGACCACTCAGCATTATCGAACGCGCAGTCGAAAGGACGATGCTATGAGAACCCCGTTTCCCATAAGTAAGGGATGGGATCCGAAGCTCCGACCTGCGTCAACGATCAAAAATCAAAGATGCCGTTCTGTACGCCAAACAATCGAAGATAAAATGGGCCGGACACGTAATGCGTATGAATGACAACCGATGGACAAGAGCCGTTCGTGTCTGGATATCTCGAGATGTCAAACGTACTGCAGGAAGACCACCGACCCTATGGTCAGAATTCTTCACGAAGAGCCTAGAAGAAAAATATGATGCTCGACGAGTCCCTGGAGCGAGCAGAACCCACTGGGCTACTCTTGCACGCGACAGGGAAAAATGGAAGATTTACTGGCGTCCGCTCGAGTCACTCGACGGTCAACGGGACTACAGGTGGCAGGTGATTATTTATTTGTTTACTTGACCTGTCTTCAAGTCTACTGTGTGGGTACCAGCACTTCTCACATTAGATTCGTTTCCTCGCATCCATTATCCACGATGATCTTCCAACTTTTACGTGTGGATTATTCGGTTGCCGCTTGAGGATTTTTTATTTCATGTTGTCTCGTAGAATGCTGGTCGAGCAATTCTCCCTGGAGTCCTGAGATCCTGTAGCCAAGCTGCAGCCTTCCCAACTGGATTGCAGAAAGCGGGTTTTTTTGCCAGACAAGTCCGGTACCAATTTCCCGATCCCGGAGAGATGAAAGGCTTGATTGACCCACGGCGGGATGGAAATAGCACAATGCTCGTGATGAATGACATCAGTACCACTGTGATATCCGCCTCTATATATGATGTCAGTCCTAATATAATAATATAGTTATGAAGGGCACGTGTGGCGCAGTGGTCGAAGGCGCCTTGCAACGCACACGCGGAATTGATCCTCGCACCGATAACCCACCAAGCCTTCCATCCCTCCGCTGTCGGCAAATTGGTACCAGACTTGTCCGGGAGGATAGTAGCAGTGGCTCGATACATCGGTAGGCCACCGCGAGTCATTATAAAGGCCAAATATGCATTCGATCACCTCCAAACGATTCATGAAGTCGAATGCATTGCGCATCCCTCAAGGATTGATCAACGCCGAGAGCTTTATCCTTTTTTTCGTAGTTATATAAATAATTTCTAATCTATCTTCTTTTGAATATATAAGTTGTAGTATCAAATATTATTTACTTTTCCAATACACGCATTTCAGTAGTAATAATTGCCAATTAAGATTTAAGTGACGATAAGAAAAAGTGATTCACTACAATTCATAATGGCAGGTGGTCTCTAAAATTTTCCACTATAGAAGATTTATGGATTTACTGGCGTCCGCTCGAGCCAGTCGACGATCAACGGGACCACAGGAGTACGGGAGGAGGAGAAGATTTATGAATTTTCTGTAATCAGCGATCTGTTCGATTTTATCGATTGGTTTTATCTGACCAATTTTTTAATCTTTTCAATGGACTGTACATTTCTGCATTCTGAACAATATCAATGTTTTTCTTCTGCAAAATTAATCAGTTTCATCAGTAGTTGTGTTCTTAAATAATTTAATGGCTTCTTTTGCCGATGAGTCGTTCGCGCTCCACCCAAATTTTCAGTGTCACCCGTAAATTATTGGTTGGATAAAATTTCCTTCATATGAAATTTCAATATAGCCGAACTAGAACTATCCCAAATTACTACCACAGGCAGATCCAGCCCTTGTGAATCAGAGAGACAGTTGCCACCTTGTGGTTTGATTGCTACTATAACGCGTTAGTCGCTGTAACTAATTTACTCTAGTGGACCTTCCTTATGGGGAAATTGAACTCCATGTCAATTAGGCTGACTTAGCTAGAGAATGAAATCACCGTGATACATCAGGGCCTGAGAACCAGAAATGTCTCCTAACCAGGTTGAGGTATCGATGGACAATGAGTTCGGAAAAGAAAATGCAAATGAAGATGAGAGGAAGGGAAAAGCGAGAACGCAGTTCTCGATCTTCGAACTTCCATCGAGCGAACAGCGGAATTACAACGGGGAAAGTTCCTTAGCAGTATCACTGGAAGTTCTTCAACAGTATTCTGCAGTGGAATTGGCATGTACTCGACTTTCTTTTGAAAATTACACCACAAAGAGCAACAGAACTAACAATGAACTGGTTCCTCTTTGTGGTTTTTCTACCATGCATTTGGTTGTTTGAAAGAGAAAATGGAGCACTTCGAATATAGTGCAAACCTTGTCTGCCTTAATGTCAGTATTGTTCCGACTTGCCTTTGTTAATGATTTTTAGGCTTCTTTCCCTACCTAAGGTATTTTTCAGGAGTTCAAATAGTCAGTTGAATTTTAGTACAATGTGAACGATAGGAAGATAGACGAATAAGCTTAGATTTAGGAAACAATCTACAATTTATCTACGCTGAACAAAAATCTGCTGTTTTTGCAAAAACGAACAAAAACTGGCAACATTTACCGACCGTATCATCTGTCCTTTTCCAATCTTTTGCTCTAATGGTTGTACTTTCATTCAATATCGACTCATCAATTCGCTATGGAAGTGAATTTATATAAGTTTCATACGTCAGAACTTCGGAAATCTGTCGGTGCTGTAAAAGTAGACGATTTTATCCTTTCCAGATTCCGTTACAGTTTTATTGAATCCGAAACAATTGCAAGCGTTCTTTGTCGTGTTCGGAAGTCGAACTAGCAAGCGTAGCTACGCAGTTGGCAGTTTAACGATCTGCGCTATGCCGTCAAGCTTACTAGTTTCGTAAAATATATCACTGAGGCACAGTGAATCTAGTGACTTTGTCACAGTTTTTTTCTCTTTACGAAGATTAAATTCGGCTCTTTAACCCATAACGTCCGTATGGCCCGTATAATGTCCATTTTTAGTTCAGTGCATTCCACAAATTTTCTATCGTACTATATATATATATATATATATATATATATATATATATATATATATATATATATATATATATATATACATACATAATATATATACTCATTCGATAGCTATTTGAAAACATTATTAAAATAGAAGGGGTGAGACATGAAAAAACCCTTCTCTGCATCTATTTACAGGGCTTTTCGAAAGAAGTTTAGTGATCGGTAGTATGACTAACAACTAACTGTCGTTTCATTTTAATCACTATGATCTATCTACGGAATGTGTGGCTATAAAAAACACCAAACTAGCTGGGAGACAGGCGAAACAAACGAATGATTCGCATGGTGTGATGCTGAAAGCGTTAGCCCCCGGAAACGGTAATATCCCGTTCGTTCCCCACCGCAGACACCTGAGATCCGGAGTTTTGCAAATATCTGAGCACCATTGTGGTTGTAACAATTAACCGTTATTCCATTCTAATCACTATGGTCTATCTATGGAATGTGTGGATATAAAAACATCAAGGTGGACTGCATATGTTTGTAAAATACTTCCAAATGCTGACAGCAATGTTTCTGCAAAATGGACCATAGTAACACACAGTGGGTATCTTAAAATTCGACAAACCGACGCTGTAAGTAGTAGCCTACATACCATTCATATCCATAGAACAGTATAGCAAAGTCTCCTCTAGATTCCTTCAAATCCACAACTCCTAAGGCACGCTAGTTTCCAAAAAAAAATTTTTTTTCTATTGCCAAAAAACCATAATGTCCGCAGCCGACGAAGAATTGCTCGTATTCCCTCGGCGAGCCACGTTAAACGGCGCGCTTCCGTTGTGGGTTAAAAAGTACGCTCACACCAAATCGCTGTTGCTGACAATTTGCTTCTCTATCTTGTGAGTCAGAATTCTACTCATTTCTAATCGTTCTTTTTCAGGTAGTAAAACGTTCAACCGAACCGACGTCGGTGAACGGAATGCGACGTGATTGCGTTCGTTTACGTGGCTTACCGTACGAGGCACGGGTCGAACATGTTGTGGAATTCCTTGGCGAACATGCACGATTCATTCAATTCCAAGGCGTACACATGGTGTTCAACAGCCAAGGTAGACATGCTCTACCGATCAATATCTCAACGACCTAATTTTGATATCCATGCAAAATCGAAAGCATTACTTGCTTTTATAGTACGGTATAGAAGAGTGTGGATTCTTCGACAACTTTGAAAAACTCGTCCAACAATCTCTCTTAAATCGCTAGATTTTTTCAATACCATCGGAACAATTACTTAAATATATTATTTCTTAGTTTCCGCTGAGATCTTCTCCCAATATTTACTCAAGAATAAAGTAACAAAGAAGGAACCGCAGCTTAAGAGCGAATTTCGAAATCAGTGTTGAGAAATGGGAAAGGCTGATGAGACGATCTTCATCTTTCGGAGCTTCAGGTCATCCGTCAGGGGAGGCGTTCATTCAGATGAACAGCGAACAAGCCGCGGCTGGTGCAGCAGCAGCTGCTCATAACAAGTTCATGGTTATCGGCAAAAAACAACGGTATATTGAGGTGAGAATTACGTCGATTTTCTCTAGAAATCCTATAAAAGAAATGGATAAGTAGAGAATAACCAAACATAACCACAATTTTATAAAGCGCTGAACCAAAGAGATCCTCTATTGCAGAATTTTTTGCAAATTATGTCTATCCGATTTTACTTGCTGTGCACGTAGGATACAGTCGCTTTCGTTCCAGAACCATAATGCTTCGTAATTCATAGATCCTTATGACTTGTTCTGTTTCAGCGGAATGACTTTGTTGTATTCATTGCTATAATCTCTTAAGAAAATGACCTATACGTCCGTTAACACTCCAGTGATTCTATTGGCCCTATTATCTGTGATGCTTGAATATGCCAGATACTCCATATGGCTAAACTCAATGCACAGGCAGCAGGTTTTTGCCGTGTGTTATAAATTTTCAATCAGCTCTTCAATTCCTTTAATTTCGACAAAAGTCTGTTATCTAAGCCTATACTTTCGAGTAAACAGGCCACTAGGCT
The DNA here is from genome assembly GCA_018806985.1 of Angiostrongylus vasorum. Taxonomy (NCBI): domain Eukaryota; kingdom Metazoa; phylum Nematoda; class Chromadorea; order Rhabditida; family Metastrongylidae; genus Angiostrongylus; species Angiostrongylus vasorum. The sequence goes on from JADANN010000383.1 coordinate 359,224, forward strand.
CCGGTGGTCGGATACGCTTGGCGTACGTTGACAGTAATGATCTATGCCCAAAGTTTGTCAATCCATCTCGAGAACAAATCAGAAAACTTAGCGATCGGGTCAAAGATAAGCTATTCTGACTTTGCTGCAGCAATCATTTCCCAATATTTTGGGCCAGGTTGATTTCGGTTTTACTCTGTGATCAATTTCTGTTTATGGCGGCTTGGCGACTTCTCGAAGGCACCCTCCCACAAAGGGTTTAAAAAGTTTTATTGTTAAATGACTCTACTACATAAGTTGTCTTACTACCCAACCCGTGGTGCTTGCGAAATGTCATTACGCAAGGCCGTCTTGTATGTAATGTTCATGTGAGAATATTGAACATTCAATACCTTTAGAGTAAAACTACCCAAAGATTTAAAAAACAGGCATTATTAATGGGTGTGACGAAAAGTGAGCAAGGCTTTATACATTAGTAAAAGAAATTATGTACCCCTCTCAACAGTTTACCGCCTTTACCGCCTCATCGTGGCTGGGAGGTGTGTTCCTGGGCGTCGGGCTGCGATGTACAGCGGGATATTCACCCCTGGCAGGGTTGCCCAAGTTGAGAAAGAGTCCGGCGTTTTCTATTAGGAAGCCCAGCTAAGAATAAACCACAATTAGTCGCATGGTGGCAAATCTTCCTTTGATCCACAAGGGCGGCGACTGCCTGCGGTGGTGACGACCTGGGCAGACTTCACAATGGCTAGACACGCAGAACTTCGAAATAATGGAGATCAGGCTATGGCCAGCACAACCAGTGAGGGCGGACCATCCAAATATCCCAGTAATTATGGACCATTAATCAAACCAGTCATTAAACTGAGATGACTAGAAGGATTTGTATCATCAGATGGTTGAGCATTCCGAAAATCTCCTTACAATATTAAGATAGGTTCCTAGACCTTCCATTCCACAAACAATTCGAGAAAAATTGTATTTCGTATAGTCGTGAAGAATCCCAAGATAAGGCACCTTGGATTTTCTATTCTCAGGTCTTTCAATGCTCACCCGATGACATGCACCTGGTGATGACACCAAAAGCACCAGCACCTGTACCACCACCACCACCACCGCTTATGTTGCCACAAAGACCGACGGCATTCGTACCGAGTGAGTTTTGCTACCGTATATTATTTATATGTCACGTTTTATTTCACTCTTTAATGATGCTAGACATACAAGGAAGGAAAGACAAGTCGAAAAATCATTTTGAATAAGTCTAGATATGGGTTTGAATGACCGACTGATAGTGGATAAGAGATAAAAATAATGATGCTTAAGTCATCTACAATAACTAAATTCAAAAAATCGAATCAGAAAAAAGCAAAAAAAGAATTCATTTAGTAATCTTATGATTAGAATAGAAACTCTTTCAGATATTCCTGGACTTGTGCCAATGTCAGCACCAATGTTTTGGCCATATCCTTCACCACCTGTTTCCCCTAATATGATCATACCAGGGCAGGTATGTTATCGATCGATGTTTTCCCATTAGTGGCATCGAGTAGATAATTTGTTATCGATGAAATTCGTTAAGGTTAATCAACTTGTCGTGTACGGTATTGGGCCGAATGTAGGCCTAGCGGACATCATTGCACACTTCCAAACTCCGGATGTTGTTGTGGAAAACGTGAGATTCCTAAATTTCCTGACTGTAATTCGAACGTTCTTTTAGTCGAGGGCTGACCAATGTTTTCTCTTGTATTGTAATCACACTTCCAAACTAGCACATTTGAAAATTCGCCATGATTTGACACATGCGTTACAACGCAGTGAAAGTTATTGATTGATTCGCAGCGGTAATCAATATGCGCCACACCTCATCATGAAGACACTTATATCTTCGGTACCTTAGCCAAAAAATATGTAGTGATTAATGTTAATGTATTCATCTTTATTCATAGACATATAAGCGGTCGAATTTACTTCAGGTGATGTTCACTCGTATCGCACAGGGTAACATACCCGGTGAAGCTGTGGTGACAATCAGGTCGCGGACACCATCAGATCCGACAGTGGTCACAATTGACCCACAATTCCTTCAAAAGGTTAATATCGATTGCTTGTCCATGCCATGTTCTGTTTTCGTGAGTCCATTGAACGATAGTCTGCCACCTCTATTTCATTCTTATTTGAGTATAAATACAATAGTGGTTCACGACCAGACGGACGCGAATAATATTACCGGAATTTTCGCGAAGTCAAATTAATCCACTAAGTGAAATGCAACCATAATGGCTAACGCTGAGATATTTGCCAAACTCAAACCCTATGCCAAAAACATTCGAACCCCCGACTACTCTTTCCAAAGACTCACCGATTACCCTCTGTACCACTGAGGCTCTCGTTTAGCCTTTCTCTCAGTTTTTATCCTAACGGCGCCACCAGCAATCCTCGTCAACGGAAGTAATCTACGGAACACAAACCTGCATTGAACCCAGTTAAGCCAAGGCTGCAGTCGAAATCACCATGTATTTCTTTTAATTACTGCCTATGGGTGATTACGGGTGATTGCTGATGTCACCGTTAGGATAAAAAACTGACGGAGAGAAAGGCAAAGCGAAGGCCACAGTGGTGCAATGAGTAGCATGTGAGCCGCTATAGAGTAATCATGGGTTTGAATCAGGACTGGGGTCTGAGCTTTGCAAATATCTCAGCGTCATTGTAGTTGTATCTGAAATAATACCTTGCTATGAGAAAATAATAGGCGAAAAATTAAAACTTAAACATCGAATTCGAAAAGTATTTTTTGTAAGAGTAAGTAAATTCACTTCAATAGGCTGACACCAGCGAATTTTAGGTATCCATAGACGCACAGTTCGTTCCCGGTGCCGTGCCAATGACGATACCACAAGCTCTTCCACATCAACCGATTTATACACTTATTCAATCTTGAAGAATAGCGTTTACCTATTTAGAATTATACTTCTAGCATCGTTACAGCGTTTTTTTCAAAACTGCGCCCGGTCATCGAAGTTTCACTGTCGTCCCATTCCAATGCTACTTTGTAGAATGACTATATTTAGTTAACAACAGCTCACATGTAATTTTATATGCTTGTGAAGAATTCCAAACCCTGAAGTATACACGAAACGCTAAGCTTTTTTTTCCTAAAAAAACATGTCCTGTATGCGCTCAATATTTTACGAAGAACTTTAGGGCGCATATTATCTAATCATCACTTAGTGTTGTTAACCACTTTAATTCAAAATCTTTCCGACGTTTAACGTAACCTCAAATTCGTGCAACTCTCAATAATGCATATCGATCGATGCGCGATTTTTGGGACATGTTAAGTATCGTTACCCTCATATTCTTGTTCAAAAGTTCGTCCGTACTTTTTTTCTTCTTTTCTCTTTCATTCTTTTTCTGACACCTTGCCGTTTCAAGCGTATTCTCTTGATACATGCCAAAAAGCGAACGACGACATTAGAGCAGCATAAATACACATGATTCCTTATCTTACTTGTAAAGAACACACTATTCTCCCAGAATACACGTGTCTCCTCCATCAGTGTGATATGTAACGTCTTAGATATGTGCCTAAATAAGGAGTTTATTTTGCGAGTAATAGTAGTGTGCGAGATCAATCGGTTTTCGTTTGATGTGATCTATTCTGTCGATCGATATTTTGTTTTATTTCACTCGGCATTCATAAACGCCGTTACAGCTGTGATTTTACAAGTGTCCTCAACTCTTCTTTTCTAAAATGCCTTTGTTGCGCATAACGCGCTCCGCAATTGTCATCTACGTGTGATATTTATTTACAAATTGTTCTTTAAATAATAATCGTTCAATAAATACGTAGAACACTATGAAGTTATGCGTGATATATACGGGAGTCGATATATCGTCTTATTCCTTAGGTGATCTGATTCATCGCGGCTTACAATCCTCACGCTTCATCCTTTATTGGAACTGATTTGCCATATGTGAAATAACATACAATCTGAAAATATCGAGAGCTTCCACTGTTGTTGTTTTTGTTTATTGATTCATGCGTTCCATGGTGACCATCGCGCTTGTAGCGCAGTTCTAAAAGGTGCCCTCTAATATAATCAGGTCTTTGGTTCAATCTGGGGTTCGGACAATTCAAGCGTTCAATCTCTCCGTAATCAACAAACCTAAACCTAACTTGCCTGGGACGATGGGAACATGATCTTATCTACCGGTAATCCTCACGGACTCCACAAGTAGTTGTACAGGTCAAGTATGCATCCAACCGCCACTACAATACTAGGGAATGGAGTCGAATGCATGATGCATTTCTAGAGGATTGGTCGACACGGAGTGTTTTGTTCTGTACCTCTAATACTGAGTAGCGGTGAGGGTGTGTCTACGCGAAGTTTAAAACCAATCTTATCATTACCGATCAAAAAGAATAAAGTTGTCGGCGTGATGAATCCCTGAGGGATGCGCCATGCTCTCAGTTTCATCAAAGGTCGTTTGAAATGATTGAATGCATATCTGGCCTATACAATGACTCGCGGTGGCCTACCGATCTATCCGCCCAATGCAACTATCCATCCAAACAGATCTGGTACCAATTCGTCGATACGAGAAGAGTAACGGAAGGCTCGGTGAGCCTGGGCTTGGGATTGAACCCATGTGTAGTGCAGGCCACATCAAAGCAAAGCACTACATGCACCCTATCATTGTTGATACGGATGACATAAATAGAATATTAAGCCTAGGTAAATATGTGCTCCTTAATTCGAGTTTACACTGTCACTGTGTTCCTCGATTTCTCTGGATGTAGGACAATATCAGAAATAACTCCGATTTCAGTGCCTTTTAGCCAACTATGCTACAGCTGACAGCTTGTTTCTCGGCACTTTCTTAGGAACACCTTTCTTTCCAGTCTTTTTGTTGGATGCAAGGATTCGTGTTCTAATAGGTGCAGCAAGTTGTAGTACGAACTTTCTTCGACGAATAAAAGCAACGCCCACCTCCTACAATATAATCCGTTTTAAATAGAAACCTGCTTCAATACGCATTTTGGTTAACTCTAAAGAAACAAAACAAAAAAATATTTGGAAATATATCTGTCAAGGCTGATTTAGTTCTGCTTTATGTACTATTTGGTTGTTACTTACATGATGTTTCAATTGTTTTACGGCTTCATCATGGCGAGGTGGTGTTTTAAGGTTTAAATTTTGATGCAGAATAAAGAGTTCAACTCCTCATAGAAAACTCATAGCTGTGAAGCTAGTCAACATTTCTAATCGAAAATAGTAAATCATCGGCAAGAATCGCTGCCGCCATGAAGAAAAAACACCAAGGACAAGGATCAAAGCTCCTTTCTACTCACAACCACCCTCTAAGCTGACGAATGCTTGCGGTGACGACTTGTGCAAGTAAAACGGAAAAAAAGCTTGCTCAATCAACGAAGTCATGAAGATGCTTCCCAGATATCTGAGTAACTAGAAAACTCTGGCCATTGGCAACTAGCCATTTGAGGTAGCCTTCAAGCCACACGCAATCTAGCGAGTCCCTACATTCCTAATTAAGAAAAATAATATCGAGCAACGGGTGCATGTAATGCAATTGTCAGAGGCTTCCAAACACATGGGATCAATCTCAGTGCCCTGGAATCACCAAGCCCTCGTTCCCACCGAGCTCGGCTGCCAGACTTGTCTGGGAGGATAGCAGCACTAGCTCAATACATTGGTAGGCCACCGTGAGTCATTGTAAAGGCCAGATATGCATTCAGTAAGCTCTAGGAAGCTCTTTGAAATCGAATGCACGATGCATCGTTCAGGGACTGATCAACGCGTAATGTGTTATTCTTAAACATTGGTCAAGAAAGCAAAACTGCAAGTCGAACGACACACTAATGACGTCCACTGACACCGCTACCATTTATCCTTTATGTATTTGATAATGCTAATGTAATATATCCATAAATAATGAACGTCGTAATCCAATTCCCATTCACCTCGTTTCCTTCGTTCAAGTATTTCACTGACCGTTCCGTAGTAGGTTAGTGAGGCACGTATCGTTCCCGGATCAAAAAATCATGGACAGCTACTAATACTAAAGTCAACACTTATTACAATTTTCAGCACTTGTTTACACTTAACTGGTAAGGTTTAACGCTTCATAGCGATATTGTGTTATTAATAGATCTAGTTGCCGAACTGCGCCGCAGAACATGAAGGTCGTAATCCAACAAAATCATACGAGGAGTTCAAAATTTCCATCCAGGAGTGGAGCTAAGAACATAATATCTGGGCGACTGCTGTAAACTACCCGTGCCTAATGAAATATATATAGCTATGAATTCCAGAATATTCTTGAGAGACGAGCGATTGTCAAAAATGTCCTCGGTTTGAAACTGTATATTCGTAGGAGCAGCACAAAAAAAAATGAATCCAGTTGAAAACACACTGTACAAGGTAAAGTGGTGTTAAGATGACAATACCGACACAGAAATGTATTTATTGGTCTGATTGCTTGAGTCGTCGTTCTGTATGACTTGACCTCAACAATCTAACGAGTAAAAAATTTAGTCATCCAACGGTTTGCCGCCTGATCGTGGCTAGGTGGTGTTCACGTGTGTTGGGCTGCGATGTGTAAGTGGGATATTTATTCCTCCGGCAAGGTCTTCCAAGCGCAGAAGTCTGCCGTCTCCATCCGGAAGCCTAGATAAGAGTTAACCATTACCTAAGGTTATTCACCACTGTCCTGGTATCAAAATAGTCGCATGTTTGAAACGTCCCTCTGATTCATAAGGGAGTGACTGTGGTGACGACCTAAGGAAGACTTTGGCCAGGCTGACCTCGTAACTCCAGGGAACCGCAATGACTAAACCAGCAAAACTCCGAAACAATGGAAGTTATGCTGGGCCCGCACAATCAGTGAAGATGAGCCATCCAAGCATCCAAATAAGTACTAATACAGTAGTCGTAATAATAATGTACGATAATTGTTTGAACTAAAATGGCTAGCGCTCAGAATTCGGCGTTCATTTTTTTTTGTAACATCTACATCGAAATGAGCGAACAGCTCCACTGTCTTTACTTCATAAAACATTGTGACGGTATCGCTCAAAAGCGTTCAGCTGAAAAGCGAAACAACCAGTCGAAAGTAACATATCTTACAAAGGAAACCAGTTTCGATACCATGTAATAGTAAAAAAACGTGAAAAGATCGACATGCTTGAAAATCTTAGGTTGAGGAAATTTTAAAAGGCTGGAAAAAATCAAAAAATTTGTCTATGAATCATCCAGAATCAGGCTCATTTGCTGCTCACTTGTTTTACTTATTTCTGCGCGTTATTTCGTAATTCCGAGTACTTGTCGAGCAGTAAGTGGTTAGAGGCATCTTCCATGTTCCCCGGTTGAATGATGCGTCTCGGGCAAACCAAGCACTCCGTCCTTACGAGTTTGGCGAATTGGCACTAGAGCTGTTAGGGAGAATATAAACACTGATTTGATATACTGGCAACCTTCAATAACACACTATATGGGTCAAATATGCATACCGTCACTTCTACGATATTTTAAGATTGGAACGCATAGCGTTAGAGGATTGACCAACAACAGACCGCTGCTTCTCCTTGTTTTTAATAAAGTGGTGGTCATTTGGTGGTTACCTCCTAGTTCTAAGTAACCTTACAAGTCTGCGGAAAACAAATGAATTGATTTTAACAGTTCATTGTGGGAACATTATGATAACGATAAGCCTCGAATGGTTAGCTTCTCCAGCATTGTTGCATAGTAGTTACTAAATTAGGTGACTACTAACTAGGAAACTGAATTAACCTTCCCAAATCTCGCCATCTAGCACAGACTACCGTGGATCAGCTTGGGGATGTTACACTCTACAAGCCGCTGACTTTTTCTCACATTTGATAATGAGGTGGCAAAACAGCGACCTGTTTCATATTTCGATAACTTCAGAAAGCAACAAACACCTTTAGAGAACAAGGGAACCATGAAAGCAAGTGCATGCAAGACAACGCAATAACGATGAAGATGAAGCAAAAGAAGCTAATGGGCACAGAAGAAGAGGTAATCGTATGAATTTCAAAAGGTCTTATTTGGATGTATTGAGTACTCTCTCACTTCCAGTTAGATCTAGTTAACCTGATAATATCTAGAATCATAGAATATACCACATTGGTGTCAGAAGAATCTGGCTAGAAATGTTTTCAAAACGAAAAAAAAGTTCGCGTTTTAGATAGCAAAGGAAGCAATTAGTGAGACAAATTCTAATTATTCAAAATTCTGCCTCATTTTAAAGGATATTATCAACTATCCAATCTAAAAACTCTGCCTAACCGATACTGAAACCTCCGAGTACTTTTACCACGTACTAACTGGATTCTTGAAAAATCAATTCTACTTTTAGTTGTGTGAGTTCCTAGCACACTTTTCTTAAAAATGTAACACTGTATTTTTTACAGAATCCTAAGCGACCTAGACCTCGAACTTGCTCTTGAAATTATGGATGCATCCAAATATCGAAAATAAACTTGAAACAATCAACTATGCCGCAAAAGAAAACTCACTCCGTAATCAGTAACCCTCCTGACGTTTTACCGCCTCATCGTGGCTGCGAGGTGTTCCTGGGTGTCGGACTGCGATGTACAGCGGTGGATTCATCCCCTGGCAGGGTCTCCCAAGCTGAGGAGGAGTCCGGCCTTTCCATCACGAATCCTAGCTAAAAGTAAACCAATACCAGGATTCACCACCGTCCTGGTATCAAAGTCGCATGGTGACAAATCTCCCTCTGATCCACAACAGCTTCGACTGCCTGTCGTGGTGACAATCTGGGGCAGACTTTGGCTAGGCTGTCTTCTGGATTCCAGGGAACCACAATGGCTTAACCAGCAAATCTCCGAAAAATGGTGATCATGCTGGGGTCCGCACAACCAGTAAAGAAGGGCCGTTTAAGTATCAAGTAACTATCAAGTAATCAGTAACCTGTCAAAACCACTTTTAAATCTATCTATACACGTTCATTAGTGAAAATTCTGCAACGAGAAACAAGAACAATGTCGTGTGAGCTGAATCTATAAAGAATAAATAGAAATGGATACACAAGAGTTTGTTTAAATGTTTAAATAAATGGACACCATAATGAAAAATTAAAAACCGCTGTGTAGAACGTATTTCGACGGCTACAATACCAATCGAAACAATTGCTATCATAAAATTGCCGCTGTTTCCTGGCAGGACTTACATCTATGGGGAAGATGTTGTGAAATCACTTGATGAGTTATTGTAAGGTGTTCGAATAACTTTAAATTCAACAAAAATCCTTATCTCTTACTTGATTCGTTGCTACGCTCACTTATGACGGATGGGGTATTGCCGTGTTTATCTCAGTGTTCATCTCACCCAGGCGAAGAGTATTGCTGCGCGCCAGACAAATCCCAAGACCGAGTTCCTTTTAACCTTGGCATTGATTAGTAACTCACCATTTTTCTTGATAAGCAAACACGAGGTGTTTGTTTAAAGAAAGTTGTTTATTATGCGAATGGGAACTTATGTTCTTCTGATCGTTTTTGTTTTAAGTTTCACCTGAGATAAGTTTTGTCACCGGAGATTATGAAAGTGTTGGGCTTAGACTGCGTGTCAATTTGACCTTTCATGACTCTGAAGAAAAGCGAAATCGCCGAAACGTAAGCTATTGTGGATAAATGCCGTAATAACAACTTCATATGTGCTCACAAAGGAAAACAATCAATCGCCAGACACTCTATATTGAAAGCAAAACCTGGTCAGAACCATAGACTTGGTTGATCTTAGCACAAACTTTGATAGTTCGGCCTTTATCCAATTAACACAACGAAAACAATATAACAAGGTTAAGGAATGCACAGGTTTTACATTAAAATTAAAGTGCAACTAGCATAGCCATAATTGACGATATAGAACTACAGACGAGATTTGTCGAGTTTACGATAACCAGGGAGAAACAAACAAATGAACAAACAGCACAAAACCTTTCAACCTTACAAGTCCAACTAGTTTAGCATCGAAGATTGTAGCCATTGGTGTCTTAATGGATGTAGAACACCAAACCCAACAATGAAAAAACTGTTAACGAGGAAAACAGAGATCAGAACAACATGAGTGTCCCCTCAAGTGAAAAAAAAATGGCAAATTCACAAAAATGACAGCAAAAGAACACCAAGATTATGCTCAAAAAAACCCCACTTTATTAAGTAACATCTGATGCGACCTTTTTTGTGCGTTTGATATAATTATGCAAGGAATTTTGGGTATACCAAATAGTAAAATCCATGTATAACATACACCCATTCATACAACACCTAAAATGCAGGAAAAAAGCTACTTAAATTGTTTTAAAATATTATAAAGTAAAAAATGAAAACAACGTGAATACCAGGCTCTTAGTTCCGCAACATTTTCGGCAGGTAGTCGTATGCCAGTAGTCCAACAACAAATCCAGGAAAACCAAATAGAAACACTCGTTTGAGTAACGAAGAATCGACCGTACCTGATCCTCTTAGATATGGGATAATCCGCATTTTGTTGGGTTGGTTTTCGGAAACCCTATTAACTTCAGTTTTACGTCGAAGTAACATATTATAAGCATCATTAAAAGATAAACGCCGTACAACAGAACCACGATTGACATAGAAAATACGGCCAGATGACAATTGATAAAGCGTATCAACTTTGTCGTTGATAGAGATCTCAGCAAGATATAAGCAAGGAATCTGATTTCCAGCTTCATCGTACACTTGATGAAAGCGGAAACGCACGATACCTTCATCAAGTGAAGGAATAAACCCCAAACAAGTACATTCCTCGAACTGTTGTCTGATAATCCCACATTCCACGTCAGACAGCGCGCAACCAACGATTTTACTATTACTAGCCACGCCTATCACAAAGAGCAAGCGACGTCGTGAATTTAGAGCTGCACATATAACAGACTGAATTGCTGACGTAGTCAGATCAGTGAGTCGCATTGGGTGCATGAAGACTGTCCATTTATCTTCTTGCATCTTGAAGAAGCTTCCACGAATGTATTTTTTGGGCGAACCAGCGAAAAGCATGTCGACTATTTCCTTGGTTCTTTCAGAATTCGGAACGTGCTAAATATAATGAAAATAAACGTATAATGTAAACCAACATAACAATAATGATAGTGAGACATCTCCAAAACTCCGGACCGCTGGCGCCTGCGGTGAGGATCGAACACTCTGCTACCCTTTTCGGGGGCTAACACGTTCACCGCCACACCACAGGTTATGCTTATATTTCACATAACACCATGTCATTAAAAAAAAGATAGGCAGCAAATAAAGGTGATTACATTTTGGCAGACCAAAATATATTAGAAACAGAAAAAAAACCCCGTGAATCCCAATGCCAACCGACTTTCATTCAACCTCCGTATGGATAACATAGCCTATTTTTTTCCTAGCACAATGCAAAAGAATAAACCAAAGACAATCATCATTTAACTCACCATTTGATAAACTGAAGCAGCGAGCTCTCCTGGTAATTGAACAGATCGCTATAATATTAAGCAATAACGAATCTTCAAGACCAAATATGGAACTTTACAAGGGAAGCATTCTACGTGAAGTATCAAGTAATGTTATGAAATGTTGCGCAATATCCCGTATTTCCATCAGACCTCAAGTATTGATCGTAATAATTTCAAAACAAAATCGTGCATATTATTTGTTCGGATTAATAATTATTATCATAATCATTTGACAAGACCCTGGAAGAGTTTTCGTCAAGCTTGCAGATATCGCTTAAACAAATAACGATGACGAAACTACAACAATGGACTCTAAAAAGCTTAAGATCTCACTAGCTTTCTCTCTGATGGAACAAGTTTTCCTGTCATAACGAAGTAATTCTCACATGTATCTCCGGTATGGCATCTCCTGAAAAAAAAAAACATGGTTAACAAAGTCATAGTAACATTGAGAGCCCTCAATTTAGACTTGATCCCAGTTACCAGACTCTCCGAGTATCGGGCATGAGTCGATCAAACTCATCATGACGGTCTTTCTGAGAAGACTTCAATTCTTCCAAATCTTCGTTGTCGTCATCGGAAGAAAACGACTCCTTGCTAGTCACAGGTGAAAAACCACCATATCTAGTTCTAAGAAATTGTAAAGCAACAACAGAGTACCGATGAAGCAAAAGTCCCAAAATGTCTAATATATCATATTAGCATCATACTTAGCATTGCTGATAGCATCTATAAGTCAGTAATACGGCTGAGACAAGAACGAAACGAAGCGCCCGCATGGCGTAGTGGTGAACGCGTTAGTCCCCGAAAAGGGTATTAGCGTGTTCGATCCCGACCGCAGACACCAGCGGTCCGGAGATTTTGCAGATATCTCAGCATCATTATGGCTACATTTCACATAATATCTTGCCATTAAAAAGAAGAGTAGGTAGTAAATAAAAGTGACGATATCATATGAGACTTGCAACAAGTAGGTGTTAGATTTTAAACCAACGTTTCTTGCACACCAGCGGCAGATGGGATGTTACGTGGCAAATATTCTTCGGATCTGTCCCTGTCTGATGAGCCACAATCTAAAATCAAACAATTTCTTATGTACTCTTTCATGTGTAAACTAACTATCCTAATCATGATGGAATCTATTGGGTATTCAGTAAAAGCAGATCAGTTTTTATGGCAACTACTACTAAAGTATGCGCTACCAATACCCGAACAATCTTGCTTTCCGGTCAATTAAGGAAACCAAAACAATTTGTCGGATAACATTACACTAGTTACCTTTTCGACATGCTTTAAGCAAACTATTCATCAAAATACTGGCGCGTGTGGCGCAGTGGTTGGAGACGCCCTGCGGTACACATGAGATCGATTCGCGCGCCCCTGGCCCACCAAGCAGTCCATCCTTCCGGGGTTCGAAAAATTAGTACCAGACTTCTCTGGGGGATAACAGCATTGACTCGATTCATCGGTAGGCCACGGCTAGTCATTGTATAGGCTAGATAAGCATTCAATCACCCTTAGCAATGAAGTCGACTTCGTGGCGTATCCCTCAGGGGGTTGATCAACGCCGACAGCTTTATCCTTTATTATTATGTGTCAAAACTAAAAGTAGTCTAGTAAAGAGCTGACACTGGTAGTAACGGAAATGGAGACAGTCACGATGTAGCATAAAATAAGAACATAAAAACAATAATAAGTAAACGTAATACAAAAACTCACATAAGACCATAGTATTGGACGCCGTTGAGCTATCATTGCTTGCACGGTCATCGAAGTAACAGTCACCCACATCTTCCATCATCTAAGACGAAGAGAAATCTTTTCCCATGTAAAAAGTGACAAATAAAAAGGTATTTGTGCATCTAGAATCAGAGGAGATCCTATACAAGAGTACAGCGACTGTTGCGTCTACATGGAATCTTTGCAGGAAAATGATATAATAATAGCGAAGGCTTTCGTACATTTAAAACCAGCCGACAATACAAAAAAGAAATACAGTAGCCAGTACATGCTCGTGGATTCTTCGCAGGACCTCATGCACTCATTGGTTTGGCTGGTTTCTTCGCGCTCAATTCGGCCACTTTTTTCTTTGCATTTGGTTTCATCGTGATTCTTAAGATACATGGAATTGCTATGCTTTTATAATGCGTTAATTATGCATCGTGTTTCTTCAGGTGAGATTAAACCAACTCCTATTCGTCTATGGAAGCAACTACTAATCTTAATGTTACTATCAAAGCTTGTTACAACTTATAGCTTAGTATTTACTACTCGTATTCGCTACTGCTTCTATTCTCTTAAACACACTCATGACTATATAACATGGAACAAATTATATATGTAGGAATTCGCCCGAGTAGACCAGTGGTGAGAGGCGCCCTGCAATGCACATGGGATCGATCCCCACGCCCAGGCCCACCAAGCCCTCCATCCGTCTGAGGTGAGGAAATTGGTAACAGATTTGTCTGGGAGGATAGCAGTACTGGCTCGATACATCGGTAGGCCACCGAGAGTCATTCTAAAGGCCAGATATGTATTCAATCACCTGCAACGATGCTTAGTGAAGTTGAATTCATGGTGCATCCCTCAGGGATTGATCAATGCCTGGAGATTTATCGCTTATCCGTTATATAGGAATTTATTCGTAGATCAGGACTCAGTTGGACAAAATTTGACTTGGTAAAACTCGTTTGCAAGTCAAAGATTGCAGTTGTATGATACTATCTGTCAGAAGCATTGCATCATCTGAATAGTTAAGTTCAAATATACTATTATAATGTTACACTTTATTTACTGTCTATAATTACTTTTTCATGACAAGGTATTATGTGAAATACGACGAAATGATGCGGAGATATTTGCAAAACTCAGATCCCGGCCTGGATTCGAACCAGCGATTTTCCTCTCCGGAGGTTCAAGTTTTAGCGGCTGCACTATTGAGGCCTTCCTTGCTACTACAGTTGCTTAGAAGTTTTTCTTTCTTTTAATTTATATGTTTATTCATCACTTACACTTTATGAGATTAAGTTTTCGCAACATCCCTCTAGGAAGAATCCATAGCATTCTCAATCACTGAGTGGCGTTTTACTAGTGCTGCTGTTGATCGGTGTCCTTTTCATTGTAACTGCCTGATTTATAACCTGACTGACTATTCGATGTCCTCTCTTTCGAAACCGTACAAAATTGATGAGACACAATTCTTGCAATGAAAGAACAACACTACTGGCCATCAATAATGGTCGACTGTTTGAGAACACGTTTGGGAAAGTGCGCTGCCCTGTACTAAACGGCCACCGTAACCAGGTGGCTTTCCAAGGTGAGACGAAAACTATTCTGCTATTATGGTAGTTATAAAATATCGTAGGGTATATATTCTCGTTGTATTATGTTTATAACAGCATCTATGATGGTGAAGCAAAGGAGAGAAAGAAGTGTCCACCGAGTTTTCGTTGATCATGACTTGTAAGTTTATACTTGACTTAGCTATTTTCACGACAATTTCTGCAGTCTTCGACGCATTTCCAGCTGGGTGGGAACTTTTGATTACGGAGGCTTTCTTTAACGTTAAATTACGGAAGATTTTTTTCCTACTTTAGTTACCGAGACAACCGCTGTAAAGCTTAACTCAGGTCGTCACAACGGTCCATCACTAGCATTTCCAGATCGGAAGCAGGTTTACCTCATTGAGGCTGAATTTTACGCCACTGATTCGATGCTGGTTTTCCAGGTAGGAATATCGGATTCTTTCCCATTGTCTTGAGAGCCTTGGAGGTGATGAAGCTGTCTTCCGCCAATGTTTCGTTCATTTTGTGTTCACCATGACTGACAAATTCAGGATCTGTTTTGGTTTTTGAGACATGAACTATTTGAAGTCCTTAGCAAGTCCCTGCTTTTCTGCATTGTCGTTGTCATAAGGGTGCTGTGAGAGCTTGTTGGACGTTTATGAAAGTTTTATCATCAATGGGAAAGTGTAGTAGTATTTTTTAAGGTGTTATTCGGTGTTTTCATAATGGTCAAATGAAATTTAAGGAGACTGACTGGTGTGCATTCATCATTTCAGGCAATAAAACTCTTTAGTCATAGTTATGGCTTCGTTTCTATTTGCTGTACAATTCATAGTAACCCAGAGGATGTCGTAAGGCTTGAATAACGGCTTCTTTTCGGCTCGCAATTCTGAGAGTATTAGTGATTGTTACACAATATCTTAGATGCTGTCGTTTTCCAGAGACTAGTGACAAAACAAAATTCTTTTGGTGAAGTTTTAACAAAATCAGTGACATACCTTTGTCTATAAACATTCTCCTTTTACCACAAAAGTTTCGGATGGACGGAAGATTTCTCCATAATAAGACGCGAGGATTTGTCTTTCCGATCCCCACTGGGGAAACACCGACCACAGTTGTCGGCTTCATCAATCTGGTGGCGTCGGTGATTTGCATGGGTCGGGTGAGCGGCTGTGCGGTTTTGATTTAGTGAAGATGGATTGTCGTGTGGTCCACGAATCGGCGACGGACGGCAAACCTCGCGGAAGAGGTCAAGCGGATTAGAGCAGCATATCTGAGTAGACGACCGCCAACGAATCCGACAATGATTTATCACGTGTTCTTCGTCGTTCGCCCAACAACGGCACGATGAAGCTTATTTTGATGAGACACGAAATCACTCGCATACAGTGGAAACATATGCTTTCATAAGATTAATTCGTGGATAAGTGTGCTTCCACTTTAGGTGAAAATGCGATCGTCTCTATTACTAGATATTTGGAAGATTATTTTCCTCTTCTTTACACATGGTAAGGGTTCCAATGCAAATTCTGTAGTGGTTTCTCAGGAGAGACTCTCGCTTCCTCTGGAATTTCGTGACAAAGTGCTCTCGTGTTCTAATAGGCAACCGTAAAACATTGTGAACTATCGAGGGATTGCGCCCTTGTGACTGAATTCTTTTCAAGACGACGGCGATCTGTAGCGTAGATCATTCTTAGCTTAATTTTTTAGTTGGGAGCATCGATCTCATTCTCATCTTCTGCAACCAATCTGGCAGCAGGTGATCAAATCTGCTGTACATCATCACAGCCGTCACTGAGATGCACGTTCTTTCCTAGCTGGACTCGTAAACCACTCTCAGAAATAGGGGAAGCGTCTTTAGGGAGAATTATCTTGGTGAGAATATGTAAAAACTATACGCGACAACAGCGTTAATGGCTTTTGGGACTAGATGGACAGGTATTTCTACTCGACACAAAGAGTGAGTTTCCTCTGAAACTCACTGCAAATATGTTAAAAGGACAATTTTTTCGAACAAAAGCTATATCTTGTTAGGGACAGAGACGAAAGCGATGCCTTCGAAAAAGTTTTATCAAGAAATCAAATGCAGTTTAGATTTTCTTGTTTATTTGTTGAAAATTCGCAATATTGCACGGTTTCTAACACGTGAGCACCGTTATCTGCCTTCTAGTGGAACCAGTTCCTTTAGAAACCATCTATACAGCTTAGTAAGCTTGGAAGAAAATGTGCAAAGTGATCATGCAGTAATGTATCTGATAATGAAAAAAAAGAGTAAAGCTCTCGGCGTTGATGAGTCCCTGAGGGATGTGCCATGCATTCAACTTCATTAAGCATTGTTTGGAGGTGATTGAATGCATATCTGGCCTTTACAATGACTCGTGGTCGCCTACCGATGTATCGAGCCGTTGCTGCTATCCTCCCAGACAAGTGTGGTACCAATTTGCCGACCCCGTAGAGAGCGAAGGGCTTGCTGGGCCATGAGAGCGGTGATCGATTCCACGTGTGCGTTGCAGGGCCCATCCGACCAGTGCGCCAAACGCGCCCTTTTGGATCTGATGGATCAGATCCTATAGGTAAATGATGTATATACTGCACCGTGGATGAAATATATTCATGTTTACAACGATGCCTAAAATTTCCTACACCCTTTCTTCGAATCCGGCATGAATTTGCTATGAACATGTGCCATTTCACAGAGACCAAAATCACAAAAATCCTCAGTCTTTGTTTCTATGGAGTCCGAAAATTATCATTTCACTTATTCGATGGGTCCAACTAACTTAAGCTGTTGTTCAAAGTTATCTAACTCTGCTACAAGTCACCCATCTTCCTAGATTCACTGCTTCATAGTAAGTATCACCAAGAAGTCTATAAAATGAATTAAAAAAAAGAGGAGACATTTGAGTGGAAGAACAAAAATTTAACAGATCTGGTTTCTCTGTATCTATCTAAATTTCACGTTATCTGTATACCAAGAACCTTTTAGGATTCCTCATTCTTCTCTCGTGAAGTGAACGCTTCCGATTTCTAAGCACCCCCCACGAAGAATGCTTGTATGTATCCCGTTTGTGATGTGGTGTGTGTCAGGGGGGTTGGAGCGTTATCGTCGCCCTACTATCTCAGTTGACCTCAGTCATCCATCCGTCCACTTGCCTCGTCGTCTCTTTCCAGTTATGATCGATGATGGAGACCTTCATTTACAATCAACAGACAGGCGAACCACACAGATCGGTAGTGTACACGAATGGTTACTACATCGATTATTCAGACACTTGTTACAGAATACGGCCATGGTGTAATGATAGTTGACACGCATAAGGCAATCAGCTACTGGTAGTCGACAAGCTAGCAAAACGACGAAATCGACGAGATTACAGGAAAACTTCTACTTTTTAGTCTTTAGATCTTGGAAGAGAGTAAATTTGTAATGGTTCATGGTTGCGAATTCGTCATACCACTATTGACATCAGGAGACATCAGGAGAAGCTGAACTCAGCTGATTTAAGCAATAATTTATATGATGGTTTTTACTAATGCCTTGGAGCAAAGTTGCTGAAAAAGTTCTGTGGGAAAAAAGAATAAGTATGTATCCTAGTTTCAGTCCTAGAAGATTTCCACATTTAACGATTCTAATAACTGATTCTTCGAGTTTTGCTTCCAGTCTCACTTCATCTGAGTTTGCTAAGATACCTCATTTTAGTCCCAGTGAGAATTTTTGAACCTGACATTGTTGAATCGCTAAAAAAATCTGGAGAAAAAGTAATTGAAGGACATACAAGGCCGTAAAGAGACTGTTCCATGCACAAGGCATCCGATTTAGTCGTATTTTTCCTATTTCTTTGTGTTATGTAAAGGCTCCTAATTTATTGCTGGGGACCAGGTCAGATCGAAACGCAGTTTTACGATGGGTTCAATCATTGGCGAACACCAGAAGTCGACCATTATGTTGTAAGGTCTCCTTAATGACTTCTCTGACCTCATATTTGGAGAAAATGCTAGCATGTTCAGTCTAAACGAGTCTGGATAGTTCGCTATCAGCAGCGATCGACAATGCGTGAAAGATAGATGTTGACTGTGGTCTGTCCACGTCTGTATGTAGCAGACAAGTGGTCGATCTTAAATTATCGAAACCTTAAGAAAACCCGATATTCTGAATACTAATGAGTACTTAGCACTATCACAAAGGGCACTACAGCCGCTATCAATTTTCCAACTATTTTCCAACTACAGTACCTTGAGATAGAGTCTTTTTACCGCATTGATTTCTAGGAGATCGCAAACGATCACATAGTATTAGAAAATCTTTGTGACTTTACAAGTATTCTGTTCTAAGACAAAAAAATATGCACTTATATGGACGAGCGTCCGAACTTTTAAATCCGGCCGAGTAATCATTTTGTGTCCTCGTTTCTTTTTCTAGGCCCCCTCATACAATCACTCATTATTGCAGACGTTTTTTTCCTCGCCTGACGGAATTGGTCACTATAACAAATTTCCCTGGATACGCAGCAGAATCCTTGCGTTCATAGTACATTTGAATGGTATTGGCTTTTTTTCTCTACAAAACAAATTCAGCGGCTGCTGCTACCGTGGCTCCTGATGAAAGGCAATCAACGGTCCATGAAGGCTTTATCAGGCAATAAATTTCGTATTGGGACAGATTCCAAGCCATACTTCAAAAAAAGACATGCCGGCATCCTCACATGATAGGAATGCGATCTCTTTTCATGGTATTCCATTGTTGTCAATACGAATGTGGCAATCGCTGCAACAATGGTTGTATTGGGACAGCACAGTAGACTCCGTACAATCTGGAACATCCTTGATTTTTGCAGAAAAAATAATGAAATTAGGCTCAGAGTAGAGCATATGTGATTGGAACTAACTGTAGTCGGTTGCATTGTTGCTGACGTTGTCAAATTATACAACTTCATATATAACAAATATAACCAATGA
Source organism: Angiostrongylus vasorum (assembly GCA_018806985.1). Lineage (NCBI taxonomy): Eukaryota > Metazoa > Nematoda > Chromadorea > Rhabditida > Metastrongylidae > Angiostrongylus > Angiostrongylus vasorum. The sequence goes on from JADANN010000383.1 coordinate 378,960, forward strand.
ATACTTGGACACTTGGATACTTGGACAGCCCATCCTCACTGGTTGTACGGGCTCCAGCGTAATCTCCACTCTTTCGGAGTTTTGCTGGTTTAGCCATTGTGGTTCCCTGGAATCCCGAGGTCAGCCTGGCCAAAGTCTAACCAGGTCACTACCACAACCAGTCGCCGCCCTTGTGGATCAGAGGCAGATTTGCCACCAAGTAGCTAGTTTGATACTGGTGTGGTGGTAGATCTTAGTATTGATTTACTCTTAGCTGGGCTTCCTGGTGAAAACGCCAGCCTCCTCCTCGGCATGGGAGACGCTGCCGGGGGATGAATCTCACCGCTCTACATTGTAAGCCCACGCCCAGGAACACCTCCCAGCCACGATGAGGCGGTAAACCGTTGGGAGGTAATAAATAAATATAAAATATAATAACAAGCAGATATAAATATTAAATATGACGTAATACCTTTGACGTTACTAACTCTACCTCTTTATTATCTGGTAGCTAAATACGGTAGGTAAGGAGATGTGTGATGTACATTTACCTACACCATCTGCGTCATTTGTAATTCCGTAAATCACTGAGTAACTCTACTGGGCTACAGCAATATTCTCATCCATCTATATGGTCTCCGCCAAATAGCTCCAAATTTCTGAATGTTATCTAGAGTGCATCACAACTTCGCAGCCAGCCCTCTAATTTCACTGTTTATGTCGGCAAGATAGCCTTGTATTGGTTCCCCATGTTCACTAATAGCATAGGTCTACTCCTAATGGGTTTCTTCCCGTTGAACTATGTTACAGTATCACGAGCTAGGAAATAGAGCTTAGTGTATCGGATTTCGGTACTCGTTAACATCCTGTCTATCTAGTCATCGTCAAATAATAAACCGTTCAAAGATATATATATATATATATATATGTACATATGCATATAAGGATAAGGCTAGCAGAAAAAAGTAGCACTTTCTAAGGTGAACTGTGAATGCACAACATAGAAGAGACGCCCTAAAAAAAAGTAAGACGGTTATTTTTTGTCAGGTGGTCATTATAGAAAGGATGGTTTTTAAAGTAGAATTATTCATTGTTTTATTATGTATATATATATATATATATATATATATATATTTATTCTCCATGGTTTAAACCTGATTCCATTAATATATCTGTTAAAATCGTACTATTGGTCTAGACACCACGGTTGGTTTAGTGCTTTATCATTGCTAGAATGTGAGTGTTTCTCAGTTTGGATTTACGGTAATATAAAACAGAAAGTTTTTTCGTCTAGTCGGAACTCAGCCGGAGGAGTTTGACGTTCCTATTCAGAAACCCATCTAAGTGTAACCTCCGCCGTAGAAATCGCCGTCGTTCTGGGAGAAACTAATCGCTTGGTAGTAAGGCTCTTTCCAATACACTTAAAAGCGGACGATCTCTGCTGTGACGAACTGGGAAAGCCGGAAAGTGAAATCGAAACACCAAAGAAGGAAGAATTTTATCACCAATCAAATGAACTATATACTAATCACATTAAAATCATGCCACGACCCACACAACTTTTATTGAAAATGAATCATTCAAGTACTAAATTAAAACAGGAACAAATGATGAGTCTCAGGAATCTCTTCGTTCTTGTAGACTCCACGGCAGCAAAAGTTCTCCAAAAAATAGCTCTGATTTGTAGCATATGGAGAAATGAATGGTATTTTCACTGAATGATGGGGTATACGGTAAATGTCGCAGTGCGCTACCACCTTTTTAGCTCTTGTTCACTTCGAACATATTCCGTGCTAAATGTAAAAGTGGAGAATCAAGAAAAGGGAATGAAACCCATCATATAGGAAGTAAAATGATGAGATGACTTGATGATGAGGACGACGTTGATGATGATATGATCGTTCACATAGTTTCGTCAAAAAACGAAAAAGAAAAACGCGTGACATTTGCACGCGATTTGCAAACGCCGCGCGGTTTTTCAGCTGCCGAGCAAATTAATATCATCACGACGAATTTACAATGAAACGCTCGACAAATTATACGCCTACGACGTAATGTGCCTGGATATCATCGAAGTTCTTTAGACTACCAGTTAGTTTTTTTATTGTGTAATTTTTTATGATAAATCTAATTAACAGTGGAGAAACAAAGGGAGAGAGGGAGAAAAGAAAACAGAGAACCGTCTATAAAGCCATTTTTTGTAAAGAATTTTTTCTGCCAATAATTGTTCACGTCTTTAGTGTTGTTGTTGTTAATTGCCATATAAGCTCAAACTTTTTAAATCATTTTTTAATTCGCTGTCAACCCGAAACGATCTCATCTTCAGGATTTGTGGCCGCTCACATCTTGACATTACAAATCTTCAAGGTTCTGGATGCCGAGTCGATTTTTTCGACATAATTTTTGTTATATTAAACTCAGAAAAAAAAGACATCGTGGTATTCCTGGTCGAGACAGATACCAGAATGGATGGCGTCTCTTATTACAGAATTTGCTACTTAAACTGATGACATCTCAAATGTTATGAAGAAATTTATCACAGAGTAGATTCAATCCACGATAGATCTAGATGGAACCTTCTCTTTTCGCTTCCATTTCTGATTCCCCGTCGAAAATTCTTGTGATCAGGGCTTACACCAAACTTTTTGGAAGAAACGATTCCGTATATTTTAATTTCTCTACAGTACTATGAAATTAATCATTACCGGGGAAACCTGCTTGAGCACAGCACTGGGTTCCCTGTTAACTCCTTTATATAACCAGTTTAACTCACGACAAATAGATCTATCTTTATGAAAAGATTTCATCGGTGTTCGCTTCAATTCATTAGTCATAATTAACTTATACTTATCCACCGTACTCTACATGAAATCGACTAGCTAAGTGTTGAATTCGATGTGAAGTTCTGTGTGAATGTCCCATATTGTAAATGAAATGTGATGCTGACGAAATTTCTCGAGTACATCGGATGAATAGGCGCCAGGCACGGCGGCTTACTGGCCGCCGACTCCCGGAAGGTGCTGAAAAACCGCTGCCAGCCGACAGCGATGGCCGTTCGGAACGAACTGCCAGCAACAGAATGAATCGAAGGCATTTCAAGAACCTCAACAACTCTGTTCTCCGACACCTATCGACAAGGTTATCACTCGACTTCGATTCATATGGGATTGCAATGGTTCAAATTCGTATAAAACACTCGGTTTTTTGATAATAAAGAATCATTGATGAAGCGTTCGGCGTTCTATCAATCTCCTAGCGATACACCATTCTTCATCTGACTCCATTCGGAACATCATAAAAATGAATGAATGCATATTTCCCATATAAAATCACTTACTGCGGCTCCCCATCGTGTGTGAAAGAAGTGTTTTTATCCTCCCAAACAAATCTGGTACCAATTTGCCAACTTCTGAGCGATGTGAGACTTAGTTGCCGCAATGACGGCTATTCTGGATGATATTAGTGTTGAATATGAACCAGCGAGAAAGATTCATTCTTAACAACTCAAAAGACCGCCTTTCTGTTCCTTCTTAACTGATGAAGAGTGCACTACTTTAAAGCAGCATGAATTCTATAGTTTTCTTTTATATTTATCCCAAGAAATGTAAATCTAATGCAACAATGAAAAAAGTACGGTCATTATGATGCCTGATTCATGTCCTCTTAAGGACAGAGTACATATAAAGACTTTCTATTAACCTCGGCCGAGAGCCGCTTTCTACGAGGCTTGCACTGAGTATGTCGCGTGGAGACCAACCGCACAGAGTTCACATGGAAGCGTAATATCTGAGGAAGGCGAAATCCGCCGAAACGTCAGCTTGTTGGTGAATAAAGAATAAAAATAACACCGCGTGTTTGCTCAACAAGAATGCGAAGAATTACATATGAAGATTTAAGTCATTTGAACTGTGAAATTAAATCGGTCTAAATTTATATGTATTCCTTCTCTGGTAAGCATACACGAGGTTGATAAACAATTTTTATTCGGATTTCGACTGCTTTGTCTACATCAGAGCCGATGATCCCATTTGATAGTCCACAGTTGTTCTTCATCTCGATGGGGGCGTCTTCGCCTTCGCGTCGAGTTGAGTCTTCCTCAGTGGACCATCTCTCGAATGAGGCATACTCACTTGGTGATGCCCTTTATACAGTATGCTAATGGTTGATAGTAGTGGTTATCCGGTGATAACAACTTGTTTCTACCAGATAATCCATCCTGCAGAAATCGGTATCATTCTCACCTAACAAAGAGCAGAAGAGATCTAGAAAAGAAACAAAAGATCTAAATTTAGTTCTATAAACTTTTCGCTTATAAAAAACTGCTGAGTAAGAGAGACACTTCACAGGAAATCCGTGGTGAATTCGGTGTTGTTTGCTACAGTTGACTGGTTGTTTCTTTTACATATTTCTTCCCAATAATGAAGAATACATTTATCTGCAAGTTCCTGCGAACTGATTTCGTTGAGCTGGTGCGAGTTTAAGGATAAGTTAAGAAGGAAGAATATAGTTGAAATACGAGTGATTTAGGTCTGAATGATTTCTTGTCAACTATTCTGAGTATATCAGGCTTTTTTTGCGTAGGAACTTCTCTAAATGAGTCCCGGTTTCTGACCTGTGGTTGTCCATTTTCCAACTTTTTAAACGCCATCAGTTTTTTGTCCATTACCCACCCATATAAGACCTATTAAATTCGTGGAATCTGTTCCGGAAGAAAATGGAAATATGTCGTAACCAAAGCCTTGAATATAGTATTGAGTCAGCAAATGGTGTTCTTTTGTGGCAAGCAAGAGACACGAATTCTTCTCACGATTCTCGTTTCTTCTTCTCCTTCACTTTCGCCTTCCATTCTACTTTCCACTACTGCCTTCCCTACTTCTCCTACTGTTGTGCTGCTGCTTCTTTTCCTCCTCGACCTCCTTCTCTCTTTCTCCTTTTTTTCTCTTTCTCTCATTCTCTATCTCTCCTTTTCCCGATGGACGTTTGAATGATGACTGAAGCTAAGCATGTCGGCTTGTCATACGTCATGGCGCTCCTGGGCGGTCACGGGTTTCTTCCACTGAAGACAACGTTGTTGGCTAAAAAGTGATGCGTGGAAAGTTCAGTTAGCTTAGAAAACAGCTGCACACACTAAGCCGTGCTGGAAATTATACTGATAACATTGAACTCGTTTCAAAGCGTTTATCAGTTTTACTTTTCTCCTTAATGAAGAATGCGTATATATATATATATATATATATATATATATATATATATTTATTTATTTATGTGTGAATGTGTTTATACATATATCCTTCAGACAGACATCTACTAACACATATATACATATACGGACACGAAGGTATACGAAAGAAGGCTGTTTATGGTTGGTTTACTGCGTCATCGTAGATAGGTGGTTTATTCTTGATGTCAATCTCTGACTGATTTGAAGCGAGAGGTTCGCCACTTTAACAGCATCACTTCGTATATGAAGGAATTCAACATCTCCGTGCCCAGTTAGGAATAAACCAATACCAGAAATGGCAATTTTTCTTTTCATCTGGAAGAAACCTACTCGTAAGACGACAAACGCCTCTCCGAATCACAAAGGTACTGGCAACCGTCTACGGTGACAACATGGATCCAGATTAGTCTGTCGGAATCTCACAAAACCAAGAACATACCAGTGAAATGGAAAATCCTAATATATTGTAAAAAATAGGAGACACTGGATTTAGCGCGAAAAAGTGTAAAAAATAGACGGATTGTTAATCTACTGTCTGAAAGTGTTGTGAAAATGAACAGGCTATGAATGTACTGCAAAAGTACGTGATTTTTTCTATGGTTTTGGTTTTGGAATGTTTTTTTTTCTCTTACAATCATATGCTACCGTACCCTATAAATCTTGGGTACACATGAAAATTCACCCCACAAATCATTGTTTTTGTGGCCACGGAAACGAAGAGCTTTGAAAACAACTTTGAATTGCTCATGCTCTTATTATCAGATAGTTTTTCTAACGGGCACTCTTTTTTCCTTGTTGATTAGAACGCAAGTGATATGGGGAAAACAAATGAGAAATTTCTCGAACAACATTTCGGCCTATCACTCTAAGCTTTTTAACATTAGTAACAAAAGTTTCAAGAACCTTGAAAGGCGGAGAGATGCAGATACGTCTCCTCACATACCTAGACCAAGAGAGGTGATCTGAAAATTACTAGTTTAATTTTCTATAGAGAGAAAGAGAAACATATGTTCGAAGCAAAAAGAGGAAATGTAGGTTTGAGGCAATTGGTTATGATGCTAAAAGCAGAGAACCTCTAGACATTTCGGGAACAAAAGTGCTTTCACAGCTTCTTCGACGCCTTTTCTCATGTGGATCTACTTTTCTTGTCGGCTAACCAACTTTGCTTAACCTTACAAAGTTTCAGTCTTTAAAGAACACACCAGATCTGATCGTTGGTGATCTTTTTTTTTCTAGCGGTTCAAGAAACATCTACAAAGAAATGTGTTTTCTTCTTGCAAGAATGAAATGAAGCTTCTCATGAATGAGATGAAACTTCTACGTTTGAGCTGTTCTGTTTGCGGCTACCATACCACGATGATGAGATGCCAGCAACACACTGCGGTAGGGTTGGTCCACGAGAAATGGGTGCCGTTCTCGCAAAACCCTCGACCATTGTAGTGATTGTATGTCATTCCAAGGATTGTTTGAAGTTCTGCGAAAAACCCCTGTGATAATATCTTATTCTGTCTTTTGTCTTTGATAATACAGCTCTTCATAATGTTCTACTGAAGACAAGAGATCTCCGTAAAATCGTTGTGAAAACTCAAAGCTTTTAGAAAAACAACACCTTGAGAACGGTTTTTCTAGGAATGGCTGTTCGTTTCTACTTAATGAGCCAGCGCCAACAGTATTTTAGTAAGACTTTCCGTCGATTTAATTGAAACGTTGCAAAGAATGAACCCACCGTGGTAACCACTATCGAGACGAATGCAGTTCAGGAAAACTTTAGGTTACGAAGTCCCGTTTCATCAATTAACCCTACAACTAAAAGAATCTGGGCTTTTTTGCACTTAACAAGACTATTTTTATACCAGTTCTATACAGAAGACGTGATTAGCGTGACCTATTTTTTTATGGTTTTCAGAGGAATAAAAAACAGTTGTGTTGGGCTGTTGGTGTGACCTTTTACTGATTTCTCCTCAGGTTTGCTAGAGTTACACGAAAGTACGACCGAGTAAAAATAATGTTATTTGACGGAACAAATTGGATCCAATCAACAAAACTTCCTAACGATCCTCTAACGAGAAGTCTGGCTCGATTTAAACAATCGCGAAACAACGCCGTAAGCGTCGAACGACCGACAAACGGCATCGTTCAACCCGAACGATTCCCTATACGAAGTTTTCGGACCACGTTACTCGTACACAATAAGGATGATGTTCATCACCAGTACCCGTTCATCTCATGATGAGCGTCTTCCGAGCAAGATGACATTTTCGTAACAAGTTGCTACCCCTCTGCAACATGTCATCGTTCGATCAAGCTGTTCACATACGATGTTCTCGAGTCCCATTACTCCTCCATATCAAGTGTTCATCACCCGTCTTCGTTCATTTCACGATAAACGACGTCTTCCAAATGAGATGACGCCTGAATTTTAACTCCTCTCCAGTAAGTACGGGTACTCAATATTTCTATGATTGCCTAGCGTCTATACGAATAAAATACTTTCTTAAGCACTTCTGACCTGTCGAAGAGTTGCGGGACTGCATGACAAATCACACTATTCGTCTGATAAATGATCTGTATTCCAAGCGATTCTTCAAAAGCGAGAGACATAGACAAACAAAGAGAACACAGACGTACAAGACAGTGACGAGTGCACTAGAAATCCATGAGAGAACGAGAGAAATCTCAACAAGAGCGCTACGTTTCGCGGAGTGTGCAGATTGACCAGGACGGAAATAGTGTGACATCAGCGACAGGCACTAGAGAGACAGAACCCCGCCCTTCTGAAGCAGATCTAACGGAGTCGTCGTGGTGGGTTGTTGATGTCTGTGTGCGTGTGTGAACCATCCTGACTGTACAACCTTGTGATTACTAGCTAGTAACTGATTATTCTGTGATCAAATCATCGATCGATTTTGATCATCATGAAGATATTGATCACATTGGTGTTTTTGTATTCGCTAATGATGCTAACATTGTCGACTACGAAGTTTCGTGAACGAAAACCATCACGATGTGAACGAATCGAATACGAGCTATGCCGTGATCTACCGTACAATACCACCGGGTGAGTTTCAATCATCGATTTGTGAACGTGTGATCTACGTATGTTCGAAGTTTCTCGGTGGGGTAAAACAGGTGATTTCGGTTTTTGAGTTCCACTTTACTTCCATCAAAGTTGTTGCCATCTGTAGGTTTCTTACTGGAGCTAATCGATCTTGATTGTCATCTAAGCCTGCCACGAGTTTCTTCTAAGAGTTCCAGTCCAGTGGTTGAATTCAAGGGTAGAAAAACTGGAATATTTGATTAGCTGTGCACTTTTACTTGCATTTCGTCTTAATACTATTTAAGTGTGTGTCAGTCTCTCTTTCTCTACGCATCTCTCCTTCTTTTCTACGATCCTTTCCTATCATTCCTTTTCCTACTAGCTTCTAACAATTGTTTTCTCTTAGAAGTTACATGACCCTTATGAACTGCTAGGCCTAGTAGATGGCATATGAAGTCTCTTGAGGAATTGCGAAAAGCAGTTAACACTGATTTAGTTGAATCCGGCACAAATAAACAAACACGCACACACAGGGACGGACAAACCGAATTAGCTGCTTCACACAGATATGCTAGCGAAAGTGCAGAGGAATGCCGTAACGGAAAGTCATTGGGGGCTTGATGTGTCAGTTACAAACAAACAAGTTCTTCTTCAGCTCATCTTTCTAAGTTATCAGTTATCAGTTTGTCATTGTTTTAATCGTATACGTTGCCTAGAGGTGGTATAGATGGTTTGCGGAATGAAGTAGAACGATGAATGCGAACGATTTCCCTCTGTTTTGATGACAAAGATGATAGGAATCGGTGACATAGGTGATGATAGAGTGTGGCTGGTTTGATAGATGACCAGTAGTCGGCTCTATCGCTAATAAACCTATATAGACAAAAAGAAAAAATAGAGCGAATAGAATGTGAAAGGTGTGAAACGTGTGAGGACGGCTAGGTGTGAGATGACCTTATTGGATGGTCGTTTTTCTTGTGAATCGCTGCGCTTTTTGCTTGCTCCTTTTCGTAGACTGTCGAGACTTTTGCATTTGATCTGGGTTATCGTCTTCAGAAAGGTCCCGTAAAAACGGCAAAGGAGACTGTCTGTTTACCATTACCAGAAAATTGTTCAAGGCGACTGCTTCATGGGACTTGTCATCCAGTGCAAATGATGTGTATCGAATGCGTGTTTTGTAGAGTGGTTGTCGATAGCTTGGCTAGGGCTTTTTTAGAAGACATATCTGTTGGGGAGATTTCAGCATGATCAAGATTTATTTGTTGCTCTAAGCTCTATAATCTCGTAAATCCATAGAAAAATTCTGGGTGTGTGTGCACTCGTTAAACAAATCTCGAATCTGTAGTGCCCTAACCAAATTTCTCTTACTGAGGCTTTCTTGGAAAAATATGGCAGATAAGGTAGCGTGAAAGAAATGTTGGTCTTTATCGTTGATTCTTTTTCACTGAATTATTAGATCTTACCAGAAGTTCTCCAAATTAGCCCTAACGGATTATATTTAGTTCTATAGTTCCTAGTTAATTAATTTAATTCAGAACGAACATGTTCAGTCAAGTCAACTAGCTGGTCACTAGCGGTTTTGTGGATCATAGTGCAGTTGGTGTAGCTGATAAGGACGTTGAGATGTCTATCACTACCATAAAAGTATAGAATGTACCGGGGCTCACAACAACTGTCATTCCTCATACCTCATAATGATCAATGTGTCTGTGCATGTGCATCTATAGATGAGTGTTGTATGTATGTGTGTGTATGTGTGTGTATGGATGTGTATGGTGTGTATGTATGTGTGCCTGGATATGTGTCTGGATGTGTCAATTATACTAAATCATACATATGAACGTAAAGTGGTTAAGTGCTGGGTCCGAGCCAATAGCTCGAGAAAACTATCTCGTAAATAGTGATAATGTAAAAGTAGGAATTGTTATCAATGCAAAATCCAGGACATTTCTCAATGTTTCACTTAGTCTGTGAACTGCGTTCAATACAAACCGATTTAGGTTCTTATCGGCCAGCATTCTTCTTTGGTGTTAGAAATTCGCATTAGACCTTAACCAGCCGAAATCGACTAGCTTACATTCTGTTAACGCCATTTTCGCTGTTTTTGTCAGCGTCTTTGGAGAAAATTTCACGTCATTCCTGATTTCGTCCTTTTACAGAGAGCTATGGAAACGTCAGTTTAGTCGTACAGAGTTCTATTGTAGGGGTTTTTATAAGAACAACAAGCGTAAAGTTTCTTCAGTCCATTTTCAACCACTAGAAGCAGTAAATAAAAAAGAACAAAGGTCTCGGTGTTGATCAATCCCTTAGGGATGCGCCATGCATTCAACTTCATTAAGCATTGTTTGGAGGTGATTGAATGCATATCTGGCCTTTACAATGAGTCGCGGTGGCCTACTGATGTATCGAGCCAGTGCTGCTATTCTCCCAGACAAGTCTGGTAGCAATTTGCCGATCCCGAAAGGTTGTAGGGCTTGGTAGGCCATGGGCGCGGGATCGATTTCATGTGTGTGTTGTAGGGCGCCTCCGACCACTGCTCCACACGCGCCTTTATAGATGCAGTAGCATTTACTAGTTTAAATGGCTGTTGAAAAATAACGATGGCCATCTGTTGAAATTCGGACTATAGTTATTTGCATTGTATATTTTGAGTCATTAACGACACCAACGACACCACTGAGGGCACTGAGGAGAGTAACACAATATAAACGATGTCCGCTTATAAACACTAGCCAAACACAGACAACATCGTGGTTCGAAAACCATGAAGTTCTTGTAAAAACAAGTCATTCGGCGATTGACATACAGTAGTAAGCTTGTAAGCATTTGTAAAATTTTTTTTTAATTTTACAAAACCCGACATCGGATGTGGAGTATCGTAGCACTTCAGTATTCGCGAAATTCTTCAGATTTGCGAGTTTGGCTGGTGTTCTAGGACTTTTGTTCTTCATTGTGATTGTTTTCTGAACACGGTTAGATGTGCTAGCTCGCTCCTAAATCTCCCCCACAGGCATGTGGCATCTTTTTTTGTTGGATGGAACCAACTGATCTCAGACAAGTCTGCTACGAATTTCACGATACTCTTGTAGATGGAAGGTTAGACGAGGCCAAAACAGGAGAGAAACGTCGCTTTGCTGTTAGTGAACGGCATGCTTCCCACTGTTCTATTGGTCTTCTCTCTCTATCTCTAATTACATTTGTATCTAAATCTACGTGAACTTGACTTTATTTAATAAGTTTGAAACCAATCAAAATACTAAGTTTGTGGTTATATTTATATTTAGCGCGAATTCTCCATTGATTCAAAAAAAGGCGAAACAAAGGAGCATAATGCCTGATTTGTAGTTTTTCACCGTCTTCTTATTTTCAAAAGAACCTAATTTGGACTTCGTTTTGGGGTCTAGTGAACTCGGTGTGTTTTCATTAGCTTGGAGAAATATTCTAACTTTGCATTATTATATGGCAGCGCTCAATCTGGGAGAGTTTCTATGCTTAATATCAATCGCTACTCCTCTCTTTCTTTGCTGGTGTTATCGATTAGCCAGGTGAATAGAATCTTCACCGTGCCAAAGATGAAGGAACAGAAAGTCTAAGTAGTTTGTTTCCAATGAGCTTGAAGGAAATATTTAACTAATCGGTTAGCTGTAATAATCAATAGGCATACTTTACACTGCTTTCTGACGGATGCGGTTTTTAAATACGGCTTCATTCATAAGAACGCATTAGCCAGAGATGAGGTTTGAAAGAATTTCAGTGTATGTTTCGAATGAGCGTGCAAGAAAAACGGCCGTTTAGTTCATTCAGTACAACATTATCATTAAGATCCCCATCAGTGAAATTCGAACCATCATTTAATAAGGAGCAAGCCAATATCTAATATTTCTAGTTTCGGTTTCTATAGCCATAATTTGTATGCATACAGAAAGAGCTTCGAGCCTAGACAATCACACAATTCCTTTTCTTGTTGATTTGATACGATAGGGCCAAGTATGATAAAAATCACATATGACTGAGGGTGGAACATGTTGTGTTTATTGGGCAGGATGAGTCGTCATTTGCATAATGTGTTATCGATAAGCGATTCCGTTCATGTTATCAGTGTAGGCAGTTGGCGAAGCAGAGGCACACCAGAGACATTACTGATAAGGAAAAACTTCGGGTCAAGATGGAGCCAGCTGATTGCGTTGCTGTGAAAGCACGGCAGCAATTCAAAAAATTATCCGTATCATTTGTTAATCAGCGCATTCATCATAAACTAATTCAAGCGAACGTCAGTGAAGTCTCTATTAGTTCGAGTCGCACGCCAGAGATGCTTGTTGGACTTTCGTTGATCGTTCGAATAACACAGAGTGCAGAATATTTTTCGCATGGGGTACTCTATTAATTTTGTTTTTGGCGAGGGTACACAATGACAGCTTGCTGGCCTCTGCTGTGAAGCTGTCGGAAGCAACGTGTAAGTCAATTCGGGACAGCAAACAGATGGAACCTGTCTCCTGAATCCACCTGCACCTCAGGGCGGATTGGTTTTTTTTCATCTAAATTTAACCATCTATCCATTCGTGACATGTTGTCTGGCGATTAGTCAGCTTAATATTCTTCATATGAGGAAGGTCTGTGGAAGTGAAAAGCAGATAGAGAATTTGTAGAGGTATCATAGTAAGAGTCAATGGCTTTGTGTTGAGAAGTATCATAGCAAGAGTCCATGGCTTTATATTGAAAATGTAGCAATGAGTGGTCAAATTTGAGATGATACTCCCATAAGTATCATTCATGGATTTGACACGTTATTAAGACTGCAAGTAATTCTGTGTAATGTATTCTGTGCTTATTGATCGGTTCGACTCATAACCACTCGATGAATGTGGAGATCATGTAAGAACCGAACTGTGAAAGCTAGTTGACACATTTTCTGAAGGATCATTTCATTCTATGAAAAGCTCCGATTTCGAATAAGGGACAGACATTATAGAAATGATCGAAAGAATTGATACCTGTTACGCAACGGTTATAAGGCCTTATCAAAATTCATGACCGTCCTCATCACTGTTCAACATCACTGGACGTAGACACTTAGCGAAATCCTGTTGAGGAGTTAAAAACCACTTCATCAGTGTACTTTTTTAGATTGTCAACATACGCGAGGTTTTCATAGAAGTTTTACTCGACTCACGTCCCGACGTTTTCGTCTTCTTCAAAGCCAATGGATCTGAGTCGCTCGTCGGAAGCAGTTAGTCCTCGCGTTGTGGGTCTTCGTAGTCGTACCTAGTCGAATCTTCTGGAGTCGAATTCGAAAGAGTACCTCACTCAGCAGAGCCTATTCCTAAAACTACAACACACTATAAAGCGCGGTTGTTTTTGATTGTTCATTGATAATGGTAAGTATCCGTAAAGATAGTCTTTCCTACAGTAGTCGGTTTTATATCAGCTAACACGTAACGACAATTACTTTTTAAAAAGCGACCATCATTCGACCTCGGCATGAATAATCAATGTGCTTCTTCAGATTGTTTAGCTTACAGAAGATTTTTGTAGAGGTTTTATTCGGCTAGCCTTTCAATGTCTTCGTTTCCTTCGGAGCCGATTGGTTCGAGTGGATGGTCCACAGCTGCTCCATCAGTGTTATTTGCATTCAGCGTTGATAAATCACGTTTCAAATGCAAAAGTTGTCTGTTCCGCCAAACTTATCGTGTTTAACATGTGGCGGTATCGAAATAAACTGTCCCTACCGTATACAACTTTCTGGACGGAATCATTTCTTCGTTTCGTGAACCTCATCGTCTGCAGCTACTGGAAAATTAGTTCTCATGAACAGAAACATCACAAGAGTTCAACATCGATGTCGACTAGAAGCTGTACAAGTTTGGAATGGTATGTGTTCTAGCCTAATTGCGATCGCCATTAATAAGTGCAACTCCTGGCCATTTGATGTGATTTTTATGTGATCGCGATTCGTCGATGTGTTAGACGATGAGTTGTAATAAATTATCGCCTTGCGGATAAGCGCCTATGAAATTATGATGATTGGATAAAGATCGATTCCATTGCTTAGATCAGTCACACATTCGTGGGTTCAACGACATCATCTTCGCCATGTACACTTTCTCTCCGTCTACCTTTCTTTCCCCACTTTCCTCGTTTTTTTTTCCCCTTGCTAAACAGATTTTGTTTAGATTAGTGTATCCGCTAACTATAGAAGATGGAATTTTGGTTATGATAGGCAAAGGAGAATGTTTCTAACGTCGATCAATTTCATTGGAATGCGCCGTCACATTCGTGTGTTATTTATAAATTCGACAAAGCACTGGACATGAATTCACCGTGCACTAAAGGAGTTGGAAAGGGTGTTGGTTGTACATTCCTGAGGCATCCAACCCTGACACACACCGTTGAGTTCATTTTAAAGCAGGATTTTCCGAATTGAGAGGAGTTTCGAAACCAACCTATCTCAGAACAAGCCTATGTTATGGCACAGCTCGGTGAGGTATCCATGAATACTTCGGCGCTAGTAGTATTGAAAATAAATGCCAATATAAAGGCGACCTTCACGTGGGCGGAACTCAGTCAGAAACTCTGGTATATGGAAGAAACTACTGGATATTTTTTGTTGGTTAGTCATTTATTCGGCTATTGACTAGTTGTTGCCAGAGTTGGCTTAGTTCTCGTCGGAAGTATAGCTATTTCTCACTAAGGAATTTCTGTCTAGTGACCAACCATGATGCAATGGAGATTTCATATTATCCTTAGCATCACTGCCTAAGCTCTATATTTAGCCTTTCTCAATATTTAAGATGAATACTCTCCCATTGTTTCAATTCAGAACTAAGTCCATATCGCTTGAGCAGAAGTCGACGACTTTTCGATTGACGAGTATGCAGAGTGCCACTTTAGCTATCTGTCTTTAACACTATTTGCTCCAAAGCATGCTGTTTATTTAGGGAGTTCTTCCCACCATAACATGTTATTATTGTCAGTGATGTACTACCAACTCCACCCTAGTGCAGTGCGGCATTTGCATGGTATTAATAGTATCCTGCCGTACTTACATTTACCCTTTGAGGACATCTATATCCAGTTAATTGGCTATCAAATGTTTGTCGATTTCAAAACACTCTATGCACCATGTGAACCAACCGTGCCATCACTGTGGCGTTCTTTGCCGATGTAAAACCGTGCAGCCCTTGCGATTTCACTTTTTTTTCCTGGGTAGCTTCTGATATTGAGTGACCAGTTTGCATGTTCGTGTGCAGCAAAGATTTTCGAGGGTGGTGGTGGTGGGAAGGAGGAGAGGGTGATTAATTATGATACGACGACGACGACGATACGGCGTCGAGCGAGGATGGCCCGTCCCGCCACCGGGTGATATATGAGCGACCAGCCACAGCGACAATCTCAGTTATCGATTAGTGACATCGTCAAGGTCCTGCACAGAATTCTTGATGATCATTTGTCATGTTAAGTGGTCGATAATAATGACGCAAACAGTGTCTCAGTGAACACTGCCGATTTTATTAGTGTAGCAACTGATAATCAATTATCATCTGCGTGGCGTCCATTATTAATTATTTCCAATCGTAGACGTCGTACTCGACAATTTGTTCGCTCGTTTTGTGAACGAAGAAACTGAGTGTTTGGAGAACGCTCACGAAAAACCCGAACGTTTTTTCCTTGCTCAGTCGGCGGCAACATAGCGAAGAGTGGACGATGAGAAAAGGCCACACACTGAAAGATACCGTAGTCCTTGGCGTGGACGGACGTGTAATTCGTAATGTTGTCGTGTTAATGACCACATTTAACTGCGTGCCTGTCGTTCGTTCATTGCTTGATACGTACTAATTAACATCATCGAAACAACTGCGGACTACCGTATAAGGCAGGTTACGGTAGGTGATAGCCTTCGATAGTTAGAGTTTGTTAGAAAAACGAAATTCCCGGTGAAATGAATAGGAAAACCTCTTGTTCTTTTTGTTGTATACTCAGTGTATTGAAACTACTGAAATCAATTTGTTATCGAGATTTTTTTACCTTGACGACTTCTCCTATTAGTTAACTGTGTTAGTTCTTGATATGGGGCGGATAGCACAGTGGTAGTGATGTCCGTCATCACAAGCATAGTGCTTGTTCGATTCTGCTCCGGGCCAACCAAGTCTCTGATCCTCCCGAGGTCAGAGAATTGGTACCGGGCTTGTCTGGGAAAAAAATCACTCACTGCAATCCAACTGGGAATGCTCCAACCCGGCTATCTCAGGACTCCAGAGAGAATCGACTCGACCAACATTCTACGACATTCAAAATGAAATGAAAATCCTCAAGCATCAACCGAAGCCACAAAAACTTGGAAGGCCTTCGTGGATGATGCATGCGAAACGAATTGAATGTGAGAAGTGCTGGGATCCGCACAGTAGACGTGGAGGCGGATCAAATCAAAAAGAATTTAGTTCTTGATACTTTAAGATTAAGTTCTTTGTAGCTCAAATGTCTAACCCCAGCTGGATTTAGTGTGATATCCCAAATTTCCACGCAGTTCATTATCCCTGCAATGAGTTCCTTGGAATGCAGCCGAAATATGATGAGAAGCTGTTGAATTGAATAAGTTTTTTTTAACAATGTCTAGGAATTTAAATAGTTTTTCCTTTATTTCCTGTAGAAGCACTTGTTTTAGCGGATACCAAGGTCGATGAGTGACGTGTTGACTTACATGGCTTGCAAATACATTTTAATAGAGTTCAACTAACACTGCTTACAAATGAGGTCGTCGTAGGTTTTTGCAAGTGGTCAAAATTGGCGCACTGCCTTTTCATTAGCGATGAGTACGTAGACCATGTGGACAGTAATGTTGTAAGGCACTTCTAAACAAGGACAGTAAATGTTGACTTTTCTGGCAGGAAAGACGGTTTGGAAGACGAGTTGTGACTCAAATTACTCCACTAAAGAGTCGAGCCTTTTCGATTTCTTCAGCCCTATGTCTGGTTAACTTTTCTTAAAAAGTTATTAATGACCATGGCGATGGCAGCAGCAGATAAGGGGAGCAAGTTGGTGAGTTCATTACTGAAATCATGCAGTAGCCGTCAGTAACACTTTTGACCTCTATAAACCATCTAATAAGACTTTGCACAAAAATCTTGTTAAACTGCTAAAATAGAAAGAGTGGACATCTGTTGCCAGCGTTTGGCTCCGACATCTCTGGCGTAACAACATCAGTCGCACGATATCGACCATATGAAGTGGATTTAAGTGAAGGCTTTCAATTTTAAATTGTATATTTACATATATACATATACGGTAGGCGTGAACATATATATATATATATATATATATATATATATATATATATATATATATATATATATGTATGTATATTGGTGTTTATATATGTGTATATATATATATATGTATATACATACATATACCACATGCACACAGGCACGGATATACGCACGCACATATGTTTATATATACATACGCTGACGAACAGATACACACATACACGCGTACAAACATGTCACATATAATTAATCGTAGTGGTTTATGCTACACATGCGTACACACATATACATTCACATACCTATCCAGCATCATTTGGAGCGTCCTACCTACAACTTGATTGTTAGTGTCCATTGTGATTAACTGAGCGCCGTTTGTCTGCAGTTGCAGTCGTTTTTCCCAAATAGGACATTATCCTTCGATTATCGAGTGCAAACAACCGAGTGAAGACGGCTCATCTTTGTTCATAGGATGACTTGAATAGCTAGTCAAAATCGCAACTCAGGCCAGAATTAATGACGTCTCTTTGTGTGTTGAACGAGCGCGTATGGTGCTAGCTATCAATCAAAAACCACGTATACAATAAACTCGACGAAACAGCCGTGGCGGAATCACAATCGGCTATTCAGTCGGACCACACACACAGTGCTGAATCAGGGGCCCATTCGATTTTTTTTTTTTTTTGAAGAACGACAAAGAAGTGCTGCTTATATGGAACGCGCTGCAATCGAACACTTGCCATCCCATATGACTAGTCGAATGTTCGAAAGTTCTCCGACTATTCAATCACTTAACTGAAGAAAACTCTAGTTTGAACCGTTTTAGTCCTACGCTAACTTCAACTCTTTCAACCAGTTAGTTAGCTCTAAAAAGGTGAAAGCTGAGTCAGAATATCTTCTGTTTGTTCTCTCTGGCAAACCCATCTTCAATAGGTTAGCTGTAAGGAAGCTGAAGTTGTGGAGCAAAATCTCTTGTGTTATTCGTGGGGTACTTTTTTTTAACAGATCTTTGTTCCATTGATTGTCCAGTTTCATAAAAAAACTCTGGTTTGAGAGATGACCTCCACCAACCTTAACCACCTGGTTATCACCTCGTTTTAGTACGTTGTACTCGCGGCTCTGTATGAATACGTTACAGATTTCCGAACTTGGCTGGCGATGAATCCGCTGGTGATGCTCAAGATACGTTGGCATCGTTTCAGCCACTTATTAACAGCCAATGCAGCGAACAATTACGATTCTTTCTCTGCTCCGTCTATTTTCCGATGTGCAACGAAAAAGTAAGTAATAGGTTTCTTTGCCGTAGTTACCGTATACTTCATCACTAAAAGACGATTATTACAGATTATTTTAAAACTGAATTGATGAGAGTGACCGGTTGAAATTATATCGATCTCATCGTTAGACACAAATCCCATACCAAACCAGAAATTTTGGCATGGAATACAAATTTGTGTTTTTTTTTCTTTTGGCAATATTTTGGCTACTTTCTAGTTTTTCTTCATTTGCCCAGTGAAAAAATTCATAGTAGGGTTTTTTCCGTTTTTTTCCGTACAGTTTGAATGCTTGAGTTATTTTGAATGAATTCCTACCAACCACTGGGAGCATAGAATTTTCACTTTTCTTCGAGCCCCGTAAAGTGTTTCAATCATTTTTTTAAAGGAAAGGCTTTTTTCACTCAGTTGATTACCAGTGTGAATCCTAGACGTCGATTTTTTGCACTTGTCCTGTGTCATCGTTTTCTTTTTTAGTGTTTTTTTTTGCAACATTATCCTTTCATTAATGGGTTTTATTTATCATTATAATGATACTGTCGTCAGATTCTACAACCAATTGGACCATGTCGTCCACTTTGTGAATCCGTGCGTGACAAATGTCTTCCGCTCCTGAAGGATTTCGGTTTCTCGTGGCCTACTCAGATCGATTGCAGCAAGTTTATCCTAGGTGAGTGTGATTAGAGCACCATTTGAACGGATTCTTGAGATCTACATGGATCAACTATCACTTCATTCACAGTCGTACAAACATGCTCACTTGAGCTCTGTTCATTGTCCAAGTACTGATTGATCTTGTCACATGCAGAATTAGTGTACCTGTTTGGCTGTTTGGGGGGGGAGAAAGGAGATCGAATACAAAGAAGATGAAAAGTATGAATCATGAATTTTCGCCGCATGGGATTATGTTGAGGATTTAAGGCGTAACTAGATAAAGTGGATTATGAATTCTAACTGCGAACTGCAGGGCACTTCTTCGAAAAAAGAATGAAAATCCTTTAGATCGTCAACTGATGTCACTTTTTTAAGGCAAAAGAAGTTATCATTCCATTTGTTTGTTGTTTCTATGGACAAACAATATGGGCTGGAACTATAAGGTGAATGTAGGATTTTATTATAGAAAACAATAATGAGGATATGTGCATGCGTGGACCGAATGAAGAGGGAGTGATTGCAAGGACACCAGAGGAACATGATAAAGAAGATTGCCCACCGGAACACATCTACGTGAATCGAAGTGGACGGTGCATTCCGATCTGCGCTGCTGGACAAGGCATCAGACAAGTAGGTCTTGTAATGAAACATGTGGAAAGTAAGTGTGAGATCGACTGTACTGTACCTACTATATGGCGTTGTTACAGGCTGATCGTGAATCTGCATCAACGGCGCTTTTCGTCCTGTCAACTATCAGCATTGTGATGACCGCCATTTGTGTGCTCACGTTTGTGATGCGGTAAGTCTCGAATAGTTCTGATCATGAGTGGTGATCTTTGAAATAGAAGCGCTTTTGAGCCGATTTCAAACGGAATGTTCTCACAGAGAGTTGAGATTAGTGAGAACAAAGTGACCATCCTTAGTGATGATTTTCTATGTCTTGGAATGAAATTCTACATAAATTGATCCGAAATCCTGGGAAGATTCTCTCAATACTTTTTAGTCGACACTGCTTGACCGCTCTGCCCGAAACCAGTCTTCTTTGGACGTCGTTGTCATTTGCCCTGAGCTCAATCGTGTACCTGTTCAGTCTTCTTTACCGTGAACAGGTGCTTTTTTCACTGATCATAAGATTTATCGAATGTTTTTCCATCAAGAATGGCTAGTTGTTCATCACCTGTTTTTTCCAATCATACATCGATTAATATAAAAGTGTGGTACGCGATTTATGCGACATACTCCAATTTCTGTTTTTTGTTCTCAGCAAAGGCAGGATGTCTGTGATTAATGCAGCTTTTCAAAGGAAAAACCCTTGTTTTATCTAATTTCAGATCTCCTGCACCGATTACTCGTCGCACTTGGTGTTCGTCGTCGGTGGCCTGCCACATACTCCTTGTGCTTGTGTTTCCACACTATTATACTACTTCGGTTGTGCTGGACGCATATGGTGGTTGGTACTATGTTGTACATGGAATCAACAAACAACTCGTTCCGGAAATTTGGTCAGTAGCTTCAGTTCTTGTCCAGAAAGGTGATAATCCTTTAGGTGTACTCAAGTGACAAAATTTAAAAATTTAGTCAGTTGAAGCTTGCTAGAATCTTTATATGCTTTGTGCACATTCCGTTAATAACTGGTAGAAACTCCGCTGATTATTCATTTTGAGCGTTGGAGCTGTCTAATAGACTGCGCTAAAAGCGCTTTTCTCATCAGTCTCATCAGGTGCGCCTAGCAAATATTTAAATAAGTCCTTTAGGAAAAATATCGCGTTCAAATCCAAGTGATCGCATGGGCATCGCCGTTAGGGCTAGTACTTCTCGCGCTCATGGCACGAAGTACGGGAGCCGATCCTCTGAGTGGGATTTGTGTCGTCGGTGCCGCTAGCAAGGTGTGTTACTCCAACTGGCGAAACTGAGTGCATAAATTTTTTCTCCTTTCGACTAAATCGACTTCTTCGAAAGTACTACTTATCCCTCTTTTTATCTGCTTTTTTTTCTGGGCATAATAGGTAGCGGTTTTTTCAGCTCTTCTTGAAGAACTGGTATTAGTTCTGAAACATTTCTCTTCTAAACGAGCTGTGCATGTAATACGCTGTTATGAACGTCAACATCAGCGACCTCGTCAGTCAATTACGTTATGATATCGTTGAGAAGTCGAATTGTTACAGATTCTGGACGGTGTATTCAACCTGTTTCGTGACTTAGTATTTGTGATCGCTGTCTGTATTCCGTTACTGGTGGGATTTCGGGGGATGCTCACATTACCACAGGTAACCTACGGAGCCGGTCTAGAAGGTGCTCTTTATCCAGCGGCTGCCCTATTTTACATGTAAGTTTATCACTTGAATTGCAAATTGTGGTTGTGAAGTTGAATAAAACTGTGCTAGCGCTATTCCACATCAGTCGTCTAGCAATTATCTTTGACCTGGACTCTTATATGCTCCCATACAAGATAGACATTTACTCTTAGTATTCACCATCGCCACCCAGGCTCACCAAGCCCCTCATCCCTACGGGTTCAAGAAATCGGTACCGGACCTCTGCGGGAAAAAATTTCACTCTCAGCAAACCATTTGGGAACGCCCCAGCTTGGTTATCTCTGAACTCCAGATAGAATCGCCATGCAGCATTCTAGGACATCCAAGTTCAAGGCGAAATGGAAATCCTCAAGCAGCAGCCGAACCCACACGTAAAAAGTTGGAAGACGATTGTGTGAATGATGGATACGAAGAAACGAATCGAATGTGGGAAGTGCTGGGATCCGCATGGTAGACATGTAGACAGGTCGTACAGAAATAAAGAAAAATCCACCATCGCATATAAAAAATAAGGCATCCGTCGTTGCAATCCCCTATGGATGTACTATGCATTCGATCCCATTCGTATCATGGAAGACTAATCGATTCCACATTTGGCCCATACATTGGGTTGCGCTGGTCTATCGATGAATGAAACAAGTGTTTCTTTCTTCTCTCAAACAAATCTGGTAGCCAATGTGGAAACCCTGGAGCTATTGTGGGTTTGGTAAACATGTAGTCCGTGATCAAGCCAACACTCGTTCCTGTTGTAGAGCATCTCTAACCACTGCCTTATATCCATCGAACATTACTGCTATAGGATGGATTTATATAAAATATTGGTTCCCGGAGTTGAAAAGTATTGTGCTCGATTTTTGAATCTATTTTTAATAAATCTTACAACTTATGTTACTTTGTTATACTAAAGATATTCAGGCTCTCATTTGTCAATGACGCTTGGCAGCCGTCAATGCACTGGATGCGAAGCTGGAATATTGTCTCAGCATTAAAGATACTTATCGATCCGATTCTAGGAGTATTAGCAGCATCGGCTTGTTTGCTGCATATTATCATTAATCTTTGTCGTGCAATAAGGTACGTGAATAGATAGAAATAGTATTATAGTCAAAAATATCTCTTAATTTCATGGTAATGTTTTGTCAGTCGTCATTTCATTGTTGTTAGGTAGTGTTCTTATTTCGGCACTTTAAAATCCTAAATCATCGCGATATTACTTAAGGGTGGCTGTTAATATTTTTCACATTAAAAAAGCTCTTTTTCTCCAACGTGCTTCCGATTTACGTCATGAACATAATTTTCATTAGGTTCATCTAGACGTCGCTAGCACTCTGTTGTTCTTGTCGTCGTCACTTCTCTGTTATACTCTACAGTTCCAAGCTACCGTAATCCTTTTTTATGGTTGTTACCTATCCTTCTCCCGATTCAACAACTCAAAATCCGGATTCTTTACTGACAAGACAAGATGATCGATTTTTCTATGTAGGATATGGATTTATCAGATTTCCTCTTACAGGTCACCGGTGGCAGATAAGCACGGCTACCAGCCGGCTGTGCCACGAATTCCACAGCCGGCGATTCCGGTTAGTGTTCGTTCGCACACCACGTACGCCACTACAACACAGCGATTGCCGATTTGTTAATGATCTCACGATTGCGTTTCTAGTATTCTTCAGGGTCATACTGTATGTCAGTAGAATACATTGAATACTATGTGACTAGAAAAGTAATAGGGAAATGGTTCGAAATGAGCGACAACAAACTGTCACTAGAAATTGCTTTGAATATAAATGTTCCACCGCTTTGAACAGTTTTTGAACACTTGCAGTTACTGTCGAAAACATTTAAAAAAGTTCAGGAAGTAATGGTCGTATCATTCCAGTGGTTGCATCCATCATTGCTAGGGCCAGTTCCACCATTTTACCTTCCGAATTATTGTGTAGAACAGTCTCAACACACAGAGTTCGGCCGTCCCGATATCGAACATCTTAGCGAATGTGAGCGAACGACAGAAAACTAGTGAACGGTAGCCGCTGGCTGTTTACCGTAATGGGTATCCAGGACTTCCAGACGCTCGCTGCAAGGTGATCATCTAGGAAACTTAATTTTTTAAGCCCTACTGGGTGTAAAATTCAAAAGTGCTTAATAGAAAAGAGAAGCGGAATGATCAGTCTGATGCACCCTGTGTGGTTACAATTTCAGTAAAGGGAATTTAACACGTAGATACACCGAAATCTTGTAGATCCTTTTTAGTGTTCAGAGTCATAGGCGATTTTCCTAAAGTAATTTTTGTCTGTTTTTTTCAATAAGCGTATTATTACGGCATCTTACATGACGTGTGTACATAAAGTTGTATTATTTACTTCATCGACTTCCTTTGTTTTATTTTCTTTTGCACTGTTTGGGAAGAAATAAGGTGCTTTTTAATGTTTAATGGTATTTTTTGGATCGCTTTAACCTCACTTTCGATCAATAAATACTTTTTCTTCCACTAAAGTACACAAGAGAAGGTTTGTTCATAGCCTACTATGTCTCAATCTTTAGGAGACGATTTTTCCTACGAAGAACCGGTATCGCACAGTTTTAAACTACTGCTAGGATAACATCTACATTCATCCTTGCTACATCCAAAAATGAATTTTTAACTTCAATGATGCTGAAGTATTTGCAAAAGTCCAGACCGCAGGTGTATGCGGTGGGGAACAAACGCGCTATTGTCCTTTCCGGAGAGTAACGCGTTCACCGCCACAAAATGCGGGTCCTTCGTTTCGCCTCTCAGCTAGTTCTATCGATCCGGAGTTTTGCAAATATCTCAGCATCATTGAAGTTATATATCGCAATATACCCTGCCGTTAAAAAGAGTAGGCGGTAAATAATAAGTCAAAATTGTGATTATAACCACAGCCTCAGCTTAACTGGGTTCGTTGCCGAATTGGGTCTCCCCAGATCAACCGCGCTAACGGGTAATTGCTGATGGCAAAAGATCGATAAAACTAGCTGAGAGACAGGCGAAACGAAAGACTCGCATGGTGTGGTGGTGAAGGCGTTACCTCCTGGAAAGGACAATAGCGCGTTCGTTCCCCCACCGCATACACCTGCGGTCCGAAGTTTTGCAAATATCTCAGCATCATTGAAGTTGTATTTCATATAACGATATACCCTACCGTTAAAAAGAGTATGCAGTAAATAACAAGTCAAAAAAGTGAATTGTAAGTTGTTCCCCAGTAAGGTTTTTAATTTATTAGTACGCCGAAATGAGAGAAATTATTCGATTTTTTCAGTGAACATCACGAAGACTTATCAACTACGATGTCCTGATATACAGGTATATGTATTGATGTCAATACATATATTGGTGCACAGTTTTTTGCCAGTGCTCATTATTTCGTGAGAAGCTTATTTAGTGGACTTCTTGCACTTAATGGAAAGGTTATATAAAACAGATGCCGTATTAGGCCCGACCCGTAAAAAAAATTTTCCACACTTATTATTTCACAAAAAACCGTTTTGGGCCTAGCCTTCCAATTCACAACGCGCATGTATTGCCTTTGTCACCATCTATAATCATAATCATATCAACCAGGGATCAAATCAGACCACCGTCGTGAATGAAGTCTTTATTCTTTCTTCCAGCTTTTCTTGAGTTCACAGAGGTGCATGGAATCGTGGATTGGTTCGGCGTAAGGATCTGCTGTGTCTTGTCCTCATGATATGTTGTTCACCGCCGATTCTTTTGGATTAAAAAGTATGTCACCTACGATGGATTCTTCCACCGTGGCACCAGTCTTTGTAGCGACGACTCCTGTGACTATTCATCAACCGACCGATTAAGCACAATGAGGCAGTCCTAGTACCTATAAAATATCAGTGGCCAGAATGCAGTTTTTTTGACAGAATTATCCCATTGACACCAAGATGATAATGATAGTTCGACCCCGCGACGGGCTCACGAAGCCTCTCATTTACTATAGCGTCAGAAAGCTGGTACCGGACTCGTCTGGAAATAATTTGCTCTCTGCAGTCCAAGTGGGAACGTCTCGCCCGATTATCTGAGACACCAGGGAGAATCGACTCGACCAGCACTCAACGAGATTCATGATGAAAGGAAAATTCCTTACAGCAGCCGAAGCCACACGTAAAAGGTTAGAAGACTTTCGTAGATGATGGATGCCAGGAAACGATTAGAATGCGAGAAGTGCTGGGATCTGCATGGTAGATGTGAAGGATGGGTGTGTAAAGCGCCTAGGGTTTTTTTCTCTTGTAAGAAAGAACGCGTTATTTCTGATAAAACATCTTGATTGAATCACAATTCTAAGTCCATTCTTTATCGTTCTTTATCCATTGCTTTTAATCTTTCACGAAAAATTACAACGAAAATGAAAACAATTAAGTCAATATTTTTTTTAATGCTGTAGAGAATGAAACAGACAAGATGAGATTTTGCGAACAGTATTGATTATCAGGTATGGTGACATAAAGTGTTAGGAATGGAGAAGGCGAATGACTAAGGCGTTCCGTTAAAGGTTTTTCGTTCCAAGATTTCACTCTATAAAACACCCACTAGATGACGACCGTATCGTCACGATCTTTTCTGCATAGTACCTAAATAACATTAATTCAGTAATGTATAAAAAGACATGGTAGCACAGTGGTTAAAGATAACCCTACGAATCACATGGTCGTTTGCTTGATCGTAACTCAGTGAAGCAAAGTCCTCCATCTCTCCAGTATGACAAATTGATGCAATTGCACTGACTCGACACATCAGTGAACCCCGAACGCGTTCAGGTATGTTTCGAATCACCTCTGGGATGCTACGAATGGAGTCGGATGCATAGTGTATCTCTTCTAGGAGACTGGTCAATTTCGAACGCTTTATCCCTCTACTTTTTCATAAAGGGTCATCGTACTGCCATCTGTTCAAAAGAAAACAGAATAATTACATAAGCAAGAATTTAACACGTTGACAAATACGTGAGCCATTGCCTTCATGCTTTTATTCTTACTTGTATTATTAAATTTACATACTATCAATCTATTGCCGTACTTATTTACTGCTTATTCGTACTTTAAAAAATAAACGTTGATGGTGAAGTAAATTGAAATCTGGAGCAATAAGCCTCCTTGTCAATCTGTTGTAATCCTTTTTCTCTCTAACGTCAATCCAAGCGACAAGTCTTGCGGTCTGTCTCAACGTTCGTAATAAGATTTAGCAAATGGTTACAAAAAAGAAATATGTACATATTTTTTATCAAAAGTTCCATGCAGATCTTCTCATTACGACGCGGGTCCGAAGCTTCATGGAGTGATTTAGATGATCAGTCTAACGAGTGGAGATATACGCAAACTACGAACCCATAATGAGGTAACAGATAGCCAAAAAATACCTTAAGCTTCTGGATTTTCGGACCGTCCAAAGTTAGCACTCTGCCATCAAATGCGGCTTCAGCACGTTCTTGTTTTAAATTTACCGATCCTGCAATCACACAATTTTTAACAGTGTTTAGACATGTCCATGGGATGTACAGGGTCGTTGGTTCGTCTCTCAACTATCGCGAACCAGGTTACCTATCTTTCCGATATAGACTGGTCGGTACTAGACATGTCTACGAAGATAAACAGCGAGTAAATAGACTGGCAGACCTCCGTAAGTCATTGTGCAAGCAAAAGGAAATTTGGAGTAGTTTTAGTAAAAATGACTAATCGCCTCATCGTAGCTGAGTGGTGCTGCTGGATGCGGCACTGCGCGTAAAGGTCCATTCTCCAGTACCATTCCCCAAACAGAGGGAGTTCATTCTACGTTCAGCCAGCATTAAGGCGTGTCACAGGAAAACTCAATAAGCTTTCTGGAGTTACTCTGTTGCTAAGAACAATAAAAAATAATTAACACCTGTATAACCGTTCGACCTACTGATCGCCGAGTGATTCGAGAAGGAGCCAGTAAATCTTTCAT
The DNA here is from genome assembly GCA_018806985.1 of Angiostrongylus vasorum. NCBI lineage: Eukaryota > Metazoa > Nematoda > Chromadorea > Rhabditida > Metastrongylidae > Angiostrongylus > Angiostrongylus vasorum. The sequence continues at coordinate 406,650 of JADANN010000383.1, forward strand.
TTCTCTCTGTCGTGTGTAAAGGAGAGCACCCCAATAAATTCAGCTCACTATGGGAAGTCGTTGAGCATCAGATCGTTTTTCTAGGGTTTTTGTGAACGACTCTGAGAAGAAAACCGGTGGTCTTTCTGCTGTTTATTCGACAATCCCAGGGATCCAGTCACTAACGACTAACTAACGAAGGGAGTCCTTCAGTGGTAATTCATACGCATTAGATGTCCGGCCCACTTATCTTCGACAGTTTAGCTTATAGAGCGACATCTTTGATCTCTGGTCGTTGACGCAGGTCGGAGCTTCAGATCCCTTCTCTTACTTGTGTGAAACGGGATACGCCTAGCATCGACCTTTCGACTGGGCGTTCAATAACGCAGAGTGATCTTTCATTCTGCATAAATGCGACCACTTTTCTGATGCATACGTTAAGGCAGGAGACACCGTTGAGTCGAAAAGGTGGGCACGGAGTCGGGTGTTCCTTGCCCTCTTCACTACATCCTCGATGATCTTGAAAGCTCCCCAAGCCGCTCGTTTCCTTCCGCTCAGCCCTGAAGCTAAGTCGTTCGTCGTGTTGATTTCCCACCCTAGATGTGAATGGGGCATACGTAACCAATGCGTTCCTCATGAACACCGTTTTTGTGAGATTTAGCCGAAGACCAATCTTCTTACAGGCTTTGTCTAAATTGGCAAGCATTAGTTCTTCTCGGCTAATGTTTGTTGTTATGAGAACAATCTCATCAGCAAAACGAATATGGTGTAATTACAGACTGAGAAATTACAAAAATGATTATGACACCATAAATTGTTGCTTTTATTATACTTCAAACTTGGAAGAACTAATGAACATGTGGAAGGCCATGTGAACACATGATGTATTTATTGATACTCGCCCAAATTACTTGATCACTAGCGAGAGAAGAGACTGTGTAAGTGTTTCTGATAAATATATGGGAAAATGTGGCCAGTCTAAAGCGGTATGAAAAAGAAACTCTAAAGAATAGTTCGTAGTAAAAACCCTCTTACCAAGTATTTCATGCGAATTTGTTTGTATGACACACGGAGCAACGTGACTCATGTGAACGGGAGCAAAATCTTTATCAGTATATTGTGAGGCCTGCAAAAGGTATGCTAACTTTATTTTATACTTTCTATTTATTATAGTGGGTTATTCGTTTACAGTATGGAATACCAACTTGTTCATACGGTAGCCAACAGTACTCGAAACCGGCCGCAGTGGGAGGCAATTCGACGATCATCTGCATCGATCCCACAACATCACCGGTGAACTCACGGCCAGCGCTAAAGCGAAGGAAGAAGAAATATTTCATAATGTTCCAAACGTTATGAATTTGCAATGTCAGCTTTTTATTTATTACCCATTACAATTTTTTCACGGCAGTTACTATATGTTGTTCAAGCACAGTAATGCTAGTATATTTGCAAAACTCTCATCCCAAGCCAGATCGAACCGCAATTACGCTTTCCGCGGCTCAGGTGTTACGCACGGCACCGCTGAGGCCCCTGCATACTACGATTTTTAAATTTTTTCTAAATTTAGTTGTTCTGACTGGTTTTGAGGTTATCATAATGTTAATAACTGCAGAGCATAGCTCAAAAACCAAGCTACTGAGCAGAAAATGCCGGAAACGTATGGATGTGCCGCTTTATCCGTGGCAGGTAATGCCCTTGGGTGACCCATTCATGTTGGCGAACACCTACGATCAACCGCTAGTCCTCCGATGGTCTCTTCTAGACAAACGCTCACGTCACACAGCGATGGGTACAGTGTTTAGTAGGTCAAAAACTGTTCCAAAAAAAGTCTCTTTCTGTTCTTCTCATAAAATTGTCAGTGTTGTCTTACTCGACAAAAGAAACGTCAATCTTGCCGGCATGATTCCACGCGCGACCCATGCAGGGTTTTCCGTGATGATACCACAAGGCTACGAAATGGTCTTCTGGTCCTCGAGGAGTTTTAAGTGGACGATCCAACGCTTTTCACTATTGGCCTAAAACATAATCTGCACTAATGCCGAAAGGATAAAAAGTGCTGCGTTGATTAGTCGCGCAAGCATTCCGCCGTGCTGTATTTTGCCCTGATTAGTGACTTACGTAGGCAATTAGTATATCAAGTCAACGTTTTTTATCCTCCCAGACAAGTCTGGCGCGAGTTTGCCGACTTCGAGAAAAAGAGAGACTTTGTCAACTCAGGGGTGCGGAGTCCAAACCACGACATGGTGTACATTGTAGGAAACATCTAACCAAACGCGTCCTTTCTCTTCAAGGACTGTTAGCATTTCATGCCAGCATGAACACTAATAGATAAAACTATAGTCTTTAAAGTTGTTGTAGTGTGTCAAGAGTCTTACTTATCAACTGGCCATTGACTTCCAACATAAAAAATCGCCCCCAGTCATTCACAATCAACTGTTTCGCTTGTTTCAGGTCTTTAGCCCAAAGAATTGAGAATATTGACTTTGACTTTACTATTAAGAGTGTTGACAAAAGCATCGTGTTTAGGCGATGATGTTAATGTGCATTGTAAACTCACCGCACATTTCGTACAAATGCATCCAGCTGGACCACCACCAGTGTTACGGACCAGCACCAGCATACTACCGAGTGTTGGAGCTTCACTGACCTGAAGAAGAACACATCTATGTATATCCAGAAAAACGTATACAGAACACAGAGTTGCAAACCCAGAAAAATAATTCAGGGCTTAGAAACGAATTGAATATCCCGAATATCCATACAAATACCGTATGATAGTAGTCATTGATGATAGAAGTTTTACTCAACTGATTCATACCTTTACAAAGTTCTCAGCTTGAGCGAAATCAGCCTTCTGTGCAGCAACATCATAACTGCCAAGTATACGCTTTTCTTTCAATAAATAGGTGAAACAGGACCGCTCCGTACCAGTTCACGAGTAGTCTCCGTTTTCGAAGCCGACTGAAAGACCAAGGGGCTTTATAGCTTCACTTTTTCTATAGTCATTGGCCCGTTTGTACTAGGATTACCTTCCATTCTGACAATGGTATCCATTCATAATAGAATTGGTTTGTAACATGATCTCCTTCATACTTAAGCAGTTGGATAGTTCCAGTGCCCATATTCGCTCCAGTGAATACTTTCTGATCACACGCAAAGGCACACTAAAGAACGAGAAGCGAAAATGAAACGATTAAAAAGCATGTTGGGATTTGTTTCAGGACCTTTTTTCTTCAAGTGCGCGAACAAATAACTTGTTGTTAAATGAAGAAGATTGGAATTCATCGCTTGCAGGACAAAAAGGTAGAAGCGTTTGCCGTTGGTCAATCCTTGACGCGTGCACGTTTTAGATTTCATTAGCTATGGCACGGATAGTCGAATGCAAACTAGGACCACAGAATCTTTATTAATGAATGGAATCCATGTTTTCCCCTTCTCTGAAACAAGGGCCGGCATCAGTTTTTCTACTCCAAATTGGAATAGAAACTTCTTTTCCAACGACATCTAGTCGAAGCAATAACCATTTGTGTACGTGGAGCACCGCTAACCACTCCGATACCTGAGCTCACTGAATAGTAAAAGAATGGTAAGAGTATGGAGTGTAAAAAACCATCAGTTTATAATAAAACCTACTTAATCCCATTCAAACGACAATTCCTGACATAGCATTCCTTCTTGTGCAGTTGTGCATTGCACCGTTTATGAGGTTCTATTAGAATGTGTCTCGCCGTAGTCGGTTGACGATCATAGGCATACAGAAGGGATTTCACTAACGATTAGTAAAAGTGATCACTTTTTTAAATAAGACTTAATCAAAGTAAGATGTCTATTAGCATCTCTTTTAGCTAAACGACTTTTACAGATTCATATCCAAATTCCTACCCGCGGCTTACCGCCTCGTCGTGGCAAGGAGTTGTTCCTGGTTGTCAGGCTGTGATGTATAGCGGTGGGTTCATCCACCCAGAAAAAGCCTCCCAGATTGAGAAGTAATCAGACGTTTCCATCTGAAAGCCCAGCTAGGAATAAACCAATGCCAGGAATCACCACCGTCCTAGCATCAAACTAGTCGCATGTGGCAAAGGTCCTGATCCAGAAAGGCGGCTGGTGGCAGGGGGTGGTGACGACGTGTGGAAGTCTTCGGCTAGGCCGACCTCAGGTCTCCACAATGGCTAAACCAGCAAGTGGAAATAATGCTGCGGCCGGCTCGAGCAGTGAAAGCGGTCCATCCAAGTATCCAAGTACGCACATTAAATTGGCTACGATTAGGTAGATCGTACAGAAACATGATGTTGAGTGAGTTCACTCTATTTCCAATTAAGTGAAAGTTTTGCGGTTAAACACGCTCATTCTTCCTGCTGAGTGACTCATTTTTTTATATGAAATAAGAAAAATTAGTCGTACAGGTGTACGCTTGCTCATTTACCCCTTCTCTACCCTACTCCCGTCACTGAAGTCCACCGACTAGTGTTAAAGATACCTAACTGATATTGATGTGCATTAAAAGAAACGCGGGGAAGGTCAACAGGTATCTCTATAAAATTGATGAACTTCTTAGAATTTTGTCTTGCTACTCTTTACCATTCATCTCTGTAGAAAACACTATCAACACTGCGGTGCTCTATGTCAATCCTTACGAAAAGCCAACTTTTCCTGGTAACAAAAACAGCTAAAAAGTTTTTTTCTGCAGTCGATCCTAGAGAAAGTATTTCTCTTAAGTTGAAATTCCACAATGAAGTATTCTTCCCACCTGCAAAGCGCCTCCATCGTTCCATGCTTGTCCCACGACAGGTGGTTTTCCTTGCCGTGACCAGAGTGCCACGTACATATTCGTTTGTCCGAAAAACACGTACGGCGTCCTTTAGAGGCTTAGTATTAATCCGTTGACTCGTCCATGTATCTTCTGCGGGCTTCTGAAACGAAATCGTATGGTAATCTTGAAAAGGATGGTTTCGCCATACAAGATTCTATCATCACCGTTGTCACGCTTGTTGTATTTGTAGAAGCAGAGTCACGCATATGCCGGTTACCAAAATGAAAAAATGAGACAAACCAGATGACCATCGTTTATGTATCCACAGCAAACATCGATTTTGATAAAAGTGATATACGAAGTAGAAAACACTATTTGTTAGTAATTCATCCCACATTCCTTCAAGAAGTGACTCTGAGCAGATCATCTCCGAAGAACTTACCCTCGACATTTTCGATTTCCGACTTGTACCCCACTGATTTCATGAAACGAGCTATTGAATGGAAAGTTCACTGTGCTCCCAACTACAGATCTTTAAGTCACCTATGCACCTCTCCTAGGCAGACCCTTCTTATAAGCTATTTTTTATTATCAAACAAGTATTTAGACATGGTGAAAAATGAAGGAATTGTGAGATAAGGCAATCACATCTCGGTTCCGCTTCTCCTTAAGGCTTCTCACCTATTGACTGTAGTACCAATTACACTCCTCGTTCCGTTTGTCTAGTACTTAAAACTTATCAACGATGTACTTAATATCTCATGTATTCCGCATCTTTATTTTAAAGGAGACACAGATCAGAGAAGACTTAATAACACACTCTCTTTGTTCTTACGAAGCAAACCACTTTGATGGCTTAACGGATCAGTGTAACTTCTTCCAGATTCTCAGGTTGCGGTGTGCCATTAAATTAACTCATCTGGAAGACATAATTAACCAAAAAATAAAAGCATTTCGATGTTCCGATGCTAAAGATCGTACTCGAGTTAGTAAACGTGGGGAATCCCGGTTGTGCTCAAAGAAATTCCATCAGAAGACAGTGAACTTAGTATCAAAAAACGAAATGATGGCGACCCTAGGCAAGTGATTCATGGAACAATCTGAATATTCAAAAAAGTGAAAACACCGTACAGGACTCCCACAACCAGAGGCATTACCTGCAACATTGAAGTACGGCACTTAGAGAAAGCTTTTACTACGAGATAGTGATAAGTCATTTAGAGGAATAATCAGAGGGGCTCGCTATCCACAGAATATGAACGCAACAGCGTGCTTCAACTGAAGTTTTCTCTGTAAACGGCTTCAAACTCTTATTATAGCAACCACACCTGGTGTCTTGACAATTACCCTCTAAAACACTAGTGTATAATTTGCAGTTTACAACGTACACATATATTTATTAATTTGCTTCACATCACCTTGATCACATCTACTGTGCGTGTTCCAGAACTCACATTCGATTCGTTTCCTTGCACGCACCATCCACGAAGATCCATCAACTTTTTGCGTGTTGGTTCGCCTGCTACTTGAGGAATATTGTCTGCTTTATGAACGTCGTTCAAAGCTGGTCGAATTAATTCTCTCATGAATCCTTACATGCATGCATGCATACAATTTACATATTTTTGCATAGCACTGAGTTACTTTAACACTGAGATGCCCCGTCTTCACTGGTTGTGCGGGCCTCAGCAAAATTTCCATTCTCCAGAGACTTTCTGGTTTAACTACTGCGGTTCCTTAGAGTTCCGTGGTCAGCCTAGCTAAAATCTTGCTCAGTTCGTCACCACCCCAATCAGTCGCTTTCCTTTTGGATCAGGGGAAAGGTTTGCCACTATGCGACTAGTTTGATATCAAGACGGTGGTGATCCTGGGCATTAGTTTGCTCTAAGCCAGGCTTCCTGTTGCAAACGTCGGACTCCTTCACAGCTTAGGAGACCTTGCTGGTGGAACGAATCTCCCTGCTGTATATCACAGCTCGACACCCAGGAACACCTATCAACCACGATGAGGCAATAAGCCGGTGGAAGCCACCACCACCAGTCGTTGCAATAGTTACAACTAAATTGTTAACATACAAATTCTAATCCTTACCTACAATCAAGGGTTTTGACGAAAACTGAGGTGTAGTTGCATATTCAGCTTCACGAAAACTATCATCTATAGAGGAGCTAAGAGTTCATCAACGTGTTTTCACGTTGCATGTTTCCAATTGTTATTCTCATAACATCCAATTGATGTTGCAAACATCATCCATAAAAAGGTTTTTTTTCTGTAAATTAGGCAGCAATACAACCACAACGATGCTGAGTTGTTTGCAAGACTCCGCTCCGCAGGTGTCCGCGGTGGGATCGAATATGCTATTACCCCCTTCCGATATCTGTCACGTTCACCACCACACAATGCGGTCTCTTCTGTTTCGCCCTTTTTCTCAACTAGTTTTCTGTCTACCAGTGCCATCAGCAATCACACGTCAAGGGGATTGATCTGAGGAGCACAAATCGGCATTGACCAGTCAAGCTGAGGCTGTAGTCGAAATCACAATGTTAAGTTTTTATTCACTGCTTACTACTTTACTTTGTTTACTGCTTGGAAAGCGTAATAACGCGTTCGTTCCCCCGCAGGCGCCTGCGGTCGGGAGTTTCGCAAACATCTCAGCATCATTATAATTATATATTACATAATAACCTTCTGTGAAGAAATTGTAGAAGGTTGTAAATAAAAAACTTAACACTGGAAGTAATGTTCTTCAAAATACATGTAACTTAGGACATTTTTAATCAGCACTGCTTACATATAATCTCCATCCGTTATAGCCTACGAGATATACATTTAACACGTATTACGCGCAATACTGACCCTTCTTCACGTCCACTGTGCAAATCCTAACAGTTCTTCTCACAATCGATTCGTTTTCTCGCATCGATTGTCCACGAAGATCTTCCAACTTTTGCCTGTCGCATCGGTTGCTACTTAAGGAATTTCATTTTATCTTGGGCGTCGTGGAATAGTATTCGAGTCGAATCTCTTTGGTGTCCTGTGGTAGCCGAGCTAGAGCCTTCCCACTTGAATTGCAGAGAGTGATTTTTTTCCCCGGAGCAGACCGGTACCCATTTTCCGACTCCGTAGGTACGAGAGGCTTGTTGAGCTCGGAGAGTGATCGAACACTACTATCACTGGTCTGGAGGAGGTCAAAAAAACCGCGAACTCGTCTGCGATTTAAACAGGACAGGTAGCAACTTTTTCCACAATAAGCAGTAAATTTTCGCCAGCTGGAGAGCTTGTTGGGTTGAGAATGTCGAGGTTTTATAAAAGGGACTCTTCCTTGTCCATCGAGTGTATAACTATAAGTATATAACGAGTATAACTTAGCTCCGGTGCGCAACGTTTTGCTATGTTTTATCTATAATTGGCGTATTTGCAAAAGCGAATGTGCTTGAGCTTATTCGAAATTAACACTTTCATAAAAATTCTGTTTTGTTGCTTTTGAATAAGAAGATTTATTGAATGCCATGGTCAGTGCCGATGTTAGTAGAAAGTATGTCGTGGATAGATTTGTATCCTGTTGGAGAACTTTTGCATATTCTGACTGTGTTTCATTTCAAATGAGAGGAGAATTTGACGAGATTTCGTTCAATTTTCAGCAGAGAAACCATAGTCGTTGTTCTATAACTCTTGAAAGAAGTCTTGAAGATCCAAGTATGTAAGCTACCCGATTCTTTCGAAGAAATCCTCATCCAGCGTCGGTGTTCTTTTTTCTGTTCCTTACATTCGTTTTAACACTTCTCTATTCTTATGTCAGCTGACGAGGACATCAAGTTCGACCTTAATCTACGGGACTGACAAGAAAGAAGTTGAAGATGAGGAGGGATGTCATGCGCTACCAAGTAATGAAATTAAGACATTTTTTCTGAGTCATTTATGGGCCACGTTCGGAAGCTGGATAGTGAAAGAGACGAGCAGATATGCTCTACACAAAAATGTGCTGTGAACAGTGAAAAGGTTGTTCAGTCCGTTCATCAATATGGTCATTGTTAAGCTACCATATTTGAGGGATTACTGGAGTGCTAATCCTCCCTTCTCATGCCATCCTGTTGCAAGCCTTGTTATGACAAGAAAATTTTAAAGTCTATTGGCATATCTCCACTTTGCCGACAATACCTAACTTCTGAACGACAAGACAAATTATTAAGGATTAGACCACCAATTTATCCTGTAGCTTTATTTTTAAGCCCCCCAATCGACCACATCAGTGCGAACTCCAGCGCAATACACAAGCATTGAAAGTACGTATGTATAAATGAATACATTGCGCTGTTCAAAGGCAAAGTCATTTTCCTCCAGTATATCCATCATATGAACCACAAGTACAGACTCAACCTATTAAAACTGTGCACAGAGATGGCTACACCTACAGAATCCTGGTTCATATTGGAACCGACCCATCCATAACTAGAGACGTCGCACGATTTATGGTGTTTAACTTGCGTCTGATTTGCTAAACGAATGAAGGCAGCTCTACACCGATCATTGGTAGACAAAAGAACTCCTTTGGCTGAGGATTTACAAAGGAGAAGCACATATCTTATGCGTACCTGTGCAAAAAAAAGGAAAGGATTTCCTAAACAAAGCAGCCACTTGGAGCCCACTGAAGGGCAGTTGTATGAATGATTTCCATATAGCCTCGATCGGCCATGATTGTAAGTAAGGACTAAAAGTTGCTGTTGTAGCTATCACTATAGTTGCTGTTACTGAATTATGAAGGCACGTAGAGGGCAGTGGCTAGAGGTGCACTACGATACACATAGGTTCGATCCCATTGGTCCCAGGCTCGCCAAGCTTTACCATCCCTCCAGGGTCGGAAAATTGGCACTAGACCTATCTTGTAGGGTAGCAGCACTGACTCGGTAGGCCACCTCGAGTCATTGTAGAAGCTAGAGGTGCATTGAATCACCTTTAACGCTGCTTGATGAAGTCGAAAGCATGGCGCATCCCTCAGGGATTGATCAACGGCAAGAGCTTTATCTTTTTTTTTAATTTTTTTCTATTGTGTACTGGATATGCGTGTGTTGTATGTAAAAGTTGTTAATTACAGGTTGTAAAAAAAAGTGGAATAAAAAATTTGACGAGACTTAGTAACTGTCTCGAAGAAAAAAAACTGCACTGAAGCAAACTGATGGGCGTACGTGAACATCGAATCACCCTGAAGAAGCCTTCTTAAGGATTCATCGTCTTATCCTAGAGATGAGATTGCTTTAAAGGTCGAATTCCAGTGTTCAAGAAGAGAGATTGTTGCACTTCTTCGCTAGCCATACTCTCTAAGTTACACTCTTTCCAACAGCAATGGTCTCCCTCCGCGAACTTGCCTCGTCAAAAACAGATTTTTTTTGTAAATTATCAACTGTAAAGAACAGCTTTTGACGAACCACTGCTAATCTTACGACTGTATTTGACAAGCTGTCGATAGAGCACAAAGAGTTTGGTAAAAATCTCCGTTAACCACTGAACAGGCCTGCACCCACATCTCTAAAATCCCAGTGGTTCTCACAGAAATCTTGTTAAAAGGCAGTAAATTTCTTATTTATGAGGACGCAAAGTGATTAGGCATGAACATGTGATTTGAAGGATAGTCGGGAATCCTATTGGACATATCAATTTGCTGACCATTAAAGGGATGAGTGGGCTTAGTTCGCCCAGGATGCGTGATTGATCCAACGACCTCGCTTGTGCTGTGGGGACGTATATAACCATTCCGCTAGATAGGCCTATTTTACAAGTAAACAGTTATGAGCATGCTCTTATTTTCTGATTTCAACACTTTGGCATGTCAACAAACATTACGTGTCTGTAGAAGAAGGAAGTATGAGTGCTTCCACACAAGTTAAATCGCAGCCAAACCCTTTCTCCTCAATCCAACTTGTAGGCTAAAAAAGAATTTTTCCCTCTCACTTTTTGTTAACATGTGTGTTCTTTTCGACTTCAAAGCAATAACATTACCAATTCATAGCATTGAGTTCTGTTTTTTGGCATTACTACTATTATTATCATTATTATTATTATTAATATTAATATTATTGTTAATATCGTCAACAAATAATTTGCACACGTTTCTTTTGCGAGATAGAGACACATAGAGAGAGAAAGAAGGAAAAAGGGAAAAGAAATGCCAAAAAGAGGAGAGAGAGGGAAAAGAGACAGATGATGAACACAGACAAAAAAGACGACGATCAACAGCCGGTGATGGTATCCTTGAGATTTTTAACGACTAGGTAGTACAAAAACACAAATATATCGTCAAATTAGAACAAAGGAAAACATTCTTCAGTAGCTACTGAATACTGTTTGACTAAAGCATTTTCAACGATGGACGATACTGATGCTTCTCCATGTAGAGCTGATGGCGTATCGATTTGTCATCAACCGGAATCCAGTGATATCTGCGTGACGCGATCAATAGAGTGGATTCAAAAAACATCAAAGAAAGAAAGGAAAATCGACATCTAAACGACTTTTTTCCTTACCGTGGACTGCGTATTACGGCCTTTGTAGCGGACTTCTTATGTTGACAGTATAATCTAACTGAAAGCCCGTGTGCTAATGACTGAATAGGATTCGGATGACATTTTACTCGAACGACATGGGACGGAGCGAACACGACATTACCTCCTTCTTCGAGAAGATGCTGAAACGTTGTCAATGAAATCAACGATTTTAAACATTGTATTCTATCGTCCTCCCAATGGTTTACCGCCTCATTATGGCTGGGAGGTGTTCCTGGATGTCGAGCTGCGATGTACAGAGAGATTCGTCCTCCCATTAGGCTGAGAAGTTCAGCGTTTCCATCAGGAAACCCAGCCAAGAGTAAATCAATACGAGGATCTACCACCGTCTTGGGATTAAACTAGTCGCATAGTGGTAAATCTCCTTCTGATTCACAAGGGCTGCGGCTGGCCATGGTGGTGACGACCTGGGGGCATTCTTTGACCTTGCTACCCTCAAGACTCCAGGGAACCACAATGGCTAAACCAGCAAAACTCCGAAACAATGGAAATTATGCTAGGGCCCGCATAACCAGTGAAGACGGGCCATCCAAATATCCAAGTAAGTAAATCTTCTATCCGTTATGGTATGGCCTTTATTCTCTCAACGTTAAACGACACATTTGCTTTGGCCTCTGCTTTTGAGATTCGCTTTGGATTAGTTAGATAGCCTGACTTCATGAAGACTTGTGTTTTTCTCAGCCAGATGTTACCAAACCGGTGTTTAGTTGCTTAAGAAGAATCACTCCCTTCGAATCCGAAGAAGAAAGTAGTTTTGTCAGTGTTCTCAACTCTTCACTTTTTTATTTACTGCCTACTATTTCTTCAGGACAAGCCATGATGTGAAATACAACCACAATGATACTGAGCTGTTTGCGAAACTTGGACCCCAGGCTAGATTCGAACTGGTGATTACGCTTTCCGGGCGTCCACGTGTATTATTTACTTCTCACGGCCAATTTTTTTACCCTAACGGTGCCATCGGCAATCACCCGTCAACGGGAATGATCTGGAAGGGTGAGGCTGCAGTCGAAATCACAATGAATCACAAAAATATGTTAGCATAATTGTGGTTGTATTTTACATAATACGCTGCCATGAAGAAATAATAGCCAGTAAATAAAAAGTTAAGCATTTGATTCCGACTACAGCCTCAGCTTAATTTGGTTTAATGTCAATTTGTGTGCACCAGATCATTCCCGTTGACAGATGATTTCTGATGGCACCGTTAGCGTAAGAAACTGTTCGAGGGAAAGGCAAAACAAGGACTTTAATGCTGCAATGGGTGACATGCGAGCTCTTCTAAAGGTAATCGAAGGTTCGAATCCTATCTGGGATCTAGGTTTTTGCAAATGTCTCAGTATCACTGTGGTTATTTTCAATTCGTCACCGTTTGTAGTCGCTAACCCAGCAGATTTTTTCTCCAGCAGTTCCAAGATGGCATTCTCAGTGTCCCTATGTAGCCATCATTATATTCAATCCTTTTGAATCGGAAAGAGATTCCTTGTCCTACGGCATATTTCTAAAATCCCACCTATAACGGATATTTGCCTCTATTATCTAACACACTGAAAACTCTGCACGGTTTTTAATGTTCTCTTGAACACCTTTAAGCCATGTAAAGTTTATATTTTCCTACAGGTCGGTATGTTTTTTAAACTATCTTGCTATAGGTGACAGCAAAGGGCGAAAAACAAACCCTGTAGACCTTCGACACGACCATAGCAAAGAAGTACTCGAATCCGAACTCAACCGTGGGAAAAGGCTGATCGTGTTCGGTAAGCATCTGTTCATTTTTTATCGATTTATGAACTAATACTTCAATTCGCGATCTGAAAACAACGACAACAGGAATCAATAATAATAACAGCTACCAAAAAACGAAACATAGAAATCAATTAAGCTTTCCAATTACCAGATAAAACGCTATTCATTAGGGAAGGAGGAGTACCGCAGTGATAATGATGCAGATAATCATGAACACGATGCTGGCTCGATCCCGCTTCGGATACACCAAGCTTTCCATCTCATTGGGATCGGGAAATTATACCAGACTTGTCCGTGAAAAGTCCATTCGATGCAATCCAAGTGGGAGTGCTCCAATCCAGTTATCTCATCTCAGAACTTCAGGAAGAATTGACTCGACCACCATTCAACGATATTTATTATGAAAGGAAAAATCGTTAAGCAGCAGCGCAATTTTTGTGTCAATTTGGAAGTGTCATCTAGAAGATGGATAGCTCCACACAGCATCATGCCTCCTTCTTTCTGGACGTCGTGGTGTGATATTTTAGAGCTCTTTAATCCATCGAAATTTCGTGTTGTCCTTTGCAAGTTCAATAAAACTGCCGTGAAGATTTGCAACCTCGTAGGTCACTGTGCAGTCCAATGGGAATTGAACTGTGGGATGTGGGCGTAAAATTGTGCAGCACTATATTTTTCACCGTGTCAATACGCAGTAATCTATTATTAAAGTAAATCACAGATTGCGTCTTGAAACGAAAACGAATAGAGACTAGAGACCTGCTTTTAACAGTTCCCAAGATCGACTTTCTATTAACCTCGGCACTGGATTATAAATCTGTTGCTGTCTTTCTTACAGCAATCGCGAGGTTGTTATTCAGCACACGTTTAATTCCTCACAAATATAACAGATACAACACAACCGTAGCTGATGTTTCGGCAGTATCGCCTTCTTCAGAGCCTGCAAGGGTACACTAATATGTAATTTACTAGGTCAAACGCTTCAATAACGCAAACAGAAGGACGAAAATCTGAACAATAATTACACGATCACCGGCTTCTCGAAAAACCCACCGTTTTTTATCTGCCTTCCACCAAGGAAGGACAGCCGCTTAGAGTCGCATATGGTTGATTACTGCATCACACCACATCAAAAATCAGTTCTGAGAAACGGGGCTAGATCACGCGTTATCCCAGGGCATTCTATTCTTCCCTGCTATTCATTCTCGGATTTTTGGAATTTATCCAAAAAGCCTCAATAAATTTGCGCGTTGGTGTTTTCGTCTCCCGTGCGATGAATTTTACATCAAAATCTTCTCCGCTATGTCTTTGTATCCTACGCGTGCCCAGCGGCGTGTCTTATTTTGATTTTCGTTTGCCATCTAGTTGTTCTTTTATGCGGATGCATAAAACTCTGCCCGTTTCGCTGATATATTCGTCTCCGCAAGTACTATAAGAAATCAGGTATATCGTACGTGAACTCATGCAGTCACCGTCTCTGCCGTAAGTGCAAATTACGCAATTTGGTGTTTCACATAGACGGTCATACAGGCGGTTAAGAACTAACTGACGACGTAGAGCATCCGGTGGTATTTCAGCTATCGCTACCGATTCCTCTAGAATCTGAAGGACCATTTTTGTGCTTTGTATATGGAGGATCAACTTTGGAGGAGAATAGTTGGTGGGTCAATATTGATATGCAATTCTATTAGGTCTGATGCTAAAATGACCTTACAGCGAAAGTTTGAGAATCTGTTGACAAATTCGCGTGTCTCGGCTTCAAGAAATCACAGATAAACGAACTTTGCTAGGAGTCAAAGTACGGTTGATAATGCAACAAGAAAATCTAGGATCACCGTGATTGGGGGCATAATAAGGCCTGAGAGTGCGCGTTTGCTATTAGAATTGGGCCTAAGTTTTGCAGCATCACAACCCATTGCTAACACGACCCTGCATAGGATAGCATGCAATCTTTATGAGCTTCAAGATCGAGTCCGCTATTAGCCCAAACAAGAAACATCAAATAGAGGTGAAAACCAAGAGGCGGCGACATTAGCACCATCCCACTTCCCTAGAACGTTTTTAGACATCAGGACCCCAGCGACAGAAGTGACGCAAAAAACCCGCATGTTTTCGGACGGAGTTCTCAACACTCTTAATCACTATCGCGATAGAAGATTTATCTCTAACCTTACAGCCGCACTAGAGTGTGGCATGCAATAAATTAGAGATTTATTGAATTCAAAGGCCAATAGGCTATCACTTAGTGATAAGAGGGGAAGAATTCGTAGTTATTCTTTGCCAGCTAGATATTACGATAACTGGGGAACATCTTAGTGATGTTACTCTTTATCGCCCATCGTCTGAAAGGGAATACAAAAGTCAATACCGAAAATTAAACAATCATCAAAGTGGCAAGGGCGGCAGACTTAAAATTGCCGGTTATTTCGCACTTTAAATTCAATAGACCAACATGTCCCGTCTCATACCTACTTACTAAAACACATAAGTTGGTATCACCTGATGATCTTGCGTCAACTAATTCGTCATCATTTAAGCTTAGACCAATCATCAGCTGTGTAGACGGGTCAACGGATAGAATAACCTGGTTTTCAAGCCTAATACTTACCCAGTTGCTAAAACATATTCCAGCTCACATTACGAACACCCTAATGTTCCTAGAACGTCTACGTAGCGCGTACGTGATGGAGTCTTTCGACGTTACCGCGTTGTACACCAACGTATCGAATGACTCCGCAATGCAAGCCACCTTCGAACTTGTTGAACATGAAGCAAGAATAAATATGCATGGCTTGTCCATCCAGCAGCTTATGGCTCTCTTAAAGGAGTGCCTAAACTGCTCGATTTTCAGATGGTCTGGGAAATATTTCGCGCAAATAAGGGGGTTGACAATGGGACAGCGACTGGCACCAGGCCTTGCCACTGCGTTTATATCTAAAGTAGAAGCCCCCCGTTCTCTGTCTCCGCCCGCTACTCTACTGTAGGTACATAGATGATTGTTTTGTCGTCTTTTCTACGCAGGAGGAGATGGACAAATGCTTCGAATTATTGAACGAGCAGTCTGAGTACATTAAATTTAACCCGGAGAAGCCGAGAAAAAACTGGCTTCCGTTTTTTAAACGTCCAAATAAACCTGTCAGAAAATGGCTACATTACAAAGTGGTACCGAAAGCCAAGTAACAAGAACATCCTCGTTCATTTCCTTTCTTCCCACCTTCACACAAAGAGGGCGCTTGTGAGAAACATGTTTCGAACAGCCACCTCTGTGTGCACAAGTAGAAAACCAAAGGAAGAATAGCGCAACTTGGCTCGGGAAATAGCCATCTCCAATGGCAACGAAATAGCAACCCCACGAGATAAGTTTAGAAGGAGAGCGACATCCCAAAAGGAAGGGTTTGGCCGAAACAAAATCCCGTTTATCTTGCCCTTCATTAGCGATTAAATAAGTGTAGCGATAAAGCGATGCTTAAGAAGGGCGGCGGGCAGATCTAGAGGAATCGGTAGCAATAGCAGAAATACCACTGGATACTCTACGTCGTCAGTTAGTTCGTAAGCGTCTGTATGACCGTCTATGTGAAACACTAAATTGCGTTATTTGCCCTTACGGAAGAGATGGTGACTGCATGAGTTCAAGTACGACATACCTGACTTCTTATAGTACATGAGGAGACGAATATATCAGCGAACGTGCAGACGTTTATGTATCCGCATAAAAGAACACCTAGATGGCAAACGAAAAGCAAGACAAAGTAACCCATTAGGTACGCATAGGATACAAAAACATAGCAGAGAAGATTTTTGATATAAAAGTCGTTATCATCGCACGAGAGACTAAAATACCAACGCGCAAACTTCTTGAGGCTTTTTGGATAAATTCCAAAAATCCGAGAATGAATAGCAGGGAAGAATGCCTTGAGATAACGCGTGATTTAGCCCAGTATCTCAGAACTGATTTTTGATGAGGGGTGGTGCAGTGATCAACCATATGCGACTCTAAGCGGCTGTTCTTCCTTGGTGGAAGGCAGGTAAAAAAATGGTGGGTTTTTCGAGAAACCGGTAATCGTGCAATTATTGTTCAGATTTTCATCCTTCTGTTTGCCTCTGAAGAAGGCGATACGGCCGAGACGTCAGGTACCGTTGTGTTGAATGTGTTACATTTGTGAGGAAGTAAACGTGTGCTGAATAACAACTCAAGATTGCTGTAAAAAAGAGAACAACTAGAGAGCTTGTTAATAATGGGGTTCACAAAGCTTTAAGTGTGAGGTAGCGATGTCAGCGTCAACGAACATAATTTTTGCTTTAGATAGTTCTGGAAGACTATCGATTAAGCTGTTCCTTACCAAACATAAGTGGAAGGTTGAAGAAGTACTCACTCATCTAAACTATATCGTACAATCATGAATTCAATAAATAATCCCGGAATATTTATATTAAGTGGTAGAATCCGTGGTACATCTGTATGCTGGGCATTTCTATAAGCTAATCCTTGCTCGAGCAGAGGAAGAAAGTCTTTGACCCTGAAAAATCAGCTCCTTTCCGACATTGTGATTTATCTTTCTCTTGTATTTTTTAACAAAAGTATTGATTATTGGTATAGTATTACGGGAAGAAAGAACCAATGATTGTGTGAAACTCGAGGCTGAGAAATTAGATTCACCTCAATGGCAACTTTTTTCCGAGCACTTCATCAACGGACCACCATTGGGCACCAAGCGATTCTCGATTGGGTTGTGTTTTTAAGTCACCACCTAGAATAATAAAGATCTTAATTCTTCTCATTGTATGCTTTTCTAACCGAGAATGTTTTTTGAAAACAGGATTCCGTTTGTTACTTGTCGAACCGTTTGTCAACTAAAGTCACAAGATCCACTGCCGTTGCAGAATTCGCTATTGTCCTGAAAGAATCTGAGTCGCAAGCCTCCACCCAATTCAGAATAACCGACGACTGCATACGGTGAAGACTCGAAAATTCTGTCACACCCGTCCGGGATTGTAAGGAAAATAGCATTCGGTGATTGTTATCTCGTAGAACGGAAGACAGATCCGCAATTTGTAGCCGAAGCCAAATATGAACTTAACTACCTCTATGAATGACACTTAGAATACCACGGAAAGATCAGAAGTGCTGGAAATCCTACAACACATGAAGAAGTACCAGGAAAGTACTCTAGGTATTCATTGTGTTTATATCGTGAATACTTACTTACTTACTTGATACTTGAACGGCCCGTCCTCACTGGTTGTGCGGGCACCAGCATAATCACCATTTTTCGGAGATTTGCTGGTTAAGCCATTGTGGTTCCCTGGAATCCCGAGGTCAGCCTGGCCAAAGTCAGGTCTTCACCACCACGGCCAGCCGCAGCCCTTGGGGATCAGAGGGAGATTTGTCACCATGCGACTAGTTTGATACCGGGACGGCGGTGGATCCTGGTACTGGTTTGCTGTTAACTGGGCTTCCTGGTGGAAACGCAGGACTCTTTCTCAGCTAGAGACCCTGCCATGGGATGAATACCCCCGCTGTACATCACAGTCCGACACCAAGAAACACCTCCCAGCCGCGATGAGGCGGTAAACCGTTGGGAGGATATCGTGAATAATTGAAATTTAAAGTCATATTCTCAATAATCACAAAGCTAAACTTAGGCGAAACCTGGTGTTAGAATATATTCCCAGTAAATCTTATCGAGAAGAAAATTCGAAAAAAAACATCATGCTTCCAATTTGTTTTGTTTTCCTTCTGACACACCAGTACACATGTCCGAAAAAATCCGAGCAACAAAATTCAAACAAAATTTATAACAGCAGGGTAGGTAGCCACCTTGACCTCACAAAAATTTCTGACGGCTGACATGAAAACTGATCGGACCACTCCACCAAGGTCCTTCTATGTCTCATAGAAGACAACAATTTCGAGATTTTGA
Source organism: Angiostrongylus vasorum (assembly GCA_018806985.1). Classification (NCBI taxonomy): domain Eukaryota; kingdom Metazoa; phylum Nematoda; class Chromadorea; order Rhabditida; family Metastrongylidae; genus Angiostrongylus; species Angiostrongylus vasorum. The sequence continues at coordinate 425,603 of JADANN010000383.1, forward strand.
CAGGATAAATTCTCCAAAATGCTTTTTTTATTCTAAAATCAACCGATTTTAAAAGCTGAAGTGTGGGAGGAATTTGACAATTGCCAGATTTATGACTGATAATTAAAGCGTAGATAGTTCATTCGTAGAGGTACTGTTAGAGGTGGATGGTTTCATCCCATCCTAGGCTCGTCAAGACCCTTAGAGGTTGGAAAGTTGACACCAAATTTGCCTTTGGTCCACTCACTTCATCCAATTCACATGGAAACTCCATATCATGGCTATTCCAAAAATTTAGGATGAATCGACTAGACCAGCACCTAACATTGGTAAAAAGGACAAAAATTTCCAAGCAGCAGCGGAATCGACGCACAAATCTAAAAAATCTCTGTAGATGATGGACAGAGAGACAGAATTGATCGAAACCAAAAGTGCTGGGATCCATATAACATGTGACGTCTGGTTAAGTAATAAAGTCCATCTTAATAGATTTTGCTGCCTTCAACACAGTTCACACTTGACTTGCACTTTGTTAACAAGGCAAGTGTTTTTTCGCTGAAGCGCCGAAAGAGCCGTCCCAGTGTATTCTCAGCTAGTCTCCACCATACGCAGTCATTGGCCGGCCTGGTTCGAAGAGAGACTTGGTGCTTGGCGACTAAGTTTATTACAGTGTAGTAGCTATACTATAGGACATCCACTTGCTATTTCACTGTAGAACGAACACATGTATAATTTTAGCAGGCCTTCCAGATGAGGATGTCAAAATCGTTCTTGGTTTGAGTGATGAAATAAAGAGCTTAAAAGATGAAATACATGCCCATCCCTAAATTGCAATTTGGTACCGAAGAATACCACATCAATACGGAGAAACCATCGATGGGGTAGATGACGCAGAACCTACAGCAGATTCGAAATAAACATAACAAGCTAGATATACTGCTTTACTTATAACCGAAAAAATTGCACAGCCGAAGAACGCTAAAACTCAAAAAGGCGGAATCTAAGTCGACCTAAGAACCGTTATGAAAGTAGATTTAGGGACACTTGTAAACTTGGGTTTTTACCGGTAGGTATATTTACTATCTTTATGACCAACTATCAAAAACTCGAAAACTCACTTACTATCTCACAGTAGAACGAAAACCGATACCAACCACTACCCTGGACCTGTAAACAGAAAGAAAAACTCGAGACAAAGTCAACATGAGAAAAAATTCACTTATTCACCTCTAACGATAATAATTCGATGACATCACAGACATAGCCGGACTCTTCTCGAACTTCTCGTTTAACAGCATTCTGAAACAAAAGAAAAAAAGGCGTCACACTCTTTTTCCTGCGATTCCTGAATACTTAAACTCACTTCCAGAGTTTCACCAGCTTCTACCCGACCAGCCGGCATATACCATCTGAAATAGGACAGTTTGTGACGAAATCGTGACTTTGTGCTGTCACCACAAAGCTGTACTTACTTTCCATAACACGTCTTTTTGGCCTCCTGAATTAGTAGCACTTCTGTTTCACTACCTTCACCTCGTAAGATGATACCAGCAGCCACATAGTTCACATTATCGTGTAGTCGAACATATCGGCATTCTGGAAAAATCACAATTACAATCATCGAGAGGGTTGAGCCATCGGCTTTGCCATTTACAGAATTTCCATTCTACTGAATAGAGAGGCAATAACCTGGATTATTTCCTAAAAACGTTACCATTTTGAACCTTCCATACTAAGCTTTGCGCCCAAAGCTTAACTTTGCAAGCCCGCAGGTGGAGCGACACTTAATTTCAAGCCAAATACGGAATTGCTGGCTTTTTGAATTTAAGGGAGTTTTTTTAAGCTAAAGCACCCTAAGAGATTCAGAACATGACGGGACTATAGAACAGACCTTACTCCACTGCTCTAGGGGCGTGTGTGATATGCATGCTACTATTTATTGTCTGTTACTGTGACCACCATACAACCACATCGTCATTGTCACTTGGAACTTCTTTTTTATGCCACATGCATTTCAGGAATTTCTGTAGCCGCCCATTCTACACGATAACGATGGTTCATCACGGCGATTACAAGTGAAACAACAGACAATTATCAGGCAAACTATCGGTGAACGCACTCATCCGAGAAAGGGTTTTCCGTATGTAATTAAGCATATGGAAGAATGCAAGGCATGACATCGGTCTTGAACAACCATCGATTAATTTGAAAAAAGTGCGGCAAAAAAAGCGCGTAGCAAAATAAACCATTGGAAACAAAATGAATTGATGGCAACGCATTCCATCCACTTTGCCCCACAACTGGCGACTTGTGCATTGCACGCAATGAATCTACAACTTTGTGTGTTAATGAATATGTTTAGTTAGAGGTTTAAAAGTGAAAGTGCCCTACTTCCCAGCTGCATATCGGGGAACCCGGTCTTCGCAAATAATCTCGCCATCAAGGTGTTTCTTCTTTTCAGTGTATGGTTCCTTGCCATTCTTTAGAATTCCCATGTGAAGATGATCCATCTAAACAAATATCATCAACGGCGAATTTCAACCTCATCTTTTTTTGAAAAGTGCAGGCAGAAGCAATGTAAAAGGTTAGTATCGATTGGAAATCAACTAAACTCGTCGTTTTCTAAGGTATGGTTTAGAAATGGTAATCTTGCGTTATGTGAAATGAAGAGGTTTGTAATGAAAAATTGAACCTTCCTAATATACTGAAGCAAACATCATCAGCAATCACCCGTCAACGGGATTGATCTGGGGGAGCCCAAATCGGCATTGAACCCAGTTAAGCTGAGGCTATAGTTATAATCACAATTTTTGACTTATTATTTACTGCCTACTCTTTTAGCGGCAGGTTATGCGTTGCGAAATATAACTTTAATGATGCTGAGATATTTGCAAAACTCTGGACCGCAGGTGCCTATGGTGGGGAACGAACGCGCTATTGTCCTTTCCGGGGAGTAGCGCGTTCACCACCACACCATGCGGGTCCTTCGTTTCGCCTGTCTCTCAGCTAGTTCTATCGATCTTCTGCCGTCAGCAATCACCTGCGGTCCAGAGTTTTGCAAATATCTCAGCATCATTAAAGTTATATTTCGCAACGCATAACCTGCCGCTAAAAAGAGTAGGCAGTAAATAATAAGTCAAAATTGTGATTATAACTATAGCCTCAGCTTAACTGGGTTCAATGCCGATTTGGGCTCCCCAGATCAATCCCGTTGACGGGTGATTGCTGACGGCAGAAGATCGATAGAACTAGCTGAGAGACAGGCGAAACGAAGGGACCCGCATGGTGTGGTAAAGGGTGAACGCGCTACTCCCCGGAAAGGACAATAGCGCGTTCTGTTCCCCACCATAGGCACCTGCGGTCCAGAGTTTTGCAAATATCTCAGCATCATTAAAGTTATCATTCGGATAAATAAAGAAATAAAGCTCTCGGCGGTGATCAATCCCCTGAGAGACGTGCCATGCATTCGACTTCATTAAGCCTCGTTTGGAGGTGAATGAATGCATATCTGGCCTTTACAATTACTTTCGGTGGCCCACCGATGCATCGAGCCAGTTCTCCCAGAGAAGTCTGGTACCAATTTGCCGACACCTGAGGGATGGAAGGCTTGGTGACCCACGGACCTGGGGATCGATTCCATGTGTGTGTTGCAGGACGCCTCCGACCACTGCGCCACACGCACTTTTTTGTATAGATATATTATTATTATTATTACAGAAAAGTTCAGTGTTTCCTGGATACTGGATGAGTAAAAACAAAGGAAAAAAAAGAAAGAAGGACAAGAATATTTTTTACAAACCACTGCACCACATTTGTTCACAGTTGATTTACAATGGGCTTGCTTAGAACAAACCATATTCAGTCGACTTGAGCAACTCATCAGCTTTCACTCAGAAAAAAAAACTAGATCGAACTCTCCCAACCTTATCAAAAGGCATAACATTCGTGTGAATGAACTTTCAAGGTAGAGTCAGAGTATCGTTAAAGCGACCTTAATATTGAGTGAAGGTGGTTGGCCCGAGAACCATGATTCAACTCTTATTAACCACAGATAAGAAAATGAAAAGTCCCAGAGCAATTCGATTTTGTGGCTAAGTAATGACTTCGGCAAACTACGAATCAATCAATAACCCTGAAGGTTGGGGTAGAATTAATGTCTACTTAACGAATGCGGCTCAAACACAGCTATTTGCATTCAGTTTTGTCGGACAGACTTTTTTTCCGTAGGTCGAAAACAGTTTTCTGTCGACTGGTGATAAAGGTAGGGAGGAAACTATAAAATCGATAAGGCGGGCAGAAATTGTGAAAACGATAATGGAAGTATGTCCAAAACCTTGAAGGATAAGTGTGGTTGTAATATAAAGTCCTTTTTCACTAAAGTCATAGTCGTCATGAAAAATAGCGATTAAAAAATCATGGGATGCTAAGTGTTTACAATAATGCTCATCGCATGAAAACGTGCTCAATTCGAATGCACGCAGAACTAATCGATGTGTATGAAACGGTCACGCAGATATCGCGTATAGCCATGACGCGCCAAGACTGTTTATACTACTGGCATAAATCATAACTTTACCTTCGTCGTCAATGAATTCAGGTGTGGGTTCAGGTGTCGGATCACGACTTTCAGCTATATATTCATCGTCCGAGATCACCATACCTATAAATGAAAATGATTTGAATGGATTGTTATTACAAAGATTCCATCCAATACAAAACAAAACTGATAGGAGCGGCTAAAAGATAGAAAACAGGATAACACAGTGAAAAAATTCACTCGCTATAAGACACATATGTACAAGCTCTGCAGATCTATAGAATGAAATCACCACACAACAAACGATAGACGCGGCTCGAATGTGAAAGTAATACGGTAATTTATAACGGTGTCCTCTTTAGTACTATAACCTTTATTTATGGCTTTCTTTAGCAATATGAGGTGAATTATATACGAATAGGTTGCGAAAGTCGTTACTTCTATTCCACTTAACTGCCTGCTCATACAGTGTTATTGAATTTCTATTGAAGAACACTCGTTACAAAACCACAGATGGCGTTAAAAAAACTTGAGTTGATGAAGTTGATTGGCCAGTTGTCATGATAGCTTTGACTCTGCATCAATTCGCAAAGAAAGTGAAACGAAATGATGATTGTTGAAGATCTTGTTTGTAGATGAGATCGTCAGACTCAAGATGATCGACGACTTAGTGCTTTACATTTGACAGACAGTTGTGCTCTGTTGTGCTGCAACCAACTGACCCACCATCCTCACTATCCTGAACGGGGATCTGAAATGGAGCACGGCTGGGTAGTGTTGCTTGCTAAACAGGGGGGTGGGCGGTGAACAAACGAGGTAACATCTGTAAGCAAATGTGATGCTCCGTACTTACGATACGATGATGATATACTGATGATTACGATGAGTACTTACGATATCGGTTTGTTTAAAAAAAATAAGTGAATATGGCAGGAAAAGAATGGATAGCAGATATGCTGTGATATTGATTTATGGCTTATAAATCCAGGAAAACAGTGTTTCCTACGGATTTTACTAGGAACATCATAAGTGCCGGCGGAATTTGCTACTCTAACATCAACCACAAGATGTGTGTGTGGTTACCTGCTGAAGCTGCGAACAACTGTGACCTTGCAAGCTAAACCCTTGATAACAGATATAATTAACAGTTCACCATAGCTTCTTTCTTTATTGAAGATATAAAGAAGCATATGTAAAATCCTGAAGGAGAACCATCAAACTACGATGCTTCCATTGATGCCAATTAGATGCCGTCATCATTCACCGTCATCGACCCACAACATCTCAACATCTGATTAAGGTCAAGGGCCAGAATCTGATGAAATGCTTACTGGTGTTTAATCGAATTTCTGCTAACGTAAACACACATCGTTAGAGATTGAATAAGATTGGAGATTTTGTGAACCTTATCGGCCCAATGTTTTGAAGTCCAAATGTCGTGATGATATGAAGAATTCGGACCCTTGGATTATATTCACATAATCTTTGACTTATTTTAACTCTCAGCCAAATAGGAGCAACTTATTTTTGCTTTTGTTCTATCACCAAAACCCAACACGCCACCTACGAGTACATTCCCACAAGGATGGTCCTACACTGTAGTCATGGGTACTCTCTTGTAAAAAAGCTACTTAAAGCGGGTGCTTCAGCCCCTCCATGCAGATAATGCAGTGGTTAGAGGAACTCTACAATACACATATGGTCATTGGTTCAACATCCACATTGCTAAGAATAAGTTCTCCATTTCTTCGCGGTCGGCAGATTGGAAGCAAATTTGCCTGAGAGAGCAGAAAACTCTGACTGACGCATCGATTTGATCCAACACGTCATTGTATAGGTCAGATATGTATCGACCCTCCTGCGATAATTAAGGGCTTAAGTATCCCTAACGCATCCCTCGGATTTCAAACGTCAGCGTCTTAATCTTTCATTATTTATTACGTCGGTTAAGTAAAAAGTTGGGTAAAGAAAGATCTAAAAGCACTTCAGAAAGTGGGGAAGAAGTCTCACATTCTTCCTAAATGTAAGGCTTTTTTATAAAATAACGAGCAAAATCTGATAAAGGAGACTTCCAGATATATCAACTAGCTTTGACGGTGAAAGAAAAGCGATTACTATCAGACGGAACTGCACGCGATTATTATCGAGGCAATCAAGCTCAGCGAATTGCTTGAAAGGCGCAGCTAAGCGGTCCCGTCTAGAATTGATCATTTCTGATGGTGTATTAACATTGATTAGTGATTCCTACGATCGACTTTGTATTAACGTCGGCATTGAACGAGCAATTCTTTATATTGTCGTTGAGCAAGTACGAGGTGTTATTTTACTCTTTATTGCCATTAAGCTGATGTTGCAGCGGATTTCGCCCTCCTGCGAGCCTGGAGAGGTCAAGTTGACCGCAATCTACTCTAGCACCGCAAACCGCGGAAACCGATTGGTGATGCTAAATCAGAATTAAAGTTCATGGACACGGAAATATACACGGTGATGAAGATAAATGGAAATCGAGAAGTCGAAAAATAGTAATGAAATTGAAAATACTCGAAAGATTTACTGTAAAAAAAAGCACAGAATCACTCTTTAATAGCAATTAGCCAGTAAGAAACTTAAAGAATTTTTGGGCCACTAGGCTGGTAATAGGGATGAAGCAAGGATTCACCGTGCTACACATTAAAAAAAAGCAAGAAATCGTGAAAAAATATAACCAGGAAGTAAGATAAATGGTAACTTAAGGAGTCACTACAGCTCTTCAGTCGATGTCACTTATGTCGAATATCGATGTCACTTATGTCGATTATGGAACTAGAACCTTTCAAGCCGGCCAATATCATCTGCATACCCACTAGTGGAACTAGTTCCACAAAGTTGTATATGCACTAACGATGAGAGAAAACGGACAGTCGAACAGCCAGATAATTTGCCACTTTGGGGAATGATTGAAGGTGAATGAGTACGATTATTCGCTACCAGTGTATCTCATGGAGTGGTTACGGTGTCTAACTGCTCCAAGATGTTCTGTCCTGTATCTCTTCATGAAAATGAGGACTAGTCAAGTACAGAGGCACCACCATAATCCACAAAGTGTGAGCCAGTAACTTAGGATAAGCCGTGAAAGAAGCGGAGTGTCTACCTACGTTCTCTAGAACTAGTGAAACTTATTGGTAAGTCACATCGCATTTGATAGCCGTATCACTAGGCCACGAGTTTGTATTGATATGTTACTGCAAAGTCAGGAATATCAGAGGTGCAAACCGATATTCATCAAAGCCTCTAGCAGTTTCACTTCTTCTTTGCCTCATTTTTTTTGTGTAAATAACGGCTGACAGTCCTTAATGATATCACTTAGCATGATTTATTTACCTAAACGATGTCATGGACACGAAAGTAATTAAATAGGACAGGTTGCTCTGGTTCGACAGAAAGAACTGACTTGGAACATATGGATGTAATAAACATTGTTAGCGCTAAAAAAACCAACGACGTTACGACGTTTTCATTCCCAAACACTAAGCATTTTACAGCTTCCGAACCCCGTTGCAGACTGGTTTCTGTCTAAGATTTAACAAAAGCGAGCACTGTACGATGATCATTAGGTGAGGCAAATGAAGACCGGTCATAGGAATGACGTACATCTGAGAGATTTTGTTGAAGCTGAACTGCAGGAATCTACGGAAACGACTATACAGTTTTTTGTGTAGTGGAATGCTCATTGATCACCATAGAACTTGACGACAAAAGCGTACAATAAACGAAACAACAGCAATGTTCAGCATCATTCTGAAGAGGATTTATGTTTCTCTACAAAGCAGAAATGAGGTCTATTGGTCACAACAACGTCAGACGTTTTGGCAAGTCATGACACTCTGGCGCCAAAAACGTCTGCACCTTAGGAAAAGTAGATGATCAATTTTGATGAAGATCCAAGCTTGAGTGATGGAGGTACTGCATATGGACAAGAAGAGTAAAGGAAATATTATTATCGACGACAATATGTGGATAATGGAACTCAATAAGCGTCTCATCCATTACTGCAATATAGGGATTAAGGATAAAGTTAACAAGGATAACCGACCTAAGACCATGGAAACAAAAGAAGGAAAATCTGTAAATAACCAGAAAGATGCCGAGATATAAGCAAAGCTCGGAACCTCAAGTGCATTCGAGTCCGCAGTTACCCTATCTCAGCATCACTGTGGTTGTGTTTCACGTAACACCCTGTTATGAAGAAGGAATAGGCAGTAGATAAAAGTTAAAACGATGAAAAAAATACCTATGTACACAGATTCTTACGACTTTCTAGAAATTTTACAACACTAATACAAGCTGATAAGGGACATGTTTGTCAGCACACATAGTCTAGAGTTGTCGCCCTTTTACGGTACTCAGAACGCAATAATAACTGGCAAAAGGAATTTGCACAAGTCGTTTATATTTCCTTGTTAAAACAACCAAATCATTCTTAGCTAAAGCGCCAAAATCAATACTTTTAGATTTATCCTTGAAAAGAATAGTTCGTACACGTCATCGTGAAGTAGAAACCTTATCACCAGCGGTAAATTCCATCCGATTCGTAAAGGTTGGAGAGTAACTGTGCAAACCCTAGATATGACCACTTAAAGGCTCCTGAGAAAACAGTCTTGTTAAGATAACAACAAACCAGCTAAACGGACGTTCCGCCAAGAATTAAGCGAACTCTTTAAACGGGGCTCTCAAAAAAAGAAGAGAAGCTTCCGAGTTGTTCTCTTTATAGACGCTTTTATGTTTACTGGGAGTGATATCTGAATGGATGTTCGCCAATATTTCACGGCGAGAGACAAAAATAACAATGCTGCGCTATACCAGATGAGTCACATGGTGTCATGCAAGAATATTCCATGGAGACTTGCGTTCGGTGCTCCACTTTTCTCTTCGATTCAATTCGCTGCATTCTGAAGATCAAGACGTCGCCAGGAGCACCAGCCTTGAGGTGAGGATGCTCTAAAGTCGAATCATTGAGGCGTTCAGAGTGTCAATATGGTCGGTACATTAAAAGCCACAATAGCAAAACTTTGAGCAACCCAACAAATGGTGAACGGTATCGCAATCAACGTTAAAACTGCAGAAATCAATAACAATCGATACATGCACCAAGTAGAGAACAATGAATTTAGAATGAAGACAACAATTTCCATACGATGGCGCCTATCCGTTTCAGAATGAATGACAATGGTAGAGAAGTTTTGATAAAACCATTTCTGACGAACAAAAGAATCCTGTTGAAAAGTGAATGTATCGTTCGAAGGTGTTACCTAAGAAGCTTCATCGGCTCGTAACATATGAAATGTCTGACTTTATCGCTTTGATTTTCCGTGCAATTTTTTTCAATAAAAAGGTTGTTTATGTATGTTTAGTAAATAATTTTGAAGCTCACAGTCTGCTTTTTTCTATCGGTTTTTCTCAAAAATTCATTATTTTAACATTCTTATAGGCTTCAACTTTAGCATGAATCAAAGTGATATTCGTGTCCTTCTTTTTTGTACGAGTGGAAGAGTGGGCATAAGGCCGTGGCAAGTGCTCGGAATATCATCAAGTTTGGGATGATGGTAGTGTTGGTGAATCAATAGTGCGAACGTGGTTCCGGAAATACCGATCTGGTGATTTGGACCTCGAAGTTAAGGAAGGCCGCGGACGTCTCAATGAACTTGACGACGACGAATTGAAGGCACTAGTGGAACCAAACACGCGAACTACTGTTCGACACCATGCAGAACGGCATGGCGTAAGACCAGGAACAATTTTCACTCGGATGAATTGCATAGGAAAGACAATAAACTCGACATGTGGGTGCTGCACGAATTAAAGGATAATCAAAAAATTCGCCGTTTTAAAGTGTCGTCTGCTCTTATTCTGCGCAACAAAAACGACCCTTTTCTTGATCGAATTGTGACGCGCAAGAAGTGGATTCGGCACAACAACCGACAACGTTTAGCTCAATGGCTGGATTGCGACCAGGCTCCACAGCTCCAAAGCCGAAATTGCATCAAAAAAAAGGTTATGGTGACTACTTGGTGGTCTGCAACCAGGGCTGATTCATCACAGCTTTCTAAATCCGGGCGAAACGATTACGGCAGAACAAGATTACCAACAATTCGACAAAATGCTCAGTGAACTCCAACAACAACGACCGGCATTAGTCAGCAGAAAAGGACCAATCCTTCTCCACGACAACGCAGGACCCTCACGTTGCGAAACTAGCGCTGCAGAAGTTTCGTCCGCTATATTCACCAGACCTCTCGCCTACCAGCTATTACTTCTTCAAATATCCCTTGACAACTTCCTGCGCAAGAAATGATTCACCAACTACAATGACGCAAAATATGCCTTCAACGAATTTATCGCTTCCAGAACTCCAGAATTTTATGCAAGTGGAGTAACGCCTCTCGTTGGCAAAAAATGTGTAGATTCAAACGGTGCTTATTTCAGCTAATAAAACTTGGTAGGAAAAAAAGTTATCTAGAATTTACATTTAAAATCGAACACTTCATATGTTACAACCTAGTAGTTGAGATGTCTGACACTTTACTCCAAATTGGGGTGTGGTGGGCTCATTTTGTAACGCGGGTAGCGCTGTGGTAGTGATGGCATCCAATATGAGCACTGTGCTGATCTGACTTCTCAGGGACAAGAGGCTTGATGACCCCCGGCAAGCTTGTAAAACAAAAATAAAAGTTTTGAATTCAAAATTCTAGTCTCTGAAGAATCATTGACGATCGAATAAGACGTGACCGCTTTAAATAATTCATAAAAAGTGAGCGGAAGAGTCTATTAATATTGAGTGAGAAAGATCAAAAAGAGAAAGTACACTGATGTTCAACTCTTTCAATGAAAACTAATTGTAACTACAATGATGCTTGAGATATTTACAGAAACTCCCTGACCGCTGGTATTTGCGATGGGGATCGAACACGCTATTACCATTCTCGGTATCTAACGCGTTCACCACCACACCATGCGGGTCCTTTGTTTGGTCTTTCTGTCAACCAGTTTTCTATCTACCAGTGCCGTTAGCAATCACCCGTCAATGGAATTGATCTGGGGGGCCCGAATCGGTAATGAACCCAGTTAAGCTGAAGCTTTAGCATAAGCCACAGTGAACTTTTTGTTCTGCGGTCGGGAGCTTTGCAAGTATCTCGGCATTTTTGTGGCTATAATTCACATCATACCCTGATATGAAAAAGAATAGGCAGCAAGTAAAAAACTACTTGTAGTTCCCCAGCTTTTTTAAAAAGAAAAAAGACGAAAAAAAAGGAATGGGAAGAAGGGCTGGCAGAAATTTCTGTGGTCCAATCCATTAGTTATAGCTAGAAGGATATTGGACCGTGGAAATGTAGATTACCTACGACGATGCCATTTTTTTCGTACACCTTTTTTTTCCGTTTCTTATGAAACTTACTTCTATAACTTTAACTGCTTCAACAATTCTTAATGCTTTTTTCGTTTTACTACCAGTGGATGTAGTTTTCCATTTTATTACGTCTACGCACAGTTTACTAATGCTCCGTTAAACATTCACACCTAAAGCTTGCTCTATGCTGAAAAAGAAATGAACGAATACGTCGTCCAGTGAATAGGACATCTTCAGTATCGAAAAGCATTGAGGATAAACTGGATTCAATGTTCGGCATTGATCCCTAAACTATGCTCCACGCATTCGATTTTATTCGCAGCTATCACAGATTAAATATACATCTGGTCAATATATTCACTTTCGGTCGTCTACCGACCTATCAAGTCTATGTTTCTATCCTTCTATAAAAGCGTCTGATTATCGACCCCAGATAGACCCTGGAAGGGTTAGAGAGCCTGTGACGCGCGATTGAAGCAAGCACAGATCCAGCATGCATTGTAGAGCGCCTCTAACCACTTCGCTTCATGCACCCTATCGTGCTCTGTGGAGAACAGGAAGCAGTCACTTTGAATAAAGTGTATTCAAGAGAAAAGCGAAATAAAAATCGCTTTTCTTTTGCTAAATATGAAGCTCGCCTGATCGATCGACAGCAAATTATTGAGCTTTGGAAGCGTTTAAAGTTTGATAGTGAAGGAGGTAATGAGAAGCAGCAAATCGCAGACGATAAGATGAACACCATGACGATTCGTATATTTGGTGTTCAACGATATGAATGGAACGACTCTTTAAAGAGAGACTAAATCCCTGCTTGACAGTTATCAGTGAAGTATGAATAATGGTGGAGCACAGTAGTATAGTGTTATCATTTTCTTATCACGATGAATGAATAATTCAACAGCGATCAAGTCAATGCCTTTTTTCTTCTGTCCTGTCTTCTTTTTCTACCTCCCTTTTGTTCTTCACCTTCATTATTTTGGTCATATTTTCAATGATTCTCTTCTATTTCTCTTCAAGAATCAAATCGTCATCCCTACAGCCCTTATACGGATAGATCGCAATAGAATGCGCTGTGTCAGAAGCAGTTTCGAACATGTTCTATACATAATGACCGGAACTACTTCCGAAAAAAAAACAGGTACTATAGTGGTAGAAGAAAATACTAAAAAGGAAGGACAGAAATTGAAAAACGCAAGATTACTTTGAGTGTTCAAATGAAAAGAAAAAAAAACCGTCGCACATGTAGAACAGCTCTGAAGCGCGAAGAGGGATTACTTAGCATGGAATCAAACGAATCATACCCGAGACAAAATAGAGAAAATGATTCTTCAGGATTTAATTGATGATGGTAGGAGGGTCGAAGAAAAACGAGCTATTCGATCAAAAAAAGGGACCACAGCAGAGATCTAATCTCAACAGACACAAAACCCATAAACCAAATACCGATGACGAAAAAAATAAGTGCCTCTTACCAGATACCAATGTAATCCGCTCATAAAAAAGAAGAAATCAGGTCATTAAAAAAAGAATAAAGAGAGACAGGCGAAACGAAGGACCCGCATGGTGTGGTGGTGAGCGCGTTACTCCCCGGAAATGGACAATAGCGCGTTCGTTCCCCACCGTAGACACCTGCAGTCCGGAGTTTTGCAAATATCTCAGCATCATTAAAGAATAAAGAGTTTACAATTTCGAGAATAAATGCATTACGACTTCTTCTATGATTTAAAGAAGTCTCGCCAACTTTTCTTAAAGGACAAGATACGAAAATGACACGAAGTGGTTAAGGAAAATGTAGCAAATATATACGAGGAATCACCTAAGACATTATGATTAAATTCCCACGACCGACTTTCTATTAACTTCGGCATTGATCAAATAGTTCTCGATATTCTTGTTGACTAAACACGAGGTGTTACTTTATTCTTTATTCCGTTAAAGCTGACGTTTCGGCGGATTTCGCCTTCTTCAGAGCCTAGAAGGGTATATTGACAGGCAATTTACTAAGTCAAACGCTCCGATAACACCTACAGAAAGATGAAAATCTAAATCGCAACCACACGATCAAAAGCTTCTCGAAAAAACCCACCGTTTATTACGTGCTTTCCACTGAGGAAGAACAGCTGATCAGAGTCGCATATGGTCGACAAATGCACCACCCCACATCAAAAGTCGATGCGAAGGTACGGGGCCGGACCACATATGATCTCCGGGCATTCCTCCCTGCTGTTCATTCTACCGTTCCTGGCACTTTATCCAAAAAGCCTCTAGAAGTTTGCGCGTTGGTGTTTTGGCATCCTGTGCGAGGATATTGACTTTGATATCAAAAATCGTCTCCGCTATGTTTTTTGTATCCTACGCGTGCCTAGCGGCGTGTCTTATTTTGATTTTCGTTTGCCATCTAGGTGTTCTTTTATGCGGATACATAGAAGTCTGCCCGTTTCGCCGATATATTCATTCCGCAAGTAATACAAGAGACCAGCTATATCGTACCTGAACTCGTGCATTCACCGTCCTTGCCATAAGGGCAAATTACGCAACTTTGTGTTTCGCATAGACGGTCATATAGTCGGTTACGAACTAATTGACGGCAAAGGGAGTAGGGTGGTATTTCAACTATCGCTACCAATTCCTCTACTCCTGCCCTTCTTAAGCATCGTTTTATAGCCACAATTACTTCATCGCTAATGAAGGGCAACATAAACGGGGTTTTGTCTTGGCCACGTTTTTTCCTTTTGGAGCGTCGCTCTACTTCTAGCTTATCTCGTGCGGTTACTATTTCATAGCCATTGGAGATGGCTATTTGCCGAGCTAAGTTGTGGGATCTTTTAGTTCCCTCTTCGTGCACACAGAGGTGGCTGTTGGAAACAACTTTCTTACAAGCGCCCTCTTTGTGTGTGAAAGGTGGGAGCAGAGGAAATGAACGATATTCTTGTTACTTGATTTTCGGTTCCATTTTTGTCATGTAACCGTTATCCGATAAGTTGATCTGAACGTTAAGAAATGGAAGCCAATCTTCTTTTTGGTTTCTCACGGGTAAAGTTGATGTACGTAGACTGCTCGTTCAACAATTCAAAGCATTTGTCCATCTCCTCCTGAGTAGAGAAGATGACAAAACAGTCATCTATATATCTCGGCTTCAAGAAACAAAAAAGAAATTGTTTACACATATGATAGGAGTCAAAATAGAGTTGATAATGCACCAAGAAAATCTAGGGTCACCGTACTTGAGGGCGTGACCATACCCTGAGAGCGCGCGCTCACTACTATAATTGGGCACAAGTTCTTCACCATCACAACCCTTTTCTAAAGCAACCGTGCGTAGGACCGCATGCAGTTTGTATGAGCTTCAAGATCGACTTCGCTATCAAGCCAAAAAGGAAAAATCGAGCAAAAATGAAAATCAAGAGGTGGCGAGATTAACACCGTCTCCTTTCCCTAAAGCGTTCTTTAGGAAGCAGGACCCTAACGTTGAAATCGATACAAAATTCCGCATGTTTTCGGACGATGTTCTCAAAACTCTTAATCATTATCGCGGTAGAAAATTCATCTCTAACCTCACAGCCTCATAAAAATGAGTTATGCGAGAAATTAGAGAATTAATAAATTCAAAGATCATTAGGCTATCAGTTAGCGATAAAGGGGGAGAGTTCGTAGTTGTTCTTCGTTAGTTAGATGTTAAGATAACGGAGAAACATCTTAATGATGTTACCCTTTATCGCCCATCCCCTGAAAAGGAATACAAAACTCAATACCGAAAACTAAATAATCAGTGGGTCAATGTGGCAAGGGCTGCAGGCATAAAACCATCGGTTATTTCGCACTTTAAATCAATAGACCAACATGTCCCGTCTTATAACTGCTTATTAAAACACATAAGTTGGTATCAGCTGATGATCTTGCGTCAACCAACCCAACATCCTTCAATGCTAGACCCATCATCAGTTGTGTAGACGGACCAACGGATAGAATAACTTGGTTTTTAAGCCTAATACTTTCCCAGTTGCTCAAACACATTCCAGCTCACCTTACGAACACCCAAATGTTCCTGGAACGTCTACGTAACGTGTCTCCTAATAAACCGTGCGTAATGGAGTTCGACGTTTCGGCGCTGTACACCAACGTATCGAATGACTCTGTAGTGCAAGCCATCCATGAACTTGTTGTTGAACATGAAGGAGGAATACAAATGCATGGCTTGTCTACTCAGCAGCTCATGGAACTCTTAAAAGAGTGCCTAAACTGCTCGATTTTCATATGGTCTAGGAATTATTACGCACAAATTAGAGGGCTGGCAATGGGACAGCGACTGGCGCAAAGTCTTACCATTGCCTTTATGTCTAAAATAGAAGCCCCCGTTATTGATCTCCGGCCGGCCCTCTACTGTAGATGTATAGATGACTGCTTTGTCATCTTCTCTACTCAGGAGCGATGGACAAATGCTTTGAATTGTTGAACGAGCAGTCTGAGTATATCAACTTTACCCATGAGAAACCAAAAGAAGATTGGTTTCCATTTCTTAACGTTCAGATCAACTTATCGGATAACGGTTACATGACAAAATAGAACCGAAAATCAAGTAGCAAGAATATCGTTCATTTCCTCTGCTCCCACCTTTCACACACAAAGAGGGCGCTTGTAAGAAAGTTGTTTCCAACAGCCACCTCTGTGTGCACGAAGAGGGAACTAAAAGAGGAATCGCACAACATGGCTCGGCAAACAGCCATCTCCAATGGCTATGAAATAGTAACCCCCACGATATAAGTCTAAAAGGAGAGCGAGGCTCCAAAAGGAAAAACGTGGCCAAGACAAAACCCCGTTTATGTTGCCCTTCATTAGCGATGAAAGTAATTGTGGCTATAAAACGATGCTTAAGAAGGGCAGGTCTAGAAGAATCGGTAGCGATAGTTGAAATACCACCCTATTCCCTTTGTCGTCAATTAGTTCGTAACCGACTATATGACCGTCTATGCGAAACACAAAGTTGCGTAATTTGCCCTTATGGCAAGGACGGTGAATGCATGAGTTCAGGTACGATATACCTGATTTCTTGTAGTACTTGCGGAGACGAATATATAGGCGAAACGGGCATACTTCTATGTATTCGCACAAAAGAACACCTAGATGGCAAACGAAAATCAAAAGAAGACACGCCCACTAGGTACGCATAGGACACAAAAACATAGCGGAGACGATTTTGATATTAAAGTCAATATCCTCGCACAGGATGCCAAAAACACCAACGCGCAAACTTCTAGGGGGCTTTTTGGATAAATACCAGGAACCCTAGAATGAACAGCAGGGGAGGAATGCCATGAGATCACACGTGATTCGACCCCGTACCTTCGCATCGACTTTTGATGTGGGGTGGTGCATTTATCGACCGTATGCGACTCTGATCAGCTGTTCTTCCTCAGTGGAAGTCACGTAATAAACGGAGGGTTTTTTTCGAGAAGCTTTTGATCGTGTGGTTGCGATTTAGATTTTCATCTTTCTGTAGGTGTTATCGGAGCGTTTGACTTAGTAAATTGCTTACCAATATACCCTTCTAGGTTCTGAAGAAGGCAAAATCCGCCGAAACGTCAGCTTTAACGGAATAAAGAATAATAAAGAATAAAGTAACACCTCGTGTTTACTCAACAAGAATATCGAGAACTATTATGATTAAAGTTTGTCCTTAGGCTTATTGGTTCAATATCTACGTTCACCGCAGGAAACAGTCAGTTGGGTCGTTCTTTTCCAATGTGTATATTTCATGCTCAGTTATGATGTTAAACGATAGCATAGGATCATTATTAGTTGCATTTACTATGTAAATACATACACGCCAATAAAGCGCAATGGTTGGAGAGATTTGCAATATACTCGTGGCCGCTGGTTCGGCGCCATCCCTTATTAGCCAAGCAAGTCTTCTATCTTTTCGGAGTCGTGCAAATTAACTTCCTTCGTTTCGGAGTCCGGAAAATTGATGCCCAACTTGCCTATGAAAAGCTCCTCTGATGAAGACCTGGGAGTGTTCTAGGAGAGTAGTGCCAGCATTACACAGAAGATCAACTTCTCCTCCTCGAATTCTTCGAGAAGAGATTTCGAAGAAGAGGGAAACTACCAGTAGAAGCAGAATCCAAGATAAAATCCCAAAACCTTTATGGATGACGGGCGGTATATAAACAGTACTGGAATCCGCACAATATAAGTGAAGATGAGTCATACGTAGTAAAAAGAAAAGACCATACAAAAAATTGAACATTGGGATAAACGGAACGAGACGCGGTCAGAAGACGAAATGAGCGGAAATGCTAATTTGTTACAGCGTTGCACCACCACCACCTATCGCCTCTCCCACAACAACCCTCACACAAACATCGCACATCTCCCGCACACATTTGCTGTTACTGTTAAACTATGCCACACTAGTGAACGCTTTCTGAGAACAGCTTGTTGTTGTGCTGAAGACAATCATAGTGTACTGTGCTGAATATAAGACGTATTAAGGAAAAAAGAACAATCCGTTAGATGTTGATGAATTCCTGAGGAATATCTTACGCCTCCGACTCAATTCGTAACATCATAGAGGTGAAATAATGTATACTCGGCCTATCCGATGACTTTCAAGTCTAACGATGTATCAAATCGATGGTTTTAACCCCCCAGATAAGTCTCGTTTCAATTTGCCTACTCTGGATTGATTAAAGTTTTGGTTTTTACGGAGGAAGAGATTGAACTCACGATCCCATATGTATTACACCAGATAATACGGAATTTAATGTGTGGATTTCCCTTTAGCTTATATGAATCAGTGATATTAGCATCTAATTCTCAAGATCTTCTTTTCCGTAGCAAGCTTTGATAAGTTCTTGACTTAGAGGCGGAGTTTTTGACGTTAATAAGCTTGGAGAATTTCCACCATTAGAAACTCGTAGTTCATTTTCCGGACTTCGCAACATGTTTGTTCCCCCATCTAAGAAAAAAATGTAGACCCATTACATAGGACAATGCAAACCTTCAAATCTTAAATAGATCTTCAAAAAATAACTCCTTGCTTTTTAATAAATGACGAGAAGGCACTGTGGTTAGAGGTACCACGCAATATACACTTTGTCCTTGGTTCGATTCTGCACCTCAGGCTTAGCAACTCCACATGCTTCCAAGGTTGTGAATTTGGTACCAGACTCCTATGAGAGGGACAAAAGCACTGTCTTTACAAATAAGGAAATGCTGTCTTAAAAATCCATAGTTTTTCTTGATGAGCAAACACGAGGCTCTTATTTTTACTCATTGTTCACAAAAAGAAAAAACTGACGTTTCAACGGATTTCGTCCTTATCAGAGCCTAGGAATGTGAAATTGACTGCAATCGACTCAGCCAAACACCTCCATAAGTAAACCAGAAAAAAGCACGAAACCAAGATTTCAGTCACATTGAGAATAAAATAGCCTCTTCTGCATACTAACTGCTTTCTTTTGTGTTCGTTTCTTTTTCTTTTGTTTTAGTTATGGAGGTATTTGGCTGGGTAGATTGCAGCCAAACTTGACCTTTCCAGGCTCCCAAGAACGTCAAATCCGCCGAAACGCAAGCTTGTTTATGAATAAAGCGCACAATAACAACTTCGCGTTTGCTCATCTAGCAAACACTTAATTATTTGATCAATTCTGAGGTTAACTGCAAGTCGGTGCTGGGAATTACTGTCCTAAAACTTCGGCGGGCTACTGCAAGCTAATTTTAGGGCCAAATATGGATGCAGTCACCTCTACGATATTTAATGGAGTGGAATGCATGGCGAATCATTCAAGGATTGATAAACGTAGAACACTTTACGCTTCACGCTTTATAACAGGTGATAAACTGAGGTCAAATGAAGTCCAAAGATGCATAAAATAAGAAAACTCTTAAGAAAATTTCACTTTTGGCAGCTCTCTGTTTTGTAAGGTTATCATGTAGTCCTAGTAAAGGAAAGAAGTTGGAGAAAATATTTCAAAAAACAACATTTTTCGAGGGCATGCATTCCGCTGGGAGATTGGTGAAAACGTCCTGAGTAGATGACTAGATCTGAGGATAATTGGTGATGAATGTGGCAGATTTGGTGCAATTAAATTGTCCTCATTACAACCGATTCAGTTTTCCACAAAAAATATTTCCAATTGTTCACTTGAGCGGCTCGCACTGAAGCGACATATCGATTTGGTATGAGGATGTAGCTGGAGTTCTGGTTGTCCATAAATACCGTAAGCCAAAATTGTACAAATCAAGTACTGTAGTTTCGAAGATGAGGTTATGTTCAGAAATTTGATACATACACCGTTACGAAGCCTGAAGATATCCGTTTCCGAATGATTCTAACTAAGTCGCCTTCTAACAAGCAGTTTGAATTTGATGATTTTGAATCTGTCTGGACAAGGCATGATCCACCACCGATTAGTTTCACACACCTTCTTTTTCACCACGATGAAGAAGGAGAATATGATCTACATATAGGCTCATTTTTAATTCACGTGTACACGGGACAACACTCAAAGAATCTCTGCACGAAAACCGCGTGGAACTTTTTTTAATGTAAAGGGAAAATGTTACATTTGTTGCCGACGGGTTTGAAATTTCTGATTCATCAGGTCTTTTCAAAAACATATTAATACATCTATTTTTACATGACTCGTCATCATATCTACTGTGCGGATCCAAGCACTTCTTGCGTTCGATCCGCTTTCCTCGCATTCGTCGTCTACAAAGGCCTTCGAACATTTTGCGTGTTGTTTCGACTAGGGTTTGAGGGTTTCGTCTTCTTTCTGAATGTCGTAGAATTCTGGTCGACTCGGTTCTACGTTTAATCTTGGGAATAGCCAAGCTAAAGCGTTCCCCCATGTGGATTAGGGGATGACATCGCAAGGGGATCGAACCACAAACTCGCTTCCTGATGGACAACATGGCCAAACACTGCGCTACCTTCTCTCCCTAAGATGACATACGGCAACAACTTTATGACATTCAACAGCTAACACTCGATGAACAATGTCACGCCCACATTACTGAATGGAGGACAAAATTCATGAAAGTCGACATTTCTCATCATTGTCATTCTTTATGACGTCGGATTGTATCTAAACGATTCAGCAACCATCATGAATCACTTTCAGCCGAAATTTCGCCAACGCAGAATATGCGGTTTATCATGGCATTGTTGCTGCCCTTACTTTTTGGTTATTACAAACCCGCTTCTCTTCATAACAGATGTAAGGTAATAACAGGAAATACAGCCAGGATGATTACGGTGATAACGAGGAAAAAAAATAAGACGAAGAAGAAAAGAAGAAAAAAGAAGAAAAAAGAAAGAAGAAGCAATGGGGAGAAATCGAGATCAATTTCAAACACTTTCACAGTGCCGTGTGAGTTCTACACATTTCGTTTTGCAGCGGATACAGGGGCTGATCACACCCGTGATCGAAGCTAGCCGAGAGGCAAGTCAGCCCTTCGATCCTTCATCGTCGACGTCAGACCTCTCTGTTGACCACTGTGTGTTCGTAATGCTTTGCATCCTGGATCGTGATCATAGGGAATATCTTGTATCCAACAGTGGCAGTTCATTCAATGCAATGTACCCCCATCGGACATCGTTGGTTCTGAACCTATTTGATGGTTTCAATTATTTGAAAACTTCCTGTGAAATCATCAAACTCATTTAAAGCCAGTGCGATGATTTCACGTCTCCGTATATTTATAAATACAATCTACAGCTGTATAAATAGAAGCGAACGCCGTCCTATAAACATGCAGTTTTTAAGTGGATACCGATTTTGTTCGGAGATGTTCGTTAAACGCTGGAAACTGCTTGGAAAATCTGTGAGGCAGCTGGCTAACAATAATATTACCAAGGGCAATTTATATATCGCAAAGACCGTCCAGCTGTTGGTCGTCTGAAAGTGGGTAAGTCCCGCCTTCATCCGAATTTTCGAAGGTAGTCTGTTCCGCTCTTTTCTTCAAAATCATAGAAGAAGAGTGACAATGGAGCATTCTAAGAGCAAAAAGTAAGAAGAAGGCTAAGAGGGCTAACAGGTAGAGCAGCTAGAAAATTGTGAGCTGACCGTGAACCTATGGCATTGAGAACGATGGGAAGTTGCTCGTCTCCAATAATAGCATGAATTTTTTTCTTATGATAGAACTTGATGAATAATGGGAAATTGGAGAGTTCATCATCACTTCAACTGTGTCACGTGATTCAATAAGTTTAGTGGAAAAAAAGGAAACTTCGGGAAGAAAACTTGCAGTATAATTTGCTCTTATTTTCAGCATTTCCTCGATTGTCTGTGCAAACCCTCCTGTAGCAGTAAAAGAGAGAAAATAGTGAGTTTTCACAGAAAGAAAGAAGCAGAGAAGGAAGAGAAAGAGGAGACGGAAAAACACCAAGAATAAGAGAAAGGAAGCAGAGAAGGAAGAGAAAGAGGAGACGGAAAACACCAAGAATAAGAAAAAAGATCTCCCTATTTGAACGAGTCCCTCTAAAAAACCAACGTTAGAGGAAATGAAGATTTAGAATAACCAACAAAAGTGCTGCGGAGTTGTTCATAGCATTAATTGAACGTGATCATCTACAGAAAACTCGCCTATATTGCAGTAATTTTAGTTCTGGTAATAAATGCGACTAGAAAACTCAGACGAGGTGATCCCATGTACATTTATGAATAATTCCTTAACACCTTACGAACTGGCCTTATTTAAGCTCGCGAGAAATTGATAGTTTTTGAGAGGAAGAAGAGATACATAGCTCGCGCTAGGTTAAACAAGGACGGTTCGTAAAACATTATTTTTTTCATGCCGAGGGTTAAGTGAAAGTCGGTCTTTCAATGTCCTTAGTAGTTTGCCATCCCTGGCGTAGTTGTTCGATGTTCCTACTCACCGAACTGTAGTGTACAATGGAAATGGTAGTTTATAAGGGATTTTCCATGTTCATTTCAGAGTCGAAATAGGAGCAACCCACGCTGGAACGCAGTGTGAGTTGTCTACCTCTTGCAGTGTTGTGTAATGCTTTCATGACCGTGCAATCGGAGACCACTGAACAACTCTGGCATGCCAGTGGACTAACGGAAATTGTACGAGCTCTAACCAGCAGATGATTAACGGAACGGATGTAGATTAAACTGTTAGCAAAAAATAATGAAAAAATGTGACTGTCCGAAATACATGAAAAAAGAGAAGGAAAATCGTCTGTTATATGTCGGAAAGAAGTCTTAATCAAATGGTGAATGAGAGCGTAGTGAAGCATGGAAAACGGAAAGAACATGAAATGATCCTTGGGCAGAGTCAAATTTAATCGAATGATGAATGAAACTGGAGTACAGCGACGAAAACATGAAATGTCTTCAAAACAATCAATAGAAAACAGCAGCCATGAAGAAAGTATATGACGAGGTAATAAAACGACTGAATGGATCGTTTGTCATAGAGACGTTTTTCTTCGCGAATGACGTTTGTTCAATGTTAGGAGCACTAACTACTTGAACGAGATGAATAGTGAGCAGCAGCAGAAACCGTCTGCATGACTCTGGGAGGTTTCAAGAGAGTGTAGCCCTCATCCGTTCGATGAAGAAGTTCACCTTACTTTGTGCGATTACGCTCCTTGTTCACAGAACTCTTATGCCACCCCTACCGTTCATCGAATAGTTCACGGTCTCATCATGCGCTAGATGCATTCTCAGGTGTAGAACTCCAAATCCAAAAAGTTCATTCCATGCAGGGCCTAAATGAAAAAGGAGTTCGACGTTTCCAGCCGAAAGCCTGTGCAAGAAGAGATTAACCAGCTAACCATGGTCATCACCTCGTTAAGGACTGTAAAGATAAAGTTTGATATACCAAAAACCTGAGGGTCATCATTTCGCTCAATTGAGCAGAAGGTATTGCGTAGCTTACCGATGTTCGTTCAATTTACCCCATGATTGGACGACTAAGGATGATTCATAAAGCAGCTACTACAAACTCTTCTGAAAACTACTCAGTGCATTCAACATCACATCAAGGTCTCTATGGCCTTTTCATTCAAAACATGCGCTGACTTAACGATATTCGGAGATCTTCTTTCAAGTTCAATTCTCATGACTGATGTCAAAAAAGACTTGATTAACGAAGTAGATAATGTCGGCAAGCCGATGGAGAAACATTGAATGAGTTTTTGATCTCTTAGACAGATATGAGCCACGTATCTAAGGATATAACAAGAATAAACAAATATATTACTGCATACAAGCTGAACGAAGAGAATGAGAAGTGGACAACTCGAACAATTTACTCTTTTACCGAACACTACGTTGAGTTCATGACACTTGACACTTGAGCGGCCCGTCCTCACTAGTTATGTGGATCCCAGCATAATCTCCATTTTTCGAAAACTTGCTGGTTAAGCCATTGTGGTGCCCCGGAATCCCGCGGTCAGCCTGGCCAAAAATCTGCCCCAGATCTTCACCACCACAGACAGTCGCAGCCCTCGTGGATCAGAAGGAGATTTGCCACCATGCAACTTTGATCCCAGGACGGTGGTGGATCCTGGGATTGGTTTACTCTTAGCCAGGCTTCCTGATGGAAACGCCGGACTCCCTCAGCTTGGGAGACCCTGCTGGGGGGATGAGTCCCCCTGGTGTATACTGCAGTCCGACACCCAGGAACGCCTCCCAGCCATGATGAGGCGGTAAACCGTTGGAAGGACGTTAAGTTCATAGTGGTTTTAATTTGTTTTCGCACTTTCTCATGTAAAAACCAGAAGGACTAATGGGAACTACAATAAAAAAAACATTGCACGGAATTTTCTTATAAGCTATGTGCAAAACGGCATAGACGAACAGGGAACTTCTTAGTTTTGTTAGGTAACAGTTTGAAAGCCTAAGAATAATTTTATACCAAGAAGAGTTTAATAACTAATGAATGATTGGATTTAGGATTTCCACTTCGTAATAGAACGAAAGGAATCTATGGATTGCTGTAGGTCAGGGGAAAAAATTGGAAAAAAAGATAAATTTCCATTATTTTGCCAACCGACGGTCACATAAACTAGGTGTTAATGATCAATAAAAAGGATAAAGCTCTCGGCGTTGATCAAGCCCTGAGGGATGCGCCATGCATTCGACTTCATTAAGTATCGCTGGAGGTGATTGAATGCATATTTGGCTCTTTACAATGACTCGAGGTGGCTTACCGATGTATCGGACCAGTGTTGTTATCCTCCCAGACAAGTCTGATACCGATATACCGAGCTCGGCGGGTTGGAAGGCTTGGTGAGCCTTGGGAGTTGGGATAGATCCCGAGTGTATTGCAGGGTGCTTCCGACCACTGCGCCGCACGCGCCCTTTAGATGATCAATACCATCTTATTAATCAAAGAAGTTAAATCTCATCTTTCCTTTTGTTTACTAAAAGGAGGAGACAGAGATGATAACGAAAGCGGCAAGTGTAAACTTTTTTTCAACAAACTATATCTTTTCTGGATTGGAAGGTCAGTTAGTACAAAAACAAGTATGAAATATTTTGTCAACAATTTTGTACGTATGTTAGCGCAGAAGACCCGACCGAAGCCTTATAACCATAAGTCAACAATAGTTTGAAAAAAATTAGTGTTTTTTAAAGAGGATTGTTTCAGAACGAGAGAAAAAAAAAGGTTAAAAAAGAAGCAAGCTAGCAACAGAATGAACTGAGCCGAAAGTACAGAAGGAATCGTACTATTCAGATGAGCATTTTAAGAAAACAAGAAAAAGAAGATCAGGAAAAAATAAGCTAGATATAGAGTAGGATGGAAGTAAAGATGAAGGAAAAAAAATAGGAAGCAATAAAGAAGAAGCCAGAGAGAAAGGAAGTGAGAGGGGGACAGGCAGAGCAAGGGAAAGAAAGTTTAAAACGATACATGTGAGAAAGGAACGATCTTTAGGGTCTGCAATTAAAGAAAACCGAAATTCTATCCAAAAAAAGAAACGGTATGAAATTTATGCGATGATGATTTTATTCAAGATGCTAGGCAACGAAGCGAAGATTTATCGTTCACGGATAATTCGTTAACTGCTGGTGACGAACGGACGAGCGGAAGCGATGAAATCCACCACCCATCATCCTCCGTTCGTTCTTTCTTTCGTTCGTTCATCCTTCCGTGGGTCCATCCATTGACCTATCTATTCGCCCACTCTTCCATGCATCCATCCATTCGGCCATTCTTCCGTCCATTCATCCATCCGTTTGTCCGTCCGTCTGTCCATCCCACTTGGCTCCGCTCTGGTGACGATCTCCGACAGCGTAGGCAGTGAAATCTGATACGAGCAGATCTCAAGACGGTTCGAGAAAAAACACGGCGAACGACGTCCCAGCGAGAATAAACACAGCGGCGCCAAATGACGATGTCACTAAAAACCTTTGTACTTTCTGTAAAATTTTATTTTTATCTTTTATCTATTATTTGTTTGTTAATTAGCCTCTTTTTTTCATCAATCCAGTTGGTTTTTAAGTGTCATAAAGTGGTAAACTGGCTTGAGGCTTTACTTAGGTAAAAGGTGAAACTAGAAATTATTTTGGATTCATTTCTAAAAGTGACTTTTCAAACGGAAGAACTAATCAATAAAATCGGTATGCATTGTTGGATGTCATCTGCCAGCCAGCTGACAATGTAGCGGTTGAGTTTCAGTGAGGTTGATCGAATTGAGAAAGCACCGAAAAAGAACTCATTTCAGGTGTTCTCAGGAAGGACTTAATCCTAGATGAAGATGAATGCCATCATTTACTGAAGAACAAGTGGGATTATGGGATTCTAGAAAATGAATAAAACCATGAAAATTCAGTTAGAGAAGAAATGACATAAGCTGACACATTTCTCTATGCATAATGGTTTCTCGGCACACAACGACTCTCTCTCTTGAGAGAACTGGAAGAGAATGGAGAGAATAAACAGGCTTAATAGGTTTGCCTTTCATCTGATTCAGATCATCATCATCACTACCATCACCATCATCATTTTCATCAACATAGCCAGCTCAACCTTCACCAACGAGAGCAGCAGCCACAGCCACCACCACCATCAACCACCTATGCCACCAGCAACCATAAATCAATACGAAAATGACTAGAGTCCATATATATGGATGGCATTCATTGTGAGTGTGCAACATTTTCCCGAGAGATTCCGAATAAACAATGCAAGCAGAGATCGATGTGGAAGCAGTCCAGCCTCAGCGATGACGATGACGTCAATCAATTTCTCAGTGAAAGTCATCACATCTGAATCACTACAGTATGCATTGTAGAACATGTTTTTCCATGAAGTCGATGAAGGAAAAAGCAGCAAAATTCCTCTTGGCACTATCACTGCATGTCGGTTTAACTCTTAGCATATGTATATTACAGTAAGACTTGTAAAACAAAACGTTTGAAGTGAGAGAAACAGTCATAAAGCAATCGCAACGAAAGCAACACAAAGCAACAAAAGACGAACATTTGCGCAAAAAAAGCAGAAAAAATCTGAATATGATATTCCCGAAGGAAAAAAAAACGGAAGAAAAAAAGGAAAAAGTTGAGAGCTAGGCCATAAACCTGGTAATGTTCGCAAACCATTGATCAGCGTCCGTTGTAATTTTCAATAGCTTATTATCAAAAACACGTTTTAAACACTGGTTGACTAAAATTAGCCCGTTTAGTAACATTATAGCCATCATATTTGTAAAGGTGAATGGAGGTAGCACAGCGGTTAGTGATGCAGTTTATTAGGAATCAAAGTACTGGTTCGACTCCCTCCCAACGCTGTCCCCGCAATCCATATGAGAAAGCCTTAGCCGGTTATCACCAAGATTTGAAGAACAGTCGACTCGACCAGCATTCTATGACATTCATGAGGAAGACAAAATGCTCAAGCAGCGGCCGAAGCAACGCGCGAAATGTTCCGAGACCTTAATGGACGATGAATCAAGTGAAACGAATCGAATACAAGAAGTGCTGGGATCCACATTATAGATGTGATAAAGGACCATGTAAAAAAAAAGATAAAAAGGGATAGTATTGGGAAGGAATTCAGCAGCGACGGCCGGCTGATCAGTCTATCAATCGGTCTGGATTCTACCACCAGAAGCTGTGGCGTGAACGTCATAACGAACGCGATACATCCACGAATGCAACAAATCGACAATGTGGTTGGTGACGTCGCCAATTTGAGGTGTGCCTAGTCGAACAATCTCCGGTCCCAAAATGTGCGAATGCATTCATAATAGAGCTCACTCCCTTTTTTAAACGACAAAAAAACATCTCCGTCGGCATACCACCGTCATAATGTCTTCAAAACAGGACGAACATAGAAGAATTACGGGCAAAAAACGGCTGGGAAGCGCCAACTATAGTCTTGGAATTTCGTGCCAACTATAGCCCTGGGTTTTTTCCAGCACAGTACACTTCGTTGTACTGAACACTTGGTAACATTTCCCTTTTTTTTCATTTTTCCGTTATGATATATTGTAAATATGTCCTTGAACGCAATGGATTTGTATTTTGCCTAATAAATTAATAGTAACATGACAGAGGTTACCATAGCAATCCATTTTATTGAGATTTATGAACATCCTAACATTTTCATGAAAAAGTGTTCCCATAATCATAAAATTGTTCATGTCAGTTAGTTACTTACTTGTCGACCTACTTCACTAACAAAGCCCATTTTAGCATAAACTCTAACTGGTATTCTGGTGGTTTGTGAGGCTTTTTTTTCGTAAGGCTCGTAACCATGACTAGCCATGATCCCTATCACAAGCAGTCATCAAGCCTCGTGGATCGGTGGAGCTTCGTTTGAACTTAACGTCAACGTTTCATACGAACAAGGATTTATAGTTTAAGTGTGATCTTCGCTGGGAAAAAAGAAAAAAACGAAACGGCAAAAGACTCTTAAGTGGGTGTTTGAATAAGAATGTCGACCTCAGCTTGCTTCTAAGCTTGGATCAGTCTGTGCAGAAAATGATTCATATCGTCCAAGAACAATGTGTTACAGGCATTTGGGAGGAAAGGTCAGGAAGCAACAGGAAAACAAAACTCAAAAAAAAATCATCAGAATGCAGTGCCACAAAAAATACTTGATATTTAAAATTTAACAGCATTATCAGATTCAATAACCTCTCACGAAGATTCAAATTGCCCTAGAAAACTGCTTGGATTTGTAGGTGTATGAAGTGTTTCCATAATCTGACTTACGGATAAGGAATCATGTGTCTATGGGAAACCCTTAAACGAAAGCCTATTGAACGCAATATGATTACCAATACCCGACCCGGATGGTGTGGTGGTGAACGCGTTAGCACTAATGGCGCGTTCGTTCCACACCGCAGACACCTGCGATCCGGAGTTTTGCAAATATCTCAGCATCATTGCGGTTTTATCACACCCTACTGTGAAAAAATTCTAATTGGCAGTAAATAAAGAAGTTAGCTAACAATGGCTACCAATATTATGTTTTTTTCTCAATACAAAGCTGAATTTTCTGAATTTTACGGGAATCGTTCAAGAAACTGAGTCGAATTCAACGCCGTCAACATATAACGGACCGTGCGCATTGACTTCAATGCATGCAGCAAGAAAATTAGTGGCTGCTTCTAAGTTTAAGGCGGTTTATCCCAACTTTCACTGAATTTCAAAATTTGATATAAAAGCTTCTGGAGTCTATAGATCTTTATGAAAAGATATCCTACTTTACTATGATGAAATTCTCATTTTTTGCAGTCCAAAAAATGCACAACATATCGCGTTTTGTTTCGAAGCTTATATTTTAAGCGCCGACGTGACTGAACAAACGAGTGGATTTCACCCAGCAAGGCACATAACGGTGGCATCCATTACATCGTTGACACAAATTTGCACGTTTGCTCATTAAAAAAAAAGTTCCAAAAATCTAAAAAGCTTCTTGGTTCTTCGCATATTGAAATTTCCGAATATTCTAGGGCAAAGCCTTTCTTTAGACCAGTGAAGCGCTTAGGTTCTCAAGTGCCTCGTGAAGAAACCTACAATTGTCCGAGAATATTTTTTAAAGTTTTTTTTGTCATCTTTTCTATGAACTTCTTCTGGGGAGGCAATGATTCCCAACCCTGGCTTACTACTGGACAGGTTTCTGGATAGAAATTTCGAATTTACCTATCTTGCTGAAGATGTGAACCCTTGTTGCACATCGCCGGACGACATTATAACAATACCAACCACTACAAGAAACACCAGGGTGTTAAATAATATTGCGTTTTCATTGGATTCAGTTTCTACTTAAGCTTCATATAATTATACATTAAGGGATTTCAGAACTCGCCTACTACGACGAATCGCTATAAGTGAGGTGTTGCAATGTGCGCTTGCATTTTTCCAGTTCTTTAGCTACTTTTCATCGTCGCAAATCGATGGAGAAGCGGCATGACAGCTGAAAGATGACAGAAGAACAGCACTCAGACATCACGGAAAACTCAAACTGACTAGAATTCTCCTTAAGCAAGGGAAAAAGAAGAAAACGAAAGTGAATGAAGGTGAAGGTAGAAGATCGTCTACCAGTCGTTCGTCTTTGAGTCTCATCGTCAGCTGACAGCGTCATAGTGCGTTTATTTTTTATCATCTAACAAGTAAAAAAGCAAAAAACCACTAACCTCTGCTATTTGATGAATGTGCACTAACAGAACCAGGCCGAAAAGTGAGGAAAACAAAACAAACTGCTGAACAGACACCCATCGATGTACATTCATACACACATACATACGACAGACACACCTACATACCAACATTTAGGCACATACATACACACATCGTATACATACATAGACACACATATATACACAGCACGAATGTTGGCGAATACAAAAAAGAAACGCAACTGTTGCATGATTTCAGCGGTGAATATGATTTTGACACTAATCAATATCTATCCTTTCCATGATAAGCTTACACGAGATTGATAAAGGTTATCAACCTCGTGCAAGAATATCGTAGAAAGAAATACATACTTATTAGTCATACCGAGGTTAAAGGAAAGTCGGTTTTGAAATATTGTTATGCTTTGCACTAGCTGATTTTGACACTATTTCTATCTGATAGCTCATTTCATACACTACACTCGTCTTGCACCTCTTGCACGTTGTGAAGAGTAAAGGTATTAGTGTCAAACAAAATCCAAAAGAAAAAACTAAAAAAAACCGGTTTCATTGGCTTCTTCTCGGTAATGAACACTCAACTAGACCTCTTTGACAAAAGCATGAATCCTACGGACTCCAGCAGATTTTCCATTGCTTCGAATGATTAAGCAGCTTCTTCTTCTTTGGATTCAAGAAATGACCATACCAGGGTATTCTTAGGTAATCAGCACGCTGGTGCACATCAGCTTCTTGGATTGAATGAAGAGATTATCCACTTTGCGATGACGTTTATACTAGGCTTCTGCCAACGTTAATTACTGGAATTGGTTTACTTTTAACTGAACTTCCGAATGAAAATGGCGAAGCCCTTATGCAAAACCTTTAGAGGTCATATTGAGAGATGACATTATTCAGTTAAATATCAATAATGAAGGATATATTGCTTAAAAAATGAAACACTTCAGAACTAGAAAGGTTAAACTTCATTTAGCCTGCCACTTATCAAACCATTACTGGGTCTACCAACGGAACTAAGACGAAGTAAAATCAGAAATAAAAAAGAACCAGAATGAAGTATGAAGAATTTTTTCTGAACCATCTTAATGAAAAGAATAACGTGAAAGGATTTGGAGGTCCTAAATGATGACATTTCAATAATAAAAATAAAAAAAACGTAGTAAGCAGTAAGAAGAACTTAGTAGTCGAAGGCAGTCGGATACACTTAATATGATATGAAAACACTGATAGCAAAGGAAGTAAATGACAAATCGGACAGGGCTATCAAACAAGCGAAGAAAAAAACAGCACAGTCTGGGAAAAAAGAATCATCAACAATGATCGGAAGCAGAGCAGACAAAAAAGATGCATCGATTAAGCCGATAAGCAAGTCTTACATCACGGGAGGATCACGTTCGAGACAAACGACACAGCTCAGCACGAAAGTTCGGATTTGCCAGCTTATTGGTTTTTTTCTTCACTAGGGCAGAGACAAATATCACTCTCTCTCTCTCTCTCTCTCGTTGACTTAAAACTTTTCTTGAACACTGTAGCATTTTCATCACTCTAAAGTTCTTAACCACCACTACCATATCGATGACAATGTTATTGGAAAAACGAATGGTCCAAGACTGACGTCTAGCTAGACAACGCCACCATGACGGAGCTTCGTTCTCACCAGAAGCCCTGCAAGTGGTGTAGTGAGATGAAGGGCACCAGCAGTTGTGAGCGTGAGTGACTCCTTCCTGAGCTGGCAGGAAGTGGCCGAGATTTCGTGTGATGTGTGGGTGAGACAACCGATGAACTGCCTACGTCTCTATTTCGAACATTTGTAATGATACTCTTGGGTGTGGGTGGTTTGTTGAACAGAAAAGTTGGTTTTGAAACCTCCCTTGTCCTTTCTCTTCTTAGCTGAAGAAATTTACTACTAGAATACAGTATCCGCTTAAGCTTCATAGGGACAATTTTATAGTTCTTCTTCGTTCCATCGCTACCAGTTCTGCACTTCTGTAACAGCGATAATCTCTAACAAGATTGATGACAATTCATAGGTGGCGATTTTATGAGACGTTTTGATCGAGCTTCAAGCCCTTGTTTTTCCCAAAAAGAACAACTTGGCGGCGGGGCTGTTCGAAATGTGATGGTAGGAGCTACTGATTTAGTAAAACATTTACTCGAACTTCTTCCTGTCAACCGAGTGTAGTAATACTTCGGCGCCTCTTCGACAGGCTTCTCATACTTGAATAGAAGCTTCTTTGGGGACTACCTTCCAGTACATATGCTTTTTTTCTTCCATTCATTTTTAAAAATTAACATTTTCTAGAGATGTTGTTGAAGCGTACGCCATGCCTTCCATCCAAGAATTTAGTTGTTCTCAGCCATAATTTTGGCTCTCGTTGAAGTTTTTACTACGAAGTTGAGCAATCAAGACCTGTAGAACTTCAGTGACAATGTAGAAGCACAGCTTCATGAGGAAACATTGACGTCGTAATGATTGATGAATGATGAATGAAAAGACAATTTTCGATGAGAAGTAGTGAAGAAATCATCTCAACAAGAATGACGAATGTTCATATTCTGCCTGGTATGTGATGAAAAACCACGTTCTTGATATTGTTTTTCTATTTATGGGGAGTCCATGATTTACGCTAGATTGGGCTAAGAGACGCACTGAAAGTGGTACTCCTACAGAGCATTACAGAGGTAAAGAAAAAATTTAAACACCAGAATATATTGAGAGTCTATTCGAAAAGCAGATCTACTACGTTATTCTGTAATCCGAGATTTGATATTCGAGACGATGACAAACACCGTGATACGCGAAGTACTCGAGCCTGTCGACTCGCTATTGTTGATTCATTTTTCCAGAATTCTAAAGAACTACGCGAATGTTTTCCGTGCTTCTTTTTACCAGTAGTTTCTATCACTGTGAATCAGTAATGCCATGGGATGACAAGGATTTTCTTTGTCGATAATAAAAAAGAATAAGAAAACGAGTGTATGAGTGAGCCCCTCTGGATTGGATGTTCGGTTTCCACTATAGGCTGAACTACTTCACCTTTGAATCACATGGATTCGTCGGAGTACAGAGCAGTATGATCAGTTAGGTACAAAGCAAAAATTTTCTCGACAAACTGAGGTAGTGGGTTCTCCGGAAAATTCTGGCTTAACTAAAACAGATTTCGTCTTTCCTGGAGAAATCACATTCCGAGCGTGGAGTCAAAAAAACAGTAACCACTATATTTCTAGTGATATTGTCCCCTACAGTTTTTCAGATTAACGAGTGGTGAGAGAGGTTAGGAAGCATTTACGGAAAATACGAAAATTCGTACGAGGCATATATGCCTCACACAGCTGTGAATGCTTTAATGTTTAGCTCATTGATCATTACGCCTATCGCAACTGTCGCATGTCTAAGAAATAATTGATTAGCTCGTCATAATGTAGAATAATAAACAGAAACATCACTAGGATCACTTATAATCCCGTTAATTGTTGATTAACTCGAACTCCCATCACCAAAGGGGCAACTCGTCCAAGGATCACGCCGATATTAAGTCCCCCGTTGGTTCGATGGTAATGAAGAACTCCATTCTCTCTATTTAGTTTGAGGCTTTTCATCTTCACAACTTTGTGCAAGAAGTTAGCTACGGCCCTGTAGTTTCTACACGATCAACTCCTCAGGTTAGGCGAAATTAAATGGCCAAAAATAAATCTCCTTTTGTCGAGTACCTAGGAGCATTTTGCTCACAGTGAAGAGGTAAAACACTTCAGACGCAAAGTAGGATGAATAAAAATATTTTAAGGTATAAGTAAATATGTATTTAAGGGCATTGTCCATGTTAATAAATGAGTAGAGCACATTGAGTTCAACGCAACGAGGGCGCCGCTTCTTATCCATCAGCTAATCGCCGAAGAATTCTCGTTGACTTCAAAAGAGTCAACCTGTTCAGCAGCTTGAAACTGGCCAACAAGTAACAGAAAGATTCCTTTGTATGCGATGATGAAAAATGAACGGTTCTGGATTGGACGAACGCGAAATTCATCATTGCACTGTTGTTGTCCGAGCAAATCGATTCGTTGTGATTGCAAGTTTATAAATAGAATGCTTCTGCAGCGAGCGAATGAAGAGATTTGAAAGCAAAAAAACTTAAAAAATCTCAAAAAATGAATTGTATCTAAGCTTAACGACTTCAGAGAACTTATTGATCTTTGTACTAACCCAAAAGAATCAGGTAACAGCTAGAAAATCAGCAGCGTTAAAGGATCATGGAACAACCTCGCCACTGAAAACTGAAGATATGAGAAAAAAAGAACTAACACCACCACCACTCGGAAGGAACGATGAACACTATACGTCCGTTATTGTTTTATGTAAGAATAAAAAGAACAAGAGAACCGTTTTAGAAAAGAAATTTGCAAGACTTTGTAAATTCTCGAAAACCTTCAACTTAAATTAAGAAAAAAAACAACTGTCCAATATAAGAAACCGAAGACGGGAGTTGTTTTGGTTTGAAATAGAATCCGATTCTATGGATAGAGTCGATGATGTCTGTGTGTGGATGGAATGGCGCCTAATGGACGACATCCATCCAAATAAGGAAATTCGCTGATGTGGTCGCTGATTCCAGTGAATGAGCTCGGCTCTCAAGCCATTCGTATCGTTCGGGTCATTAAGAATCATAAAGAAGAATCGACTCATCTCAACAGATTTCAGCTTGTATTGGCTAAAAGAGTCATAGTCTTCATTGAAATACTACCTATGCCGATAATGTAATACATCTCAAGCGAAGGAAATACGCAAAAATTGGTGCACCAAGTCTAACCGGTACATTAAGAACCCTGCTTTGAATAAGACAAGACCTTAAGACAACGATGTGTCTTTCTCTCGAAATAAAGCTTACGTCTTAAGAGATCCTATAGAGATAGCTCAGTATTAACGAAAAAAAGTTCTTCCTTTACTAGTGACTATGAATCGTACTGTAGCAGTCCACCCTCATTTATCCATTCATTCAATCATTCGATCATTCATTCAGTAATTGTAACGCCTATATTCATTCATTCAAAATACTAATCACCTTTCACGCTTTAGTCTTTTTGGTTTGAAATGATGTTTCTCGACTTCCTCTTAGACTTCTCCCCTAGAGTTATATCTATGGCAATTTCTAATCCCATACTCTGACAACAGCGGGAATGAACTTCTTAAAAAGCCCTACTAAAAGCTAAACCTATGATCAACCGAGATCAAGTAGAAGACGGAAGTGTATGAAAAATTTTGAAATAAAAAGTAGTTGTCCAATCCATGTATTTTTTACTTATGGAAGCCAGCAGTAGAGGAACCAGCTATATCTAATTGCTACGTAGATCGGTCCGTTAATCTCATGACCAGCCAGCAATTTTAGAAATTACACACCGAACTGACATGTATACGCGCTGAGGTCCAGTTGGCCCTGAACGGAAAACACAGCTTTGGTTGACAAATTGACGCTGATATTATGGCAACTGTCTAATTTTTAATGATAGTTCTGCAAACGTAACATATTTACTTTTTAGAATCATATAGGAAACATAAAGTAGGAATCGTATATTTTTCTACAAAAGACCTATTATGTATTACAGTAGTACTGTCAACATAGAACGAACGAATGAGAGGAATGCAGGGGGAAAGGCCTCAATAGCGCAGTGGGTGATACGTGAGCACGCGGAAAGGATAATCGCGATTCGATCTGACCAGGGGTCCAAGTCCTGCAAATATCTCAATTTCATTGTGGTTGTATTTCACATCATTCCTTGCCACGAAGAAGAAAAAAGGGCAGTGGATAAAGAATAATACACTCTCAATATAATGTTAAGTTTTTACTTACTGCCTATTACAATTTATCACGACAGAGTATTATGTGTGATACAACCACAGTGATGCTGAAATATTTGCAAAACTCCGTACCGCACGTGTCTGCGGTGGGGAACGAACGCGTTATTACCTTTTCCAGAGGCTAACGCGTTCACCACCACGCCATGCGGGTCATTCGTTTCTCCTGTCTCTCGGCTTGTTGAATTGTTAACATATTTAACATATATTTACGTGGAGTGTTTTACGGTCCTTCTTTACTGG
The DNA here is from genome assembly GCA_018806985.1 of Angiostrongylus vasorum. Taxonomy (NCBI): domain Eukaryota; kingdom Metazoa; phylum Nematoda; class Chromadorea; order Rhabditida; family Metastrongylidae; genus Angiostrongylus; species Angiostrongylus vasorum. The sequence goes on from JADANN010000383.1 coordinate 462,198, forward strand.
TTGTGTCGGCCTCAGCATAATTTCCAGTGTTTCGGAGTTTCGCTGGCTTAGCCCCTGTGGTTCCCTGGAATCCCGAGGACAGCCTGGCCAAAGTCTGCCCCAGGTCCTCATCACGACACGCAGTCGCAGCCCATGTGCATCAGAGCGAATTTTACCACCATGGGACTAGCTTAATACCAGAACAATGGTGGATCCTGGTTTTGATTTATTTCATTTGACATACATGGAATCAAAGAATTTTCAATCGTTTATACAAGTTTTATTTTCTACCTGGTTACTCACCGTCTTTCCACAGTGGTTCAATGACTTAACATAACAGGTAGTTCATAAGAAAATTAATAAGCTCTATGATCTGCCGGAGAAAGCTATAACCAAGAGAATTCGTTATTCCCTCTTAGCTGATGACACAGACAAGACTTTCAAATGAAACAGGGGACAAATTTTCCCAATAAGAGCTTTATTTCAAAAGAAATTACAAATTGTACCAAACTATTATTAAAAAAGTTAGAAATAAAAAAAATAACAAAAGTGGAGAGAAGTAGAAATGTTCGACAAATACAGTTCGTATCCAAGATGGGCTAACAGTAGACACAAGTTAGCAAGTACTTCTGACTTTATAGTAATTTTTAAGGGTAAAATGTAGCCTACGTTATTAAGTGGGATACCTCATTTTATGGACCTTATCTCGGTCTTTGAGATTTGAAACACTTAAAACGGCGACTGTACTTCATCCATAAACAGAAACTAGTTTCTTTTAGTAATTGACACGTGAGAGTCCCCTATTCACCTCGGCATTCATCAGATTTCTCTCTCATTTTTTAGTTTCTTTTTTGTTGCTGCATCTCTTTTCCCTTTGATCTAGGCTTCAATGAATCCTAGGAATTCGGGATGTATAAAACCCCCAAAAGATACGTCACGAGGACAACGTCAACACTTAACTTGCAGAGTCAAGCAGAACAAATGGAAAAAAACCACATATAAAAAACAGAACATATAAAATTTAAAAAAAAAGTACACATAAAAAGTATTTTCGAAGTTCAGAAATCCGCGATGGACATCAGACAATTCGGTGTTTAAGAGCATATATAGAAGAAAGAACGAGAGACAGACAGAGAAAGACAGAGGGGGGGAGGGAGGGAGGCAGGGAGGGAGGCAGGGAGGGGAGGGAAGGAGGGAGGAGGGAGGGAGGGAGGGAGGGAGGGAGGGAGGGAGGGAGAGACAGAGAGACGGAAAAAGTGTGAAAGAGGGGGAGAGATTTCTGAGCAACATTTTTAACGAAGGAACAAATGTTCGGACTTAATTTCAATAAATGGGGTATTTCACGACTACATTTCCCATGGAAACGGAGTTTTTTATTTTTCGAACCGCGTTTATGGTCAACACAGAGCTCATCAAACAAATGTTCAGTAGACAGGAGGTTTTGTAACTGCATTCGTGATCTAAAGAAAAACGTTTTCGAACCAGATTCCTGTTGGAAAGAGAGGTTTTCAAACCAACAAAGCAAACAAGTCAAAGAATTACTCAAGAGAAACAATGATAGCCTTTCAATGAAGGAAAAATTGACCAACAATGTGACTTCATCAATAGCTGATTGCATCGATGTTGTCACAAATTTGGTTGATGAACTCAAAAATCACTAAAGTACACCGAGCAGTCTCAGTGAAAGGAACAGCTGTCCGTAGTCACCGCTAAAAGTCATCCGTGTCAAAGTTTGACCTTCGTGAAACGCTTCTTTTTTCTTTTGAAAAGCATATGTCTTTTTTCTGGAAGGCATACAACGTTGATGATAAAACATTCAGTATGATCTAGTCACTTTGAAAATCTAAGGAATATCTTATTACTTTTAAAGACGTTGTTGAATATTCAAGGTGGGTTTTTAGTTTCTTAGAGGGTTTATGAACTCTTGATCGTGTTATTCGAGTTTTAACAGCCGTTTTTATCATGGCTTACCCATGAATTTTGTGTGTATTATGGTAGCAATTATCGTCTTTCATTTATTTGATTGATAAGGATAAAGGATAAAACTGTCGGCGGTGATCTATCCTTGAGGGATGCGCCATGCATTCGACTTTATCAAGCATCGTTTAGAGGTGACTGGATGCATATCTGGCCTTTACAATGACTCGCGGTGGCCCACCGATGTTTCGAGCCAGTGTTGCTATTCTCCCAGACAAGTCTGGTATTAATTTGCAGACCCTGAGGGGATGGATGGGTTGGTGGGCCGTGGACGCGGGGATCGATTCCATGTGTGTGCTGCAGGGCACCTCCGACCACTGCGCCACTCGCCCCACAATATGATTGAATAGATCTGAATTTGACCCTAGGAATACCGAATAAGTCGGAAATTGAAGTCGATTTTCCACACGACGTGCAGGATTTGAACGATAGAAATCGATAATGGGTTGAATAAGTATTGTCAGGAAAAATCACGCTGTACTAATTTTCCTTCTGTTTCACAAAAATCGAAATCGCCGAAGAACGTCGAGAAAGATGGGTGCGATAGTGGAGAGAAAGAATGCACTGTCGACGGGTTTGTAGACGGCAGTTCTGTCCGTCAATGCCGCTACCACTCCATTGACAAGACATTTTAGACATTTTCAAAATGGGTTATTCGATCTTGTTTTGCCAAAAAAAAATCAATTTTGACGAAAACAAACTTGTTTTGAAGAAAAAGATGCTAATTCGGTTGTCTACTGTGTATAGGCACTGTGAAATTATTTTAGTGGTCACAGGTGCTATTGATTGATGAGTTCATCAGGCCCTTCTTCGAAAAAGTCACATATGTTGTTGATCAGAATAAACAATAACATAGTGCCACAGACAGGTGAAACATTTCAAGCATGGAAAAAGAGGTGCCACAGACAGGTGAAACATTTCAAGCATGGAAAAGAGGTGTAAACAATGTTCACCGATGGAGCAGCCTACATTACACATTAACGAATTTTATTATTTGCTTGGATACTTGTACGGTCCGACTTCACTGGTTGTGCGAGCATGATTACCATTCTCCGCAGACTTGCTGGTTTAGCCATCGTAGTTTCAGCTCCAGGTCGTCAACCCACAGGCAGTTGTTGCCCTTGTGGATCAGAGGGAGATTTGCCCTCATGCGACTAGTTTGATATTAAGGCGGCGGTGGATCTGGTACTGGTTTACTCTTATCTGGGTTTCCTGATGGAAAACTCCGGACTCCTCAGCTTGACAGAGCCTGCTGGGGGATGAATCCACCCGCTGTACATCGCAGCCCGACACTCAGGGAACACATCGCAGCCACGATGAGGCGGTAGACCGTTGGAAGGATTTTATTATTTACAATCGGTAATTGGTAAGGTGGTGTGATTGGAGTTCTGAAGAGATGTGACAGCAATGAATGTAGTCAACTTGTTTCTTTCCCCTAAGTGAAATTCTGCTTATTTGCCTATTTTGTTTTATTTTTATATGACCCCTCGACCACATCTGCTATGCGGATCCCAGCACTTCTTGAACTCGTTTCATTTCTCTCTCATTCGCCGTCCACAAAGGTCGTCGAACATTTCGTGTCTTGTTTCAGCTGTTGTTTGAGGGCTTCGTCTTCTTTATGAATGTCGTAGAATGCTGGTCAAGTCGATCCTCCTTGCCTTCTGGAGACAGTCGACATAGGGTGTTCCCACGCAGATCGGAGTAGAGCGTTCGGGGAAGAGGTCGAACCACTACCTTTCTTTCGTGATCCACTACATAACCTACCACTTCGCTACCTTCTACGCTACCTCATTTTGTGTGATTCAGTTTAGCGTACGCAACATAGTAATTTGCGATTGGGACACCAACTGATTGAGAGAGATTGTAGCAGAAAGCATCGGAAAGGCTGAAAACTAAGGAGGTTATTGGTGTCAGATAAGATGTCAGACTAGGTGTTTAACTTAGGTTAAAAACCACTTATATAGTTATTCCATTGTTTTATTTATTCCATTGCCATAAAAATGTATCGTTGTTTATCTAAAAATAAAAAACATATATTAGAGTAAAGAAAATACATTAGAGTAAAGACAAGACGCCTTTGGAGCAGTGGTTTAATTTTCTTGTGCAATACAAATATCATCTTCGGTTGAGTCCCGTGCACTGAGCGAGCAAACCCTCCTATCCCTCCGAAATCAGTAGAATGGGAACAGATTTGTGTGGAACAGGAAAAAAACTGACTTTATAGACTGTCGGCCCCTACAACTCACTGCATAGACCAATTTTGGGTTCAGTAACTTCTATGACTTTGCGGATAGAATCAAATGCATGGCACATCCTTAAAGGATTGATCTGCCTCGAAAGCTTCACAATAAGGCTAGTTTTACATAATAAACTAGAATTTTTGAAAGAAATAATACAATACACTAATGAGCAGTTTTTCAAATCTTTATGTGTGCTCATTAAGAAAATATCGTTCTATGGCAAAAAGCAGATGACAGACGAACACAAAGCACAGGAATGATCATAGAAGGTTCAAGTATACTTGAGGAAGACCATTCAAGCATTGGGGTAAATTTATTTATCGTTGTTCCCGAATCAGTAAACGAAATCGTTAGACGTCGCCACTATTCTCAAAATTACCCCCCTTGAGGGTGATGTTAAATGGAACAGCTTTCCACTCTTAAGAACCAACTGCTCAGAGCCGTTTAAAGAGTTTAGCAATATAGTGAAGGTAAAAGTTTATGAAAGAACGTATACCTATCCGTTTTTCATTTTCTGGACTAAAACCAGAAATAGAGGCTACAACTTGCATAGTAAAAAATCTGAACGACGTTGGTGGTTCTTCACGCATACGCAATGTTTTGGAATCTCGTAGCATCGTGGAGGTGGTTGAATTCATATTTTCCCTATGCGGTGATCAGTGAAGCCACCTGATGCGTTATGTTAGTAAGTGTTTTTCTCCTTTCAAACAAGTCTGATACTAAATTCCTGAGTCCAAATGGAAGAAGAGCTCGGCATATAGAGAACTTCTCTCTGGGGAAAGTTCTCTATCTTTCTATACAATAACATTTGATGTCCATATATGGCCGCCTCACAGTCGCACATCAAACACCGTAATGTAACTTTTATAATCTACTCGGTCTATTATGTTCAATGTTTCAGGCACAGTAGCGATTCAGGTTTGACTCCAGTAGCACACCAACGATGGCTTATCCGAAGGAGGAGGAGTAACAGTGGAACAGTTTACTAATTCCTTGCGAAACAACGAAGCCAATGACGTTGATATTTCAGGCAGTTAGGTACAGTCTACTGCAGTCCAGGATCGACGATCCAGGTTGTCCGCGGTTGCATACGCACGCGGCTCTCGTAGCCAATATAAGCCAGGTGCCTTCGACGGCGGAGACATACCATCACTCACCTCACCCCCGATCGGTAGCGCGGATAATCCGCTCCTCACAACATCATTCATTGTCACTCTCAATCACCACAATTCATTCACAGTCATACTCACTCATTCTTATCCATTCACATTCATCCTTCAGTAATCAGAAGATTATTGTATCTAGTTTCTTAGTTTGTTTACGGTGCAATGTCAGTAGTGGCGGGTGTTTCCAAATGCGTTATGTTTGCAACGCCATCTGTGGCATGTACCATTCCTCCCGCAATGTACGCCATGCGTACAAGGCCGCTGAGCGGCCAACTTATGCTGTGTATTCTGTTAAGCCGCTATAGGCTTATCAGTTTCCAGCCATTATCATATTGGCCCTTGACTCTTAGGCAATGGTGGCACCCATAGATGCTCAAACTTCACGTTGCTGACATAGCGTTATCGACGACCAGCCGCCTGACTATGTTCCGTAGATGACTCATCACTTACTGTCCTCATTGATCCACTAAAATGCACCTCATCGTTATAATGTTGAAATCTTAGCTCAGCCGAAAATACGGCCCGTCTGTAACCCTCTCCACCTCAGCATACTGTCTCCCTCTCCGTCTCAGCGTACAGTCTCCTTTCTCGGCCCCCCAGCATACTGTCTCCCTCAGCCGCCGCGCTGGTCGCGGATAGACGCGACGCGGCGTCGCTCACGGCTAAACAACGGTTACTTCTTGGTAATTGTTCATTATTACTATTAATGTAATTGTGTTAATTACTTATTAATGGTATTATAATATTCGAATGCCATTATCTCGTTGTTAGCCTCACTTCACTACTAGCCTTCGCACCTCATAGCTTTAACTGACGTCATTCCTCTACCATTACTTCTCCATCGTTACTATTATGTTATTAATGTTATATTTGTGTATTAAAGGTTTAATTACCCAAGTTTGAGGCTGGTAGATCAACACATCAGCTAAAAGACCCGCGTGGCTAATATTCTACACAAACCGAACCGCTAGTAACCGACGCTAACTAACCGTTACATGGTGCATTGGTCGCTTGAAAGGACCTAATAGCAGCAAGTGTCGCAGTTCAACTTCACAGCTACCACTTCAACTTGGTACCGCTTTCGTGAGTTCACAAATTTTAGTTCCACGAAAACCTATTTTCCGCTTTAATTTGCCATGACCAGCTCATTGCGAGTTCTAAAACGACGTATTACGCATTACACTAAAAAACTTGAGACCACACTAACGCGTCTCAAAGATGAGCAATTGGAAATGCTCAGCACGTCACCCGGTGATGGAGAGATAACAGAAGCCTTCATATGCGACAGCATCTACAGACTGAATGAAGGAGTTCTCACCATCGAAGCAGCTATCGCAAAGCTAAACGAAGCACTAGTCGAGTACGAAAGAAAGTCTTCAGAGCAGAATCTAACACAGGAGAGCGATGATGGCAGCGAAATACATTGCAGCAAAGCAGAGGAAGTAACTGAGGCAGCAGAAGACTACTTAGTAAAACTCAGAAGTCGTATAAAAAGCTTTGAGTTTGCTAGTACTTCACTAAGAAAACCAGACACCCCATCAAGGGTACAAACAGACATCCAAGTAGTCGAAGCTCCCCAAATTATAGCTACAGCGACACGTCTCCAACTACCCACACTCCCAATACCAACCTTCACTGGTAACATCTGGGAATGGGAAAATTTCTGGGAGTTATTCAGAGCGAACATACATTCCCAGAACATATCAGAATTATATAAATTCAATTACTTGCTTAATTCACTACAAGGAGAAGCACTCGATGCGGTGAAGAAGTTTCAACTGACCAACGAGAACTATGCTAAAGCAGTTGAATTTCTCACCAAAAAGTATGCAGACTCGGAAAAACTCATAATAACACTCATGGACAAACTTGACAATTGCCAGCTTCGTTCCACCACGGTGCACGAACAACGGAAACTATTTGAACATTTGCAGTTAATAGTAACACAGCTAAAAGCAAAAGGTGAAAATGTGGACAATCAGTGTATGTTTAAGAAAATATTGATTAAATTTTCTAACAACATACAGCGGAAAGTCATCGAAAAGAAACATGGCGTCGCCACGGAGAAACCCTTCCAGATGGAGCAACTTTTCCAGTTTATAGAGGAAGTTATATCCAGTGAGGAAAAAGTATGGCAGTACACGTCAAAGTGCCAAGCAATGTCAATTCCTGACAGCACGCAGGAGAATAAGAGTAGATCATGGATCTCCAAAAACACCTACTGCTGCATGTATTGTAAAGCCGATCACAAAGCGTTCAATTGCAACATCTACAAGACGCCGTATGAGCGTTCACAATACCTCCGAGCTAACAAATTGTGCGCCATTTGCGCATCCCCATACCATGACTCATCTAATTGCAAGAAGTCATCTTGCTTCAAATGCCAGGGACGGCACCACACTTCATGCTGTCTCCAATCAATGTCGAAAGAAACAAGCTTTCAGAACGGTTCGAAAAAGCGAACCAAACAAGAACAAGGGCATTAAGGACAGGGGATCTAGCACCAAGGGGACTAGGACGTACCAGCCGACGTCCAAAATCAACTACGTCAATCAACAACAAGACCAGTCTCCACTGCAGGAGACTAATGTCCTAAAAAATTCAGCCTGAAGGTCAGCATCTACAAAATCAGCGAACCACCATTCTACCAACTGGAGAAATTACAGTGGTGAACACAACTACAGGAACACTTCAAAAAGTCGCAGTTTTGCTGGACACGGGTGCCGAACTTTCCTTTGTCGACGCATCATTCGCTGCAGAAATGGATCTTCCTATCCTAGAGGAAACTAAGCTACGCTTATGCACATTCGGATCCGAGGAAGCACGAGAAAAGCCGTCGAACAAAGTCTCCCTCAAAGCATGGGACGCCGAAGGTCGTCCGTTCTCCATGCTGTTATACACCCACGATAACATAGTAAAACCATTTGTTATTCCTCCAATTTCTAAGGAAGATGCAGACTTTATTCATCAACGTCACCTTCCAGTATACCTTACCAACAGCGAACTAGAAGTGAAACCCACTATACTATTAGGCTCTGACCAACTATGGTCCTTAGTGAAAGGCCAGCAACCACACATCATACTTCCTTCTGGTTTACATCTCTTACCAACTCGCCTAGGCCATCTCATAACTGGCAAGACCAACGAGCGCTCTTATCTAGCACCTGAAGAACAAAACAATGAAACAATCAGTGCCAAAGAATATACTACAGTAGAAAGTCCAATCAATTTCACGTCTCACCCACTTTGGCAATTGGAGGACGAGGACGATAAAAACTGGGAAAAATATCTTACTCTGGAATCTGCTGGAACTGAAGAATTCTCTAATTCCGAAGAAGAAAACGGACACCAAATCAACTTCTGTCGCATCTCATCTCGAGATAACCCCGCAGACTGCGCAACGCGAGGATTAAGCCATCAACAATTAAGTAATCATTTTTGGTGGACTGGTCCACCAATTCTTAACCAACCCGTGGAACTATGGAAGTGTAAACACAACAGTTTCTCCCTCAATGAAGAGGCATCGCAAGTGAGCACAGAATTCCATTCCAGTGATGGCATTAAGTCAGATGATACGCAATTCTCTCAACAAACGCAAATCCTTCTGATAAAGTTTGTTGCGCCAAACAAGGATTATGACAAAGGACTCTTCAGTTCTTTGGAAAAGTATTCACTGCCGAATATCAAAAGAATTATAGCACTAATTCTTCGCTACATTAACACTTCCGTGTATCGAGTAAACCGCCGAGCAAAGAAGCCAATCAAACTTTCACCTTTACTGCAAAGCGTAATATTAAACAGTGACTTCAATATAATCGGTCCAGAGATTACCCTGGCTGGGAAAATATTGGTTAGGCAACATCAACTATCATTAATAACACCATCTATATTGCAGTCCATGAAGCATCTACATATTAGAACAGATACAGAAGGTCTACTTCGATGCTTTGGACGCTTTGGACGTAGTGACTTAGACTCCGCTGCAAGAAACCCACTAATAGTCATACAGAACTCATGGCTCGCACAAGCCATCATTAAAGACTGTCACAATAAAGGTCACCCAGGAACAGGACACACCATGGCACGTGTACGCGAAAACTTCTGGATTCCCAAACTGCGTGCTCAAGTAACACGCAATCTCCGACACTGCATACAGTGCCAAAAATTCAACAATCTACCCTACAAATATCCCGAAGAAGGTGACCTTCCAAAACAAAGAGTTCAACGATCACGTCCTTTTGAGCATGTTGGCATAGACTATTTCGGTCCAATTTCCATTGCCAAATCAGACGACACAGAGGACAAATGTTATGGATGCATAATCACATGCTCATCAACTCGCCTAATTCATCTCGACATCGTGTCAGATCTTTCCACCACGGCATTTATTATGATGTTACGCCGCTTTTTTGCAAGACGTGGGACTCCGAAATCTATTATTAGTGACAACGCTTCAACGTTTGTTCTGGGAAAAACGATTGTTAACGAAGGATTACAAGCAATGCAAAATGATCCAATGGTCCAACGCCAAATAAGCAGTAGAGAAATTCAGTGGAAGCACATTACTCCATTCGCCCCCTTGGCAAGGAGGATTTTATGAAAGACTAATCAAGTCGGTCAAACATTCATTGTACAAAACAATTGGAGCGTCAAAACTTCCACTCGAGCACTTATCTACAATCGTAATTGAGATCGAAGCCCTGCTAAATACCAGGCCGCTACTGTATGTAGACTCCGAGGATCAACAAATACTAAGACCAATAGACTTCACCCAAAATGAATTCAAAGTGCCCTGTTCATTCGAGAACCGCGATGAAGATCTAAGTGACCCCACGTACCTCTCATCGGAGGAGCAAACGCTCCTAAAAACCAAGCAGCAAGCTATACAAGCCTTACAGTCATCATGTAAATTTACAGATAGGTTCTGGCACGTGTGGAAAACTCAGTATTTGACATCGCTACGAGAAAAACACCAGTACGAAGCTAACAAAAAAGCATTATTCAAAAAAAACTACCCAAGGAAAGATACTGTGGTACTGATCAACGATCCTATACAACCTAGATTCATGTGGAAAGTAGGAAGAATTGAAGAACTCCCAACTAACTCAGAAGGAGTCGTACGCGAAGCAGTGGTTGTTCTCCCATCGCATCGCAGAATTCGCAGGCCCATCAATCTATTAGTACCATTGGAATTAGATGATCCTATACCTCATAACGAAGGAAGTAAGAAATCCAAATTAGAGGACCGCAAGAATGAGGAAAACTCCATCAAGACGACATTTCCATATAACTTACGACCAAGGAAACGTCAATCTTTACAAGAAGCACCGCTAGACTCTGAACACGAACACCATCGCTAAATCATTAAACTAGAGGCGGGAGTGTCGATAAAATCGACCAATTATTAAGTTAGATGTGCTAGATCACTTATTATTCGATGCTCTTTTTATTCACGTTTTAGCGTTACATGTTTCAGATTCTCCTTAAACCTTTGCATAGGGCAAAAACCTTGCGTTCAAATAGCTAACAAAATTGTCATGGCCCCCTAAATAAGTCGGGCGGGTGTATAGAGAACTTCTCTCTGGGAAAGTTCTCTATCTTTCTATACAATAACATTTGATGTCCATATATGGCCGCCTCACAGTCGCACATCAAACACCGTAATGTAACTTTTATAATCTACTCGGTCTATTATGTTCAATGTTTCAGGCACAGTAGCGATTCAGGTTTGACTCCAGTAGCACACCAACGATGGCTTATCCGAAGGAGGAGGAGTAACAGTGGAACAGTTTACTAATTCCTTGCGAAACAACGAAGCCAATGACGTTGATATTTCAGGCAGTTAGGTACAGTCTACTCCAGTCCAGGATCGACGATCCAGGTTGTCCGCGGTTGCATACGCACGCGGCTCTCGTAGCCAATATAAGCCAGGTGCCTTCGACGGCGGAGACATACCATCACTCACCTCACCCCGATCGGTAGCGCGGATAATCCGCTCCTCACAACATCATTCATTGTCACTCTCAATCACCACAATTCATTCACAGTCATACTCACTCATTCTTATCCATTCACATTCATCCTTCAGTAATCAGAAGATTATTGTATCTAGTTTCTTAGTTTGTTTACGGTGCAATGTCAGTAGTGGCGGGTGTTTCCAAATGCGTTATGTTTGCAACGCCATCTGTGGCATGTACCATTCCTCCCGCAATGTACGCCATGCGTACAAGGCCGCTGAGCGGCCAACTTATGCTGTGTATTCTGTTAAGCCGCTATAGGCTTATCAGTTTCCAGCCATTATCATATTGGCCCTTGACTCTTAGGCAATGGTGGCACCCATAGATGCTCAAACTTCACGTTGCTGACATAGCGTTATCGACGACCAGCCGCCTGACTATGTTCCGTAGATGACTCATCACTTACTGTCCTCATTGATCCACTAAAATGCACCTCATCGTTATAATGTTGAAATCTTAGCTCAGCCGAAAATACGGCCCGTCTGTAACCCTCTCCACCTCAGCATACTGTCTCCCTCTCCGTCTCAGCGTACAGTCTCCTTTCTCGGCCCCCCCCCCAGCATACTGTCTCCCTCAGCCGCCGCGCTGGTCGCGGATAGACGCGACGCGGCGTCGCTCACGGCTAAACAACGGTTACTTCTTGGTAATTGTTCATTATTACTATTAATGTAATTGTGTTAATTACTTATTAATGGTATTATAATATTCGAATGCCATTATCTCGTTGTTAGCCTCACTTCACTACTAGCCTTCGCACCTCATAGCTTTAACTGACGTCATTCCTCTACCATTACTTCTCCATCGTTACTATTATGTTATTAATGTTATATTTGTGTATTAAAGGTTTAATTACCCAAGTTTGAGGCTGGTAGATCAACACATCAGCTAAAAGACCCGCGTGGCTAATATTCTACACAAACCGAACCGCTAGTAACCGACGCTAACTAGTCGTTACAGGCTGGGCTGAAGCGTGGAATCGAACCAACGACTTAGTGTGCGTACACTGCAGGGCAATCAAAAACAGTGCTCTACATGAGTCCCTCAATGATGTGGAAAAGTTGAGGAATTTCGCATTTCTTAGACACTGCTTTATTTCCCAAGTTTTCTGATTTGTAATAGATCTAATTCTGTTGACAACTGATTTCCGATTTGTCAGGCGTTTTTTAAATAGCACTTTTCAGCAGTAATTTATCCCTAAACAGTTTAAAATCAACAAGAAAAATGCTTCTTCTTAATGTTCGACCTCCCTTTTCGTTTCCAAAAAAGACAAATTCCTTTATAAGACAGAAGACGTTATTTTTCTTTTCAGTGAAGAATAACACTGCAACAGAAGCAAATAGTATCCAGAAAGGCATCTCGGTTAATGTTTGCGTATATCTGAATGGATAATCATCTTTCTGTTCTCAGTCCTCATGAAGCTGTCAAGCCGTTAATGTCTTCAGCCGATATGCAGTCACCTATTGGAGAATAATAATGGAAACGGCTGCCATCGCTTCCCAAGAAAAATTTACGAACCCAAAACGTCATCAACGATGAATTTCGTCTTATCATCGTTCTTTTTTTCTATCTTTTTTTCTCTTTATTTCTTTTTAATTTCCATTGGACCGCAACAGTTTCTCCATGATAAGCCCTAGGATTTCTTAGGGAAGTAAATGAAAACACTTCAAAAAGTTTGCCACATGATAATAGAGGATAAATGAAAAAAAAAGTCCAAAACAAGAAGAAAAAATGTCGCTGACAGAATGCATAATGCGGCAATTCGTGAAAAAAAGTGCCTTTGAGACAAGAAGTCGATTGGAAAATTGCAGCCCAGAAGTGCTATAAAAAAGAGTACGGCACTTATAGAGCAGTGGTTAGAGGACCCTTACACCACAAACGTGATCTCCATTTCGATCCCACACTTCGGACAAAACATTCCTTCTGTACTTTCGGAGTCGACAAATTGGTGGCAGAAATGTCTGGGTGGGAAAAACAGCGCTCATTGGGACATCGGTAGACTTTAATGATAAGCTGCATTCACCAGATATGCATACAATGATTTTTACGATGTTTGGTGGAGATGAATATATAGAGCATCTCTATGAGACTGACCAACGCCCAACCCTTTATTTACAAGAAGATGGGTATCGTAATAGGCAGCTTTTTTCAGATGTCAAGTGTGACGTACACCGGGACAACATCCAAAAGAGCCACCTAATAAGCTAGGATTACATTTCCATTTCGGACGTCCAGCTCATGTAACGGCAGCATTTGGCATTATAGCCGTAGCTACCTCGTACAGCACTATAAAGAAGGCCTCATATTTGTAGGTTTGAGACTTCGTGTGCGTCGATCCAGCAGACCTGATGAGCAGCTCCAAAGCTGTAGAAGAAGCAGAGATAAGCGACGATTTTAGTGGCGATTCTCAAGTGATGCGTTGATCAATGGGATGGTACAGTTCATTTCAATCGCAATATCGGGGCTTCTCCCAGGACAATGGCAACAAAAAACCTCTAGATTGACGTTCAAATGACATTATTAATGGTTTGTATACAAATCTACTAAATGGCTTATATAATTTATTCTTTAAAAATCGATATCGCATTCTTACACGCATTCATCGAACAAAATCCATCAAGTAGATATTTCCGTTGAGAATCTTCATTTCCATCCAGTATCATCATCGTTGTATGAAGTTTATTAACGACTGGAAAGCTTCTCTTGGTAGTAGACTGAAATTCTAATGTTGTATGAATCAGTGGTTTTATTGAGCATATTTATCAATTATATACTGCGCGCGAAAGCGTAGCGGTTAGAGGCGCTCTGTGATATCCAGATTGTCGCTGGTTCGTTCCTGCGTCTTGTAACCTCGCCTACATATAACTCGACTTTGTTAATCAAAGTGTAAACCGCTGGAATCTACACACCCTCACCATCGAGATACAAGTTTGTTTACTCCATTAAGTATCAAACTACTTCGTTTCATTACTACTTTCATTTATCAACCTCGTGTAAGCTTATCAAAAAGAATACGTACTTTGTTCACTTCAATTGTTGATCCTTTTCTTGTTGAATTTCGCTACGTATATAGATTTTATGGATTTGTTCTCAACAATGGGACTAGATTTGATTCCTCTGCAACTTCCAGCTTGTCTGTGCCGTAAGACACTTGACATTGCAATATAACGGTGAGATCGTTATTCCTTGACTGTGTTAACTTTCTCTACAGATCTTTCGCCCATCATCTCCTCTGCACAACTGTCATCAACTGAATAGAAGTTTGACATTTCTATATAGAACTTCAACCGAGAGTTAAACTATGCTCAGGCGGATTCTGGGTAAGCTCCTCATGGTTACCATTCGCTTAAAAAAGACGGAATTAAAGGGCGTCATGTTAAAAGTGTAATGCCGCTCATGTCCCTAGAGCGCATGAAGCCTTTCGAACAGCTCTGCCACTCGAATAAGGCGAATAGATACTTTAATGATGTGCATACTTAGTGGCTTCAAAAAAAAGAAAACTTTAGGAGAGCAACATTTCACAGAGGAACGAAATGAGCAGGTTTACAGTCCGAGATTCTCGGCTTTCTATGTAAGAACTACTGACTCCAAGCAATACTTTGTTCTTTAATGGAACAAGTGAATGAAGTTCACCATTCCACACTCATCTACTAACGCAGGGAATGGACTGGAACCACATGACGGTGTATTTCTCTTTCTCACTTTTCTTAATTTAAACTGCTACACTTTCAATTCACATTAGACATCGTCTGTTGCTCTGGTTTATGTTCCTCCATTACTGAATTTTTTAACCGATTACCAGGAAAGGACGTTTCGCTGTTATTTCCCAATGATAGAAATTTCTAAAGTTTACATAATCTTCTATGAGTACGAAAACTGGTGATTGTGACGTAACTTCTATCTAACTCTTAACGAGGACGACTTGTTAACAATTAACCATACCACGGTAAGGCGGAGACCTAATCGCCATGAAAAACTTAAAAGGATAAATGACAAAGCTCTCGGCGTTGATCAATCCCCTGAGGGATGCGCCATGCATTCGACTTCATTAAGCAACGTTGGAGATGATTGAATGCATATTTGGCCACTCGCGGTGGCCTATGGATGTATCGAGCCAGTGCTGCTATCCTCCCAAAAAAGTCTGGTACCAATTTGCCACCCCCGAAGGGTCGGAAAGCTTGGTGAGCAACTGGCGCGGGGATCGATCCAATGTGCGTGTCGCAGGGCGCCTCCAACCGTGACACGCACCCTTCATGAGAAATTTAGTTTATAGAATTGGAAGAACATTATAAATGAAACGAACCCTTTTGCTGCATACAACAGACAGGCCTTCTTCGGCAGCAGCACTAATCTCTTCTTAGTGAGAATCGCACGCACGGTTTCTTCGGCAACTTCCTCAGGTGAGAGGAATTTCGTAGAAGGCGGTAATCTGAAATGCACTCTGGAATGAATGATCACTTTGCATTATTAATAAGCTAGGATAAGTAATTACAGTTTTCCCAGATCAACTTCACATAAAGGGTCTTGTGCCAACTCGACTTCTAGTCACATAGCACATCCCTCAGTCGTGAAAGGGAGGGGTTCTAATCACAGAGCAGAAGCGACCATGTGCCTTTTCTCTGACGCAGGTGATTCGGTTGCCGCGTTTCCTGTCTCTGTTGCGGCGAAACCACTTATACTTTTCGTGTACACATAATTATGCCCATGTATATGCTCATAAGTGTACTTCAGTATATACGCTCACATTGCATTCGGTAAATTAATTTGGCCAAGAACCTGCTATTGAGTGACGCAATAGTATATCGAAGGCGGTTTTGAAGTAGCCTTCAATAGTTAAACGACAAGACCTACTGGACAAGCTACCAATGGCTATACCCGGCCTTCTCAGCAAAGCACACAGACGATCTACCCGTGGTGTCCCTTACAAAGCCTAATACTCTTCGTGTTCCCAGAGTAAGCGCAGTGTTATGGGTAGTTCTGATCTTCAACGTCAATAATTTAGTGCGATCACGGATGAAACAGAAGAATCACAATTAACGGGATAAAGGATAAACCGTTCGACACTGATCAGTCATTTGGGGATGTTTCAAACTCCATTCATGGCATCGTAGAGGTGGTTGAATAAATAGCTGATTCATACAATGACTTGAGGCGGCGTATCGATGTATCATGTCACAGTATGCTCTCCTTTGTAAGTCTGACCTCAATTCGCCGAATTTAAAGAAGAGGCCGAATTTCTAAGTGCAGAACAGAGCTTTTGCTGAGCAAAACTCAAAGCAACATCTGTGTTAGAAAAATTATTAACTGAGTGCGTCGTTTTCTTGTTCAGCAATCGCGAGGTTGTTAAACAGCATACACCCACTTCCACAGAAAAACCCAATACAATACAACAGCAGCTGACGTTTCGGCAGTATCGGCTTCTTCAGAGCCTGGAAGGATATACTGACACACAATTTACTAGGCCAAACGCCTCAGTAACACGTACAAAAAGACGAAAAACTCTATGGTAATTATATGATCAACAGCTTCTCAAAAAAAAACTCACAAAGGTCTGCCCGTTTCGCCAATATATTCATCTCCGCAATCACTACAAGAGATCAGGTATATCGTACCTGAATTCATGCAATCACCGTCCCTGCCGTAAGGGCAAACTACGCAATTCGTTGTTTCACATAGACGGTCATACAGGCGGTTACGAACTAATTGACGACAAAGGGAATAGGGTGGTATTTAAACTATCGCTACCGATTACTCTATACCTGCCGTTCTTAAGCATCGTTTAATGGCTACGCTTACTTCATCGCTAATAAAGGGCAACATAAATGGGACTTTCTTTTGGCCAACTGTTTCGCTTGGGCGCGTCGCTCTCCTTCTAAACTTAGCTCGTGGGGTTACTTTCTCGTAGGCATTAGAGATGGCTGTTTGCCGAGCCAAGTCGCGCGATTCTTCCTTTAGTTTTCTGGTTGTGCACACAGAGGTGACTGTTCGAAACATGTTTCTCACAAGCGCGCTCTTTGTGTGTGAAGGGTGGGAAGAAAGAAAATGAACGAGGATGTTCTTGTTACTTTACTGTTACTCTACGTCGTCAGTTAGTTCGTAACGGCCTGTATGACCGTCTATGTGAAACAACAAATTGCATAATTTGCCCTCACGGCAGGGACGATGATTGCATGAGTTCAGGTACGATATACCTGATCTCCTGCAACAATTGCGGAGATGAATATATTGGCGAAACGGACAGACCTTTGTGTATCCGTATAAAAGAACACCTAGATGGCAAACGAAAACTAAGACAAAGTACCCCACTAGGCACGCATAGGATACAAAAGCACAGCGGGAACGATTTTGAAGTAAAAGTCAATATCCTCGCACAGGAGACTAAAACACCAGCGCGAAAACTTCTTGAGGCTTTTTGGATAAATGCCAAAAACCCTACAATAAATAGCAGGGATGAATGCCCAGAGGTCATACGCGACCTGACCCCGTACGTTCGCATCAATTTCTGATATGGGAAGGTGCAGTCATCAACCATATGCGACTATAATCAACTGTTCTAATGTTCCTCATTGGAAGGCACGTAAAAAAGCGTACAAAAGCGGTGTTTTTTTTTTTTTCGAGAAGCTGTTGGTCATGTAATTACCACAGAGTTTTTCGCCCTTTTGTAAGTGTTACTGAAGCCTTTGGTCTAGTAAATTGTATATCAATATACCCTTCCAGGCTCTGGAGAAGGCGATAAAAACGTCGAAACCCCGCCGAAACGTCAGCTACTGTTGTATTGTATTGTTTTTCTATGGAAGTAAATGTATGCTGCTCAACAACCTCGCGATTGCTGAACGAGAAAACGACGCATTCATATTCCAGTGCCGAGGTAATTTCATATTCCAATGCCGAGGTCAATAGAAAGTCGATCCTGGGAATTATTAACTGAGTTAAAAAAACATGGGAAAAAACTCTGTGCAGGGGAAGAAACCAGTAAAAAGAGTGCGCATCGAAATCAATATGCACAGTCTGTAATGCCCGCCAAAGGCACGCCTTGAAATCAATGGAAATGGTCGCAAAAGTTTTAGTAAACAATATGTGAACATTGGAGCGACGTCTAAACAAAAAAGCGAATAGAATGAAATTAAAACAACGAGACCGCAGATGTAACGACAAAGGATGATATGACGTACGTTTAACAAGGCTATTCAATTATACTTACTTGGATACTTGGATGGCCTGTCTCCACTTGTTGTACGGGCCCCAGCATAATTTCCGTTTTTTCAGAATTTGTTGGTCTAGCGATTGTGGTTTGGATCCTGGTATTGGTTTACTCTAAGCTAGGCTTCCTGATGGAAACGGCGGACTCCTTCTCATCTTGGGAGACCCTGCCGCGGGGTCGAATCCCCTGCTGTACATCGCAGCCCAACACCCAGGAACACCTCCCAGCCACGATGAGCGGTAAACCGTTGAGAGGATTCAGTTGTAACAAATACGAACTTGTAAGAAGACATATGATAGAAGATTCATGGTAGAGAAGAGCGAATGGCTAGAATAATACTAGTCATATTTAGTGACCCATTTATTAATATGGAACTTACGGTACTCCCTTTAATAATCCTGTTCGAATGTATGATGGGCAAATTGTGGTAAAAGAAATATTTTTTCTACCGTAAAAATGCGTTTCGTTCTCGAGCGCTTCTTGAAATAATGACGAACGATGCAATCATTTAAATGAATCAGAACTAAACAATCTCTGGAAAAGAAACCAGGAGCCTCACTTGAAATCCGAAAGCGCCGAATTTCGATGACGAATAGTCCGTAATAACTGAAAATATTTTCCATGATGCAACAAAAGAAGAGGTTCAAAGTGTAGATACAACATTGAAATAGGTAAGAAAATTGATTACTGAATGCTCTGGGTGCGTGTAGAGCCAAGTTTAGGGCACCCTACGATAGACACACAGTTTTTCGATCTTAATTCGGACTAATAAAACCCTCATCGCAAAGGGACTCGAAGGTTAGTGCTTATGGTCTCAACTAATCGGAGAAATGCTTCATCCGTTCCAGAAGGGCACGTGATTACCACGATGAAGTCCTGGAAATCCTTTAGAGGGAGTTATTCTGTTATTGCAGAACGAAGAAATCCGACTGGTCGTCAACAACGACATTCACCAAGATGAAAAAATCTTACGGGATGAGCCTATTCACCAATTAAAATGTCTTTCATGTGAAGACTCCAAGAGAATCAACGGAAAGGGACAGTGTGAGGACCTTCAAAATATATGAAGACGGGACATATAAACATTGAAAGAACACGAGTGCCCCACTGAAGAAGATTCGACTCGATACGAAGACAAAGACACTACATCGAAAGGATCAAAATCTGTGGAGCATCGACTCAGATCATCGGCTCTGAAGAATAGCAAGACGTAGAAACGTTACTTGGATACTTGAACACTTGGATGGTCCATGTTCACGAGTTGTGCGAACCCCATCACATTTGCCATTGGTTTCTTTCTCTCGCAATCGTCGCCCATGGTGGTTTTGTTCGAGCATGATGGCGCGTGCGAATCTCATACCGTGATCTATAAAACAACTGCAAATGCGGGTACAGCTGATTAACTTTATTTACGAATATGTCCGCACAACGTGTAGATGCCTATCCTGGGAGACCCCTGCATCTTCATTCAGCCCTTTCTACAGTTCTTTTCTCGTTTCGGTCGTTTACTCTTCTCAATATGTGACCGGTTCATCTGTGTTTCACTATATATGCATATTCTATTGTATTCCGAAGATGTGACAGATTTCGAAGATCGGAGCTTCGCATTCCGATTAGATATTGAGAGTGCCGGTTATATTTCAGAAGACATCGCTCAAGCGCTCTATGAGTAGTGCGAAGCATTCTTGACGTGGTTGAAGTATCAACCCACGTCTCTGCAGCATAATAGAATGCTGTGAGGACCGTTGAACTGAAAAGATGAGCGCGGATTTTCGGGTCGTTCATTTGGTCGGTGTCTTCTTTGAGAGGCCCGAATGCGGCCCAAGCTGCTCTCTTTCTTCTGTCTAGTTCCTCCTTCATGTTGTTTTCCATGTTTCCTTGTAGAAACGCTAGTCGAATAAATATTTGGAAACATCCTCGTGTTAGCTTAATAATCCAGGAATGTATTTAGAAAGGAATGTTAAGATTCTTCATTGCTATTACTGTAACCTGCAGCTGAATCTCGGAATTATAAATAGTTAAATCTAACACTTGAATCCCATGATTCCTGCCAGTGAACAAACGCAAACGATATGACCAGCGTCACGTTCGATCATTGTAGGGAGAAACGCCTTCGCCATCTAAACAAACAAGGTGTAGAAAGAGTCCACCTCATTAAAAAAAATTCGTAACTAAACAAACATTCATTACACTTACTACAGCATTCATTTTGATAACGTAAATATAATGTTACTTACTTGATACTTAAACAGCCCGTCCTCACTGGTTGTGAGGAACCCAGCATAATCACCATTTTTCGGAGATTTGCTGGTTAAGCCATCGTGGTTCCCTGGAATCCCGAGATCAGCGTGGCCAAACTATGCCCCAGGTGTTCACCACCACAGGCAGTCGCAGCCCTTGTGGATCAGAGGGAGATTTGCCACCATGCGACTTTGATACCAGGATGGTGGTGGATCCTGGCGTACTGGTTTACTCTTAGCCGAGCTTCCTGATGGAAACGCCCGACTCCTTCAAAGCTTGGGAGGCCCTACTAGAGAGATGAATTTCCCTGCTGTACATCGCAGCCCGACACCCAGGAATACCTTTCAGCCACGATGAGGTTGTGAACCGTTGGACGGAATAATATGCGATGTTAAAACGTTTAACAAAGCAATCGCTTATTTACTGGAAGTTGAACTATGCCGTGATACCAGCAGAATTGGTTATCTATCAAGGCCATATTATTTTTGCTTTTTGTGTCATATAACTTCTCTGAGTAGCCAACTAACCAATAGGTATCAAATGCATTGATCCTTAGGACGATATTGTCAGTCAGTGGTCATACAGTATCAGTTTTCAGCTCATCATAAATTTCTTCTATTAAATTCTACTATTCTCACAACGTTCACTACCTATGTCATAAATACAATACCACACGGTTTCTACTGTGATCTTTGTCCGCTCACCCATATATGAGCCATCATATTCACTCCGACCGTTGCCTCAATATCTTCATCGTTTTTCGAGAGAAAATCACAGACATCTCGTAGAATTCCGGCATTATTAACCACAATTCTGACTGCTCCGACTTCATCCATTACTCGTTCTGCTGTCGAATATATCTCCTTTCGATTCGACACATTTACTCGATATGGGTACACCTGCAAATGTTCACAGAAAAAGGAGAGTTCAAAGCCACCTATAAGGATTGAAATTCCCTCAGTGTATTTGAACTCAGAGAGATCAGTATCCATCCCTCTTGCCTTGCATTGTTTCTTCAAGGCGCGTGTAGCATAGTAGTTAGAGGTGCCATGCAATTCACGCGTGCTCGTTGGTTCAATCCCACACCCGCGTCTCACAAAGCTTTCTAAACCCTCAAAGAGTCAGCATCGTGTACCGGACTTGTCCGGTAGGACAGCAGCATTGACTTCGTATATCGCTAGGCCACGCAAGTGATTTAATAGGGCAAACATGGATCCAACCATCTAAACAATGCTACGAATGGAGTCGAATGCATGGCGAATCACTCAAGGATTGGTCAACGTCGAGGGTTTTGTCTTTTATTTACTGCTCCTTCAAGTGTATACGATATTGAACACAGCTATTTCATTCAATCATTAAACGTCCTCTACCTTTAATGTGTAATAAATAGCAAAAGGAGGTGCAAGCTTTCACACAATCATTCAAGGACGAACTCAATATATCTTAATTAATTTGCAACTCCAAACTGCAAATGGAGAGCTCATCAAAACGACTACCTAACTTGAACGACTATACTTGGGATTGGAAATAATATCTCAATTCGATAGGAGGAAACACCGCCTCAACCCGCCCCAACCTTAGCCTACCACAACACATGTGGGGACAGAGCTAACTAAGTAAGCAAGTGCATTGAGAACCGGGTGTTAAATGAAACCAAGCTTATTCTGAGAACGCCTACTCTGTTCAATCATCGTGGGCTACTTAAACAAACAATTCAAGAATTGAAGATAAAACGTTCGTCGTTAATCAATCCCTGAAGGAAGCGCCACGCATTTAACCTCGCCTATACAACCATTTGTGGAAGCATACTAATGCATCACATCTCTTTTACCCGTCCAAACAAGTGCGGAAGCAATTTATAGGCTCTGGAGAAAATAGAAGGCTTGGTGAACTCGGTGCATGAGATTGAACCAACAACCGTATGTGCATTATAGAGCACCTTCAACCGTTGCGCTACACGCGCCATAACGTGGACAAATATTAAAAACAATGTGTATTTTTTTAAATTCAAAGAAGATTTGAAGTATACTCCATACTTGCGGAAACCGAAATATGCATATACATAGATTTGAGCTTCATTTCTTGTGATTTATAATTCTTTTTTTCGCATTTCATTATCAAAGTCGAACTACGAAGTCACTGACTTCACTGAGCTTGCACAAAAAACTCGATCCTTCGAGTAAATCCTCACTTACTTCTGCACCCAAACTCTCGCAAATTCCCTTCGTCTCTTCATTAGCTTTTTCATCAAGATCCCATAAAATCAATTTGCAACTGAGTTTCGCCAACTTTATCGCAATCTCTCGCCCCAAACCATTGCCGGCACCCGTAACCAAAACGACCTGAAAACGAGTCCATTATCATGTCTGCATCGATGAAAGGGGAACTCAATCGATCACAATGAAAAAGTAAGTGCAAAAAAAAGTGTTTTGCGAATGATAAATAAGGCTCTGTACTTAAGCGATAATACTATTTCGCCCACTACAGGTAGCTATAAAGTTTTATATGTTCTATGAAGGCATGTGCCGCAGGACCTCCGAGGACGGTCGTCAACGTAAACCAGAACTCCAGAATCCCATTGTCATTATCAGTGTTATACGATACTCCTAGGACGTTCCTTCCAATGCAACATTTGATAACATTGACTGTGTTTAAATAATACTTAATCAACGCGCTGTTTTCCGAGGCCTACTTTGAGTGAGGAAGAGTAGGGCAACTGAAAAAGGTAGACACAAACGCTTCGATGTATTTATATGATCTCGTCGCCCTTACTCGTACTTGTGCATCATGTTGAGTTCCAAACTGGGATATCCTTAAGACAGAATGCTGTTTGCCAGTATGACAGTGAACCCTGGCGCTCGATTGCACTTGGCTAAGTTCATGGATAAAGGATAAAAAAGGATAAAGCTCTCAGCATTTATCATTATCAATCCCCTGAGGGATGGGCCGTGCATTCGACTTCATTAACCATCGTTTGGAGGTGATTGAATGCATATCTGGCCTTTAAAATGACTCGCGGTGGCATACCGATGTATCGAGCCAGTACTGCTATCCTCCCAGACAAGTCTGGTACCAATTTGCCGACCGCGGAGGGATGGAAGGCATGGTGGGCCATGGGAGCGGGGATCGATTCGAAGTGTGTGTCGCAGTGGCGCCTCCACCCACTGCGCCACACAGGCCACTGAGGTCATGGATAGAACTATAAAATCATTATCAGCTTCGAAGATCCTACTAAGGTATCCACCGCTCACCGAAGCTAAATATCCACGAAACCACATTGACAAAAACGAAGCAGCAAAGCATTTGATAGGAAGAGGAAGAGAATGAAAAAAAGAAGAATAATGAAAACAAAGAACAGGAAAGACAAGAAGGAGAACGGTGGGGATAGGCATAAGGATAAGTTTACAAGAAACTAATTTCATATTCGAAAAAATTTGGCTTTCTCGACGTTGATGAGCGTTTAGTTTCAATGAGGTCGTCGAATTTATGACTTTCTAACCTGCCCAGCAATTTGCTTTGGATCCGGAGAACTCCACGGCAAAATGGTGTCAAGTATTTTGCGAGCTGAACTTAATGCCATAGTTTACGACAAAAAGGGTTACCTGAAAAATACGAAGTTTTGTGTAAGAGATGGACCTATACGAAGTATTAGAAGAGCTCTGGGATTGTATCTCAATGGAAAACGTTTTTTTCCTTCGTCTCAGAATGTTTTCCTACGATTCGGAAACATTCCAAACTGATTTAATGAAGCACGAAATTGCTATTCAACACACATCAATAGCATAAGCAAGCAGACAAACGTTAAATTTTGATTACACAAAAAAAACCATAGTCTAAACTAAACTATTAACTGACTTCGGGACCTATGAGTCACATACGACACACGCGCCGCTTGGAGGCACTTAAATTCTAATAAATGCACCCAAGATCGACATAAACTTTATCAGTTCAAATGCAAATCATTAGAAGAACTAACAGATCTTCCTCAAAGAAGAAGGTTCAAGCCTCTTTTTATGTTGCAAAAAACGAATCCAGATTTTCTTAGGGTTTTCCTTTTCAGCCACTTTTTTCACCAGGACTCGTACTTTTATCGGCGAATCGAATGAACGAGCAAAGTTCGCTGTGCATGAAACAATGGTATTGGCAGTTCCCGTATATTCCCAACTATTTCAATTATAGAAAAAATTAACGGCAGTTGTCGTCTGGAATATTTTGAGTAGTAATGTTTGGGGTATAAAGGTGTAGATGAGCATTGTAAAAATACGCTGGAAACGTCCCGTCCATTAAATTTCTATCGTCAACAAAATGCAGTAGTAATTACTGCATAGCGATAGAACACGTACAAAAAGCATGACAGCGCCACTGATCAATCCCACAGAGATGCTCCATGCATTTGATTCCATTCGTAACGGTGACGGAATATATATATGGCCTATACAAAGACTTGCTTAGGCCTACCGATACAATTATGCCATTATTTTTTACCTTCCAGGCAAATATGGCACCAATTATTGGCTGTTATTTTGATAAGCACAAACGAGGTTACCACGCGAGACTTCACACTATTCCAAATTGGTATTTTAATGTGAGAGAGGCACATTACGCTTCCATGTGAAACCTGTACAGTTGGTGTCCATGTTAAAAAACTCCGTAGAAGACTCGTGAAAAGCGGTGACTGTTTGAAGTAGCTGCTTTCTTTCCAAAACGATTGAAATCTAGTTCTGTGGTTTTTTTCTGTCGGGGTTAGGGGAGGTACTTAGTTCACTAGATTGCAGTCAACTTGACCTTTCCAGGCTCTAAAGAAGGCGAAACCCGGCGAAACGTCAGCTTTCGCGAATAAAGACTGTAGTATTTAATAACCTTGTGTAGGCTTATCAAGAAAACGGTGAATTATTGATCAATCACAAAGTTAATAAAAACTCAGTCCTGGAAATGTGGAAGCAATTTCAAAACATTGGATACGTGGAGAGCCTGGATAGCAATTTCGGATATGGAGTCGAACCAAAAACAATGTATTTCTTGTATCGTAGTTTTAGCCATTGGGCTATACAGGCCACAGTTTACGAAACCTATAGAATCTTACAAATCCTAGTATTTTGCTGACAGGCGAAATAAAGCGACTAAATATGCACACCGACTCAGGCAAAAATGATTCTTGCAGTGGGTTGCGTAACTCTTATTTTTTTATTATAACCGATGTTAATGTATTGCATTAAAAAATAAGCAGTACTTATAATTTCCTAGAATCGATTTCTTTTACATGGGGAACTTTTATCGACCTATTACGACCTGCTTATAACGGGAGCAACATTTAGTTATTGAAGTGTTACTGTTTCTTGAAAAACATGATCATCTGAAACAAAAACAGAATCCATTTTACACAAAGTATTTTTCCCAGTCCACTAAAGCCGTTAGAAACGAATTTTAGTAAAAGATTCTGAACTTACAGGTTTTAGCACAGAACTGTCTGGCTTGACTAGTTCGACCACCATCAAAATTTCCACCTAGCGGGTTCTCCTTTTTTTGGACTGGGCAATCTTTTTTTCTACATATTTCACTTTTCTTCTCTTTCACAAGGAAAACTGGAAAACGTAGTGATGATACTGATAAATGTCTAGGCGCTATTCGTTTCAAATTGATAATGGCTGAGAAACTTGCCATGGTTCGCGAAAAAACTGCACTTTAAGAGACTCACAAGTACATGCATTGATTTCGATGCATATGTCATGAACTTTGCCAGTATGTTCTTGCATAAAACCCCAAAAATCCCCTTTCTTTTCGTATTTCTTCTTGTTGTATAGGTAAATATCTTCGAATCTCTTCTTTACATCTTATTTATTTCACTTGCATTAAAACTAAAACATTGATAGAATCAGAAGTTCTAGAATTTCTAACGTAAATGCAACACCATCCAAAATGAACACACATGTGCTACAGTATATATATATATATATATATATATATATATATATATATATATATATATATATATATATATATATATATATATATATATATATATACCTTCCAACGGCTTACCGCCTTATCGTGGCTGGAGGTGTTCCTGGGTGTCGGACTGCGATGTACAACGAGGGGATTCGTCTCCCCGGCAAAGTCTCTCGAGCTGAAAAGGAGTCTAGCGTTTCCACCAGGAAGCCTAGGTGGGAGTAAACCAATACCAGGATCCACCACCGTCCTGGTATCAAAGTCGCATGGTGGGAAATCTCCCTCTGGTCCACAAGGGCTGTGACTGCCTGTGGTGGTGAAAACCTGGGCAGACTTTGGCCAAACTTACCTCGGGGTTCCAGGGAACCACAATGGCTTAACCAGCAAATCTCCGAAAAATGATGACTATGCTGGGGCCCACACAACTAGTGAAGACGCGCCGTTCAAGTATCAAGCAAGTAACTTTAGAAGTTTGTAGAAAATACGAGTTAAATTATAGTTTTAACTACATATAGCGAACGTGCACAAAATTGGCTTTGCAATTATACATAATAGTGGTAATCGAAAGAAGACTATTGCTGAAAGATATAGAAGAAGATAAAATTACAAATCGGACAGTGATTACCGAGCAACCTAACAGCTGGCGAGAGAGGTGGTGGAAAAGCAGCAGAAATAATGTCTAGTTTACTACTTGTCTCCGGAAGTAATTGTATATTCGACAGGTTAAACGATAGTATGAGAGACTTAGAATTGAACTAGATATCCCGAAAAGTATTCTAGTAAGTAAGAAAACAGGAAAAATGAACGTGTCGATTACCCATGTCGACGCTGAAGAATAGTCAGTTTCGAGATCATTCCCCAACAAGTATTCTATTCCAAAGAAAAAAAATACATAAAAAGAATGAATCGGAATCAAATGAACTGTTCGTGCAACAAAGAGATCAACACTGACCTTATGAGGCATATCGCTTGATTAGGGACGTCTTCCTTTACTCTGTTACTATGGGACTATTTTACCTACCTAGATTTTACCTAGCGAAAAAAATCCGTCCCAAGTGCTATATCGACTGTGTGCCATGTTACTATGGAAATTTTCCCCATGTTTCAAAAACGTCTTATAGAAGTCCACCCCTCCTATAGCGAGATTTCTAGGGACTATAAAAAACAGTTTTAGGATCCATCAAGGTCTAATTTTTTTCAGAAAGCAATACAACTGATCTCTACGTATCAGAATCCGTCGCAAATAGACCTTAATGGGTCGAAACTCGCTAGCATTACCTCAAAAATACACCGAATATAGTATTATCTTCTTATGTCTACGGCCACGTTATCACCGTCCTTGACCTCTTTTTTTCGGTATTTTAAGAGTTTACAATCGAGACAAAAGTACATGTCCCTACTTCACCAAAGCAAACCACCTCCGTAATCAATAATAAATTTTCCGTCAAGGAATTACCGTCATAGGTAGATTAGTACTTTAAGCAAGTGCACTTATGCTTGCTGATGACAGTCAACGAACCAGATGACACTGAAACACGTTTGTTAGCCTGTCGTAATATTTCACAATCATGAAAAAAGGACTATTTTTAATATTATTGAGTTCTAACGAGCAATGTTATAGAATGGAACAATAGGCGGAGTGATATAGACGCCGCTCAAGAGTACGCACAAGGTCACAGTTTCCCCTGACCCTGCTTAACCAAGTTTATTGTTGCGATCAGCCAATGTACAATTTCGGGTTATGTTTCAAAAAAATGGTGTCAAAATCTGTACAATTCCATTGCATTTATACATTTAAAGAGAAATAATGGTCACCAGAATCAAAACGTTACGTATAAAAACTGACTTTCACTAAAACTCGGCAAAGATAACACTATATGCTAGCTAATGAAATGAAAATAAATAAGGATAAAGCTTTTGGCGTTGAACGATTCCCTGAGGGATGCGCCTTCCTTTCAATCTCATTAAGCATCGTTGGAGATGATTGAATGCATATTTTGCCTTTATAATGACTAGCGGTGACCTACCGATGTATCGAGCCAGTGGTGCTACACTCCCAGACAAGTCTCATACCAATTTGCCGACCCCGAAGTGATGGAAAGCTTGGTGAGGCACAGGAGCGGAGATCGATCTCCTGTTTGTTGCAGGGTGCCTCTGAGCACTGCATAACATGCGATGATGAAATAACGACCAAAACCTTATATTTGTAGAAGTGGCAGCTTACATGTAGCAGCTTCGATTCGCTTAAATTTCCCTGCTTGTTATGATTCCTTAGAATGTATTTGACTACTGTATACACACAATTTTATTTTAACTACCGCCTGAACTATCACCAGGTAGACGTTCTTCGTCCATCATTTGACGTCAACTACTTCTTCGATACATTCCTATGAATCCATATTTTCAGTGTGTAATAAATATCAACTCGAATCAGTTTAGTTGGTGGCTGGTGTTATGCATTTTCTTCAACAATTTCCAACATAGGATGAACGGAAGAACAAAAAAAACTCGCATGGTTTCAGTGTTTAAGTACGTGCGTGTAGTGGTTAAACGTCCCTTGCAAAAACGCTCACGGTCGTTGGTTCGATCCTGTACCCTTGGCAAACCAGGTTTCTTACGCTTCCTGGGTTGGGAACTTTGTATTAGATCTCTCTGCCACGGTAAAAGCACTTACCTCATGTATTGGTAGGCTCTAGAAAGAGATTATATAGATCAAATACGTATTCAATGACCTCCACGATGCCACGAATGGAATTGAATGCATCGCGAATCGCTAGGTAATTGATCAATGCAGAATAGATATGGTAGTGAAAAAGTAGTAAAGTAGACGTAATAAATATTTTGATCTTTGCTAGCTGAGATAACCTGTGTGGCGTTAACCGACGGTACGAATAAATGAAAAAGATGAAGGAGAAACTTGAAAAAAAAGCGGAGCAGAGCGAGGTGGGAAAAAAGTGATGACGAGGTGGGAACTGGCAAAAAGAGATGAAAAAGTGAGAACTGGCTGAAAACAATGATGAAATTCAAAGCAGCTAAAAAAACGATAAGATCGCGACGCCCTATAAAAGTCACGAACAGACAGGACTTAATGTCAAAACACATTTTTTCAAACTAATATAACAAGATTACTGCTGTTATTACTGAAATCATTATATCAATCAATATCACTGAATTTGAAATGACAAACGCTAAGAAGTGAAGAAGGTAGAATGGTAGAATGACCAATGAGAGAGCGGATTATTTAGGACCGAACTGCACCTAGAAGTAGCAAAACTACCAACAATGACAGTTTGACTGGTACGGTAGTCACAAAGAGTATATCCAAAATGACAAATGAACTACTGTTAGTCATGCCACTACCGTAATCCTCTGAAGTGGGAACGAGCATAAAAAACGCATGTCTGTGACCAGTGAAGAAATATCTGTGGTGGCAATTATCTGTGACCACTAACTCGACAAATTTCTCGTTGGAACAGTTCAGGAATGTTGTCATAATAGAAACACGACCGATTATCAGAGGTCTTTCCCCAGAATGCAAAAAATACCAAAAAAAAGATGTACTCTTATTGAATGCCTGTACTGGACTTAAAATGAACAAATGTTGACGAACCACTGCTTTTCATAGGACTACGATTTTTGTGAGAAAATCAGTGACACCTTTCAATGAATGAGATGATTCTTTGGTAGGCCCTTGTAGACTCTAACAACAAGTAATGGACTAAGGCTACGACTAATCGGTTAAATACCTCTTAAAATCTGAGCTAAGCTACCCAACCCTTTCACGACTATCCGCACTGATTTCAATATGTACGCTGTGGCACGTTTCGGACCGTGCATCTTGATTCCAATGGGCACGCTTTTTCAGCCTTTTTTTTAGGGCACAGAGCTTTTTTGCCAGACTTTTTGTAGTCAATCGGTGTTTTCTCAAAACAGAGTTAGTACCGGAGCTGGTCCATCCATAGCTATTCTCATAGCGCTGAACTAGCGGAAAACATACTACGCTATGCTTCCGGACGTGTTAGCACATCTGCTTAAATTCCATAGTGGGTCACTTGGTACCTATACAGTAAAGTTTACAGATCAGCGACAGTTTATCAAAACGAATAGGTGGAATGTTACCCAGGACACTTCTATAAACGTATTGCTCTATACAGGATCCACGCGTCCTTGGGCATCTATCAGCGGGCAAACCACGTCCTTGAAAAAAAAACAGATTCCCAGCTCTTTTTGCACTTTTTTTATCGCCTCTGTTGTAAACGCCTAACTCAAAGACATTTATTTTATAATATGAGAGTTATAGAAGAAGCTTATACATGGAGGTATCTGTAGTGTGTCAAGAGTAAGCGTAGAAAGTGTGAATTCATCATAGTGTAGAGTACTTTTTAGGAAATATTGCATATCACTAACTCATATTTTCACAGCGCCTTACTGATGCCGCAAACCTTTTATCAGAAATATTTCTTCAATAATCATCAACTTATACAACCAGCACCTGTCAACATTTAATCCCATGCAATCAGCACCAGCCAACAATTCACCCTGATGGTATAGAATTTGTACCTCTTACATATAATCAATACTTAGCACTCCTATAATAATCAAATTGTGTTTCTTAATCCTTAATGTAACAATATACAATATGCAATCCCTATCTATAATATTAAGTCGAATGCATACAGCGCATAAATGGGTCACATTTCTGATGAAGAGTATTAAAACGTTTAACTTTTTATTTACTACTTGTTAGAATTTTTCCACAGCAGAGTATGATGTGAAATAACTTGGACGCCAGGCCGGATTCGAACCCTTGTTTACCATTTCCGGAGGCTCTCGTGTTACCCACTGCACCAGTAAGGTCCTTGCCTTACCTTCCTCGCAGCCAGCTTTTTTAACCTAATGGTGCCATAAGCAAAAGTGGGGCATCAGAGGCGTAGTGCATAACACGTGAACCCTCGGACAGGGTAATCCCGCGTTGGAATCTGGGTGGGGTCCAAGTTTTGCAAATATCTCAGCATCATAGTGGTTGTATAAAAACAGTTTAAACAAACATGTTTCTTACATGAGTCCCACTTAGCGAGCACCTGCCTGGCATTCCTTATAGCATTTCTAGAATCGTCAAAGAAAAGGGTTCTGGGTTCACTACTAAGCTCGACCACTCACCTGTTACCCCATCAACTGAACAATACTGTTCTTCATCCTCTTAAGTGGGAGTAGAAACATCATCCGCAGCGAGTGAATATGTTTCCACGCTGTCTTCTGCATCGTCACCAACGTCATCGTCACTGTTGATGAGAAAGCGATCGAACAGGGTTTCATAGCCTTCATCTGCAGACGTGACGCCACTAAAATCCAAACTCTCGAACGACTAAGGGCAAAGTAGAAAGTTGTAGTGAACGGAACACTGCGATGAAATATGAGAAAGACTCACAAAGGATTAACGTACAAGAGCAAAAAACCAGAATCTCCGAAAAGAAAGAGAAAGAGCTGGGAAATGCATACTTCGTACACCTTTTAAGATACCTAGATTTCGATTCTTGTCCGCACCCAGTTCCGGTTTTTTAGGCATTCAAATTGATCGTTGTGGATTTACCGATCTTCGTTTCTTGTCTAATGGTCGTGATGGACCTTAATCCCCTCACTAAATGTAACATAACAAGATG
Organism: Angiostrongylus vasorum; assembly: GCA_018806985.1. NCBI lineage: Eukaryota > Metazoa > Nematoda > Chromadorea > Rhabditida > Metastrongylidae > Angiostrongylus > Angiostrongylus vasorum. The sequence goes on from JADANN010000383.1 coordinate 494,622, forward strand.
CTTTAAAAACAGCGAACTGCTGTAGGCAGCGTATGCAAAGTGGTCAAATAGTGAGCATCTTAAGCATAGTATATAAACATGTATGTATATAATTTGGAGAATCCTCCCAACGGTTCACAACCTCATCGTGGCTGAAAGGTATTCCTGGATGTCGTGCTGCGATGTACAGCGGGGGGGAATTCATCCCTCCAGTAGGGCCTCCCAAGCTTTGAAGGAGTCCGGCGTTTCCATCAGGAAGCTCAGCTAAGAGTAAACCAATCTCAGGATCTACCACCTTCCTGGTATCAAATTAATCGCAAGGTGGCAAATCTCCCTCTCATCCACAGGAGCTGCGATTGCCTTTGGTGGTGAACACCTGGGGCAGACTTTGGCCAGGCTGACCTCGGGGTTCCAAGGAACCATAATAGCTTGGCCAGCAAATCTCCTAAAAATGGAGATTACGCTGGGGCCCGCAGAATCAGTAAAGACCAGCCATCAAAGTATCCAAGTAAGCAAGTAACTTTGAGGATATACTCATATATTTAATTTTGAGAATATATACACATAGAAGAGCAGCAGTAATGGTCGAAGCTGCAGAGGCTGGGAAAAGCATTCGCAAAGCCCACCAAAGCTTTGCCAATTACAAGACCAAAATGATTGCACTCCGGCGCCCAGACGGAACAGTTACAGCGTCCAGAAAGGCAATGGAGAAAATTATTCACGAATACTACTCGGATCTCTTCGATAGCCAACTCCACTTTCCGTCATATGAAATATGAGGATGGATATGTTGTGCCACTGGTTCTCACTTCCGAAATCCGACATGCCATTTCCTCGGTGAAAAATCGAACAACACCAGGTCCGGACAGGATAAGACCAGAACACCTGAAGAACCCTCCGCCAGTCCTCATAAACACACTGGCTCGGCTCTTCACACGTTACCTGTCCGAATGCAAGGTCCCTACCCACTGCAAGACCAGCAAGACCGTGTTATCTTTCAGGAAGGGTGACCTATACGATATCGGCAACTATCGCCCAATCTGTTTGGTGTCTGTCGTCTACAAACTTTTCACTCGAGTCATCCTAAACAGGATAGACAGAACACTGGACGAAGGACAGCCATGTGAGCAAGCAGGGTTTCGAAAAGGATTTAGTACGATGGACCACATCCACACGGTAACAAGGCTCATTGAAGTATCGCGAGAGTACACAAGACCGCTCTGTCTCACCTTCATCGATTTAAAGAAGGCTTTGGCGTCAGCTGAAATAGAAGCAGTCACGGAAGCTCTTGATAGTCAAGGAGTTCCTACTCAGTACATAAAGATTCTTCGTGAGGTGTAGAAAAAATTTCACAACCAAGATTTCACCATTCTACAACGATATTAACATCGACGTCAAAAAGAGGAGTTAGGCAAAGCGATACCATCGCGCCAAAATTATTTACCGCCACCCTCCAGAACGTCATGCGAACATTGGAATGGGATAATATGGGGAGTGAAAATCGATGGTCGGCAGTTATACCATCTTCGCTTTGCTGATGACATCGTCCTTATAACACCAAACATTAGCCAAGCGGAACGAATGCTTACCGACTTTGATAAAGCCTGTGGGAAGATTGGTCTTCAACTAAATCTCACAAAAACGATGTTCATGAGGAACGGATTGGTTTCGCATGCCCCATTCATGCTCAACGGAACGAATATCTCCGAATGTTCCAGTTATATACATATATATCTAGGTCGGGAAATCAATATGATGAACGACCTAGCTCCAGAGCTGAGCAGAAGGGAACGAGCGGCTTGGGGTGCTTTTAAGAGCATCGAGGATGTAGTGAAGACAACAAGGAACACCCGACTACGCGCCCACCTTTTCGACTCAACGGTACTTAGTGCCCTAACGTATGTATGCGTCAGAAACTTGGTCGCTGCGTAAGCAGGATGAAAGGTCACGTAGCGTTATCGAACGCGCAGTCGAAAGGGCGATGCTAGGAGTATCCCGTTCCACAAAAAAGTAAGGGAAGGGATCCGAAGCTCCCATCTGCGTCGACGATCAAAAATCAAAGATGCCGTTCTGTACGCCAAACAATCGAAGATAAGGTGGGCCGGTCACGTAATGCGTATGAATGACAACTGATGGACATGGGCCGTTAGTGACTTGATTACTCGGGGTGTCAAACGTGCTGCAGGAAGACCACCCACCCGATGGTCAGAGTTCTTCACAAAGAGCCTTGAAGAAAGATATGATGTTCGACGAGTCCCTAGAGCAAGCAGAATCCATTGGGTTACTCTTGCACGCGACAGGGAAAAATGGAAGGCTTACTGGCGCCCGCTCGAGTCACTCGACGATCAACGGGACTGCAGGTGATACAGGTGATATACATATATATGAATAACGAAGATAGGTAACCTACCGATTGATGGTTCTCCTCCGCATGGCAGCAGGACACCACCCGATATCTTGTATCCGCATCGCCACCAATAATCATGGTTAGCCTACGGAATAAGTGGATACATTAACATTTATACCTATGAGACGATAAATGGATATTAATACGAATTTTCTTCAGTAAATCTGTTAAGATGCCAACTCCTGAAGTGCAGTAACGTTTGAGAAACTGTCGAAAGTGATCGAAGAACTGGCATGGCACACAGTGTAAAGCATTACTTTTCAAAGCACTTCGTAGTTTTCTAATTTTCAACGGCAATGATGACTTCTGGATATTGTATCGAATGCGAGGATATTAAAACCACGAAGTAAATAACGTAATACTCTTTGTACAATTTACACAACTTTCTTAAATACTGACAACACTACGCGAGATGGTGGACGAGTCTTCTTTCACCATACATAGAGCATAAGCAGAAGATCATAACGGATACGTAGAAGCTGGAAAGACACGAAACATACGTGAGAGAACCTGATAACAGAAGGACAGTTACAAGAAACATGTGCGCCATGTCCCTTGCCCAGAACCACGGACGGTACATCTTCGTTTCAATGCGCATTTCGGTCGCATTCCAAAGACACGCGGTGTAGCGAGGACGACTGCGCCAATGACAAGCAGTTGTGAAAGGACTGAACGACTAAGAATTGACTATAGAAAACAATAACCTGACGACAACTGAAACAACTAGAAGCTGTTTTAAACAACTAAGAACCTACTCCAAAGTGGTGCTATGTAATCCAAAGAGTTGGCAAAGATTTGTCCCTTAGTGCTACTATTACAGGATCCTATAATGCAAAACCTATCATTTAGGGGATCAAATTGTCTGTAATAAAATTCATTGCAGGAAATTTAAAAGACCAATCGCCTTTTATCATATATGAGTCCCATACGGTTCATATTACTGCAAGTAGTTCATTTGCTTCATGATCTTATTCGAACCATATTCAGTCTGCTCATATACAACATTACAACATTAATTCCATTTATGTTACAACAATTCGAAACTACGTATATAAATATATGAAGTATAAGCAGGTGGATGATAGCACAGTGGTAGTGACGTCCGTCACCACGAACATGGCCCTAGTTCGATTCTGCACCGGGCCAACCAAGCCTCTCATCCCTCCGGGGTCAGGAAATTAGTACCGAATTTATCTGGGAAAGAAAATCACTCTCTTCAATCCAACTGGGAACGCTCCAGCTCATCTATCTCAGGACTCTGGGGAGAATTGCTCGACAGCATTCTACGACATTCAAGATGAAATGAAAATCCTCAAGCAGCAACCTAAGCCACACGTAAAAGTTGGAAGATCTTCGTGGACAATGGATGCGAGAAAACGAATCAAATGTGAGTAGTGCTTGGACCCGCACAGTAGACGTGAACATGGAGTGAAATAAGATAAAACAAAAATAAAAAAAAGTACAAGCTATAATCCTCCCAACGGTTTACCGCCTCATCGTGGCCGGAAGGTGTTCCTAAGTGTTCGGCTGAGATGTACAGCGGGAGATTCATGTCCTTGCAGGAGCTCCCAAGCTGAGAAGGAGTCCAGCATTTCTATCAGGAAGCCCAGCTAAGAGTAAACCAGTACTACGATCTACCACTGTCTTGGTATCAAACTAGTATGGTGGCAAATCTCCATCTGATCGACGACCTGTGGGACACCTTGGCTAGGCTGACCTCGGGACTCTACGGAACCATAATTGCGAGTAAAAATCCGAAAATGTGGAAATTATGCTGGATCCCAGCACAACCAGCGAAAACGAGCCATCCAATTATCTGAGTATAACAATTTGTATCGGTTAACGTGCTCCAGGAGAGGGCCCCACCAACAATTTTCATTTCTAGGTGTATAGCAACATCTGTAGAAAGATTTGTGCTCCTGTTCTCGTTGTTAAAGTGTTTTGTATGACCTTAATTGCTCAGGAAAATAGTTTTTATCATTTTTCTTCCAGAGGAACAATCCTTGTTCCTGATGGCATCGTCGTTCACTCGAGCTGAACGGTCTGGAAATATTTTCTATCGTGTTACGGGACTTATTCGTTCTGGACAAATGTCATGGACCGATCGACCACTATGGTGAGTTTAATTCATACTAATTTTTTTTAATTGGTACATAAAACTGCAAAGTGCATTGTTTAATCTCTTCGATATACTTGGATACCTGGATGGCCCGTCTTCACCGGTTTTTGCGGGCCCCAGAATAATTTTCTTTTTTGGAGTTTTGCTGGTTTGGTCCATTGTGTTCCGCTGGAGTTACGAGGTCAGCCAAGCCAAATTCTGCCCCAGGTCGTCACCACCACAACCAGTCGCCGCTCTTCTGGATCAGGAGATTGGCCACCATGCGACCAGTTTGATACCAGGGCCGTGGTGAATCCTGGTATTGGTTTGCTTTTCGCTGTGTTTACTGATGGAAACGACATATAGTTAGAAAAATGGCTTTTGATTTTCATACGAATTTAGTTGTTCGATGCTTCTGAATAAATGAATACGACAACGTTCAGGTACGATGTCTATATCGCACATCCTCCTTTACAGGCTCATGATTGGAATGTAAAGCATGCGAAACACGATGAAACAGTGGGTGATTTTTCTCCTCTGATTTCTGTTTGTTCATCTGTTAGTTTCATATCCCTCTCAACAGTTTACCACCTCGTCGTGACTGGGAGGTGTTCCTGGGGTCGGCCAGCGATGTACAGCGGTGACATTCATCTCAGAGCGGGGCTTTCCAAGCTGAGAGTGAGTTCCGCGTTTCCACCAAGAAACCTAACGAAGAGTAAACCTTTACCAGGTTCCACCGTCGTTGTGGCATAAAACTAGTAGCATAGTGACAAATCTGCCTGTGATCCGTAAGGGCTGCGACTGCCTGCGCTGGTGTCCCTGGCGCAGACTTTGGCAAGGCTGACCTCTGAACTCCATGGAAACACAGTAGCTAATCCAGCAAAACTTTGAAAAAATGGAAATTATGGTGGGGCTCGCTTAACCAGTGAAGACGGGGCATCGAAGTATCCATGTAAGTTTTTATATCAAGCCCTATATAGAAAACCAAAGATGTTTTCGTTAACTTGGTTCGGTACATCTTAGATTGAGTTAAGTAGCTGGATTCTGTGAAAATGTGACGGGTGTTATCCATTGATGTCTCTGGTTCCAGTTCTTCTTTTTCAATTTGTTGCTATATTACAGGTGCGGAAAATTTTCTATGAAGAGGACAAGGTTCGGGCTGCTTTTTACAAAAAATACCGTGGTGGTATCATAAATATGAGCAGTCCACAAGAGAGTTTGTCTCAGCAATTTATCAGGGAATACGATATCATAAAAGGTGAACGGAAAGGTAACTACATCCTTGATTTTTTATCGTGTGGTGTTCGTCTTTTCTTTTAATGTTTCTGAAATTCCTCAAATAGCTGACCGCCTAATTGAGACTAGGGGTTACTGCCGGGTGTGGAACCCGGATACATAGCAGAAATTTACCTAATAGAAAGTTCTCCTAGGTTTCGAATTTCTTAGACATTGCTAATAAACGTCGTCTTGGTTTCGGCTTAGTTCAAAAGTGATGGATTTCCCTACATTTCAACAGAGCTGGGTTTTTTTTTGTGATGACGACATTAGAAAGTCACACGGAAATTTGGAGATTCGTGCACTAGGAAATTTTACCCAGTTGGCAGTTTTCTAGCTGGAACTGCGCTAGGACATAAGGCGAAAATGAGTTGTCAACAATGTCGACATTTTGTTGCTCATTGACTGAAACAGAGCTGACATATCCATCTAGTCCCAAAGAGCGGACTGTTAAGAACATGGTACCGTTCTCTGTTTGCAATATATAATTGAGAACTTTTAGATAAAGCTGATGTAACGGACGATGAAATCTTCCGGAGGACGGAGGAAAGATTAACAGAAGCTGGCATAAATTTGAAATAGTAATAATTAGGATAGTGGATTTAATGCGACTGTTGTGTTAATATAGACAATAAAGACATTGTTAATAAATAAAGATATTGTTAGTAACATTTCTGCATACTTATGCGTATTTCGCTCTATCACCATCCATGAAACCTAACGTAGGAGAAGCCTTTTTTTCTAGTTTTCTAGTTAAAGTGCGCTTCAGGGTTACCGTGGAAGTGCGAAACATTCGTCTAACATCTTTGGAATAACTATGAAACAGCTAACTGCGAAAGAAGTGAGTTTGGCCGATTTTCATACACACAGTTGTTCTTCCATCTACGTTTCTTAAGAGGGCGTGTGTAGCACTGTGGTCAGAGGTGTCCTGCAATATACATGAGGTTGGTTCCCATGCCCAGGCTCACCAGGCCTTCCATCCCTCCGGGGTCGGCAAATTGGCAACGGAGTTGTCTGGGAGGATAGCAGCACTGTCTCTATGCATCAGTAGACCACCTCGAGTCGTTGTAAAGGCCAGATATGCACCCATTCACCTCCAACTATGCTTAATGAAGTCGAATGCATGACGCATCCCTCAAGAATTGATCACCGCCGAGAGCTTTATCCTCTATTCTTCTTTACGCTTCTTAAGGTGCGATCGACATTCATCGATTTTTTCAAACAAAAGTCGCATTCCTATGTGCACTCCTCGTCTGTGATTCCACACGATGATCCAACACTGTTGTTTGCCAACGCTGGAATGAATCAGGTTTCTGTCTGCTGTTCTTTATGTTGCAGTAGCAGTTAGTCTTAGCTTTAACTGCACCAGTGTGCCGGGTACTCATGTTTTGTTGAAAATGCTCTGTGATATTTTAGTTCAAACCACTGTTCTTGGGCATTGCTGACCCAAATAGTGACTTGGCTAAACTTAAACGTGCGGTTAATACACAAAAATGTATTCGTGCTGGTGGAAAGCACAATGATCTGGACGACGTTGGGAAGGACGTTTATCACCACACATTCTTTGAAATGCTTGGAAACTGGTCTTTTGGTGATTACTTCAAGGTAACACGAGATAGTGCCATTATTAGAAAGTCTACTCGCTTTTTGATTTTAATCTCTATGAAACTGGGAAATGGCTGGTACTGTTTGCAATAGTGGATTTCTTTTTACAGAAAGAAGTGATTACCTGGGCGTGGGAACTATTGACTAAAGTTTATGGAATACCAGAGGAGCGTCTTTACATATCTTATTTCGGTGGAGATGAAAAAGCTGGTGTTCCAGCTGATAATGAAGCAAGAAACATATGGCTTAGTCTTGGGTTTGTTATGATTTCCAGAATCCTGCACATGACCCATAGAAGTTACGTGACAAATTTATTTAGCTTGCCCGAAGACCGCATTCTACCCTTTGGAATGAAAGACAACTTTTGGGAAATGGGTGATGTCGGTCCTTGCGGTCCATGCTCAGAAATTCATTACGATCGGATAGGTAATCGTAACGCAGCTCATCTAGTCAACGCTGACGATCCTATGGTTGTCGAAATCTGGAATCTCGTATTCATCCAGTTTAACAGGTAAACCATTTTTTTTTCATTTTGAAATAAGTGTTTTGATTTTTGTGTTATTTTTTTCCGACGTTATTAACAGTATTAGCGTTTGACGCTTTTGTTATTACTTCATTGTTTAGATAACTTATCCATTTTTAAGAGAAGAAGGTGGTATTCTCCGTCCTCTTCCAGCAAAGCATGTTGATTGTGGCCTCGGATTAGAACGCTTAATTGCTGTCATCCAAGGGAAGACGTCAAATTACGACACTGATATTTTCCAGCCGATTTTTAAAGCAATCGAAAAGGTTCGTTGTACACGTGTATATTCCACGTACTCAATCTATACCACAATGTGCCTGTGATTCATCAGCGTTTTTTTGTGGTTGGAAAGTACCGTCATATTTGGTCATAGACCGTGCTGAAAATGTTTTTCTACATTTCCCTATTTCAGGGAACTGGAATTCGAGAATACACAGGTAAAGTCGGAGCAGATGATGTTGATGGGGTCGATATGGCCTATCGAGTTGTATCTGACCATATCCGAACTCTCACTATTGCACTTTCGGATGGAGGCCGACCTGATAATACGGGACGAGGATATGTCTTGCGACGTATTCTTCGAAGAGGTGTTCGCTATGCTACTGAAAAGCTTGACGCTCAGCCTGGGTTTTTCTCTTCCCTGGTCCCTGTCGTAATTGACATTTTGGTACCAATTTCTCATCCAACTCATTAGTGTTATAGCTGGACAAATTTTATTTCTTCACCATTTCAGGGAGATACCTTCCCGGAATTGCATAATGATCCAGAGACAGTTCAAGATATCATCAATGATGAAGAGAAGCAGTTTTTGAAAACGCTTAGTCGTGGTCGTGTACTGTTCCAACGCGCTGTATCGCAATTGGGAGCTAATAAAAAGACTTTTCCCGGTCAGACTTTTTCTAGCTTTTGTTTTCAGTTTTCACTAAATTGAGTGTTTTCCCAACCACTCTCGAATTTTTTTTTAGTTGAAGGAACACTGTCATAATAAAACAAACTCTGCAGGTGACGTTGCCTGGCGATTATATGATACATATGGATTTCCTGCTGATTTAACACAACTAATGGCTGAGGAAAATGGTCTCTCTGTAGATCAGATCGCTTTTGAGGAATGCAGAAAGAAGGCGGTGGTTCGTTCGTTATTTTGCTAGAATACATCTTGCTTGTAATGATTTTATTTATCTATTTTTTCGTTTAAAGGAAATGTCATCTGCTGGTGTTGGTAAATTTCGCGACACTGTGGACCTGGATGTTCATGCCCTTGCAGAACTTCAACGGAGAGGCGTGCCCATGACGGACGATTCATTTAAATACAAATATAGCTTTGACGGTTGCTTGGACGGGACCGTTAAATACACATTTTCGTCGTGCACTGGCAAGATACTGGCGATTCGTAGTGATGGGAAGTTCGTCAACTCAATAGAATCTGGAGTCGAAGGAGCTGTAGTCCTCGATAAAACGAGTTTCTATGCCGAGCAAGGAGGTCAAATTTATGACACTGGTGTGCTTTGCAAAATGAATGAAGAGGTAGCTTCATATCTTGCTAGCATTTATGTGTTCCAGACTTCTTTGGCCCTTTGGATTTCTTTGCCCGATGTTTTATCGTGTTTTTTATTGAACAAACTGTTTTCCAGCAGTGATATGTTTATTTGATCTTAAAGATGTCTTGAAACTCTTTCTTTAGGGGGTTGAGTTTGTGGTTTCTAATTGTCAAGTTCGTGGAGGGTACGTCGTTCTCGTTGGTTCAACAAATGGAAAACTCTCTGTTGGAGATACGGTTATACAAACTTTTGACGAAGTGAATCTTCGCATTTCATTATTTTACTTTCGGGACTATCCTTCATCTCGGCTACTGCATATATTAAGGGATCGAAGATCATTGATCATGAAGAATCACACCGGCACTCACGTGTTAAATCATGCTCTTCGATGCGTTTTGATCAATTCTGATCAAAAAGGATCTCTTGTCGCTCCAGATCGCCTTAGGTTTGACTTCACCAACAAGCAGGCCATGACGATACAGCAGGTGGGCGGCAGTTATCCCACTTGAAGTCAGCAATTTCTTTCCACAGTGTGATTCTGTTTATCGTTACGAGTGGAACAAAAATTACGAGGAAACGAATTAATATTTACGTCTCTATTTTGAGTTCTAAATTTGACCCATTCATACTACATCTTCGTTTTAAAATGTAGTTTTCATTGAAGACAAGTTTAAATATTTTCGGAAAGGCATTTTTAACAACAGCCTTGATTTTAGATCTATCGCTTGTGGGTAAATTAAATCATCACTACTCCGTGTTAGTTACTTGGTTCTGACCTCGACATTTACTATCACTTTCAAGATTCATCCTTTATCATATTCGCAACAGAGCTGGTTTTACAAGATTTGTTGATAGTTTCTTTATGTTTAGATTAACTGTAGAGTTCGGCACTTTCTACACTAATAGAGGGGACTTTGCTCTACTGCCCTAAGTCTGTGCGTAATGTTCAAAAAATATATTAAAATTTGCAGCGGAAGCACGGCTTTGGCAGGAACCGATGATGTAAAGAGGAACATCGTAATGTTCTGCTCGACAAAATTACGGTTGAACAATTCTTTTAGTCTGCAGAAAGTCGTAATTACAAATTGGTAGAGTGAAAAAAGGATGAAGGTTGCTAGAGTAGGAAGACTTATTTCTATTTGGCAAAGATCTGTCGCTTCCATTAATTTTTGTTTCAATTATGAGGTTCACTATTAGGCGAAAATGTCGTTTATATTTGGGAGCGGCTATCACTTTTTTCCACATATGCATTAGAATCAATGCATGCCACCATGGAAGTGTGGAAGGATATTACCTGTAGCCTCTTCACTAACAGTTTTGTTAACAGAGGCTTGTGTATTGTAGCTAATATGGCATTAATTTTCAATCTATAATCACCTGAAAGCACAAGGAAAGATCTGTTCTGTCAATTTAGTAGACAGTATATTTTAGGTGCGCGAAACTGAAGAAATTGTGCAGTCTATCATAAATACTCGTCAAACCGTGTTCGCTGAAGAGGTTCCACTGGCCCAGGCTCGTGAAATTAATGGCCTGAGAGCAATGTTTGACGAGAACTATCCTGATCCTGTACGAGTTGTCTGTGTTGGCGTTCCAGTTCAACAACTTCTCGAAGATCCCAAGAGTGATGCTGGTTTGAAAACGACTGTGGAGTTTTGTGGTGGGACGCATCTCCATAATGTTGGTCACATTGGTGATTTCGTGATCTCATCCGAAGAAGCGATTGCAAAAGGAATTCGACGGATTGTTGCGCTAACTGGACCAGAAGCTGAGAGAGCAATTCATCGAGCGGAGAGAATGGCTGCTAGAGCACAGGTGTCTTCTTTCTACTATAATTGCTCCTCACATTCACCCCTATCCGTTGCTTACGAATATCATTTCTTTTGACTTTCCGTTATTGTTTTCTTCCAGAAATTAGAAAGGTGGGAACAATTTCAGGCTATTTCTGATTTCATATCTGTGAACAAAGAGATAGCAATGGATTCAGAGAAGTTCAAAGCAATGTCGAGGCGTATCCAAGAGCTAATTGACGTATGATTTTTTTTGCTATATTATTTTTCGTCTAATTTTTGAGCTGGCTGATTTTCTTGTGTTTCTTTCTGTGTGTTTTATTAAGGAAGTTAATGGAGCACAGTTACCGTACTGGCGAAAGGATGCTATCCGTGAGCAGGGAAAAGCAGCTCAAAGAACACTGGACGGTTACAAGAAATTGGCAGATGCTGCTATCGCAGAGAAGGTCTTACGCCGCCACTGATCCATGAAAATATGACAGTGCTGCAGTGTTTTCATTGGTCCGTAATAATCTTCGTTTAAGGTTGTCTCTGAAGCGAAAGAACTAGCTCAAAGAGAACAGCAAGATGTGGTCGTGCACGTATTTTCTTCAGGAGCCAGCAGTAAGGTCATTTAATTTGTAGCTGGTTTATTTTAAATATCATTTTTTAGACGCGATCACTCATTCTAACTGGATAAGTTTAAGGCTCTTGATAACGCCTTGAAACAATTGAAGAGTTCAAAAGCAGTGATGGGGTTCTCCGTGAACGAAGAAAATGGGAAAGTGCTTGTACTAGCGAGGGTTGACAAGGTGGTTTAAATCACATGTTGTCTCATGTTTGGCTCAAAGATTTTGGTTATTCCTGTTAACAAAGTGCAGGTTTCCTATGCAAAATTGTTATTGCGCTAATGTTGTGGTTAATATTTTTAGTCATTGGTCGATGAAGGATTAAAGGCAAATCTTTGGGTTAACGAAGTATGTACGGTCCTTGGTGGACGTGGTGGAGGAAAGGATGCAAATGCGCAGGTAGCTAGCTATACAAGATTTGTATTCATATTGTGTGAAGAAGGCTTTTTCCAATGATGCCTCAGCTGAATGTGATTGGAACTTTTTTCGCTTAATGCAATACGTTTAGGCGACCGGTGAGAATGTTGACCGATTAGAAGAGGCAGTTCAGTTAGCCCGTAAATTTGCCCAAACTGTCATAGCCTGATTTTAATTGATCGATTGAAGTTGTTATTGTAGGTACTTGGGTTTTCATGAAATTCCTGCTTCTTTTCCTATGCGTCCGCATTCAGAAAGACTATTTTGATGTGTAATTCTCTCTGATATTAACTGTTAGAAGGATTCTTGTTATATTTATATGGGTCCAATTTGTTAATAATATCGGATGAATAATAATATTATTTGCAAGGCAGTAAAATCACCAATCGTTGGCCTGTTAAAAAGTCTTAATTTCAACCTTGGGCAAATTGCTCATCAATTGTTTAGTGATCATGTGCTTAAAAACGGTGTGAAGGTGACAGAGGTTAACGTTTAAAATAGCTATTCTTTCATCATCGATCTCTTCTGGTCCTGGCAATTGTAGTTACGCCGAGGTATTAGTTTAATGAAGATGTTAATAGTTGTGGTTCGAGGGTAACTTTCATTCCATAAAAAAGATTTTAAAAACCTTATGATGGAGGGAATCACTTAGAGTACCAAACTTCCAAACTCGTCTTAATACACACATCACCTAACCAGTGTATCAAATGTACAATGTTAAATATGAATAAATACAATTAAATGTAAGTGGAAGGCTTGTGCCATTGATTCCTGTTCTTTCTAACGCAATGGTGGATATGCAGTAATGTGGTTAAAAGTGCACTGCAATAAACTGTTGGTCGTTAGTTAGATCCCATACGACGAACAAGCCAAGCCTTCCATCACTGTGAAGTAGGGGAACTGCTGGAAGACATCTCTGGTGAGAAAAAGAAGCACTGATTTGATACATCTATGGGCTATGCGTAGGCTATGAATGCAATCATTCACCACTACGATGGTACGAATGGAGCCAAATGAATGGTTGACTCCTAAAGAACTGGTGAAGGTCGAAAGCTTGATCCTTCCTTCTAATATTTTCTGAAGTACATGAAATTCAAAAAGTATTTGGTGGAAACGATTTTAGCTAGTACATATGTTAGTGTGGCTCCTTTTTTCTTTTGAGAAACGACGTTTTTTTTTTGTCGGATGTTGGACAAACTAGCTGGGGGATCGCAGCACTTCTCGCATTTTATTCGTTTACGCATGTGGGCTTGGCTGCTTCTCGAAGATTGTCTTCTTCTTTATGGAATGTCGTTGAATGGCGCTCGAGACGGTTCTCGTTGGAGTGCTGGAACAGCCAGCCTAGTGTTCCCAGTTGGATTGCAGGGGTTGGACCTTTCCTGGACAAGTCTGGTACCAATTTATTGTCTCCGAAAGGATGAGAGCCCTGGTGAGCTCGTGGTAGGTTCAAATTAGCGTTGTGCCCATGGTGATCGGTATAACTACCGCTGCGGTGCCCTTTCCTTCACACAATACATAAATAAGAAGGATAAATCCTTCAATCGCTGGAGGAGGCTCCGTAAATTCGACTTCATTGAGTATCGTTATAGGTGACTAAATGCATATCTGGCCTATACAGTGACTCGCGGTGGCCTACCAATGTATCTAGACAGTGCTGTCATCGTCCCGGACAAGTCTGAAACCAATTTTCCGAGCCAGAAGTGATGAAAGGCTTGGTGAGCCCTGCGGGAGTGATCGAACCAACGAGCACATGTGTATTTCAGAGCACCTTTAACTGCTGCGGTACACGCGCCCCTAATATAATGTTATTAATAACAATAAAATTAATAGTAATAATAATATGCAGACTAATAGGCGGCTTATCTATTGTGATACAAGCTGTCTTCAACATCATACTTAGGCGCAAAGTGCAGTGTTCGCTCATCTGAACGGAGACATCTGTTACTGATAAGGTTTCTTGTCTGTGAGGTTATTATAGAGGTGGTACTAAAGTCGTTTTTGTTAGATTACACTCGAGTGTATTACTCACTACCTACGTGAGTGCTCTATACTGTACGGATCAAAGTAGCGAAGAACATTGAGTGAAAAGAAAAGTAACTAGTAATTCTAAGGAATTTCTGTTAATATACAAGACTCCTGATGGTATACCTGGGATTTTCGGTAGTTACCTGTCACGTGCTTCTTAGTATTTAGTGCAGACGATTGTATTTCTCCTTCATAACTATGATTTCGGTGAAGTAACTGCTCAGTTTTTCTCGATAACTATAATAATGTTTGTCTACATTTCTTCCCCTCTGGTTTTTATACGCTTTAAATTCATCGCTTTTTAGCAGAAGGTTACCAGTTTAGTGTTCGGATAAATAAATGATCTCAGAAGTGGATAGGAAATGAATGAAAGTGAGGCGACAGGTGATCATCAATCAGAATATGGAAACAGCAAGATCGAAAGAAAACACAACTACACCAGCCGAGTGATGGTGCAGTCGATATGAATGGAGATCGATAACAAGTAAAAAGCTGAAGATACTGAACTGTTGTTTGGAAACGGTAAAAGTTAGATCACATTTGTAGGGTGAGATCAGAATCCTAAGCACATTCAGATAAAATGCCTCTGGATGTCACTAGTGGTAGTGAGTACTGTAATAAATAGTCGGTCTCGACATGAACTTAAGGAAATCAATGATTCAACTTCTAGATGGAAATGGTTTCTGTTGTGTCGTTCGCTATGTGGAGAACATCTCTAGCTGTGATTCACCACCACTATAATAAGTAACTGCTACTACTTTTATTTACTTTCTGAAGTATGTGAGTCACGTCTTCAGCGAAATGGAAATCTATATGGAGTGATTTTTTTTCCATTCTGAGCTGGGACATAGATAGAATCTCTTCCATGAACACCTCAGTTCTTAGTAAAAATCCAGAAAAAAAGATGGTAGATGAATGTGTAAAGTCGATAAACCATAGCTAATTAAAATGAGGCGAGGAAAAGCAGACCGCGAAACTATGGACGTATTGATTTTTCAGGCTCTTATGAGTAAGTATGAAGTCAGTGTAATGACGTTGATCGATTCGTTGTTACTGTTTAAAGTGGTCTTGTCTCTTCTCTCTTTTTTTCGGAATTCAATCAATCATTCATGGGAAGCTGACCATAGAATGAGATTATCTTACGGATTTCCTTCTCATGAATGCAACTGTTTTCAGAGTTAAACTGATATGATGGGAAAAAAAATGGATGAGCCTCAGAAGTACGCGTCACATCGAAGCCGGCTTCTAACTTCGATGAAGTCATTGAGGAACTAATCATTTTATATTACCACCTCCTACTGTGGTGTTTGATTTTTCATTGAACACTGATTCCTATCAAGTTTGCAATCTGAACGATTCCATTTGATGACTTGTCATTGAGCTGGTCAAGTTAATGGATCGATTTCCAATTTCGATCATGAAATGATGAGTATTGATGCTATTGACGGAGCGTCCATTCGGTCATCCATGATTTATCACCAATGAATCACATCGGCATCGATGCTGATGAAGATGTCGCTGTCGTCGTTGTCATCTAAACTACCGTAACTCCAGTATGTACTTCTGAATGTTGTCGTCATTTTAGGTCAACAAACCCATCGACCCACGTCTCTTAATGCTGATTATCATAGTCCGCAGCGTCAGTGGGGGCTTATCGCCTCTGACATTCGTTGTGCGCAAAACAAAGCTCCGAGGGGACGTGTGGCGCTGGCCGGCTGGCGGGCTGGCTGACTTGGCTGACTGACGTTGTTGTAAAGCGCGGCGCTCAGTTACGTATTTGTCCCGCATCATCGCTAACCACAAAACCCGAACGAACAACCCGACTTTACTTTCTGTATTCACGAATTTTGCTTTTCTGTTTCTTTTTTTAACCGTACACATCCCATTATACACGTATACACGACATCCAATCGAACAACGACCGTTATTTTCTAATAAATCATGCTTAATGCCTTTGATACGAACGACTATGGCCCTATGGGACAATTAAAGACGACCTATGCTGCTGGCCGATCATCGTCAACAGCAGCGGCCAGTACAATCTGTCCGTCTACAACGAAGCGAACCACACCGATGATGCCTGTTGGTGAGCGTTTTGATGAAATCGAAGAAAAAAGAGACTTTTCGCTCTAGAATTTCTTTTAAGTGCTTATTTTCTCATGCTTAAGAAACTCTTATGCTCTTTCTCTACAGGAAACTTTAATGTAAAGGAAACAAAAATTGTATTAATAAGAGAGTAACTGGTAATGGTGCCATTGTATTCAACCCTCTAGTTCTCGTCTAGATGATGTTCTACCGTATTCACAGTAATAACGCTAAGAGAACTCGTATTCAATTTTTCTTAACTCTCCGTAGAACCTGTTTAACTTAGCCCCATTCTGGATTATCTTTTATGAAGTTTTCTACGTTTTCAAAGTTATTCTTAGGAATTATAGTGATATCGTCATCTTCAGGTAAAGTCAAGAGTCAAGAAAATTGTTTGAAAACTTAGCAAACAGAGCGTTCATATATGAAATTAATGGCATCAAAGTTTAAAAACAGTGTGGTCAGTTGGTTGTTCTAGAGATTCAAAAGTGTTGTTGGTAGAATCACATTAGATAACATCGCAAATTTTATCTCTAGAATTTCCTCGGTTCTGGTGTATCGATTTTTATCTACCCTATTTTTACCATTTTTCTACTTTGTTTCCATCTTTTAAGTTTGTTAATCGATGCAAAGAAGAAAAAACCAAACGTATCCTAAGCAAGTCAGTGTTCCTTAAAGAGTGGATCTTTACTACTGTGTAAGTATAAGCAGTAGTTTACTTTTGTGATTTATTTTCTCACTTTTCTTTTTTTTTCATTTTATCTTCCTAACGCAGAGGATGTCGGGCCATTCAGTCGTAAGACTACATGGCGCGTTTTCCAATGGTGCGGAGGCGGGCTTACACGTTAACCACAAGCGACCTTGACTATTTCGAAGACGTAGTTGGACATAGAAGATAAACTCTGCTATGCTTAGATTGACATAAACATTCTATCGATCCTTTGAAATACTTACTTATGAGTGCACATATGTGATTACGTAATGCGTAGATTGTATACTGAACGTCACTTAAACCAAAAGCCCACAAAACTCATGGAAGTACATAAGAGATGGTTCGTGGTCATGTTCAACTATTACACTAACTCACATACATACTCCTCATGAGCCTGTTGTGCAATTTGCTAGTACCGCTTATCACTGAAAACCTTTCTAAAATACCAGAGCTTGGGTTGTTTTTTGGGCATACCTTGAACAAGCAGGGTCTACTAGGCGACTCAGTGGTGCTCCTAAAGGGGAACGGGTGTGCACGACCGCCTGATGTGCGCTCGAATCTCTTGGTGATTAATGGGATTACGGTTAGCAGAGGGGGTAGGCATTGCTGATCGTAGTTTGATTTATCCACTCATTGATGATCATCTTTTCATGTTATTAGGTAGTCATACTCACTCATTGAGTACAGTTGTTGATACTTACGGCCATTAAAACTATCGTAGTATTGTTAGCAGTAGTTGTTTGGGAAATTTGTAAGATCATTCTGAATTAACGATTAGGTGACTAATAGGAATTCAATATGATCGAAAGAAAACATTTCGATCGTTGGAGAAAATAATCCAAATGCATAGAATGTCAGCGCCGTTTTGTTTGCATTAATACTATTCATGTTATGATTCGCTGTCATGTCAGAGTTAAGTAACAATGTGGGTTGGTAGTGAGTCCGTTGGAATAGCCCAAAACAGGTCTGCAAATGCTCCTGCTGTACTTTGAGATGCACTGCTTCTACTTTATAGAACTATGATGCCAGAAATTTCAAAAAATGCTGGGGATAATCGAGTGTGATGTCGGATATTCAAATGGCAAGACTAGAACATTGATGACGGAGTGATTTGTGTAAATATCACCTCCCTGGTGCACGTATAGCACAGTGATTAGGGGTGTCTTACAATGCACACATAGTGTTTAGTTCGACCTCTCACCCTGGGCTTACGAGGCTTTCTATCCTTTGAAAGTCGACAAATTGGTAACCTCCTTGTTTGAGAAGGTAACAGGAGTGATTTGCTCTATCGGTAGGGCTACAGCAAGTCATTGTACAGGCCAGATGTACATCCAACCACTTAGTTCTAAGAATGCTTGCTGATGTTCGAATGCATAGCCCATCTCTTAGGGATTGATCAACGCCGAACGCTTTATCTTTTTGTCCTCTATCACCTTGAGCACCTGTATCATGTATGATTGTATTAATTGCCAAGTGACTGAAGCGGGCTGACAGAAAGAAGGTCAGCACATTTGCCGCGTATCAAATTCCTTTCGCTGGAAGGATGCGAACAACATCGCAACATGGATCACATGAAATTCTTTACTTTTAGTAGTCTCAGCGAGTGGTGAATCAGTCGTAAATTCTCCGGCTTTACTGGATTAGAGGTGTTACATATTTGTTGAGTATGACTTCAAACCCTGAATAACGAATTCCTTCCCGTCATAGGATACAATAAGCGTTACATCTTCCATACAGGGCTCTTTGCTGCTACTGGGCTTGCCAAGAATGTATCACTTATATCTTTTAGGGGTTTTCTTGAGCAGAAATTGAGTCCTTTTTAGGCCTATTTGTTGAATATGTCTTCAAGTCAACTCCCATATCGGTTCCGGTATCTGAAATCACTTCTGGGATTGCATTATCATACAGGATACAATCTTGTTACAAGCAAGCAAATCCGTGTATATACGCACCAATATGGCTACATTTATACAAAAAGGTGAAGTCAAACCATCGGACAGTCGTGGCAGGAAATGCATTCGTTCCCTGATTTCAACTACGTCTCTCTCAAAGGAAACCATCTTTGTCAGTGCCTTTTCATTGCAATGTGTAGCCGACTTTCTATGATGAAAGGAACAGTGGCTGTTAAAAAAGCATCCGGACAATCCAAAAATAGCGAATTCGACCTCCTTTAAAAGTTTTATCCACCACGTTCTGACGGCGACGTAATCTTTTATCTGATCGATTCGAGATTTCTCACTTGCGAGTTCATAGAGTGGAAAACGGTAAGGAACCGAAGCATGCGATTTTAAAACCCACTTAGCTGAGTACTGAAAAAGGAGTGATGAATTCGGGTGATCGTGAAAAGTCACTGACAAAATGGAATTGACATTTCCCACGTTTTTTTTTTCTATTCAGGATTTCCCACGTTCTTACAAAGTTTTGCAATAAAAGGGACAGGTGAAATTTTCTGGAACGTTGAACATTCAAAGCAGGATTACATATTGAAAAGATATCTGAGGAATTATTTTTATACTTGACTTCTTCGGCTTTATTCAGCTAGTGTAAGAAACAGCGATAGCAAATTAAACTTGAAGGGTGGTATATAATTGATTTCCGAACATTTCCGTATGTCAAGTTACTCTAGGGACATTTTATTCCGTATTATCACCATCTTTAAGGAACCGTATGCGGAGGCGCCCTGCAATAACACACGGGGTCGACTCCCGCGCCCGTAACCCACCAAGCCTTCCATCCCTTCCCTCCGGGGTTGGCAAATTGGTACCAGTCTTGTCTCGTAGGATAGCACCACAGGCACGAAACATCGGTAGGCCACCGCAATCATTGTAAAGGTCAGATATGCATTCGATCACCTCCAAACGATAATTAATGAAGTCGAATGCATGGCGTATCCCCCAGGGATTGATCAACGCCAAGAGCTTAATTATCACCATCTTTGTGGAAGAGAACTTTAATAAATTTTTATCAGAAGGGAAAAAAGCTTGTCCAAGTGTTTAATATTTACAACGTTTTCTCAACACTCGAACAGACAGTTCCGGAAAAATTTTTCGGATATCAAATGTTGAGATGACACTATGAGGATTTTTTTCTGTTCACATCAAAGTGCTAACCACTTTTTTCATGTTTTTGTTATTCTTTGTCCACTCGGTTGCTTTCTGTTGCAAATAAAATAATATTTTTATCAATAAGTAGATAGCAGAAATACTTTGGACGCTCTACCGTAATCATCTGCAGTATCTATGGACATAATAGAAGGAGAATAATGCTAAGAGGATTTGACCTTAGAGTATTTGACTGGAATTATCGTAGATTTTCCAGTTGACGATCTCAATTGCTCCGTTCTATGCAAACATTGTGGTTGGGCGGTAAATCACTGCGACACACTGTCGTTCATTTACTTAGGACATCACAAAGCTCCACCCATACCACCTCATCCACACCGTAGTAAACCTCGTCATCGCTAATGAGATGCTTTGGGGATGAGAAGATTCTTAAGGGAAAAGCTTTAGCAATCGCATAGATTTGAACGACTCGATATCAGTGCATTCCGCATGAATTAATCTAGTCATATCATTCATTCAGAATGAAGAATAAATATTATGGAAGCCTAAAATGAATAAAGGACAAAACCTGTAGTCCTGACCAGTCTTTCATTGATACTTAATGCATTTGGCTCCATTCCTGCTATCATAGGTGAGGTTGAACTCGTATTTCGTCTATACAGCGACTTTCGGTTGCCCACCAATTCATCAAGTCAATGTTTTTACTTCCCCAAGACAAGTCCCATGTACCAGGTAACACTGCCGACCATGAAACGATGGAGTTCGTTTGCTTGCTATTTTACGGGGAACTTCTAAGCACTGCGCCAGACTATAACGATAGAAATAAAATCGTTTTTAAACAAAACACTAGAGAATTTTCGTTGCTCAGGGCATAAATAGCTCTTGTTTATTTTTGATGTGGGAATCAATACAAGTGCAAACTATCTATTGTCTTTCTTATCATGCTATCTTGTAATGATACGATTCATCATGCTTTCTTTTTCGGAGATGATGTCAGTGGTTCCCGTACTTTACTATTTCTTTGAAAACTCGGTGTTTGTTTTCTTTCAGCGCCAAAGGTTTTCCAACTAAACACTTGATGTAGTCATTACAATGAAGTGGATCTTACATTAGTAAGATGAAAGGTACGGTGGTCACTAAAACAGGAGGAAGTTGATAAACTCGTAGTCATTTCAGTGCAAATGTCATAAAGCAATTATTGCTCGTTTCGGCATTTTGAACTTTGTCCTTCGTTTTCTTGTTTAGCAATCGGAAGGTTGTTATACAGCACAGTTAAACGTTTAATTCCATACAAAGAACACATACAACACAACAGGAGCTGACATTTCGGCAGTATCGCATTTTTCAGAGCCTGGATGGGTACAGTGATACGTACACTGGTACACTGATCCTGGGAACTATTTGAACTTTGCACTGAACTTCTTTTGTATAACCTTCGTCGTTGTGAATTTGCAGATCTGAAAGAATTTCTGCTGGTCGGTAATTTCCAAGTCAAAAGATCTCATTGATTTCGTTGTTCGACTTTGTAGGTTGTTTATTGATAAATGAAATTTTGAGCATCTTAAAAAACCCTGTACAAGCATGGATTTTTTGATTTTCCAAGCGTTAATGTAGAGTTTTCCAATTTTCCTTTGGTGAGAGCTCTTCGGAAATGAATAAGTTTTGTATAGCATTTAAAACATTGTGGAAAAAATCTTTCTGTAGGGAAAATCCACAAGAATCTGTCTGAGTCAGTGTTTTCCTGATTATTTTAAAATCTATTCAGTAGTAAATTTGTCATTACTTTCAATTACAGTCTTACTGTGGTAGAGCATCAATCCTCCTCATGGTAGGGTAGGAACGCTTACGGCCGCAGATGTGGAGAATTTCGACGGCAGATTCTACTTCGTTCTTGTCTCTGTTCAAGTTTATACTGTTTACTGAGTGTTGTAAGGATTCTAAAGATCCAGCGATACGATACTGCTATAGAGAACTTAGGATAGACTATCTATGTCCTACAGTAGGAGGGCTTACGAAATAGTTAGCCCGCCATTTTTCCTATATATTCATATATTCAGTATTGACCAACAATTTTCTTATATGTCGATATAAAATGGTTTTATACAATAATATTTCGGATATGACAGACATTTCTTCCTGTTTTACTCTTCGATGAGCTTTTTAAAGCATGCGCCACTTTATAAATTAACATAGAATAAAGGAGAAAACTTTCGGAGTTGATCTTACCCTTAGAAATGCACCGTGCATTTGACTCCACTCGTGGCATCGTAGAGTTGCTTGAGTGCATATCTGGCCTATACGGTGACTCTCATTGGCCTACCGATATATCAAGTAAGTGTTGCTATCTTCCCAGACAAATTCGGTACCGAATTACGAGCACTGGAGAGATGAAGAGCTTGGTTTCTTCGGAGCGCTTGATCGAACCAAACACCGGGTGTATTGGAGGTGACATCTAACCACTGCACTAGGCGCGTCCCACATAAGTTAATAAGCCTATGAAACAGTGTGTAATGAAATTCGTGCTCATCTGTTTGAAATTATAATCGGTTGGTGTTTGTTAGACCTTTGTCCTTGTTAGTGAGAAGAAAAACTGCGTGATTAAGTGAAGTCACAAACAGCAGATTAATAGGTAAGGAACAACCATAGTGTTTTGGTACCGAAACTGTTATCTGTGGAATTGGAGGAACATCTATGGCTTCACGAATTTGTGTTCTCATTTATTAAGAAATACTTTAGAATTCTTCAAACAAAAAATACTACTGAAAAGTTGTAATATAATGGTAGTGGTATGGTGATACTTAGCATTGAATGCGTACGCTATGCTGTCGTTATTCATCAGATGTTTCTCCAATCAATATGCATAGAATGATTCCTAATACCGAAAAATCATTCTCATTTAAATATTTAGTTTCCCTATAGTAAACAATAAGGAGTGCATAGTGTAATGGTTAAAGGTGCTCTGCAATACACATGACTTCGATCCTGCGTCCCAGCCTTACTAAGTCTTCTATCCCTCTGGGGTCGGCACCTTGGTACCAGACTTGTTTGGAAGGGCGACAGCACTGACTCGTTACATCGGTAGCTCACCGTGAGTCATTGTAGTGGTCACGTTTCCATTCAGTCACTTCTTACGATGCTTGGTGAAATCGAATCCATAGCCATAACAGGACTGATCAACGCCAACTTTTTTCCATATCCTTTTATAGTAGATAGGATTTTCTATAGAAGTTAGATGGTTTGTTTCTATTTCAGACATTGAAATAGATCAGTGGTATCAGTAGGACGTTGTTGAGATTTTTCATTTCCACCAACACCATCCTCCTAAAAGTTCGCAAAAATTGATTTGCTGAAACTCGTACGTCCATGAAAAAATTCAGAATTTTTGTAACGCGTATTCATTAAAGCATTTGGTAAAACAGCCTCCTTGTTCAGGACTTGTCTCGCATCAGTTAGGACTTGTTCACCACAGTTCTGATGGTACTCGCTAAAATTCGTCAAAACAAACGAGTTTCGTTTTTTTTTTTTTTTAAAGAAATCGAACAAAATGCAAATTTTTGACGATGATCCGAATCGGCGATGTTGAGTCAGCAAACAATGAAACTGTGGTTTTGCATTCGAAATACGATCGGACATATGAGGAATGGTGTGGTGGGTTGTGCCCGGGATCACGGTATGCCATCATCATTGTAACGTGGACCGGCCCACTGGATTCCAACCGGCAATGGACTCACGATGGCCGATCAGATGTCAATTCATCTTCTCCGGTGATTTCCGAATTCAACGAGGTCCTTCTTTTCTACAGCCGATTTCTTCTGTGACTTTTCCATAAATGGAATTCAGCCATGCTACTTCAAAAAGCATAAAGAAGAAAGCGTTGGCGTCCATAAATTCCTTAGCAATTCACCATGCTTTCGATTCCATTCGTATCATTATAGTAGACACTGGGTGTATATTTTGCCTTTACGATAAGTGAGGTTACAAGTGTTTTAATTCGGTGTTTTTAACCTCCTAGACAAATTTGCTACTGATTTGGGAGGAGTTGGTGATTTGGTTTGCCCTGGGCGCAGCATTGGAACAATGACCATGTTGTGTGTTGCAAGGCACCTATAACCACTGCGTTACGTGCCCTTGCAATATTCCACAGATCTACGGGAAAGAAACCTATTGTCTTTCTCTTCTGAAAAATTCTTACTTTCAGCTTTTCTGGAATGTTCTCTACGGTGAACTATTGAACAGGCAAAGGTCTGTTAAAATCTTGTAGCTACATTAGCGCTTAGGAAAAGAAGTTTTTTTCGTTCCTTTACAAGTTTTGTAGAGTACTTAAACAATTTTAATCCTGTGCTATATTAGATAACTAAGGATTTTCTTAGTAAAACTTCAATTATTATCAATCCGACCAAGACTTGAGGTTGGAACCAATCAATAAACTGGTTCGCAACAGAAATGAACAGAACTAATCAATTTGTTCATCTAACAGACAAATGATTAAATCAGAAAGAGCGCAAAAGAAGAAGAAAAGTTGCGAAATGACAAGCAGCAAAAAGTGGAAAGGTCAAAATCACTTTTTTAAAGGATGGCAGTACAGGGGTGAGCTCACTCATCTGTTCATGTTTGAGCGAAAAAAGACCTTCAGAATTTTATCTTCTCATTTAAAACCCACCCTCCCAACGGTTTACCGCCTCATTGTGGCTGAGAGGTGTTCCAGGGTGTCGGGCTGTGATGTACAGCGAGGGAATTCATCTCTCTGGCAGGGTCTCCCGAGATGAAATGGAGTCCAGGGTTCCATCAGGAAGCCCAGCTAAGAGTAAATCAATACCAAGATCCACCAGCGTCCTAGTCTATGATCCACAAAGGCCGCGACTGCCTGTGGTGGTGACGACCTGGAGCAGACTTTGGCCAGGCTGTCGTCGAGACTCCAAGTGGCTCAATCAGGAAATCTCCAAAGAATGGAAATTATGTTGAGGCCCGCAAAACCAGTGAAGACGGGCCATCCAAGTATCCAAGTAAGCCAGTATCCATCTGAAACATTCAAGTACAATAGTAGTTGTATTGAAATTTAATGTGAATTCACATCAACCATAATGATGGTTTCCAATCTTTCCTCTTAACAAACTATGTCTGACCTTTTCCACTCTTCTGTGGGTCATAATTATATACTTTATACATGATTTCACTCCTACGGAGATTTTCTAAACTCTTCCCAGTCATTATCATATCTGCTCAATAGAATTTTTTCATAGCGTTCACAGTTACATTTGTTCCACGGGTAGCTCGAATCTTGGCAGATCGATAAGAGATACGGCTAGCTAAGGACTCAGGTTAATTAATTGATTGACTTATTTTCGAACAACATCATCTAATAATTAATAGGCACATTCTTATGGACCCAATAATTAACAGAACCAATCGAAAAAAATTCTTTTAGACTTGATTTTATTTCCTGCACTTCAAATAGGTAGGCAAAAAATCGATCAATCAATAACTCTTAGCAAATCGATAAACGCTCTTTTTCTTAAGAGAAAAATTCTGATGTTGGTAAATAAAGGAGAAAAAAAGAGGAAGATTTACAGAACAACAGCTGCAGCTGATGAATTTGATCAATGCGATGGTAAAAAATGGACAATTCACGAGTCAGCTGGCGAATGTGATCTTTACGCTTTGCGCTCAACTGAAAACATCGGGAATAAATCTGGAGCAAACGCATCGAAATGAACTGAACAAGGTGTTTGTTTCGTTACGGCAAGCATGTTGCCGAGACAATGGCCAACTGGGAACACCTTGCAGGTCGGTGTAGCTTTGTTAAACTTACTTACTTGATACTTGATACTTGAACGGCCCGTCCTCACTGGTTGTGCGAGCCCCAGCATAATTACCATTTTTTGGAGATTTGCTAGGTAAGCCATTGTGGTTTCCTGGAATCCTGCGATAAACCGTTGGGAGGCTTTCTTAAACTAGTACAAACTACTGTACTATTTCTTATTTTCTTGTACTTTAGTGATATTTTTGTTACATTGTGGTGCTGAACTTCTGAATTTATGGCATTCACTTTCACGTGGGGGTGTAGATAGCGTATTGCTACAGCGACCGTTCCACAGAACACAAAGGATCATGGTTCGATTCCACGCTTGGCCAACCAATCCGTCTACCCCTTTGGAATCGGCAAATTGGCGTGAGACTTGTCTGGGAGAGGTGATCTCGGATCCTCAGGGACTGGTGATTGCCTACGTCGAATACTTGGAGTTGCTCTGCCACGTCTATCTCAGGATTCTACAACAACTCTGGTCGAGGGCTCAGCCATATCATGAAGAAGATCAAATTTCCTAACAGTGCTTAAATCTATAGGCAAATGCTTTCGTGGATAACAGATTCATGGAAACGAACCAAATGAAAGAAGTTCTGTGATCCGAACAACATTTGTTTGAGGGCCATTTAGAAAAAAACTATCATTTTAGCGTGGGCGATGAGGTAGTTAGCGCGCCACTGCGCAGTGCACACGTGGTGATTGATTCGATCCGGCTCTTTCAGCTAATCAATGACTTCATCTTTTCGGGGTCACCAAACTGGCATCGGACTTGTCTAGAATGATAGAAAAAAGCAGTGCATTGATACATGGTAAACTCCTCAGGAAGGCACCGTATAGGTCAAATATGCATTCAATAACCTCGACAAATTTACGAATGGAGTCGAATGCACGGAATATCCATAAGGGATCGATCAATATCGAATCATTTATCCTTTTACCTTCCACTTGATATGCGGATGGATATGATCAAAACTTCACTGGCTTGCTATTGCTCATATTCATAATATTTCCTATGCTTAAATATGCTTAAAATTAGATAGATTAAACTTTTAAGGTGGAACGATGTAGTTTTCCTTGAGAATTTCTCCAGTATATGAGGGAATGAATGTGTTCAACCAACGGAACGCCTTTTCATAATCAGATTCTCACCGAATGTCTTTGATTTCTTTGAAGAACACTTTGTGCTTTCAGATTGAAGATCATGGAGTTGGTTGAACTTCGTGCAATGCATTGGCGTAGCAACTTGGCTCACAGTCAGTACTATCTGAATCGTCCCGAGCAGCGTAGGTTTCCTGGTTGGACACTAGCTATGATAGTAGCACCGCGATAATTCTGGTATCACAAGCCGGAGATCTTGTCTTTGTTCTATCATTTTTTTAAGCACTGTTATCACCACTGAGTGCTGTTTAGTAGCACCATAACAAAAGATATTGCTATTTGAGAAGCTGACCACGGTTCTGATCATATCTGAATGCAAGCACAATGATGTTGAGATATGAGTGGAACTCGGAATCTCATGGAGGCTTTGAACTCGCGATCACCTTTACCAGGCGCTCATGTGCTCTATCCATCACAGCAACCGAGGCATTTGCTTTGCCTTTCTTTCGGTCAACGTTTTACTCTAACAATGCTATTATCAATCACCTGCCTCGGGAAAGAATATTCGCGGGTTCGAAGCCCAATTGAGATTCCGAGTTTTGCTCACATTTCAGCATCATTGTGGGCGTATTTGACATAATACCTTGCCATGAAAAAAATAGTAGGAGGTAAGTATAAGATAGACATATCTGGGCATGTCTTGCAGTGGTAACTTGAAGCGATTTATACCGACTTACTGAAATCATCCGAATTTGTTCAAGATATTGGGTACCTTATTATTTAGGGGGAGGGGGAATTAAACGTACTTTGAAAACGTATGATGGAGTTAAAACATATTAATCCTTAATGATTCATCATGTAAAATAATAATGGCAGTTTTTTTAAGCCCATAAGAGGTTAAGCTCAACCCCTAACTATTAGTCGTTTGGATGAGTTTTTCGTATTTCAGAGCACGAGGCATCAGTACCGGCTCAACAGATGACATTTTTGCCACAGAATCCATTATTCATGCCGACAGACAATCCACAGGCAGCAGCACATCGTAATAACTTAGTATACAGGATTTTTGGTTTTCTTCATTGATGTCGAGACTTCTTTTGCTAAAGGCTGTCCCCTTATTCAAATAACGTTTGGAACTGAACAAAAACATCGCTTTTAATCTTCCCAAAGTTCGTAGGAAGCGTAGTTGCTAGAGATGGCGGGCAGCACATGCCAGTTGTTTGACCACGCCTGACCAAATAAGCCTCCGTTCTCTCCGAGGTTGGCAAATTGGCACCAGAATTGTCTGTTAAAAACTCCTTCCGACACACAAACATCAACTATCACCTGTGGAAAAGACGTTGGAACGCTTGAAGAATGTTCTCCTAGGCTTCTAGAGAGATTCAGCGACTTTCATGAAGAACACAGTCTTCAAGGCATAGCCGAAGCCACTTGCAAATTCGAAAACTTACTTGAATGGAGGATCATGTTAATGACCGAATGAATGTTTCCTTTGAGAACCTGTCGGACAGAACTTTGACTTTAGGATTCTTCCACAAGAACTAAGTTTCATGAATGCTTTCCTTTTTCTCTACACAGTAATGAGTTACATGATCAAAAGTCCTTTTTTGAATTGAAAATCGAAGTCAAGTACCAGAAAATTATATAGAAAAATCAATATTCATTGTTCTACACTCGTAAGCGAATGTAAAAGAACAACTTATTCAGCGACGAACGCAAGCTTCTTTCTGATACCTGCATCTGGTGGTTGGATACCGCCAGTGATTCCGAGCATACCACCAAATCCGTTTATTCCACAACCACTTCTCGCTCCTGAAGCCGTTCTCATGCGTCAGCGAAGTTTGAAGAAGGTACAGTCACTACTTTTACGCTCTCTTCTTGAACGTGTTTCATTATTAATTTCTGATAAGATATATCGCTCGATACTTATGTAGATTTTTTCCCTAGCCATCTTTTGTCTCTAGAATCTTTCCTACCGTTCATTCTTTTTAGAACATTTCTTTCCATATTGTTCCGTACTTCCTCCTCGTCCTTCTTCCTCTTTATCGTCTTCCTCTTCGTCTTCCATCATTATTTTTAACCATTACAATGATTTTTTTTATTTCAACTAATTCAGAACAAAACTATGTTGCGTCACGAGATGATCATTCGGAACAGCGACTCCGGAAAGATTATGGGAGTAAAGGGCAGACGAGTAGCTCTAGTTGAACAGATGACAAATACCGTAATCAGCTTCCAGAAGGTTGTCTTTTTCTTTCATCTCGTTATTTTCTATGAAACCTGTCATTTTTCCCTTTATTACCAATTCTTGTCTCATATTTTCTTGTCCTCGTTTAACACCTTACTTCATGAGAACACTGACTGCCAGTGTACGTTATTTTATTGATAAGCTAGCATGAGGTTGTTACCAAACATCTATTCGGCTAACGTTTCGACGTCTTCGTCTACCTCAGAGCCGATGATCCAAGTCGATGATCCACAGTCGTTCGTTTTCTCGATATGGTGTCTTCGTCGTCGTATCGAGTCAGATCTTCTTCAGTGGAGCACCACGCGAACGAGGGAACCTCATCCGGCAGCGCTCTTTTATAGAGGAAGTTTGTTGTTGATAACGATTACCTGTCGATAATTTGTTCTTCAACGGACAATCTATCCTGCAGCGGTCGGTATTAGACAGGCTTACACGTACCGAAGTAATAACATTGTAAACCAACTTTCATTTAACCTCGGTATGAATGACCAGTGCACCTTATTTCATACTGACTGACACAGTAGTAATATTTTTGATACTATTCTATGGACCAGGGCGCGTGTGGCGCAGTGGTTGGAGGCGCCACTGCGACACACACGTGGAATCGATCCCCGCGCCCATGGCCCACCAAGCCTTTCAACTCCCCGGGGTCGGCAAATTGGTACCAGATTTGTCTGGGAGGATAGCAGCACTGGCTCGATACACCGGTAGGCCACCGTGAGTCATTATAAAGACCAGATATGCATTCAGTCACCTCCAACGATACTTAATGAAGTGAATGCATGGCGCATCCCTCAGGGATTGATCAACGCCGAGAGCTTTTTTAGCTTTAATCTATGGACAATGAATTGCATAAGATAGATCATTAAAGACTAACTAGAAAACCAATAGATATGATTGCGATGAGATAATTGATGTCTTTTCTTCTTCTTCTCTCCTTTTTTTTTCAAAATAATAGTATAAATAATAGTTACAGGTAGACCCTAAAAGCAAAGAAAGAACCCTTACAATCACTGCATCTTCTATGGAAGATATTGAACGAGCTAAGGATCTGATTATCGAGACAATTAAAAGAAATATGAGTCCGGTAAGGGTAAAAGAACACATTAATTGGTATCTAGGAGAAGAAGAATAACTAAGATACTACAGAATTTTTTACGTTTTCATCATCCTTTTCCTTTATCATTGTCATCATATTACTACTTAGATATTATTACACTTTTATGTGTTATTTTGCGTTCAACGTTCGATGCTGAAAAGATGAATAGTTAAAAAAAAAAGAAAGAAAAACGAAATGAGCCTGATAATGGTTTTAGATAGATCGAAGCATGCATGATAAACTAGAAGACGATGATGAGAACGAAAATGACATTTCGATTGAAACGACACAGGATGGAATGCTCAAGGTGTGCTGCTCCGATCCCGAAGTGCTGCAGGTAACGTAATCCTAATGAAATCTTACAGTGATTATATCCAATGCATTCTTTTTTTCTCTAAAAGCTGGATTTTTTAAATGTATCGCTAAACGACAAAGGGCTAACCGCTCAATGTAAAGAACGCGCCATGCATCGGTCTCCATCTATGGTATAGTAGAGGTGACTGAATGCATATCTGGCCTATGCAATGACTTGCACGTGCCTAACGATGTATTAAGTCGGTGTTTCTATCCTTCCAGGCAAGTCTTGTAACAATTTGCCGATCTTGGAAGTTGGAGGGCTTGCTTTGTCAGAGGAGAAAGATTGAACCAGCTACCATGGGTGTATTGCAGAGCCCCCTTTTAACTATTGCTTTACCAGCGCGGAAAGAAAAATGAAAGACAGACAACGGAATTCCTTTAGGCAGCACAACAAGCTCTTTCTGAATATCTTCGAGCTCGTGCTCGACCGTCGGCTGAAGAACGCGAGAAACGTAAGGAGCGTCGAAAGAGTATGCCATTGCAGGCCAATCAACCAGATCCCTCATCTAAGGTGCTTTGCAAAATCTATTTATTTTATGCATTTCGCTTCAAAATATTTTATGTAGCTTGGGTATTTTAAAATATTTTGTTTCCTATGTCATGTTTTCTCACACTTGAACACGTTTGTAGAATAATAACTAACGATGTATAACTGGTAAATACTGACCCCATACCCATATTTTTTTTTATTTTTATTTGATCCGTCTTCACGTGTACTGTCCGGATTCCGGGACTTGGACTTCCCACATTCAATTTGTTTCCTCGCATCCACTGTCCACGAAGATTTTTCAACTATTACGTATGGCTTCGGCTGCTGCTTGAGGATTTTCATTTCATCTTGAATGTTGTAGAATTCTGGTCGAGCAATTCTCTCTGGAGTCCTGAAATAGCCGGACTGGAGCGTTCCCAATTGGATTGCAGAGAGTGATTTTTTTCCTGATAAGTCCGGTACCAATTTTCCGACCCCAGAGGGATGACAGGCTTGATTGGCCCCGAGCGGAATCGAACTAGCACCATGCTCGTAATGACGGACATCACTACCACTGTGTTATCCGTCCTTGCATATTGATATACAGATAGGGAAAGCTCTTGGGCTTCAGCCTACCATGCTAATACCATCCAGTACTTTAGACACTTAGAGGGACCGTCTTCACACATTGTGCGCCTTCCAGCACTTGCATTCGATTCACTATGCGCTAGAGCGTTCCCAAATCCTTAACATACATATTCCCAAAATCGCCAGTGTTTTTGTATCGGTGAAAGGTTTGCTGCTTAGTCGACCGACCCTTCAAAAGTGAGGTAACAGGCATTATCCACAATACGTCGCAATTGGTTCATTGTGTCTCGTAGATGAAGAAGTTCTGAAGTGTTTGTAGACTGGTCGGTGAGTATTTCTAGCACTATAGAATTTCTTCTATTGTTTTCATTACCACTGCACATATCCTTGTTCTAGAGTTACTACCTCATATTTCGAAGGGATTTTAAAAACATCAAAAGAACTGTTTCACTTCTTATACAGTCGTTTTCCGAAATTCTTTCTGCATGCCGTCTTTTCTTCCTTATTTTTCTATTCTGTTAATTTTTCTCGCAAACCATATTCAGCAAAACCGCTCATTCCACGGTTCTACTCCAAATCTTGCGGAAGCCGGGGTAGAAGCTGCCCAACAACAAACGACGAAAACGAAGAATACAGAACCTCCTAAGGTGAACGATCTTCTACACAAGCTACAAGAATGAGTAGAAACATATTAAAACAAACTTTGAGTTTTTAGAATTCTTCTCAACTTTGACATGGAAAACATCTTGATGACACATCACTCTTAAATGTTTCAAAGAGTTTCCCCGATTTCAATGCACTATCTTTTAGTTCATTTTATCATCACTGATTCCGTCCTGACCGTTTTGTCATTTCAATCCAAGTTCTCATTGAAGATATTGGTAATATGCGATGATTTCAAACCACAAGGAAATAATGATACTTCTAGTCAGAACTCCAGTAAAACGGCACTAATATCATTGTCGTCTTCTTACGGAATCAAGTTCTCTGAGAACACGGCAATTTTCTTTTCCCAGTTTGAGGAAACTATTGCAGCCGATCCACCACTACGACCGCGACACTCTTCTCAAGCTTCGAGAGAACATCAATGGTTCCGTCGACGAGCTCCGCACACGAATTGCTGACATCGCCACGGAAATCCTACGCACACCTATATAACGCCACGCATTAATTACTTGATTTCACGTTATTATTTATAAGTAATCAGCATGGTTCCTATTTATGAGGCCCTTGAGTCTTCTCGTCGAGTCTAGGGCTTCTTTAGAATTCTTAGAAAACAATAAGGTAGAGTGTAGTTAATTCTAGTGATTAATCTTAACTCAAACCCTTAGCAACGGCAAACGAACAGTTTGTTTCACTTTTGTTTGCAATCACATGCACCCAGATCGCTCACATTTAATAGCCGGTATGCTATGTTTATTTCCGTGCCAAACTAGCTTTATGATATATGTAACAATATAAGATACATTTTGTATAGTAGGTATATGGCTTCAGTCCTAGATTTCTTAGCACCTATAAACACAACCTTTGCTAGTATATTATTACAATTTTATATTTGTGCTATACATTAGCTCTAAATATTACACGATTGTCAAATGTAAATTAAAATAAACCAACATAACGGTCGTCTCGTGTAAACTGTAGCAGATTGAAAAAAAAAACAAGAGAGACTATAACAAACAAGGGAATCGAGATAACTTGACGAGCATAGAAGAAGAATGAAATAAGCAAATCTTGCTAGTCATAAACTAACTCCAAACAGTCTAATTGTCCCATCATCCGAACAACTAGCCAGTAGCCATTCATCTGCGTTTGCTTCCAAAGTCGCCCCGGGGTTCCACGCAACGCAATTGATCTGGAAGTCGGAACGAAAAAATTTTCCCAAGACCGACTTTCTGTTAACCTCGGCATTGATTGATAGTTCGACGTTTCTCTTCAATAAGCAGACATGAGGTTGTTATTATAGACTTATTAGGATACAATAGCTGACCTTTCGGCGGTTTCGCCTTCTTCAGAGCCTGGAAAGGTCAAATTGAGATGCGATCCACTCAGCCAAACACTTTCGTAACCCCAGCAGATAAAACATAACAAATAAATTTGTATTCGCATAAGAAACAACTTCATTTAAACACCTACCGTTTATTTGTTGCAAGTATTTAAGTTAGTTGATGGATAGCAGCCGCAGAGAGTAAAACATGGGCGATAACTGTGTCTGTGTCAGGTCATTGGATTAGCCTGAGGTATGACGCCAGGTCACGCGTGATGATAAGACACTCTCCTTGCGGTTCATTTTTGAATTTTTGGAATTGATCCAGAACGCTTCAAGAGTTTTACGCGCTGATGTTTTGGATTCCTGCGTGAGGATGGCGACTCCTACTTCAAAATCTTCTCCGTTGTGTTCCTGCATCCTATGCGCGCTTAGTGGAGTGTTTAGTTTTAATTTGTTATGTCTTGTTATGTTTTATCTGCTGGGGTTATGAAAGTGTTTGGCTGAGTAGATCGCATCTCAATTTGACCTTTCCAGGCTCTGAAGAAGGCGAAACCGCCGAGACGTCAGCTATTGTATCCTAATAAATCTATAATAACAACCTCGTGCCTGCTCACTGAAGAAAAACATCGAAAAAAGTTTTCGAACTTCAGGTATTCCAATAGTGGAAAATTCCAACGCTTGAATCTCTTAAAATATTCTGGTTAGCGGTTTTAGTTCTGAACTGAAATAATGCAGTGTTGAATGGAAATCAAAGTGATGAGCGTATTATAACTCAAGTGTCTTTTTAACTTATGAAAATCCTCATCTAATATACTCCCAACGGATTACCGCCTCATCGAAGCTGGGAGATGTTCCAGGGTGTTGAGCTGCGATGTACAGCGGGTGGATTCATCCCCCAGCAGGGTCTCCCAAGCCGAAAAGGAGACCGGCGTTTCCATCAGGAAGCCCAACTAAGAGTAAACCAATGCCAGGATCCACCACCGTCCTGGTATGAAACTAGTGGCATGATGGCAAATTCCCCTGTGATCCACAACGATGGCGATTACCTGTGGTGGTGGCAACCTGGGGCAGAATTTGGCTGGGCTGACCTCGGGACTCCAGGACAACACGGTGGGTAAATCAGCAAAACTCCGAAAAACGGGGATGGTGCTGGGGCCTGCACAACGAGTGATGACGGGCCATCCAAGTATCCAAGTAAGATCTAGTACAGTGTGCGGGAGAGATAAAGGTATAAATAAAATGGATAGATTCTCAAGCAATAAGTCGGAAAATGTTGATGGAATAAAAAAGGGAATGCATAATTAATAAATGAACAAGGAGACAAACTGAGGACTTTTAAACAAGTATTCTTTTCTTTTATTCATTATAAAGAGGTCAAATGTATTTCTAGTACTACGAAAGGATTTCTACGTGGATAACAAGATGAGCAAATAGTGTCCCTACATAAATGAATGACTTCCTTAACAGCAGCAAGAACTACTACGATATCCAAGCGGTAATCAGTCTTTCCTGCGATTCACTTGCAAAACAATAACAAACAAATATTTTTGTTCTTTCGATATAATCACAGTGGAACCTCTCCTAAGTCGCTAAATTCAAAGCTGCAAATGGAAAATTTAGATGCATAGCAACAAGCAGTTATTTACATCATTCTCTTTGACGTGTGTTGGTAAAAATGTAGAAATTACAACTAACTTCATTCGCATTTGCATCCACTGCTGCCCGCTGGATCAAATGTTCATCGTGATCGGTCCCTACTACTTGAAAGATGCTAAAAAAGTTCTCAGATAAAATCGGGAAATGGAAGTAAACTCTTTCTTTTGGAACGACGACAAGGACAAATTAGGAAGAGGTACAATCAGGTAGATGTTGATTTAACTAACCGTATAATGCTATCACCACCACCAGAAGCAATGAGACCTGTGGATGCATGCCACGAAACGGTGTACAAAGGCAGTTTTGTATCCTCAATCAGGAACTTCGCCACTGATACCCACTTGTCGTTAACTGCAGATTGTTGAGGAGAACTTCGCTTCCACAACTACAATAGGTACCACAATTTTAAACTAGCTTGATGATAAAGTACTATCAACTGGTTGAACCTTTAAACGAAAACGAAGAGCTCAACAAACCTGCACCATGTAGTCTTCACCTACAGTGACCAAACGACATCCATCTGTGTCGAATGCAGCACACCAGACCGTTCCATTGTGAGCCTGCAGACAAGCGGTGTACCAATAAAGTACAATAAGAACGAAGGAACTGAGCTAGGAGATCCCACGAAACTTGGTAGAAAAGAGCACCATTTTAAAAAAAATAACAAGTATACCTCAGGGAATCCTTTGTTGAGTTATCCAGTCATCGCCATCAAATTTGTAGAACCCTATGGAACAGTCATAACTGCAGGACACCAGTAGCTAAACAAGAAAAGTATCATAAGTATTCAGCGTTGCTTATGCACCCCTATTAGACATGCCCTTTAATACTCCCGGTAAGCAAATAAACAGAGGCGCGTGTGGCGCAGTGGTCTGAGGCGCCCTGCAATACACATGGGATCGATCCCAGCGGCCCTGGCCCACCAAACCTCTCCATCCCTCCAGGGTCGGTAAAGTGGTACCAAACTTGTGCGCGTGGATAGCAGTATTGACTCGATACATCAGTAGGCCACCGCGAGTCATTGTAAAGGCCAGATATGTATTCAATCACCTCCAAACGATGCTCATTAAAGTCGAATGCACGATGCACCCTAGAGGATTGATCAACGCCGACGGAATTATCGTTTATACTTTTTAAGTAATGAAGATACTGATTCCATTGGAAAGCACCACGACTATAGCAAGGTTTGCCAAGTGGTCTTGTTAGACATTGTCCTTTAGGATAAAACGATCGTTACCTCCTCAGAAGGATGCCATGCAACAAATTTAACATCCTGCGTGTGCGGTTGAAGAACAGACGAAACTTGGAAGTCTTCATCCTCGTCCATTTGCCAGAACCACACAGTTTTGTCGCGACTACATGTTGCAAGAAACTCATCGCTTGGTGAAAATGCGCAGCATTTCACCTAGACTAGGCTATTGTACCAAGCAGTGAATCTTGTGATGAACAAAAAAGGGATAAAATCTTGCAGTAGAATCAAAAAATGTCCCGAACTATGTATGGTCGTGAAAGACCCACCTCACTTTCATGTCCTTCCAACTTGTTCGACTCCGTGAACTCGCCGCTTAAAAAGAACAATTTTAGGTAATGTGGTCACAGCATGGGAATGTCAAACTGTTTTCGTAAGCTGAAACACTCCGACATGATGTAAGCAATGGCGTAGCTTTCATTCTCTTCAACAGTTCACTAAAGGACCAGTAGGCGGCCTGCAGTACACAAG
Organism: Angiostrongylus vasorum; assembly: GCA_018806985.1. Lineage (NCBI taxonomy): Eukaryota > Metazoa > Nematoda > Chromadorea > Rhabditida > Metastrongylidae > Angiostrongylus > Angiostrongylus vasorum. The sequence goes on from JADANN010000383.1 coordinate 531,771, forward strand.
GGATCGATTCCCGCTTCCCCTGGCTCACCAAACTCTTCATCCCTCCCGGGTCGGCAAATTGGTACCGGAATTGTCTGGGGAGGGTAGCAGCACTGGCTCAATACATCGGTAGACCACCGCGAGTCATTGTAAAGGTTAGATGTGCATTCAATCACCTCCCACGATGCTTAATGAAGTCGAATGTATGGCGCTTCCCTTTGGGATTAACCAACGCTGAGAGCTTCATCCTTTTAAACTTACAATAAATACTAGCACTTCAAATCAGCATGAAGAACTTTCACGCCACATCTACTGTACACATCGAATAGCTCTCGAATGGCTACTACAAAGTGAATTTACTACAAAAAAATGGAAAATGTTGGGTCTTTAGTTGTCAGCACCATGATTGTCAATACCACAAAAGTACAAGAATTACGAAACTAAAAGAAAACAGGTGTGATGACTTACTCGTCGCGACTGTAGATTACGACAGAAGCATCGAAGCTTGCCGATGCCAAATAACGACCGCAATGTGAGAACTGAACACATCGAACGGCTCTCGAATGGCTATCATCAATCTTCGTGCAGCACTCCAAATAGGGCGAACTTTCAGTTCTCTTCCATATTCGAACAGTTTTGTCATCCCCACAACTTGCAAGGAGAGAACCGTCAAAATTCCAGCTGAGCATCCACACTCTGCTGCCCACTGTTCCTTCCACAGCAGAATTAACGTGTATGATGGACAATTCTCTCACATTAGACATTCCTGAAAGTCAACAAATAACCAGCCACGCGATTATCAGAGTAAAAAAGAGTATTAAAATGAATCCAAAACTCAAACAGTAGCTACAAAATGCTAAGGCGCTAGAATATTACTTTCGTTCTGCGCGGTGTCCGTGATTGCGAACACTGCGGTGAAGTTTTCGGTTGGATAATTATACTTACAGCACTGTAAATCCCATGTAGGGTCGAAGGTCATCTTTGTACTTGATTGCTGAAGTACTTGGGTGTTATTCTTTGACAAATAGCGCAAACTTTATCGCGATCACAACTTGGTTGGTTTTTGCTCATTTGATAAGTTTTTTCAGTCGCTACAAGCTGTCGTTTTCCTTGTAAGGAAGGTAGCGCAGCAGTACTGTCTGCCTGTGCTGGAATAGGCATGGTGTTTCTTAGCCGAAATTGATATAAAGCTCTTCCATTAGTTTGCCAGTTGGTAGTAGGTATAGGTCAATTTTTTGTTTAGCACACAGTTTGCCTACTCAGAAACACATTCGCGTGTAGCGCAGTGGTCGGAGGTGCTCCGCAATATACTTGGGATCTTCGTATTCTTGTTGAGCAAACACGAGGTGTTGTTTTTATTCTTTATTCACGAACAAGCTGACGTTTCGGCGGATTTCGCCTTCCGCAAAGCCTGGAAAGGTCAAGTTGACAGCAATCTATTCGGCCAAACACCTCCATAACCAAGCAGAGAAAACTCTAAACCAAGATTTCAATCACATTGGACACAAAATAGCTTCTTTGCACACTCGTCGCTTTCTGTGAGTCTTCCACTGAGTATGTCGCGTGGAGACCAACCGCACAGGATTCACGTGGAAGCGTGATGTGCCCCTTCCATCAGAATAATAGGCTTATATACTGCCCAATATCACGCGTGATAATGAGGCATTCTTCCCTGCAGTTCATTTTCGGATTTCTGGAATTAATCCAGAATGCCTGGAGAGTTTTGCGCGCTTGTGTTTGCGTATAACACCTCGTGTTTGCTCAACAAGAATACGAAGAATTACTTGGTCAATGCCGAGGTTAATAGAAAGTCGGACGTGGGATTTAATACATGGGATCGTTCCCCGCGCCCCCCAGGTTCACCAAGCCTTCCATCCTTCCGGTGTCGGCAAATTGCTACCAGACCTGTCTGGGAGGATAGCACCATTGGCTCAAGACATCGATAGGCCACCACGAGTCATTGTAAAGGCCAGATGTGCATCCACTCACCTCCAAGGTTCTTAATGAAGTCGAATGCATGGCGCATCTGCTCAGGATTGATCAAGGCCAAGAGGTTGATCAACGCCAAGAGCTTTATCTTTTAGCTTATCCTTTTACAAATACATCGACACTACTATTCGAGGCTCTACCGTCTGCATCAAATTACGATGAAAGTTACAAGTTAAGCTATCAATAGACCAAGGTACTGATATTGGCGAAAGGTCGGCTGAACAATCGTATAATAGGGTTGCATAAGGCCGTCTGAATCCTTCCCCACACTGACGAAAACCATCCATGTTAATTGAAGATTCCGGAAGATATCATAGACGGTACCTAAACGATATTGACTACATGATCGTCAGTCAGAGACTTTTTGCGAACCGATATGTTGTTTCAGAGTTTTGCACGGAATCGAACCATCTCTTCCTTCACGCAGGGCTGTCTTATTAGCATCGACGAGCGGGCTGGAAAGCTTAAGACATCATAATAAATGGCATTATGAAGAGCGCAAAGAACGCCTTCTATTCCACACTTTATTTCTTGCTCCTAAAAAGTGAAGGCTAAGTACTTATTTGGATGCTTGGATAGCCCATCCTCACTGGTTGTGCGTGCCTCAGCACAATTTCCATCATTTCGCGGTTTTGTTGGTTTGACCATTGTGGTTCCTTGGAGTTCCGAGATTATCTTGGCCAAGGTTTGGCCCAGGTCGTCGTCACCACCACAGACAGTCGCCGCCCTTGTGGATCAGAGGGGGATTTGCCATCATGCGAGTAGTTTGATACCAGGACGGTGGTGAATCCTGGTATTGGTTTACTGTTAGCTGGACTTCTTGTTGGAAATACCGGACTCCTTGTTAGCTTGGTAGACCCTACTAGGGAGACGGATCCCCCCTGTATGTCGCAGTCCGACACCCAACAAGACTTCCCACCTACGATAAGTCGGTAAACCATTGGGAGGGGAGGGCTCAGTAAACAAGAAGGAAGTATGACCAATGTTGTAGAAGAAATAATTAAGATCTTGGTGCTACGAGTATCACCCGATTTGGCCTCCCCATATCAGTCCTGCTGGCGGGTGATTATGATGGCAGAGATCGATAGAGCTAGCTGAGAAACAGACGAAACGAAGGACTCGCATGGTGTGGCTGTGAACGCGTTGCTCCCCGGAAAGGACAATAGCGCGTTCGTTCTCCACCTTAGACACCTGCGGTCCGAGGTTTTGCAAATATCTGAGCATTATTGGAGTTATGTATCGTAATGTATATGTATTCCTACGAACTGCCCTTGTTGGACTGATGCGAGGTTGGTATAAGTTGCTGTTAGTGTTCTTGCTGTGCTTCGATGGCTGACGTTTCGACCAGCTCACCTTCTTCAGTGCCTTCGCCGTCAGTTAGTTCGCAACCGCCTCCATGATCGTTTGTGCAGGTCAGAAAACTGTATGATCTGCCCTAACGGGAGAGACGGGGATCGCATGAGTTCATGTACAATACATTGGGAGGACGGGCAGACCACTTTGTGTCTGTATAAAGGAACGTCTAGATGGTAAAGCTAGAATGGGCGGAAGTACGCTATACATAGGACACAAAAAGCGCAATAAAAAAGCAATAGTTGATCTTGAAGTGACTTTTCGGATCCAGGCGTAGGAGTGAAAAACATCAACGCGCAAGTCTCTTAAGGCGCTCTGGATGAACTTCGAAAATCCAAAGATGAACCGGAAAGGCGAATGCATCACTATCACACGTGACTTGGTGCCTTTTTTGCACGTGAACAACGGATGGGTGGTCCCAGTAGCAAAAGCACGGTGAGTAGTTTTTTGAACAAAATTACGTTCGTTAATATCTTCGATCTTCATTAATATTGTAGATTCTTCACTGAATTACAGGGCTGCTGTTATATAAAATTAGTCCAGGTTCTGAAGAAGACGAAATCGCCGAAGCATCAGCCATCGAACAACATCGGTGATGACAATAAGAACATCTGTAGCAACCTCACGTCAGCTAAACAAGGGCAGTTCCTAGAAGAATATATATATATATATGATATATATATATATATATATATATATATATATATATATATATATATATATATATATATATATATATATATATGTAGGCATATCGATTATCTATCCCAAATTTTTTTAGAAAGTCTGGTCTTTTGAGTTACATGTCGCAATATTTTAACGTTTACTTACTGCCTATTCTTCAAATAGATGGGTATTATATGCTTTCTGATTGAAAACTATTTGATTTCCCCCGTATCCTTCAGATTAACGGAACCTCGTGGATAAATCTGGCACTCTACGCACGAATAGGGGGTTTAATACCAACCTCTCAAGTCACTAATTGTTCAACACGAGAAGTGTACTGATGTACATTATTTAGCTGGTTCCTTCAAAAAATGATACAAGGATAAATGGATGACGGGCTGTATGTTGATCGATCCCTTAGGGATGAATTCAGTACCGCTAAGAATCGTAGAGGTGACTGAATCAAAAAATATTCCCTTTCCGGGATCCTATCCATATGCCAAGTCAGTGTGTGTTTCCTAACCTCTCAGGCAAGTATGGTATCTACTGCTATTGATTACTTTCTGTGTCTATGTTCCACAAGTCAGTTTCAAATTTTATAGATGAAATTACTTTAATAACTCTTAGATTTAGATGTCACGGATTTTGGTTTGTCAGTGATGCTCTCCGAAACGCTGGCCATTCTTGAATAAAGTCTGATGAAGGCTCTACAAAATATCACACTGTCATTGTTAAAATCTTCATCACGAGAGTCAAAATATTGGTGAGTTCTCCTTGACAACTAATGAAATAAGACCAGACAATAAGAATCGTCCTAAGTATCCTTGCTGAGCTGAGGCGAGATTGCTAGCACGTGTTTTAGAGATTTGATGGCTGAATTTCCGACGATTTCGCCTTCAAATCCTAGATGCACCATGGAGCTATATTTCATTACTCAGTGAATATTCCTTGCTCTTAATAAAAACTCCATCTATAACTCAAACCAAATGTTTGCCTGTTAAAAATGACTTACTGTTTCCCTTCTTCAAAGATGAAAAACCAACATGTATGGCTCGCAGAGTAAGGCCACCCATATGTGGCTCACGAAAAAATGCGATAGACGTCACTTTAAAAGGCATAAAAGGATAAAGCTCTTGATCAATCTCTGAAGGATGCGCCATGCATTCGACTTCGTTAAGCATCGTTGGAGGTGACTGAATGCATATCGGCCCTTTACAATGATTCGGTGGCCTACCAATGTATCGAACCAGTGCTGCTATCCTCCCAAGGGATGGATGGTTTGATGAGCGTTGGGCACGAGGATCGATCCCATGTGTATTGCAGGGCATTATTACTTCACGAGGCATCACATGTATCATACTTTGTCTACCTCCGCACTTCTTTAATTCGATTTGTTTCTTGGCATCTATCATTCACAAAGGGATTTCTCCGTCTTTGTCACGAATGTCGTTGAATGCTCGTAGAGTCAATTCTCTCTACATCCCTGAGATCGCCGTAGAAGAGCGTTTGCAGTTTGACAGGAGTCATCTTATCTCAGTTCACCCTGGTACCAATGTTCCGACTCCAGACGGGTGAAAAGTTTAGTTGACCTGGTGCAGGGATGAATCAGAGTGTGAGTTGGCAGGGCCGTCCGCTTGATGGGCGCTATCACTACCATTGGGGTAGTCTACATTTAAAGTTTAAATCTAAAATTGGCCTTTCAAACTTGAACATAACTATTTTATCACAAGGCAACACTGTGCTATAAAAAATGTTTGCCATTGTTATCAGTGTGCTTATGCACATGAAGTTCATCATCTAATCTCTTTTTTTTGACCGCTGGTAGTCGTAACTTGCTTCAATTACCCCCTCTCGTTGAGTCATTTCGAACATTATTTTTTCTGAGTTGAATGGTCGTCGAAGACACCTTGCTATCCACCGTAACCGGGTCGAACGAGGGACAAATTCATGTCACGACGATGTAATTATGTCTGTCTTAGACCCATTTTAGTTCGACTTCAACAACTTCGACCAGAGATCTCATCGTCGACAAATCAGGCGAGTTTGAACTTGCCACCCATGTTCAACGCTTTCCACTTTTACTTGGATTCCCTACAATATATAAGGTAGAATTTACCAGCACTGAACTACTTACATCGCCTTGGAAATGAATGTGATGAAAAACTAGGTAACTTAGAAAGTGTTATTAACCAAAGGCCTACGGCGCTTAGAGAATCTCATCAACCAAGCAGACATACATGTTTCTTATTAAAGTTGTAAACAGTTGTAATGTCCTGCATGAATTTGTTACTGGAACTCTCCAGTGTTAACTACAAGGTCACCACATTCATTGCATCTTTAACTATTTATAATCGCATCCATCACTTCCGGTTCCTTCTGTAGTCCTCAGTTGAAAGTAGCTCAGATTATAAGGAATTTACAAATGTCGGTTCTTACATCTTAATGAAAGGAAAGTGAATTGTTTTGATAACGAATTGGCACTCTTGTTGAAATTCTTCTCAGATGTTGCGGACTTCGCTTCTATCACATTATCACCAACACAACCTTAATCACCTCTGGTTTTCTCTTCGGATTCCGGTTAGTCGTTAAGAGTTCGAGGAAAATCTCATTCGGCGATCTTTGAACGAAAGGAAAAATGGCTGGCGAAGGGCTAATTGTTCCATCAACGAGGATGACTGAGGTCAACCACTTGATTCCGTTCACTCCTAAGAGTTCGCTAACATTTCTTTTTCTGTTAATGTTACAAAAATTTTGCAAACACTTCGTATTAATTAGAAAGAGCAACGAAAACAAAAAGGTACGGGCAAACTTTTGCTTTAAATCTCATAACCACTAATAATTTAGCTGGCAGTTATATCCTAGACAAATCAGCAAAGTAGGCCTGCTAAGCTGAACTTAACGACGTGATCATATGTCTTGTAACCAATTCCTGGCAATTAAACCTTTGTTCCTAAATTTTCTCTGAACTATTTCTCGTACCTTTTGAAATGGCGTTTCTGTTCTCGATAACTCATGAGTCGATTCCTAGTTGTAATCAACAATTCTGGCTCATTTTATAAGTTTGTCCGTGCTCAGCAACGTTGTAGAAAGAAGAAGAGCTACCATTCACCAGCTGACAGATGAAGACAATGAAACGCGCATTACTTGGCTAGCCATCTGGGTCGGCAACATTCGTTGTGGTCAAGGGGTTGAGGATGACTTATGCGTCATTGTATTTGCCTTCGTATTTGTTCCATTCGTGAGAATTATAATTTTCTAAACACTGATGAAAAAATTTGCGAATCCCGGATGTAAAGTAAACATTTTCGGTGAGTTTCAATACTCCGAACGTTGTTCTCCGTCGTCATGTACCACACGATTCGCAAATATCTCGCTACGAGGGACAGCACTTCTCATCCTCAAACTGTTACAGTATCGACAATGCTTTTTATTTATTTCCAAAATACCTCATTTGACTACAATTTTTTTCCTTTTAAAAATCTTACTTAGAAACCCAAAGGCACTTTTGTTGCTTCTGTTTGATGTCGAGGCAACAGTTGAGGGATCTACTATGTCGTCCCCTTTTGTCTGTATTGCGCTCTTGGCACCGGTTTTTTATGGTTTTTCAGCATACATGTGATAGCTAGGGATTGAATTATTTATATTTTTATCGATTTAAACGTGGACGCACCATATTCATATTGATTTCAGGACAAAGATATTAATATCCGTGATCTATTGTGAGGATATACGCAGCAGTAGATATTGGTTGATTTTCGGGATGATGAAGATCAAATGGGCACCGTTAGAACGACCATGGGCTAACCTCGTGTCGAAGTACTGTGTTTTTGTTGCAAGGTGAAGGATTTTCTGTTCATTTATCCATTATTAAAGCTATATTATTCAAGCGTTTTTTTTATTTTTGCTTCGAATCTAGGCGTTGGCTAGGATTACTGTAAGACAATGTGGCGTGAACATCACTTAACTCCATTTCTTTCCTTGTAATCAAGCAATGTGTGTCAGTAATTAGGGAAGGCATGGTTACTGTGCAGTTGAAATTTGGCTTTAAAGGTCCTGTTTTTACTTAAATAGAAATAACTTCCTATAATTTCACCACGCCTTTTGAGGACCGACGAAACCCCTGCCTAGACTCGCCTAGTATCAATTTAGCGACGCCGAAGAGATGGGAAGCTTGGTTGACTTGTGGCGAAATCGAACCCAGAGCCATGCGCGTATTATTGAACGGAATCTCTAATAACTACGTTTCATGCATCTCTATTTGGTAATTATTGAGTCAAAAAAAGATTTCCATTATAGACATCCGTGGCCGTTTATCATTCTTCCATGTTTCTTGACCATTGTTCTCTCATCTGGTATAGTCTTACGACTTCAAATAGTTCGTGGAGTTCACTACCTGTATTCTCCATTAAATGCTCGATGGAAGTCTGAAGAGGCAGTGTTTGGAGAAAATTGGGCCGCTGATGATGATTACTTTTACCCAGGTAAGTGGAGAACATCAGAAAGTAGAGTTTAGAACTGTTAGGGCAAAAAGTAACCAAGCAAATTTGGCAGAATATGAAGAATAATGAAAGAAAGAAAAAACAGGAAGAAAAAAACTGTGAAGGAATGTTGTTGGACATCTCGACGAATTTCACCTCCAGAAATCAGAAGGACTCCCTACTCTCCTCTGGCAAACAACATCCATTAATATTTCTGAAGTTCAGAAGAAGTTGTAGGTCTACAAACTACTATGAACGAAATGCATTGGGTGCAATGCTCTTGGTCCACTTTTCTCCCACCACGCATCCATTGCATGCAGGATATTTTCGACGTTGCTTGTCAAATTTCGACCTTTCGACCTTTTTACAGAACATCGTTTACTAAACACCATTCTACTTGGTTATTTATTTATACAGTTACATATGACATTCATGTTGTCGTTGCTTTACAGACAGTTCTAGAAATTATTCGTTGTTTTGTAAATAATTTTAACAAATGATACGTAACAAAAGCAATGGATAGCGGGTATCGCAGTGGTAGTGATAGCAATTATGACACGTAGGGTATTGGTTGGCTCGACCTCATGCGGGCTAAACTGGACTTTCATTCTTCCAAGGGCGAGAAATTGGTGCCATAGTTCTCTGAAAAAAGTTCACTCCTTGCAATCTGGGTGAGGACGCTCTATGCCGGCTATCTCAGGACTACAGGGAGAATCGACTCAAGAAGCATTCAATGACATTCATCACGAAAAGAAAGATCCTCAAGCAGCAGCCGAAGCTACTCGCCAAGTGTTCGAGGATCGTTATAAATGATAGGTGCGAGAAAACGAATCGAATGCGAGAGGTGTTGGGATTCATGCAGTAGATATGAAAGACGGGTTGTGTAGAATAATAAAAAAACAGCGGCAACAAATGGCTTCTAAACATTAATACAAACATCTAAAATGTGTTAAAAGTAACAGCTACACACTAAGACAATAGTCACGAACTGAATGTTAACAAAGGCTTTTTTTGTACGATCCGTCTTTACATCTGTTGTGCGGATCCCAGCGCTTCTCACATTCGATTCGTTTCCTCGCATCCATCGTCCACAAAAGTCCTCCAACTTTTACGTGTGGCTTAGACTGCTGCTTGAAAATTTTTCATCTTATCTTGAATTTCGTAGAACGCCGGTCGAGTCGGTTCTCCCTGGAGTCCTGAGATAGCCGGGTTAGAGCGTTCCCACTTGAACTGCAGAGAGTGGCTTTTTTTCTGGACACGTTCGACACCAATTTACCGACCCTGGACGAATGAGAGGCTTAATGAGCCTGGGAAGGGATCGAACCAGTGCCGTAGTCGTGGTGATCGACACCACTTCCACTGTGTTCTCTTCCCGGCTTTCTTGTTAACAAAAGTAGTAAAGGTGACTCACTAAACATGTTAGAAAAATCTAAATAATTTTTTTTACTACAGTTCGCTCCTGAGAAAGGCGTCAGCCAAGAACATAGAACCAATGACAATGATTTTTTTTATGACAACAGAAATGGTTGTAGGAAAAGACGTTCTTCGACGAAGAGGACTGTATTTGATCGTTGAAGCAAAAGACAAAGGCGACGTGCTCAGGAGCGATCACGCCATACAATTTTTACAGGTCTCGTTGTTACTGTCTCTCTAGAAGTATCGACATTTGACAAGTGAATTTTCGCTATTGACTTGGGCCATAACTTTGTTGAGTATGCAACTCATTAGAACATCGTATTTTTACTATTAAAACTTCTGTCATTTTAACTACATTTCCTTTTTTCATTCCCTTTTTCCTTATATTTCCTTTTGTCTCCTCGATGAGAGGGAGAAAGAGAACAGAGGACTACAGTAAGAAAAGAGTGAAAGCATAGGGAGGAGAAAGAACTGGGAGGAAAGGAGAAAATGGATGATATAAGAAATCCGTCATAAACTTGTTTACAAAACTAGGTTTAGGTTCTTAATTGGGTGAGAACGGCTCAGTTTATGTCATCGAATGGAAAGCGTTTCTCCCTACAAAAACATTTGTCTTCACTTTCAGGTCAGTTTTTCTAAACAATAGTTTTTAAATATTTGTAATTTAATGTAAACTACTGAACTGAAAACGTGCGAGTCATCTTATGCGCCATATATGCATTCAGTCACCTCTAACGATGCTTGATGAAGTCGAATGCATGGTGCATCCTTCAGGGGATTGATCAATGCCGAGAGCTTTCTCCTTAATCCTTTTATCCATAAAGGCGGGCAATTCCATCTCGTGAAAACTTGAGGATGTTCTAACAGAACTATTCCAGAATTCCACGAACAATCCTGACATTCAACGACGTTTATGAACAAGTACAAAATCTTCAAGTCGTATCCGAACCTATGAACATATCTAAAGGTATCGGTGGTTGATCGATACAAGACCACAAGCGGGATGAAAAAATGCTAGTTCCTCACAATGTATGGTGGCGGCTCGCATAAATAAATGTGGACTAAAAACAAAAAAAGGCCAAGATTTTTTAAGGGTTTTTACCGATAACATTCGTTGCAGAACGAATGTTTCTCAAACGTTCAGGCAATGCTCATCGCTAACATCTTCGCCAGAAATGATCAGGTTTGATAACTACCACTGTACAGACAACTGTCATCGTCAGCGACTACTTTTGATTGAAATTTCTATTGTAGGCAAAATTCAACATCACTTATCCACGTTATCGTACTCGATTCGCTACCGAACCGATAGACGTCTCACGAACCCTCGGAGGTGTGACGCTTGACGGCGATCGCGTTCAATCGGCAAAAGCTTGGCTGGTGCTCTTTCAACTCAAACACCACGATTCTGAAATGGAAAAGCTTAGCGGGTGAGTATTGTAGTATACAGTCTTTAATTCGCTTTACTGTGACAACTTTGATTAGGCACACGGTAAAACAGGGATAAATCTCTCAGCGTTGATTAATCTCTCAAGGTTGTGCCATGCATTCCACCTCATTCGTAGTGAGGTAGAGGTGATCAAGTGCAAAGTTTTGGCCGATTAATCACTTGTAGTGGGCCTACCGGCATATAAAACTAATGTTTTTTTTCGCCCTCAAAGAGAAGTTGATACGAATTTCTTGATGCTAAAGCGTTGGAATGGTTCGTGGGGAGAGACTTAGTCTCAAATCAACCGTCTTTCTTGCAAGGTGGCTCTCACCAGTGAGCTACACCTGTCTTATCAGTATGGTCGCCAACTGGAACTGTTTTTCAAACTGGGCTACTGTTCAAGTTTAAACTTTCAATTTTTTGTGTTTAAATGAATGCTATAGATATTGCATAAAAGTTCCGTAAGCTTCATTTGTTCATTACTTTAGTGTTCAAATTCGTTTATTTTCTAATATTTCTAAAATCTGTTTTTCTTCACTGTATCTCTATTTCAGGGATTTTGAAAAATCCGTAGTTCGATCTATCGAGTCAGATGCGGTGCCGGGCCCATTGCTTAACATTCTCTACTTTCATTCTGACACATTTGAACAGGAGTTAGCCAATGAGAGCAAAAGGATTACCCCAATGTAAAAAGTCTTCACATCAGTTTTATTTATGATTTCTATCTCCTTCTGTTTAGTTTTTTGAAAATTTCCACTTTTTTTGTAGGTTTTCGATCACGTTCTCTTTTCTCATTCTGTTCTCGATTTTATGCACTTTCAACGTGAAATGGATCACACTACCATCCGGATTCCTGACGTTTTCTCCAGATGCCAAATTAAAGCTCCCCGTCATTGACTGGGTAAAAGTTTCACTTACTACGAAATTTTTAAATATTTCTTTGTGCTTGCTTATTTTTTATATATTTTTTTTTGCCTTCGCCATATGATAAGAAACAACGGGTCTCCCACACGTTAGAAATCTGGAGCCGATTATTCGACAGGATTATGTTTGGAAGGTACAAGGTCACCTTGAGAAAATAAGCCAGAAATTCTTGGCGCTCTACCCGTTGATGTCTATTATCCCCGAATGCAGTAAAATTTAAGGGTTCGGTAGGAGAAGTGTGGTGCTTGTGATAACTTCTGAGTCAAATAGATAATCCGAGCTTGAAACAGGAACCAGTGAGAATTGTACTGTGCTGCTGCTAACTGCTAAAGAGTATTACGGTTAGTACAAATTTCACAAGGAACACGTGTTTCATTTAAGACTAACGACGGCCTGTTTAATCGATACCATGGTTTTAAAAATAGGGATTCGAATATAATTTATAAGTGATTCAACAGTATTCGGAGTTTCGGTGCAAAGGAGAGTATATGGAATTAATCATAGAAAACAAAAACAGTCTTTAAAGGTGTTATCGGAGATAAGAGTCGGCTTAAGTGGGTTCAATGCCAGTGTGGGCTCCCGAGATCAATCCCGTTGACGGGTGATTGCTGATGGAACTGATCGATAGAACTAGCTGAGAGACATGCGAAACGAAGGACTCGCATGGTGTGGTGGTGAACACGTTACTCCCCGGGAAGGACAATAGCGCGTTCGTTCACCATCGCAGACACCTGCGGTCCGGAGTTTTGCAAATATCTCAGCAATCTTCTGGTTGTATTTCGCTTAATACCCTGCCATAAAAATTGTAGAAGGCAGAAAATAAAAAGTAAACATTGTTATCGGAGATATTCGAGATTTCAAGCGCTTTGAAGATTTAATGGTATCTGGATGAAGGCATATCTCTGAAATAAAAAAGATGGAGAAGACAGACAGAAAGAAGCTCGTTTTTCTATCTCTTGGATGAAATCTGATTTCAGGTGCTTAGTAAGCCGCTGATGGGTATCATCGGTGTGATATCAGCACTGATGGCTATTGTCTCATCAACTGGACTCCTTCTATTGCTGAATGTAACATTCGTCGATATATGTACTGTAATGCCGTTCTTAAGTCTCAGTAAGCAATTTTCATCTAACAAGATCAACTCATCGTATAACATTAACACTTCTGGTTACAGAAATCTTACCTTTGACCCGTATCGGAAGTTGCTAGAGGAAAAATTAACGAGAGCTGTTGAGATTAGTATAACTATCAGGAAGATACCAAAGCACGACTCTTCATCAATTTATATTAAATTGACTTTAAAATCAGCTAGTCTGCCAAGTTCATTGCACGGATCTCGGTCACACCGAAAGCTCACGCTGTTTAGTGGCGAGGCAATGCAGCGCGTCCACGAATACGTCCATAGCGCCCACAGCTCCCGATTCGGCAGCGTTGTGTAGGTCGAGTACTAACAGTCTGGTAAAATCTTAAGGCCATTGTACGCTTCCGAAATCATGAAGGATTAAGGTGACGATCTGTACCTACAATGCACGCACACTTGCATCTGAGTCCACGATAAAGGACTTAATCACGCAGTGGAGAAGGGTGAGGTACGACGTCATCGGACTGGCTGAGACGAGAAGTCGCCACCAATTCGCCGTCTGTGACACCAGAGATGAACTATTTCTTAAATATGCGGCAAAAGAGGAGTGATCGGCTTCGGCGTTCTCGTCAACACGAGTTTGGGCATAAACGTCGATTAATTCGAACAACTAGCAGAACGGATCGAACTTTCATGGCTGAAAAGATGTTGATCAATGCCGGCTTTGAAAGTCTTCGTCGTTACACGCCAACATCAAAGTATGACCAAGAAAAAGTTGAAGCGTTCTATATGGACATGGAGAAGTTCTACAGAGAAGACCACACATTCTTCAAGGTCATCGTTGGAGATTTTAACCCTAGGACTGCATGTGGAAGAAAGTCTGAAGAACGCCAAACTGAGACCCACGGATTAGAACGGAAGGAGAAGGGTGAGCGACTGTCTGAGTTTATCATGATGATACAGAATATTCATGATGACTCGCAATTTCAGAAGGCCTACTCTCAACACTGGACATAGGAATCTCCTAATGGAGAGCACCATTACGAAATAGACCGCATCATAGTAAATCGAAGCTTTCGTTCACAATTTAGCCGTTGTTTCAAAATCCTACACGCTACCAGACCGTCGGTTCCCTCGTACAATATTTAATTTATTGCGGAAAGGAGGAAAAAAACCGCTTAATTTAGAAAATGAAGTCTCAAAGCCATAAACTGGGACTTACTAAGTGTATTAGTCAGATGTTGGTAAGATGCCGTTCTTAATAACGCCGGCAAAGAATGCTATCGGCTTATTCTATTTCTTTACGTCAGTGCTAACAAAGTTGAGAGTTTGCAATTCACCAAGACTCGTCTGTGTCCAGAAACGCTCGAGCTAGGTACCAACGTGGAATCGTACGACCACCAGGCAACCGCCAATTCACGTCCGAACTTGCAAAACAATGCACATAGGCGATAACAGGAGATCTTATAGAGGAAGGAGCAGCATTTATGGTAGAAGGTGCAGAGGCTGGAAAAAGCATTCGCAAAGCCCACCAAACCTTCGCCAATCACAAAACCAAGATGACTGTACTCCGATGTGCAGACAGAAGTGCTGAACTGACAGAATGGCTATCGAGAAAATCATTAAAATTTGCCACTCGGATCTCTTCAATAGCCACGTCCTCCTGGCTTGTATGAAATAAAGGAAAACGGGTATATCGTGCCACCGGTTCGCTCTTTGAAAATCCGACGTGCTATTTCGTCTTTGAAGAATCGAACAACACCAGGTCCACACAGGATAGGATTTGAACACGTGAATAAGCTTCCGCCCCGCCAGTTGTAATAAACACACTGGCTCGGCATTTCACACGTTACCTCTCAAAAGGCAAGACTCCTATTCACTTTAAGACAAGCAAAAACTGTATTGTTCAAGAGGGCTGACCTCCATGATATCGGCAACTATGGCCCAATCTGCGTATTGCATGCCGTCTACAAACTGTCATCTTAAATAGTATTGACAGGACATAAGAAGAAGGAAAGTTATGTGAGCAAGCAGAGTTTCTGGAAGGATTTGCTACCGTGGACCACATCTACGCAATAATTAGACTCGTTGAAGTATTGCAAGGGTACAAGAGATCTCTTTATCTTACCTTCACGCATTTAAGGAAAGCTTCTGACTAATTTGAGATAGATGCAGTCATGAAAGCCCTGGACAACCAGAGCGTCTCTACCTGGCACATAAAGATTCTTCGTGAGCTATGTAAAATTTTAACCACTACAATATCGCGATTCTACAGCGATATTAACGCCGCCGTCAAAAGAAGAGTTAGGCAAGGCGAAAGCATCTCGCAGAGATTGTTTAGCATCACCTTCCACGACTTCCTGCTTCCATTATACGAGCATTAGAATGGGAAAAAAATTGAAGTGAAAATGGATGATCGGAAACTACCCTATCTTTGCTTCGCTGATTACATCTCTCACAAGACCAAGCGTTAGCCAGACGGAACAGATGCTTGCCGAACTCGATACCGCCTGGGGAACGATTGTTTTCCAACTAAATCTCATAAAAACGATGTTCATGAGGAACGGATTGGTTTCGTATTCTTTATCCACGCTTAACGGTACGAATGCTCTAGCTACGTCTATCTAGGTCAGGAAATCGACATGATGCATTGCTTAGTTCCACAGTTGAGTAGTACGAAGTAAGCGGGTTGATTTAGTGAGTAGAACAAAGAACACCGAGCTCCATGCTCACCTCTGCGACTCCACGATCTGTATTAACGTATGCGTCAGAAACCTGGTCGTTGCGTAAACAGGATAGGTGATCACTCAGCGTTATTAAAAGCACAGTCGAAAGGGCGACGCTATCAGTATTCCATGTCACACAAGTGGAGGGGTGTCGGAAGATCCGATCTACGTCAACGGTCAAAAATCCAAGACGCCGTTCTATACGCCAGACTGCTGAGCATAAGATGGGTCGGACACATAATGCGTATTAACAACAACAGATGGACAAGAGTAGTTAGTGACTGGGTTTTTCGGGATTTCAAATGTACTGTAAGAAGACTGCAGACCAGATGGTCAGAGTTTCTCTCGAAAACTACAGAAGAATGATATGATGCTCAACGTATCCATAGAGCGAGCAGAAGCCATTGGGCTACTCTTGCAAGTGACAGGGATAAGTGAAAGATTTACTGGCGCACACTCGAGTCACTCGGCGGTTAATAGGACAACAGGTAATACAGATGATACTAGGTTCATAATATATTACGATAACAATATCATAAATGGCAGTATGGTGACGCTTCACCTTGTTATTGTTCCAAGCAATGGCTCTAAAAATAAGCGAGGCTTAAGAAAGCTAGAGCCTCTGGTTCCCATATTCTGATATTCTCTACTCTCACCATTACTCCTAATGCTTTAGCACATCATGACTAAAGAGTCACCGTGGGTGTCGAACTGTGACCTATAGCTCACATTTAGTCTCTTACAAAGTCTACAATCTGAGTAGTTTGAGATTTCCAGAGTGGAAGCCCGGATAAGAAGAAACCGGCGCCACGGTCGTCCAGCGTGCGTTCCGTGGTCATTCATTCGCAGAGAAAAAGCCATAACAAAAAAAAAGCCATCACTTCAGAATTGTGATAATTTTTGTCTCGCTTATAGGACTTTGGTGCGTGACAGAGATGAGTGGAGTTCATCAGTGCCCATACTAGTCGCTCGGAATTTTATTGGGGTGCTGGTGGTTCAGATGATAACCTAATTTTATGCTATAGCACAACGCTCATAAATAGTTGAGAGCAACAGAATAGAAACTCAGTAGAGACAGAAGGGAACTGGCCTGGAATGTTCTGTTTCCCTTCAACGACGTTTTCCTTCAGCGATTGGCATCGATGACTCGTTCCTGATGTTGGCAGCTTGGCACGACACTCCCCGTCATCTCGACGTCGTTGATCGTGTAGGGCTATCGATGAGACACGCAGCCGTCTCGATCAGTATCACCACGCTCAGCGACGCCCTCGCGTTCCTCATCGGAGCCATCGCTCCACTACCAGCGGTAGGTTGAATCGGTAAACATCTTTTCATTTCAATCATTATTTGCCTATCTATTTAATGCTTAACTTTTTATTTACTGCTATCCTTTTTCTTATGGCAGGGTGTGGAGTGTAATGCAACCACAACAATCCTTAAATATGGGCGAAATTAGAGACCTCAGATATGCCTAGAACCGACGAATACCTTTACTATCCTTACCGAGCGTTCAAGTACTCTCTACCACACCAACCGAAGCCCTTGCTTTGCCTTTTAATTTCCGAAGCGAGTCATCGCGGTTTCGAAACCCACCTAAGGTTCAGAGTCTGCTCACATCTCATCATCTTTATGGTTGTATTTAGTGGATACTTTTTAAGTTATCAGTTACCTTATTTAAGTTTTGAATAAGTGGTTGGAAGTGGCTTTCATTTGAAAATAATTTACTTACTTGAAAGACATCTGCTCCCTACTTGGTTACTTAGATGGCTCGTCTTCACTGGTTTTTGCGGGCCCCAACACAATTTGCAATCCCTTTCGCTCTCGCGCAATCGTAGTCCATGGTGGTAGTTTGCTCTTAACGTGGTGACCTCCGCTAGGCTCATTCCATAGCCCTGAAATCGTTGGCTTATGCATATAACAGACATTATCCACGAACACGTTCACCATCGTTTGGATGGTCTTTCAGAGGACGCTTGCATTCAGTTAGTTCTTACAATCAGAGAACCATCCAGTTCAATTTGTCCACCTTCGCACCTTGGATTCTTCATGAACTGGGTCTTTGTACTATTATTTTACGTAGTCTAATCTTTTCTTTCGGCATCGTTGAGTTTATTAAGCACCGGCTGTGATTCAGTGGTACTCCTAGAAAGAAGGCGATGTCATTCGTGAAACGGAAATTTGATATAAATTCCTCATCAATGTGTATGCCCTCTTCGTTCCAACTGAGTGACTTCATCATCCATCAACTGCAGTGCGGCACTAAACAGGTTCGGCGATATGGCGTCGCCCTGTCGAACCCTTTTTCCTATGTGCACGTTAAAGGGTTGATGAAAATCTGTATATTTGTTCTGCTTTTCAGATAACAGCCTGCATGTTCTGCTCGTGGAGATCTACTATCCTAATGCTTTCTATTGCAACTCGAACTTCAGAGGGTAGAATCGCAGGAGGTTGTTGACCAACGAGGATTTCGGAGTTCGAGACGAGGATTGTAGAGTGGAAAATATTGGTATAGAATTTTTTCCGGTGCTAATTCCATATCATGGTAGAATGTAGTGATAGTGCCATCTTCGTTCATCACGGCGGATAGCGGAACATTTTAGTACCAAAGATCCCGACAGCACTTTTTTCGGACTGAATCATTTTTTGGGCTGTTCCCAATAACTTTTTTGCCCTGCCTATACCTATTTAAATCCTTCTGCGAA
This sequence comes from Angiostrongylus vasorum, assembly GCA_018806985.1. Lineage (NCBI taxonomy): Eukaryota > Metazoa > Nematoda > Chromadorea > Rhabditida > Metastrongylidae > Angiostrongylus > Angiostrongylus vasorum. Next base: position 550,514 of record JADANN010000383.1, read on the forward strand.
GATCTCCTACTGCTGGCATTTATTATCAACCGTGTCAGATGCGTTGCAGTAGGATCAAGCCTCATTGTCCCTTTTTCGAGCAACTCCTTAGTGCTAATGGAGATGTGGTCTGGAGTTCTTGTTTGAGGAACTGAGGCGAGTTCGGCGCAAGTTTTATCTTTCGGCATGCAGTTGGCGGTCCTCGGTCGGATCTTCATTTATCTATTAGTCATACGAGAGGATTTTGTTGAGAATAGTCTTGTCATACACCACTTCTTTCGTTTTTCTTGGACGACGACAGTAGTTTATTTCTAGCTTGTGTCTGAATTGAATCTTCTCAAGTCGTGCCGTCAGCAAACTCCCTCTCTATCGGGGATTTTCGCTCGTCTCGAAAAATGAATTCGCGTGGAAGAGACGTGCTGCGGACAGGATTCCTATAAGACGGTTTCCATTCTCATCTCGCTCTCCTATTCCAAATCTCCCCATTCTGCCTTCATTTTCATTAACCGTTGCTAATCGTGTTGAAGTCGTCAACAACGGCTTGCTCTCAAGGGATGTACAAGTTGGTGAGTAATAGCTGATATCACCGACATTCTTTTGACGCGCAAATTGGAGACAAAGAATGACCAAGCGCGGTGACAGGATTTCGCACCAGATTGTGAGACCGGAAATAGATGGATGTAGAACAAAGCCAACGCTTCCGACATTTCGTAACACAATTTTTCTTCCACGAATGACAAGGGTCCAGTCATCTAATTGGCGTGTGTCGGTCTCTCCGCTTTTACTTTCTCGTAAGGCGATCACAAGGAATTTGCTCCAGTCAGCAGCCGCAAGAAGTGCATGAGGGTCGACATCTTGAGAGATCGCTTTGGAGTTTTAGGTGCAAACCAAGAATCAGTCTCCATGGTGTGTCGTGGACGTGCTCGTTTTGTCTTTTTCCTATAACTTCCTGTGCAACTCGAGATATGATCACCGTTTGTCTCAGCCACCGATGTCGTAGGCGAGTTTGCGGAATACTGAGGCTGGAGCCTTGGTGGTTTAGCTAGTTTGGTTTCCCGTTAGTCCCGCGGTCAGCCTAGCCGAAGCCATTCTGGGGTCGTCATCAGCCCGGGCAGTCGCCGCCCCTTGTGGATAAGAGCGAGATTTGCCACCATGCGATTAGTTTGATAATAGAACTGTGCTGATTCCTGGTATTGGTTTTTCTCTTCTGTTGATATTTTCTAAACTGGTTTCAGTGTGCGAGGATTCTTTTAAGATGACATCGCCACATGCTTTACTGCCTTTTTGATTTTGTCTCTTTTTCACACACTAATTCTATCATTTGTCGATGGAAGTGAATAAAAAAGAACAATTAAGCGTAGAATATCAACTAGAACATGATCAAGAATAATTTGAAGATAAGAAATAAATATATGGATGCAGTGATGACCAAGGATGTAAAATATATATGTATGGTTTTAACTTCATTTACTGCCTTTTACAGTTCTTCATGGCAGGGTACTATATGTGATACAACCACAGACATGCTGAGATATTTGCAAAACTCCGGACCGCTGGTGTCTGCGGTGGGGAACGGACGCGCTATTGTCCTTTCCGGGGAGTAACGCGTTCACCACCACACCATGCGGGTCCTTCGTTTCGCCTGTCTCTCAGCTAGTTCTATCGATCTTTTTCCATCAGCAATCACCCGTCAACGGGGTTGATCTGGGGAGCCCAAATCGGCATTGAACCCAGTTAAGCTGAGGCTATAGTTATAATCACAATTTTAACCTTTTTGCCTACTGCCTACTCTTTTTGATGGCAGGGTATATTGCGAAATATAACTTCAACGAAGCTGAGATATTTGCAAAACTCTGGACCGCAGGTGCCTATGGTGGGGAACGAACGCGCTATTGTCCTTTCCGGGGGAGTAACGCGTTCACCACCACACCATGCGGGTCCTTCGTTTCGCCTGTCTCTCAGCTAGTTCTACCGATCTTTTTCCATCATCAAACACCCGTCAGCGGGATTGATCTGGGGAGCCCAAATCGGCAGTGAACCCAGTGAAACTGAGGCTTTAGTTATAATCACAATCTTAACCGTTTTGTTTACTGCCTACTCTTTTTAATAACAGGGTATATTGCGAAATATAACTTCAATGATGCTGAGATAATATTTGCAGAATTCCCGACCGCAAGTGTCTGGGATGGGGAACGAACGGTGATTGCTGATGGCACAGATCGATAGAACTAGCTGAGAGACATTCGAAACGAAGGAGCCGCATGGTGTGTTGGTGAAGGCATTACTCCCCGGATAGGGTAATAGCGCGTTTGTTCCCCACCGGAGACACCTGCGGTCCGGAGTTTCTCAGCATCATTGTAGTTATATATATATATATATATATATATATATATATATATATATATATATATATATTGAGCATAACATTAATTTTAGAAAAACCATGCGAAGCAAAGACAATGGAGTTTAGGTGAAGTTTTTTCTGTCTGTACTCGTTTGCCGCCATTGTCTTCATCTTTCTTTACTGTTTGACGATATTTGTCGGTTGCTTGGCATTGCAAGGACGACTAGAAGCAAAAAATTTCAATTCTCTTCTGATGAATCCCGTGAAAGATTTAGCCCGTCCAGGTAACACTGTGTGAAATATTCTTTCGTCAATTATAAATTCCACTAATCGATTTGTCGATCGGTCGCTATTGAGCTCCCAATTCTTGTCGCGCGTGTGATGTTCATTAAGTATTAGTCATGATAAACAGCGAATAAAGCTTCTTATTAAAGAGAAGCTGACGCTGTACGATCTGATATTTCACATGGGATCAGAGATGGCAAAGCCAGAGAATTCAGTGTACAAGCCTGAGAATAATAATGATATTGAGAAGAAGTTCAACTACCTGCAGGATTCAGCAAGTGTAAGTCTCGAAACTCCATTTAGTGAATTTTTTTCCCTCCATTTCTGTTGTTTTGTTAGATGGAGCATTTTTTTGGTCTACTTGCTTGATAGTCTTCTTATTTTCCGACTTCTGCGTCACTAAGGGTTCAGATTTCGATTGTACACAAACGGATGTGGTACCAGAAGTTCTTCGAGGATTACTATGCACCATTTATTGTCAATCGATGGACTGTCGTGTTCTCCATATTCTTGTTTGGAGTTTATGCAAGTATTGCAGTTGCCGGGATACAGAAAGTCGTCGTGGGATTCGATGTGGGTAATTTGTGGATCATGGGATGGAACAACTTTCAATTCACTGTTATTGTAGTCCGCGCATTTATTCTATTGTAGTAGCGATGTAGATCTAATTGTGGATAATGGTCAGAAAAATTTCGCAAGTTTAAGCTCGTTGTAATAACAATAGTTAATATAGCTGATTAATATCGTGCTTGTTAACTCACGACCACGACATTTCCTGGAGTTACGAGAGAAATTCTTCCCCGATGATATTACACGGATGGATATTGCGGTGATGCGACCACCCAGCATGGCACTCGCCAACGAAAGGTTACTGTTCCTGAGATTTCTGGAGAAAATCGAGAGTACGTCGTGCTCGGTTGGCCGTAACAGCACTGAATTCTGGTACTTCTCGTTTGAAAACTACATGAAAACGTTGGGATTCGGTGATACGTGGAATGACATGACTGACGACGAAGAGGTGTTGCCTAACTTTCTAGTTACAACTTTAAAGAGACTTTATTTTGTTACTGTTGGTGGCCGTACGATGACGTGGTCTGCCACCACATATAGAAATTCCACTACTACTCACTTGGATACTTGGATCGTCCGTCTTGACGAAGTGTGCGGATCCCAGCACATATGCTATTCGTTTCTTTCTTTCGCTGTCGTCGTCCATGGTGGTGGTTTTAGTCGAGCATGATGGCGTGTACGAGTCTCATACCGTGATCTCTAATACAACTGTAGCTGCAGGTACAGCTGATTAACTTTGTTTACGAACACGTCTTCCCAACGTGCCGGTGGCCGTCCTAGGGGACGGTGGCATTCTCGTGGAGTCCCCCTTTACAGTTCTTTTCGTCCATCTTTTCGTCCTTTCCATTCCAGTAAAAAAAATTTAGAATTTGGCAAGTACCATAACAGCTCACGCATTTATTCTTAAATGCTCTGGTGCTGTAGACAATTTCCACTCAGTGTGTTACTTACTTCAGGTTTTGCTTACTAGGCAGAATTTCTCGAACTTAAAGTTTATATAAATTACGAACTATGCATCGTTACTAGCATCGTGGTGAGATCTATTTGGAAAGCAACCTCACGAAATGTATGGATCCCAACACAATTTTGCTCCAACTGGCATTTTGCTAGTTGCAAAAGATGGGTTAGTCTTCCCCCCGAGGTCCCGAAAAACATGCGCTAAAGCGTTGGTAGGTTACCACCGTGGGCCATCCGCGACCTTCCCACGGTGGAATCAGAATAGAAGAATTTTCCACTTAGCGACCAGTTTACCTCCATGACAACAATATTGTTGGCCTTGGTTTAGCCATTGCTAAAGTTTCGGATGGAATGTCGAACTATTCAAATTGGTGAATCTAATGGGCTAGGTGGTCCAGGTACAGTGAGCTACACTCTCCATAGTGACGCCACTGCCAACAGAGAGATGAAATTGTCAAACACATTGGAATAAGCAAATAGAAAAGCAGAGTTTTTTGACATTTTTAACAAGTCCTGTAGCTTTAATGTTCCCAGTATTTTTTCCTCATGTTTGCAAAATGAGGCAGATTTAGGCAAGAATGAATGTCTACTGACTACACACGGTACACTAAGTTATGTTGTTTAGAACTTTGTTGAAAATTCACGTGGTTTTTTCGTGGCTAATGACAAGTACTCGTACGATGTGCTACGTTACTCAAATGGAACCACGCAGGCATTCAGATTGTCTACTCGATTACGGAACGTTTCATCTGACGAGCTAATTCATCGTTGTGCACAATGGATGAGGTCGGTTGATAATTATGGAACCTTAGTAATGCGTTAATACGCAACAGTAATTGCAATAATATCAATTGATACGATTAATAACAGTTTATTAATAACAGTCCTATCAACGGTTTACCACCTCATCGTGGCTGGAAGGTGTTCCAGGGTGTCGGCTGCGATGTACATCAGGGGATTCATTCCCCAGGCAGGGTATCCCAAGCTGAGAAGGGAGTCCGCCGTTTCCATCAGTAAGCCCGGTTAAAAGAAAACCAAGGCCAGGTCTCACCACCGTCCGTCCTGGTATCAAACTAGTCGCATGGTGGTAAATCTCCCTCTGGTCCAAGTGGGCGGCGACTGCCTGTGGTGGTGAGTCAGACTTGGGTCAGACTTTGGCCAAGCTGACTTCTGGACTCCAGGAAAACACAGTGGCTGAACTAGCAAAACTCCGGAAAATGGAGAATATGCTAGAACCTGCACAACCAGTGAGGGCCGCCCGTCCAAGTGTTCAAGTATCCAAGTAATTAATAGTAGTATTAATGATAACACGTTGATCACTTGTTTCACAGTAATGCCCTTAATCAAGGAGTGATTCCATTGACAAGTGAAACACTCATCCGACCCGCTCTACAGCTGTTCATTATGATATTCCATATTTCCACAAGAACGCAATGAAGGATAACGGTTTTTGTGTGTGGCTTTTTGTTTTTACTGTTCATGGAGTTGGATGGCAGTGTGTGGGTAGCCGAGTTTCGGAGTGTTTTTACGTAAATCTATCCATGATTAAACCTGGTATTTGCTCCTTGACGGTCATCTCTAACCGTCTAATATAGACTTTCTATTCATCTGATTATGAATTAGGATCGAATGGCAGTTCAAGGTACTTGATACTTAAACTTGGATGGCCTGTCCTCACTAGTTGTCCCAGCACAATCTCCATTTTTCCGAGATTTGCTGGTTAAGCCATTGTGGTTCTCTGGAATCCCGAGGACAGTCTGACCAAAGTCTGCCCCAGGTCTTCACCACCACGGCCAGCCGCAGCCCTTGGGGATCATAGGGGAGATTTGTCACCATGCGATTTTGATACCAAGTCGGTGGTGGATCTTGGCATTGGTGTACTCTTAGCTATGGCTTCCTGATGGAAACGCCGGACTCCTTCTCAGCTTCGGAGACGCTGCCAGGGAATGAATCCTCCCACTGTACATCGCAGACCGACACCCTGGAACACCTCCCACCCACGACGAGACGGTAAACAGTTGGGAGGGAAAGTTCAAGATACTTTAATGTGCTCAAGTACTCAAGCTAACTCATGCACGTATATGTGAACACAAGTTACTCACATATATCGTGTGCCAGAACAAATCTACTGTGTATGCTCCGAAGCATCTCAGTGGCAGAACGTCGTCATTCTTGTCTTCATGTTAACTCCTTATCGCCCATTTGGAGAGGCTCTAGGTTGTCTTCTGTGTAACATACTCGGAATCTATCTCTTGAATTAATTGATTAATAATAAATGTGATTAATGAATTAATAAATGAATTGAATTACATCCATAATTAATACACGATAGGAATTTAAAGTGAAATTTCACGCAATGACTAAATACCGTGGCTGAACAAGTGGTGTTGACATTCTAGAACAATCTGCGATGGTCATCCAGAATATGCTGCCAGCACCTATACTCCGCTATGGAATCTCGCCGATCAATACGAGATTATGTGGCCGCAAACGCTTCAGGATCTTTACATATCGATCGGTGGGCAGATATTGATTCAGTCATTCTTTGTTTCGACGATATCATCCGATTCAGTGCCATAAAAAAAGAATGGGCAGTAAATTAAAATCAAAAACACTGTAATTTCAGTTGCAGCTTCAGCTTAACTGGGTCCATTCTTGATTTGTGCTTCTCAGATCACTGCCGATGAAAGTTGACTGCTGATTGCACCGTTAGGGTAAAAAAAATTTGGCTGAGAGCAAAAGCAAAGCAAGGGTTGGTGTGGCTGATGGTGCGTGAGTCGCCGGAAACGGCAATCACTGGTTCGAAGCCCATCTGAAGTTCTGTGTCTTGCTCATATCTCAGCATTCTTGTGGTTGTACTTCACATAATATCTTACCATAAAAAAATGAATACGGAGGAAATCAAAGTCAAGACTTCGGCAGCATCATCAGCCATTCGAAATCATACTGTTTAAGCATTCGTTTACGAAATTCGATGTATTTCAGCAGTCTTAGCAGTATTTTTTAGCATATACGGAACCACGGCTAACTTTGTGTGGCAGCTGCCATGGGTTACGGTTAATTTTTGCTGTGCACGAAAACTCGTCCAAAGGAAATTTTTTGTAAATCATTAAATTAAAGAATAGCAATCTTAACCTTTTTATTTACTGCCTATTCTTTTTAACGGCAGGGTATGATGCGAAATATAACTTCTATAATGCTGAGATATTTGCAAAACTCCGGACCGCAGGTGTCTGCGGTGGGGAACGAAACGCGCTATTGTCCTTTTCGGGGGTAACGCGTTCACCACCACACCATGCGGGTCCTTCGTTTCGCCTGTCTCTCAGCTAGTTCTATCTTGTTTTGAAGAATAGCGTTTCATGGACAACGTCTGGCACAACGTCTAGGTTGGATAGGCTCGATAAGCTATCTGTGGACTACAAAAGTGTAGCAAATGAATCTTTCGTTTAAGATAAATTGTCGGAAAGTGTACGCATTGCATTCGATGCAAACGGTCCACTCTCTCCACTCAAATGTATCACATTATATTCATTATTCACTACTTCTTGTTCTATGACGAGCAGATCCCCAGTAATCCACAGTACTTGATCACTAATTCACCGTTTTCTTGATGAGCAAACAGGAGTATATTATTACAATATTTGTTCATTCACAGTAGCTGACGTTTCGACAGTTTTCCCTCTTCAGAGGCTGGGAAAGTCAAATTGACCGGTAATCTACTAAGTCAAACACTTTCGTGACCTCAGCAGATGAAGTCTAGTACACAAATTTTTTAATTTTTTCAATTTTTTATTCAATATTCGTTTCAGTTGTTATGCTATGCGTCGCTGCGTTGTTTATCCCTCAACCGCTCTGTGCACCATTGATTGGCGCGTCGATAGCGTCTGTGGCTTTTGGGGTGATCGGCATCATGCCGTTTCTTGGAGTAAATCTTGATGCGACATCGATGATCACAATAGCGATGAGCGTCGGATTCTCTGTTGGTGAATGACTACCTTGATTCTTATGGTATCTCGAATGTCTCTGAGGAGCCAAACATTGTTTTCGTCCTCTATTTCTTTCCTTCTTCCTCCCACTTCTCCTTTCTTCTTTCGTCTTGTTCTTACTCTTCTTCGTTTTGTTGAGTGCTAAATTAAGATGAAATGAAACAGCTCTTTTAGGGCTCAACGTTTTTTAAAAGTCGTGATATCTAAAATAATCGGGAAAGAATTGACGGACATAACTTTGTTTTACAGATTTCGCCGCACATGTTTCGTATGCGTTTATGACACAGGAGATAAGTGATGACGTACAAGGGGTGAGTATGGAGACATTGTTTCAAAACACTTTGAAGCATTTCATTCGTTTCCTGCTTTAATTTCTGTTTTTTGACAACTTTTACTCTTTCTTCTGTGTCACTCGTTTCAATAAGTGAAGGAATTTCTCTTGATGGGCAGAAAGTTCCGATCCAATGCCCCGCATAAACAAGCCCTCCTACTTACCACAGTGAATTGGTACCAGATTTGTCTGGAAGGGTAAAATAATGACGTTGGTACATCGATAGAACCCCACAAGTCATTGTATGGACTGAATATGCCCCTCCCAACGGTTTACCGCCTAATCGTGGCTCGGAGGTGTTCCTGGGTGTCGGACTGCGATATACAGCGGGGGATTCATCCCCTAGCAAGGTCTCCCAAGCTGAGAAGGAGTCCGGCGTTTCCATCAGGAAGCCTAGCTAAGAGTAAACCAGTACCAGGATGCACCACCGTCGTGGTTTCAAAGTGGCATGGTGGTAAATCTCCCTCTGATCCACAAGGGCTGCGACTGTCTGTCGTAGTGAAGACCTAGGGCAGACTTTGGCCATGTTGACCTCGGGATTCCAAGGAACCACAAGGGCTTAACCAGCATATCTCCGAAAAATTGAGATTATGCTGGGGCCCGCACAACCAGTGAGGACGGGCCGTTCAAGTATCAAGTGAATATGCATTCAGTCGCTTCTGCGATGCTACGAATGGAGTCGAATGCGTAGCACATCCTCAAGGTTAGATCGCCGTCGACCCTTTTAACACTTTGTATTTTAAATATTGGTGTGGTCATCATTAGATGTATAGTTCTAGCAGCATGTTATAGTTCGATGGAAGCAGAACTTACGTTTTTTGATTCAGTCTCCGGTGTTCAATAATACATATTTGCTCTTCCGTTCACTCGTGAAATGACTCTCAACTATTTAAGGCCTACTCTTAGCTATTATAACTGCAATTGTTTAGATTGAAATTGTGCTGTTGCTTTTTTCAGATGAATGAAAGAATGTCCCTAATGTTTTGAGACGATCGTGTTTTTGTTGATTTTAGTGAGTTGTTCGTTCGTCTACGAAACACCATGGGTACAGTGGGTTGGCCAATTACTCAGGCATCACTCTCCGTACTGCTTGGCATCTCATCACTGTCGTTTGTGGACAGCTACGTCGTACAAACGTGCTTTAAAACTGTTATGCTCGTCATAGTATTTGGTAAGTGGAAGCTGTATTACTTTCGACATGATTATGTTATACTACAATGTTGCTAGTCGTCTGCCGCTATGAATCGACCATTGTTCACTGAATGACCCTGCGCTGATGGCACTAAGACGTTGTGGTGGGTGGTTCCGTGCAGAGCTGTTTTAGCAGTAATCCACATCATTAGCTTGTGCAGAACTTCACGTTTACGATGTCGGCGAACATAGAACAAACTACAACTCTCAACACAGACTATATCACCTCAATTAGGCTTTTTTCTTAGATAGATTCTCCTCACGACCCTATGATGGCATCTACGATTTCCTGAATATCTCAAAATTAAAGAACTTACAGGGTGATAACTGGAAGGAGAGCGGGTTTTAGTCATTAAGGATTGCTTTATAGCCGTTCTACATTTTATTGCATTTTGCGTGAAAGACATAGTTATAGGTTCATTGCATAGTCCTTAATTCGACTCCGCCCTGGGCCAACCAAATCCCCCAACCTACGAGGTGGACGAATTGGTACCAGACTGGTTTCGCGATGCAAACTTCTATACTTATATTGCTGGAGATTATCTAGGTTTTCTTAATTAAGTAGTTACTAATACAATCATGGGATAAATAGTATCCTATTCTGCTACTTCTAATGTGAGGGGTTCTGGAAGCAGTTAGTTGTTGCCATGTTTTTTCTTGGCTGTCTTTATGGATATTCATCTGTACTTGTGTTACTGGTACCCATGGATGGCTACGAATTTTATCCTATGCAGTAATTCCGCCAAAAACTGCAGTCTAATGAATGGGAAGTCCATGGAAGGATGTTAGCAGTCGACTTTAGCAGGCAAATTCCAGGTGCTCTTCAGGAGAGCCTAGTCCATAGAGAGCCTCACGAAATGTGTGGTACTTTTCATGTCCCTCAGGTCAGTGTCTAATGGACGGGCACCTACGACGCTAATAAAAGACACGGAGAACGAGTTCGGAATTCGGTGGTATTCCCTCCAGTAACATGTAATTTACGGGAATACCGATGACAAAGATATGGCACGGCATTTAGGTTACGTATATACACTTAGTGCAGTTTTTCGCACTTTGTGGGCTCTCTTCTAGTTTTAGCCTCTCTACTAGTGATAATACCTGAAGTATAATGGACTTTCTAAACGGTACTACCGGTATTTAAATAGTTAATAGTTGAATGAAGGAAAAAATGAGGACCTCCATTCTTTAAGGACCTCAGTTCCTTTCATGAACAGAGTTTTTCGATGAAGTAGTCCATTTCCAGGCACGATTCACGCTCTTCTTTTTCTTCCATTGGTGCTGATGTTCACTCAAAAAGTTTACCTCCAATTTATTTGTTGTTTGCGCCAATGGAGATCACCGACGAAAATTCACCCGCAGAAAGCTATGGAGAGCGGGATAAAGTAGAGAACTTGTTTAGGTTGTTGTTATAAGTTCTAACAATAAGTTATTATGCTGTAAACGCTTTTGTTTAATTTTCCTAGGAAAGCTCTTGGCACACTCTTCTTAGAAGCATTTCACTGACTTTTCTTTTCCTCTATAAACGCTAAACCTAAGATCTTCGCTGTAGATTTTACTCGTATTTCTTTTTTATTTATAGTGGAATCTCTTTATAGTATGTTTAAAAAATGAACATAGTTCGGGTATAGTCCTGTTTTAGACTCTTATATCTCAGTCAATAATTACTTTTACTTTGCTTACTTACTTTTACAGCCCGTCCTCAATGGTTGTGCGGGCCCTACCATATTCTTCATTTTTTGGAGTTTTGCTGGCTTAGCATTTGTGTTTCGCTGGAGTCCAGAGGTCAGCCTGGCCAAAGTCTGCCCCGTGTCGACACGACCACAGGCAGTCGCCGCTTTTGTGAATCAGAGAGAGATTTGCCACCATGCCATTAGTTTTAAACCAGGATAATGGTGGATCCTGGTACTGGTTTATTCTTAGCTGGGCTTCCTGTTGGAAACGCCGGTCTCCTTCTCAGCATGGAAAACCCTGCCAGGGGATGAGTCCCCCAGCTGTACATCGCAGGTCGACACCCAGGAACACGTCGCACCCACGACGAGACGGGACACCATTGGGAGGGTCAATAACTAGGAAATATTTATATTCATATTAGCTAGAGTAGAAACAACATTTGAAAAGAAAGCCTTCGGTCCATTGTTTTAATATCATAGTAATATGGAATTCAAAAATGAGCTGGCCCAAAACATCTTTACTCAGTAGCAGAGTGATTAGAAGTGCTCTGTAACTCTTGGTGGCTTAGTGTGTTCTCGAGGTCCCGGGTTAACGAAGCCCCTCATCACTTCGGCGCCGACGATTTGGAATCAGAGTTGTTTGGAAGTTCAGAAACCCTGACTTTATACTTTGCTAGACTCGCACAAATCGTATGAACCGAATATGCATTCAGTTGAGGGGTACGATGATACGAATTCCGCCGAATGCATGACACATCCATAACCTATTAGTGCCCAGCACCTTCAGCCTTTATGTTTTCTTCCAAGTAACAATAGTATGACTCTAATTCGACTTTTATCTGTACCGTCATCGACGCTGCCATAGGATCTTTTATTTGAGCAAAGGGGAGATTTCGTCATTAAATTGCTAATGCTTATTCGTGACAATCAGAAGCTAATCACCAACAACCCTACTCTGTATAAAAAGTGCACTCCCGTGTGAAGTTTTCATTCGAGTGATGCCCCCACTCCAGCAGATTCGACGCCATAGGACTACAATAGCCAAAATAGAAAGTGCGAACGGCTGTGGACTACCGACCCGAATGTATCTGGCTTTGAAGAATACAAAGACATCGAAATGTTAGCGGAACAAGGATTCATACTAACCTCGTGTAAGCTTAACAATCTATGCATAATGTGTGGATCGCAGCACTTTTCGCATTTGATTCGTTTCCACGCATTCATCATCAACCACGGTCTTCGGACACTTTACGTGTGGCTTTTCGGCTGATGCTTGCGCATTTTTTAATTCCCTCATATGTTAAATGCTGTTTGAGTCTATTTTTCTCTGGAGGCCTAATACAACAGGCTTAGAGCGTTTAGAGTACTACAGAGAGTAAAATTTTTTAAACAAAGCTGGTGCCAATTTACCCACATCGAAATGATGAGAGGCTTAATGAGCTCGGGGCAGGGTCGAGTTTAGCAATCGAGTAAGGTATATTGATTACTCACGTAGAGGCTAAATGGTGCTCTGTTTTGAAACCACTGTTTATACTTCTCGTCATGGTTTTTGCAGAGCATAAAACTTGATGTGAACTATGGCCTTTGAAAAGTGTGATAACCACTTCAGAAAAGACTGCTTAGTTTCATTCTTCCGTGTTATAGCTAATAGCGTCCAGCCCACGAGGTATAAAGGCATATGTTTCTGAGGTAGTAAGTGCTAAAGCGTTTCTAGGCTTTCATCACAGGTTGTCAACGGGTTTAGTGAACGAGAGGAGAGCTTATACGTTCTCACTGAAGTCTCAAAGATGCCACACCACTTGAAGTTCTTCCCACGAATAGGTGTTGCCACGTATTGTTAGAGCGTCTAAAAAAAAGCGTTGACGTAGACATTCTATTTCCGTTTTTATTAAGATTGTTCCTTTACCCTTATGTCTTTTTTAGCGTAATGACTGTAGAGTCTTGATGGCTGTAATTTCAACGAAGCAGGAGTGTGTAGTCAACATTGCTGAGAGAAAGACGAAACGAACGACCCGCATGATGTGGTGGTCAACGCGTTAGCGCCTGGAAAGCGTAATAGCGCGATCGTTCCCCCACCTCAAACACCTACGGTCCGGAGTGTTGGAAACATCTCATCATCAATCTTAACCGTTTTATTTACTACCTACTCTTATTAGTGGCAGGGGGTATAATCGCGAAATATAACTTCAACGATGCTGAGATATTTGCAAAACTCCGGACCGCATGTGTCTATAGTGGAGAACGAACGCGTTACTGTCCGTAAAGGACTACTGTCCTTTACGGGCAGTAACGCGTTCACGAGCACATCATGCGGGTCCTTCGTTTCGCATGCTCTCTCAGCTAGTTCTATCAATCTCTGCCATCAGCAATCAGCGTTTGTTCCTCACCCAGACACTTTCGGTCCGGAGTTTTGCAAATATGTCACCATCGTTGAAGTAGTATTTCGCATTACACCCCTGCCATTAAAAAGAGTAGGCAGTAAATAAAACGATTAAGATTGTGATTATAACTAAAGCCTCAGCTTAACTGGGTTCAATGCCGACTTGGGCTCCTCAGATGAATCCCGCTGACGGGTGATTGCTGATGGCAGAGATGGATAAAACTAGATGAGAGACATGCGAACCGAAGGACCCACTTGGTGTGGTGGTGAACGCGTTACTCCTCGGAAAGGACAATAGCGCGTTCGTTCCCCACCGCAAACACCTGCGGTTCAGAGTTTTGCAAATATCTCAGAAACATTTTGGTTATATTTTAGCACTTATATTTAGTGTTATATTTACTTCTCTCTCTTTCTATGCATCCCTCTTTATCTCTTTTTGTGTCTATTAGTTTGAGCGTGTATGGAGATTACGGAGTTCTTGATGTAGATTTCAGATTTAATGTGGTAAAACTCTAGTTCCTCTGAGAACGAAAGGAGATTCCCTGTTGAAGTTGACAAGGATAACACCAACTGCGTGGAGTTGGAGGAGAAGAACCAGAGTTGTTCAGTTTTCTGTTCAAAGTAGTCGGATTCTCTCAGCATGCTGGGAGAAATTTCTGTGATTCCTCTATCCTGTGTATGCTCTATGTTCTTCTACACATCCTCCTGTGTTTTTGATGATGCACCTCGACCACTATGCAATCATACTGCCGTCAGGATTTAATGGACTTCTACAGGTTCTACAAGGAATATTACGATGTTTACTAGCTGAGAGACATGCGAACCGAAGGACCCGACTTGGTTTGGTGGTGAACGCGTTACTCTCGGAAAGGACAATAGCGCGTTCGTTCCCCACCGCAGACACCTGCGGTCCGGAGTTTTGCAAATATCTCAGCATTGTAGAAGTTATATTACGATGCTTGTTCTTTAGTTTCCACATCCTCTCATTCCAAACAATACCTTAGAGTCACCAGCGATTGAGAATTGGAAAACAACGGACTGCTTCTCAAAAATAATGCTTTACACTGTATGCAATGCCAGTTCATCGATAGCTCTCCACTGCTTTTTCAATGATTAATGTAGTTCAGGAGTTGGGACCATAGTACAGTTATGGAGGGGATCTTTCGTTCAATAGGTATAGGCTCCATATGTTCTATATTGTGGGGTAAAGGGCGCGTGTGGAGCAGTGGTCGGAGGCGCCCTGCAACACACACACGTGGAATCGATTCCCGTGCCCATGGCCCACCAAGCCTTCCATCCATCCAGGGTCGGCATATTGGTACCAGATTTGTCTGGGAGGAGAGCAGCACTGGCTCGATACATCGGTAGGCCACAGCGAGTCATCGTAAGGGCCAGATATGCATTCAATCACCTAGAACGATGTTTAGTGAAGTTGAGTGCATGGCGCATCCCTAAGGGATAGATCAAAGCCGAGAGTACTATCCTTATTTTTATATATAGTGTAAATGTTTCTATATATCCTCTCGTTCCGCACTGCAACCATGATCTACCGTTGCCACTGGGAAGGCGTTCAATAGCTGGCGAAGGAAATCGTTCAAAAGTGGCGCGCTTTGCCACAGGTTTCGCTTGAGAACCAGGGCATCTATTTTGTATACTATTTGTACTTTTCTACGTATATTAGCCTCCAACTTTCCTCACTGATAACTAGCACTACTTTCATTATGCATCATTGTCTTCCTATTTTGCTTGCCATGTGTCTATCACTTTTACGTTCATACCTGTTTTTTTTCTGTTAGAGCTTTTCCCGATCAATGCCCAACGTCTCATTTGTGTTCTACAAACTATCAAACGAAAACAGGAAATGTAGGAAATTTGTCCTATGTGTTGAAATAAACTACTGGAAAAAAATGGCACGTATAGGCGTCACTCGTTAACTCCTCAGAACATGCGTCCGTATGATTGCTCGACAGGTTTTGGTACACCACCGACGGATGGAACACTAGATTTGGCCCATACGGAATTCATCCAGCTAGGGTATCGGCGGCTTCGACGAATCCACGTATTTTTTTTCGTATTTAATCTTCATGCAAGTTTTACTTCACTGCTGAGCTTGTCTTCATAGAAATTATATGTGACAACGTTGTTTACTCATCTTCTGTTCATCTCTTTAAATTCGTGGGGTTCAGATAAGCAGAAAAGGAGTTTTAAGAAGGATTTGGACTTCAGCTATTTGAATATAGTAATTTGTTTCATGTATACTCTCATGCCTCCCAAGGTTTCCAGCCTTATCGTGGCTGGGAGGTGTTTCTGGGTGTCAGACTGCAATGTACAGCAGGGGGATTAGTCCCTCCGGCAGGGTCTCCCAAGCTGAGAAGGAGTCCGGCGTTTCCATCAGGAAGCCTAGCTAAGAGTAAACCAATACCAGGATCCGCCACCGTCCTGCTATGAAGCTGGTCGCATGGTGGTAAATCTTCCTCCTACTCACAAAGGCGCTGATTGCCTATCGTGGTGACGACCTGGGACATTCTTTGGCCTTGCTGCCCTCAAGACTCCAGGGAACTACAATGGCTAAACCAGCAAAACTCCGAAACAATGGAAATTATACTGGGGCGCACATAACTAGTGAAGACGGGCCATCCAAGAATCTAAGTAAGCACACTTTCATGAATCGTTGAATCAACGAAGCGTCTTTAGCAATATTTCGTCCTTTATGCTAAATTTTCTCACTGGGCTTCGTTGCCTGAAGGTATGATATTTTTCGTATGAGGTTCTCTGTTTTATATTCGCAAAGATGGGTGTAACCAAGGAAAGTCTTGTTGAATTTTTTTGGAGTACACGTAGTGCTTAGATTTGTTTGAATGTGTAATCTTCAATTCTACATATGTGAAGGCTGTATTAATTTTTGGACAATCTGGTCCGAGTCACTGCAGAAAGCTATTTCTAAGCAGTTGAGAGAAGCGATAAAAAATAATAGGAGTGTTGATTTGAGCCCATGCAACTGAGACGAGACAATGTGTACCGTAAATGCTTCGCCATCCCATGTATGAACCACGGCACTGCAATGAAGGTCACATTTCTGAAAACGGCAATCAATGAATTCCTTCCATGGATTCCGCGCTACATGCGCAATTGTGTTTACTCCTTGGTCTTTCAATTCAATGATTACATAACTGTGAGTCTGTTATTCATACTTTTGGCTTAAACTCTAATTTTTACTTTGGTAAAAGAATAATGAATAAATCTCTCGGAGTTGCTCAATCCCCTGAGGGATGCGCCATGCATTCGACTTCATTAAACATCGTTTGGAGATGATTGAGTGCATATCTGGCCTTTACCCTCGGTGGCCTACCCCGATGTATCGCGCCAGTGTTGCTCTCCTCCCAGACAAGTCTGGTACCAATATGCCGACCCCGCAAGGATGGAAGGCTTGGTGAGCCAGTGGCGCGGGAATCGATCCTATGTGTATTGTAGGGCGCCTCTAACCACTGAGCCAAACGTGCCCTTTAAACAGTTGAACATTACTATTTCAGGTCATGTCTCAAGTTGTTTATTTTTGATATATTTAGCGTTACAGTTCATAGTAAATGATTATGTAGTAAGGTCATTAGTGACTACTCTGGTTTGCCTCTGTACATATGCATTTTTCTGGCTGAAGTCGCGTTAACATAGAAAAATGTTGGAAAAAAGTCCCCCGAATTCACAATCACTTGAAACTGGGTAACTGGTTTGATCACTTGGTTCTCCTTTTGTAAGGGATTGGTTTCTTATCCTCTAGTTCTAGCCACGAATTAATCCTAATTTCCTCCAGCTCTCAAATTTTAAACATTTGATGCTCACTTACGAAAGAACTATTCGTTTTTAGGAAGCTGCTGAAAATCGCCACAACCCGACTTGGTTGTTGGAGCGAGTAGTATCTGTTTTCGACAATGTGGTAAAACTCGTAGCGAATCAACCAAGTTGCCTTCCCATAATGCGTCGCATTTGTGCCATAGCGAATCAGCTTTTCGGCTGAGGCGAAGGGTCTCCGTAAAGCTCTTCCAAAATTCTGATAACGTATTGAGGTGCTATTCAACAGGTCAACAGGTTCATTTAGTCTGTCCGATTACGATGTACTTAGGAAGATCTGCCTGAGTTTGTGTAGATGAATTCTTGCAACTTTTTCCACTTACAGCAAATATGTGTACATTCCTTATGGAGCTATTCACTCTTGATTTCATTCCGAAATTGACTAAGGTCCATTATGCAATTAATACTTCATCTGGGACTAGGTCTGCTTAAACGTATGGATGATTTTAATGTGACACATCGCTCTGTAGACTTTATTTTGAAGATCTCTTTTAACTAGTTTATTCCATCCACACTTTAACAAGTAAACCTATATTATTGCTATGAATGTTGTATTGATGTAGAGAAACGGTTTCTTTGCTTAGCAAGCAGTAGGCGTTAAGGTTTGTTCTAATTTATTTCTTAGTGCATAACAAAGCGCCAACCGAGCTGCTGCCAACACAATTTTCGTCACAAGGGCAGCCCTGGAAGAGTGATTGCGGAGATCCGAACATGCTTGATTGATTCATACTCATATAGCTGTAAGAAAAATGGTTAAGAATCTCTTAAGAGCTCCCAGATAGGAATATTTGCTTCTTACTCACAGTGCTTGAATTCGTCAAAAAATAATTAGACGGTGAGCTGCAGATGATGGGCAAGGTCATTGGTGTTGTAGTTAGGATTTGTATAAGTCTTGAAACAAAAATGGAACCTGATTCTGTTCCAGCAAATTCGGCAAGCAAGATTGAATAGATATCCGCACTGACGACAGGATTTTATCTTTAGCAAAGTGATTGTTGTAGGTGCAGGTTCTCGAACATAGATATTTTTTCAAAGGCGCAATTTTCTCTTTATAGTATCAGAAACGAGACACTACGAAGACATCTATCAGGGGAAGAGTTAGAGTTCCGGGATGAGATTTAGACCGAGCGAGCACGGAACCATGGGAACGAATCGTGAAACAGGTTAGCTTGGTGCCCAGAGATTTTATGTTATAAATCAAGCACCACTCACTTCATAATGAAAGCAAATTGACTATTGCACTAACAAATGGATGTCAAATATATTGGTGATGGTGACAATGTTTCTTGCTCGAATTGTTCTTTTCAAAGCATCTACATTTGAGAAAGGAAATCAAAGATACGGATTCACTCACCGTGCTTTTCAATGGCGAAGGATTACACTCGGCACCCAGACACAAATCTTGGAATCAGCTCCGTTTAAAACATTTCCAGGCATATTTGCCTACGAAGATATGTCACCATCCAGTGCAAATTTACGGATTGTACCTTATATAACGGGGCGCCTCCAGCGCAGTGGTCGGAGGCGCCCTGATACACATGGGACTGATTGCTGCACCCGGGCCCACCGGGCCCTCCATCCCTCCGGAGTCAACGGATTGTTACAAGACATGTTTGGGAGGATAGCAGCACTGGCTCGATACATCGGTTGGCCATCACAAGTCATTGGAGAGGTCAGATATGCATGCAGTCACCTTCAACGATGTTTGATGAAGTCGAGTGCAAAGCTGATCCCTGATGAATTGATCAACGCTGAGAGCTTTATCTTTTTTTTTATAAAGAGTGATAAATGACTAAGATCCTGATAGATAAATGGCACACAAAAAAGGTGCATGATACGATCAAATCTTTAGAACAGCCATAAACAAAGTGGCAATATTCAAATGACATAAATCATGAAATCGTTCGAGTGTGACACTTGGCCAGTTTTCATGCTCCGAGCAAGAAACTGCTCGCCATTTGCGGAAAACTCGTACAAGAGCGTTGCAGTAGTTGGAGCGAAATTCGATAACGTTGCATTTGATTCGGGTACCGAAGTAGTAAAGAGTGTGACAAGTTGATAGAATCTATAAAACACGGGTGAGAGAAAGGCGAAACGAAGAACGTGCATGGTATGGTGGTAAACGCGTTGGACAATGGAAAGGGTAACAGCATGTTCTATCCCCCACCCCCAGACACTTGCGGTCCGAGTTTTGCAAATATCATCCTTGTGGTTATATTTCACATCATACCCTGCCATGAAAGAAGAATGGGCAGTAAATAAGAAGTGATTACATTGTGATTTATACTACAGCTCCAGCTTAACTGGGTTCAATGCCGATTTGTTCTCCCCAGATCAACCCCGTTGACGGATGATTGCTGATAGCACCCTCTAAAAACACGGCCGAGAAGAAGGTGAAACAAAGGACCAGCATAGTCGTGTGGTGAACGCTTTAGCCATCGTAAAGTGTAACAACGTGTTCGATCCCCACTGCATACACTTTCGCGGTCCGGAGTTCCGCAAATATCTCAGTTTCATTGAGGCAGAAGATATTTTATTCTATAGCTCTAATCGTGCAAGTAGTTCTTCGGAAATGTTATTCCAACTTTATGCTTATCTCAGTTCCAGATTCATAGAAAATTCGAGGAAGTTTGTCGAAACAAAACAATTTTGGAATTCTGATACAAACGCTTTTAGCCCTATATTGGCATATTTTCCCACGCAGAGTTTTTCTTCAGCTTTTTTTCTTTATTTTTTCATCTCTTGCTTGTTCACCTTGGGTCTAGTGACGGACATGTTCCTTAGGAAGATATTAACTACACATAACAATCAGTTTGGCTTGTTGCATCGTCTTCAAGCCATCCGGCAATTTTTACTCCTACTTCCATATTTACACGGATCTCATAAGTTCCTACATGGCGGATAAGAGGTTAGCCGCAGAGTAAAAGCGATTTGCTTCTCTGAAAGGCACGTGGAGATAGGTGATCAACTCCTTGTTTCTACTGCGTAGATTTAACACATACCTTATGTATTTGCGCGGGCAAAAGGGGTCGGATGGCACGTTGGTAATGATGCCAATTATGACGAGCACGGTGTTGATTCGATCTCACATTGGGCTCTCCAAGCCTCTCATCCCTTCAGTGTCAGGAAACTGGGGCCGGATTTGTTTGGGGAAAAGTCCATTCTCTGCAATCCAAGTGGGAACGCTCTAGCTCGGCTATCTTAGGATCTTAGGACTCCAGGGAAAATCGACTCAAACAGCATTTAACGACATGCATGTTAAAAGGGAAACTCTCAAGCAGCAGCCAAAGCCACACGTAAACATAAGACGACTCTCGTGGATGATGGATGCGAGGAAACGAATCGAATGTGAGAAGTGCTGGGATCCGCATAATTGATGTGAAAGACAGGTCGCATATAAATAAAACAAAGAAAAATAATTTGCGAGGACGTATGCATACATGCGTGAATGGATATGTTCTTGTTTATGTAGATTATAATCTACGAGTCGTTTCGGCCAAAATCCTGTAATTAAGTGAAAGAGAAGTATGTGGGAGGATGTCAATAGTCGCCCTCAATAAATAAGGTAACCATCTATTCTGGGAGAGACTGGCATGCTATCCGTGAGTATATCAAGTCTTCACATTCAGAGTTCAGGAAGCAACATGTGGGTATGAAAAAAGCTAGACACAGTGAAATAAACGGAACTTATTCCTCTTACACCGAAAGAGTCTCCGAAACGTCAGTGTTGGCTAGGGCGAGT
Organism: Angiostrongylus vasorum; assembly: GCA_018806985.1. Classification (NCBI taxonomy): domain Eukaryota; kingdom Metazoa; phylum Nematoda; class Chromadorea; order Rhabditida; family Metastrongylidae; genus Angiostrongylus; species Angiostrongylus vasorum. The sequence goes on from JADANN010000383.1 coordinate 571,795, forward strand.
ACACAGAGGCTACTAAAATCACTGGGCCTTTCTAGGTTGCCTAAATCATAAAGGACTATAGTGGCGATTACGTACCTACATTGCACGCACATGTGCATCTGAGTCCTCGATAGAAGACTTGGTCTCGCAAACAAAATGGACAAGATACGGCTTCATCGTACTGGCTGAAGCGATAAGGCGCACCACATTCAACATCGTCTATGACACCGGAGAAGAACTCTTCCTCAGACATGCGACAGTAGAGGAGTCGGCGGCGTAGGCGTTCTCGTCAACACGAAATTGTCCATGAACAACGATTCATATGAACAGCTTACAAGCCGAATCGGACGTTTGCGATTAAAAGATGTGGATTAATACCGGCTTTGACAAACTTCGTCGTTTACGCACCGACATCAAACTACGACCAAGAAGAAATCGAAGCGTTCTATATGGACTTAGAGAAGTTCTGCAGAGAAGATCATAATTTCTTTAAGTCATCACTGGAGATTTAGAAGCTAAGATTGGACTCAGAAGAATGATTGAGAAATGCTACATTGGGACCCACGGATTAGAGTAGAACGAACAAGGTGAGCGGCTGTCTGAGCTTTTCATGACGACGACCACCATCCATTATTTCAACACAGAGAGTTCTACTCGGTAGATGAAGGCATTGATTTGATTGTAAAAGATAATGGCCGTTTTCTGAATAGTATTTGTGAGCATTGTTTTTACTAAGTTCAGTTGTTTACGTATGCTAAATCTGGACCGGTATCACCTAGTGGTCGAGATGGCTACACACTTAGCTTCTAAAAAATTTGTTCATCTTGCAGACGTTCTCAAGAACGTGAAGAAATCGGTGATAAGTTGTGCGTAGTAAAATATTTGGATCTGCTTTTTTTTTTTGTTTCTGCTATTCTTCTGCTTTAGACTGGTTTTCTCTCAATCGTTAGAGTCATTGAGTTTACCAAGAAGACGTTCCTCTCAAACTTATACTATCTCACCATGGCTGGAAAGTGTTGCTGGGTGTCGTGCTGCAAAGTTTAGCGGGGCGTCTATCACCTCAGCAAGGTCTTCCAACCCGAATAGGATTCCGATGTTCCTATCAGGAAGCCCAGCTAAGGATTAGCAAATACCAGAAATTACAGTCGTAATCCGATCAAACTAGTCGGCTGTTGGCAAATCTCCTCTGAACCGCAAAGGCAGCGGTTGCCTGTAGTAGTGACGACTTCAGCTAGGCTGACCATGGGAGTCCAATGAACCCCAGTGGCTAAACTAGGGAAAAGTTTTGCCTCCGTACTCCGCCAACCTGGTGATGCCGATTACGACATCGGGCAATGAGATAACCGGTGAGAGGCTATCATATCTCGGGTTGCAGAGGAAGTCGTTAGGAACGGAAAAAATGAGCACGCGTACGACACGCCATGGAAGCTGCTTCTTGGTGTGCACTTATAACGCTAAAAACAACCTCTTCAGACGCCGACCTCTACGCTCTTCTTGAGGCCTGAGATCGGATAAAATTGTATTTGATCGCCCTATAAGAGACGGGAGCCAGGAAGACCGAGATGAGCCAATTAGCTGATGGGACCCTTGTCATTCGTCAAGCGAACTTTCCTTCACAAAATATCACAGACTTTAGCTTCTTCGTACATCCATATATTTCCCATCTAACCACCTCATATGAAATTCTATCACAGCGCTTGGCCATTCTTCGTTTCCAACTAAAGCGTCGAAGGAAAGTCAGTATCATCAGCTCTTACTCACCAACTTGAACTGCTGATAAGAGCGAGTTGTTGTTGGAGAGTCCAAAACCACAAGGTCACCGAAGATAAATGCTGGATAAGGGGGTCTAGAATGTGTGAAGGAAATGAGATTGGAAATTGTCTTGTAGGATTCCCGTTCGAAGCACGGCCGTTCTATGGGGAATCATTTTTCTAGAACAGAGATGGTCACCAGTAGACGGGGTATTCTCGCAATGGCGTGACTCATGCGAAGATTGACCATATACTAACGAATAGAAAGCGGTTCCTCTTTGACACCTAAGTAGTATTTGGATTCTGTGCTTGGTCTGATCACAGCCTTCTCCTTGTAAAGATTCGTCAGCCAACTGGAAAAGAACTCCTGTCATCGTCCAAGAAATTTGTTGCCTGAGCACACTCCACGGAGCACTTGAACGATATTTTCTGAAATTTAACCGGCACTCACAACGTCTAGCCGGAATGCGCAGAACAGATCTTCGAAACCTATCCCATTCGGCATCCAGGAGAATATGCATAAATTGCGAAACTCTGATCGGCTGGTCGCATAATAAGAATAACATGTGACAGATGAACAAAAAGAACAGTGGAGTAGACTGTAGCAGAATGCAGGCCTCTGGAAGACCAGCGAAACGATGGACGGACGTGTTCGAGGCTAACGACAATCATCTGCATTCGCAGTTTCAGGGCTACGGAACGGGCCTCGTGGATGTCATTATGTTCGAAGCAGACCACTACCATGGACGACGTTTACTGGAGAAAGAAACGAATAGGAATTTTGCTGGGGCCAGCAAAACCAGTGAAGATGGGCCATCCAAGTATCCAATAAGTAAGTAAAAAGAACGTTAGAATATTTTAATGGGAAGAATAAATGCTTTCGTCGATGGCCATGAGGCCGTGAAAGCTGCTAGAGAATTACCTCCTTCCTATGTTTTTATAACATTTTAGAGTAGCACTATTTCGGCAACAGTTACTAAATTTCTGCAGAAATGGGGTTGGCAAGAATAACGGGATTAGATGGTGACTGATGTGTCAATACAATCGGAAAAAAAGACAGTTTAAATGAGGTTCAGTAATCCTCTTGATTTACAATCTTAACTTTTTTATTTACTGCCTATTATTTTTAACGCCAGGATATGTTGCGAAATATAACTTCTGTATTGCTGAGATATTTGCAAAACTCCGGGACCGCAGGTGTCTGCGGTGGGGAATGAACGCGCTATTGTCCTTTCCGGGGAGTAACGCGTTCACCACCACACTATGCGGGACCTTCGTTTCGGCTATCTCTCAGCTACACCTGCGGTCCGGAGTTTTACAAATATCTGAGCATTACAGGGGTTGTGTTTCACAACATACCCTGCCGTTAAAAAGAATAGGCAGTAAATAAAAAGGTTAAGATTGTAATTATAATTATAGCCTCAGCTTAACTGGGTTCAATGCCGATTTCGGTTTCAATCCCGTTGACGGGTGATTGCTGATGGCAAAAGATCGATAGAACTAGCTGAAAGACAGGCGAAACGAAGGACCTGCATGGTGTGGTGGTGAATGCGTTACTCCCCGGAAAGAACAATAGCGCGTTTGTTCCCCCTCCGCAGACACCCTGCAGTCCGGAGTTTTGCAAATATCTCAGCATCATTGAAGTTAAGTTTCCACTCAGTTCAATTACATAGGAAAGACACAAAAACTCGACAAGTGGGTTCCGCACGAACTAGACCATAATCAAAAAAATTGCCGTTTTGAAGTGTCATCTGCTCTTTTTCTGTGTAACAAAAACAACCCTTTTCTTGATCGAATGTGAAGTGCGAGAAGTGGATTCCGCATGACAACCGACGACGTTCACTCAATGGCTGGATTGCGACCAGGCTCCACAGCACTTCCCAAAGCCGAAATTGCACCAAAAATAGGTTATGGTGACTGTTTCGTGGTCTGTAGCCGAGCTGATTCATCACAGTTTTTTGAATCCGGGCGAAACGATTACGGCAGAGAAGTGCTGCCGACAAATCGACAAAATGCCCAGTAAATTCCAACAACAACGACCGGCATTAGTCAACAGAAAAGGACCAATCGTTCTCCACGATGACGCCCAGCATCACGTTGCGGAGCCAGCACTGCAGAAGTTGAAGGAGTTGGGATACGAATCTTCGCCTCACCCGCGATATTCATCATATGTGTCGCCTACCGACTATCACTTCTTCAAGGAGCTTGACAACTTCCTACGCCAGAAATGCGCCACCAACCACGGTGACATAAAAAATGCCTTGAACGAATTCACCGCTTCCAGAACAATAGAATTTTAAGCAGCTAAAATAAATGAACATGTTTCTCAATGATCGGCAATGATGTGTAGATTTAAAATGGTTTTTATTCTGAGTAATAAAGTTCTGTTTGAAGTATGTTGTGACATTTTTAAATTATATAGTTAAAAACGCTCATTGATTTCCGAACAACCCAGTACTATTCGACGCGTCCTGGAATCCTTCGTACGATCGATACCAGTCACTTTTCGTGTTTATCGATTTACTCAAAAAAGCCATTGAACATTCATCGATTTTTTTGCACAGGGGACTATAGTTTTAGCCCCCTTTTTTTCTAATTTCTTCATATTCCATTATGATTTATAAATCTTTCTTTACGCTACCATGGGGGAACCACTTTCGTTAAAATCACATAGATCGGCTCTTCATTAATCACGCAGTTGCTATCACAACGTTCACTAGATCAGTGTTTGGCCGGCAGGACATTTTTTATGTGGTTGGAATTTTAATACCGCCGAATCGAAGTGTTCCTAATCGTCTCTGTAGGTTTCTGTAAAGCTTTCGTATCGTAGGTGTCACCGAACAGTCTTCCAAGGGGACAGTTATTTCCTAACACTGGTCTAGACCTAGTTGGACTTTGAAATAGATTTGTCGGACCACCCTACTTAGCTGACCCCGCCCTTGATTTGTATGAGAATTCGATATACAAGAATACCCTCTACTGTCACGTTAAACAAGAAAAAGTATATGACTACAAAAGTAATTATACTAGTGACTGAATAAATCTGGACAAAGCCGGTTAAACCTCAGCTCAAAGAGTATATCTCAATAAAATTACGAGATACTTCAACCCACCGACGAACCACCGTGTTTTCTATGAGGCATCATGAATTTAGTATTAATGCTATTCCATCAATCTCCGCTGAGTTGGTCTTGCAATGAGATTCGTTGTGGAACTCATTTCGTTGAAGCAAAGAGAGATTTATTTGGAGCAGATATCTATGTAAGGTTTACTAGTTACACAGATATAGATAGTTGTAGTTATAGTTACTTGCAAAGTAGTTAAGTTGGTAGTTTAGTTACAGTTTAGTTAGTTATAAATAGTTAGTAGTTTATGGTTAATAGTTATAGTTATCCTCCCAGTAGTTTACCGCCTCACCGTGGCTGAGGTGTTCCTGGGTGTCAGGCTGCGATGTCCAGAGGGATTCATCCCCTGCAGGGTATCCCAGGCTGAGGGAGTCCGGCGTTTCCATCAGGAAACCCAGCTAAAAGTAAACCAGTACCAGGATCCACCATCGTCCTGGTATAAAACTAGTTGCATGGTGGCAAATCTCCCTCTGTTCCACAAGAGTTGCGACTGCCTGTGGCAGTGAAGACCTGTGGTAGACTTTGGCCAGGCTGACCTCGGGATTTCCAGGAAACCACAATGGCTAAACCAGCAAAACTCCGAGAAGAGGGAAATTATGCTAGGGTCCATACAACCAATGGAGACGGCCCAGCCAAGTATCCAAGTAAGCAAACTATAGTTTTCGCTCGCTGTTTTCCTCTATAATACTGCAATATTCGGTGTATTTTGAGGTAGAGCTAGCGAGTTTCGATCCATTATGGTCTAATCGCAACGGATTCTGATACGTAGAGATCAGAAGTATTGCTTTCTGAAAGAATGAGACCTTAATGGATCCTAGAACTGTTTTTTTCTAGAGAAATCTCGCTATTGGCATATAGATCTTGGATATTCAAGCCTTAAAGTATTGAGATGATCGAGTCGAATGTTCGAAGAGATTTTTTTAGCGATGTCAGTGCTGTTAAAGGAACGTCGAAGATAACACATTCTGAAGTGAAAAATCGGAAAAGGTTGAATGACCTTTAATGAAGAAGTCTTCCCGAACTGCTATTGGAAAGACGTTTTCTTTTAAGTGAACATTTAACTTAAGGAAAGCGATTCATTCAATGAATTCTCTTCTTTGCCTTCCTCTTTAATTGCTTCAAAAGATGCTTTTCTATAAAGAAAACAAGTTTAGATGTAATGTTGTAATATTTTCGTGACCATTTTTTTCACACATTAGCTACATTCCGCCTATTTGTTACGTGACTAGTTCTACAAGAATAAATGGAACAGATAGAGTTTGTGGAAGAAATATAAAGATTCTTCTAGTTCTTAGCGAGATTCATCAACGCTTTGACCTTCACGTCCTTTACTGCTTTCTATTTTTTAACTCTTACACCATAGTCATTCTCGGTTTAAGAGCTTAGTAAGACATATTTGGCGAAATGGTTGGAGCCACTCTGCCTCATAGACATGGTTTCTGGTTCGACCGTGTGCCGCAGGCTATGCGCGCTGCACATCTCACCGAATTTGGAAAATTGCCATAAATCTTGTCTGGAAGCATAAGAAAGCAGTCGTATTGGACAAACATGCATTCGATCACCTCTATGGCGCAACGAATGGGGACGAATGCATGGTGCATCCCCTAAGGGGTTGTTCAGCACCAAATGATCTATCGTTTATACTTTGTTTTAAAGTTTGTGCAGTTCTCATTTGACTTGAGCTAAGTTGTCTTTACTGCAGTGTAAGTATTTCGTGTATAAAAGTCTCTGAAAGCTCTTAAAATAAATGAAGTGACATCTACATAATTCCCGCTCCCGCCGTCAGCAATGCCACATGAGTACTGCTCATCTTGTTTATAGTACTGAGTTTTCCCATTTGTTCACAATTCTCACTTAGCATATCTTCGGTCACTGCCTGTAGGTTTTCTTCAAAATTTGACATTTAGTCTTCATCGTTCACTTTGGCCTGATTTTTTTTCATTTTCTTCGTTTTCGAGTGGTGCCTCACTCATGGAGGTTCGACTCAATACGCGTGCGAAAACCTACGACACGAAGGCGAACGACTCTGGGCCACAGACTCGGACCATCAGCCCAGAGGAAAACGAAGACTTCGAAACGTTAGCGGTATAAAAGCTGTATACAAAGCTCGTGTAAGCTGAAAAACCTAAAGAAATTTATTGATTATATACGCCTAAGTTAAGTAAAAGTCAATTAAGTTAAGTAAATCTGATGAGGGATTTTTTCGCTGTCCAGTTATTTGCAATAGTAAGATCGACCTTGTTTTGTTGTACTTTACCCAAATGATTGGATGGTAGATGAGGAGGCAATATTGACTGCTTTCACTCACTCCTTCACTCTATTCTTCTTCCCAAACACGTACGCATCATCATCGCTCTCGTCGCCGAAGGGCAACATCATTACAACGTGACGGGACATTTCACTGCTCCGACTTTTTCCGAGAAAACCACTTATTTATATTTAAATTCTTGATCTCTCCTAGTTTTCGTGCAGACTCTTCAACATCATAGGGCTGCTAGGCAATCGATATACATCCTTTTCACTTGTTAGAACGCAATCTATTGAGTTCATTTTGTTCTATCGATTGTATGCATCGCTTATTGTGCTAAATGGAGCAAAAGCTCTAGAAGGAATATTGAATTAATTTGGACGCATAGGTTTTGGGCTATTACTTGATACTTGATACTTGAACGGCCCGTCATCACTAGTTGTGCGGGCCCCAGCATAATCACCATTTATCGGAGATTTGCTGGTTAACCAATTATGGTTCCCTGGAACCCCGAGGACAGCCTGGCCAAAGTCTGCTCCAGCTCGTCACCACGACAGGCAGTCGCAGCCTTTGTGGATCGGAGGGAGATTTACCACCACGCGACTTTGATACCAGGACGGTGGTGGATCCTGGTACTGGTTTACTCTTAGCTAGGCTTCCTGATGGAAACGCCGGACTCCTTTTCAGCTCGAGAGACCCTGCCGGGGAGACGAATACCACCGCTGTACATTGCAGTCCGACACCCAGGAACACCTCCCAGCCACGGTGAGGCGGTAAACCGTTGGGTGGTTTTGGGCTATTAAATTAATTAAATCGGATGTCGCACCATCACGTTAAGAATATCATTGTTTTAAAGCGATGACGTTAATAACAGCACTGATTGACTTAACGAACCAATTTGCGAAGAAAAAAGTGTTCTTTTATTAGGATGTTCCCCAGAAACATCAACAGACCAAATTTTTATTAGCTATATTGTTAGTACTATTCCAATTTTAGTATATGTTCAGGAATGGAAACAAAGTAAGGGACAGCGTAGTGGCAGTGATGTCCGTGATCACTAGCATGGCGCTAGTTGGATTCCGCTTAGGACCAACTAAGCCTATCATCCCTCTTGGGTCGGGAGATTGGTGCCGGACTTGTGTGGGGAAAAAAATCACTCTCTGCAATCTAGTTGGGAACGCTCCAGCTCGGCCATCTCAGGACTCCAGGTATAATTGCTCGACCAGCATTTTACGACATTCAAGATGAAAAGAAAAACCCTCAAGCAGCAACCGAAGCCACACGTAAAAGTTGGAAGATAGTCGTGGACAATGGATGCGAGGAAACGATGAATCGAATGTGAGAAGTGCTGGGATCCGCAAAGTAGGCGTGAAGACGGGTCATATAAAATATAAAGTAAAATTTAAAAAGTGTCGTAAGTATTCAGCCTGATGGCGCGAATAACACAGTGGTTAGAAGTGCCCTGCTGTACACACGTGATCATTAGTTCGATTCAGGGCTTCAGGCTAACCAAGTCACTCATTCCTCCGAAGCCAGGAAATTTTTATCAGGCTTTTCGTGAATGATAAAACGGCCGAAATGTTACATCCGCAGACTACTGGGAATCTTTATATCGGTTGAATATGCATTCAATCACCTCTACAGGGCTATGAATGTGGTCGAATGGACAGTATATCCATCACGGATTTACCAGCGCGAAACGCTGTTGCCTTTTATCCTTCATAGCGATATGGTTTTGTGAAAATAATTCCTCCTTTGATATTGTTGATGTGGAATTATCCATCAAAATATGAGGTAAAGTGACTTTCAGCGAACAACCTATTCCTGGGAGTAAATTTCTAACCAAGACATCCAGATCGACACTCTGTTGTTATGTAATAAGAGATATGCTTTTGATGAAACCTCACTGTGGCTTCTAGTCAGACTTTTCAGTTTTCTATTCTTATTTCGATTTTCCTAACTACCTATTCTAACTATAACATGGATATATCGTAGAGAAATCTCCTGAAACAAAGGTGGGCGTATCGGCATAATCCCGACTCGCTCCAAAATTAATTAGTGCACATGGTGGTATTACTCGTTCCGTTCAGAGAAACGATTTTTTCTTTTTTCAATTAGATTCCACCCTATACTTCAATGGATACAAATACAAAGAACAATAGGATAAAGCTTTCAATGTTGACCAATCCTTCAGCGATACACAATGCATTCGATCCCATTCGTAGTATCGCAGCGGCGATTGATTCCAAATCTGACTTATGCAAAAACCTACGCGGATCTCTCATTGTATCGAATCAACTTTTATTATGTATTTTTTTTAGTTTCTTGGATTATTAAGCTAATAGGAGGTTGTTAAAAAGCTTTATTCTGCTACGGTTTCGATGTCTTCATCTTCCTCAGAGCCGATTCACATTCATTCGTCTCTTCGCTATGGTGTCTTCGTCGTCGTATCGAAGATGTTCTAGGAAAATATATAGCCGCATAAATGTTTTCTTCAGTTTCCCATAAATCTGATACCAATTTCCCAGATTTCAAATGGATGGATGGATCGATTTATCCAGAGGGCGGGACTGAACCAATGACCATATGTCCATTCTACAAAACCTCTAAGCATTGTGCTACACATGCCCTGAAAAAACACATATGTGAATAAATCACATGAGAAACTCAAGTTATTCTTCAAAGGTGTTCCAGATGAAGAGAAACATAAGAAAAAAACGAAAAAAAAACAAAATTGCAGCGTTTTCTTTTTCCAACATCGTTAACTACGAAATAGCCGCAAGCAGGGGGAAAAGCCATCGTTTTCGTCTCTCGGCAACCCATCCCTTATATACATTATTCTTAAATAAATCGCTTTCAGTTCGTTGGGCCATAAGAAACGCAATCTCATGCAATTGAAATAGGTCGAGTACCTCAAAAAACCTGGATGATTTCGGCGACGATTATTAATGTTTTTCAGATTATGGATATTGGCAAAAAAAACGAACCGCGAACACGCTAAATCCAGCTCTGATAAATGTCGGTCTTGTGCTGGACAGCAATCCAGAGACCCTTCGCCACCGTATAATCATTGAAAAGTAAATCATTTTACAAAAAAATATATCGTCTGCCACTTGAAGGGGAATAAACCCGAAAAATTGCCATTTACTTTGCGCAGGCTTTCATTCGCTTCATCGAACGCTTCCAAACTTCATTCCCTTTATTCTTTTCTTACTACTCAAATTTTACACGATAACCGTCCCCTGTTTTAAAAATTTGACCGTGCACGTAGCGCAGTGGCTACAGGTGCCATGGAATTTCGTTCAATTCCGCAACTTGAGCACGCTGAGTCCTCCATCTCTCCGTAGAGGGCAGATTGGTACCAGTCTTGTCTGGGAGGCTAGAAACAGTGGCTTGATACGTCATCTGTCTCCTCATACACGATAGACATAAAATTATTAGATTTCTCTTTACATCGGCTTTCATTCGTCTGGAGCTACACATATTTATACTCATTTCATCTCGATGCTACAGTAGGAATGCCGTATCTGTTGTCTTTCTTATTTCATTATATAAAGTACATAAAGTGCACGTGTGGTGAAGTGGTCAGAAGCGTCCCGCAACACACACATGGGATCGGTCCCAGCGCCCGTGGCTCACCAGACCTTCCATCCTCCCAGGGTCGGCAAATTGGCACCAGACTCGTCTGGGAAGATAGCAGCATTGGCTCGATACATAGGTAGGCCATCGCGAGTCATTGTAAGGGCCAGAAATGCATTCAATCACCTCCAAACAATGCTTAATGAAGTCGAATGCATGGCGCATCGCTCAGGGATTGATCATTGCGAAGAGCTTTATCCTTTTTTAAAGCACATAGAGAGTTTCCGTGCTTTGTCTCAATTAAGCTTTTCAATTAAGTGAGAACTTACTTTCTACTACTTATAAAACAAGATACTCCTTACGCGCTGTGGGCTACTAAATTATTGTCAAGGTGACGTAGATTTCTTGTGGTTCTCATAGGATCGACCTCACTGTCAACATTGAGTTTAACCATAGAAACATTTGACGAATGGTAATGCATGATGTAACCCCAGGATCTCTAAATGTAAGACAATGAAGCGCTGTTTTCGCTGGCTTCGTCTCTGGTTCAATGTTCAACTCACGTCAACTTTTATTTCAGAGTTTTCTGTCAATTGGTATTTGACTTGTTTACGATGAATTATTATCAAAACGAAAAAACTATGAGGTCTTTGTAAAGAAGAGTAACTAATCTGTGGAGTTTAGTTCAGTAATGATTTGCTTTGTAACTAAATAAGATTAACATTTTTAGCAAAACAACTTTGCCATTTCGTATTTCGATAGCTAACGAGCGAAATCCGAGACCTACCATGAGCCCTCGGGCTAGAATTTTTATCGTTTACGGTCAAAACACCCACCTAAATTAAGTGAATAAAGTCAGTTACACGTGCGGTGCAGTGACTGGAGATGTTCCACAATACACAATGGCTCGTTGGCTGGACCTCACCTTCTTGGTATCGTTTTTTTTTGTGTACATACAATTTTTTTGAGTGATTCCTTAACGCTGACTCACAAAACTGTTGGTTGGAGATAAATACGTGTTCGCGAATCCGGTTATCATGGGAGGGTGATGAGAACTGCCAGTCTGCCTGCCAGAACCGGTCGTCATTGGCCTCTTGGTAACGGACGGCTTCATGCTGTTCGTTACTCGACCCACTCTTCGATAAGTGTGTCGTCTTCTTTTTCAGCAGTCGCGAGGTTGTTATACAGCACACGTTTACTTTTACACAAAAACTGCAGTCGTCAATTACTCATCCACATCAAGAAAACGTCCGGGTCAATATCTGTGGATTGCATTTCGTTCTGTTTGCCTCCATTATTAGATCTTTGTGCAACAATGGCGGTTTGACCTCTGCCCACATCCATTGCCTAGGATACGGCCCAGTTTCGTTTGTGTACACACTGTCACTTCTTGTTTTTCTTCTTCTTCCCTTTCTACTGTTACACGTTAACAACTGCAACAACAGTGAACTTATAATTACTGAACGCTACAGTAACAGTACAGCGGAATCCCTTCGGAACATGTGACCACAAAGCGACGTTCGTGATGTGACTGGGCCTCCCTCACTCCCTAGTCACGCTCTTCTCTCCTCTTCTGTTATCAACACCACCCAAGGTTATCCTTTTCAATAACTGCATTCCCTGTATAAAATCGAGATGTTTTCAATGATTTAGATTTGCTAGTTTCCTAATTTTTTTCTATGATTTAGTAACGTTTTTAGTAATATCGGCAGTTTGAATTCGGTCTTCGCTGGTCAGCATCGATCCGCTCTTATTGACGACTAGTATGCACTTGTTTGTTTTTTTCATCTTACTGCAAGTTCACCAACCAACAGTCGTCGTCATGTGGTCCTAACAAACTGATCGATCGCAATCGATCGTCTGTCGGTGTCGACCCTGCGCGGATCCTTTTTTTTATGGGAGGCATTCGAGTACTCGGTCGCTTCGTTGCGCGTCATTACCTCACGTGTCCGTTCCGAAACCTGTAGGCGAAGTGCTTGATCATCATCGTCATTCAAATTGTCTCCCAGAATCTGATCACTGGACTTTCTTAGATATCCCTTAAGTTCGGCGACTCTTCCTAATTTGAACTCGCTCGCTCTTTTATTTTGGAAAGTGAGCTACCAAACCGAATAGGGACAAAGTTCAGACAAGAGACGAATCCATGAACACGAAGCCTTTCATTGGACTACGAGCTTACAGTCCTAATATTTTCTCAACCTTTCCTTGAAAAAAGTAGGAAGTGCTTGGTTTTGAGAATTATAGTAACTTTGGATTCTAGAGCCTTAGTGCCTTGTTCTCACTCATCATTCCAATCTCATTCACCACGAAAAGACTTAAGACTAGATAAATCTCTGGTGATAACATAGCACCTTTGAATAATAAAACAACCGCTGTTAATAAATTATTACCAGCGTTTGTCTCACCTGGCGATGGGCATTGTAATATTACCGTATAGGTATTGTGATATTACCGTATACGTTTTTATCACCGTTTATTTTCATTATTACTTACTTTTGTAACCAAATGTGTGTAATTAACTTTTTATTTACTGCCTACTACAATTTTTTCACGACAGGGTATTATGTGAAATACAACCGTAATGATGCTGAGATATTTGCAATGCTCCGGGGCGCAGGTGTCTGCGATGTGGATCGAACGCGCTTTTACCCTTTCCGGGGGCTAACGCGTTCACCTCCACACCAGACATGACATCTGCGGTTCGGAGTTTTTCAAATGTCTCAACATACTGGAGTGTGCTGTTACTTCGCTTATCTACTCTACTTTTAATGTTGTTTAGACCTAATTTCCAATCTCGTGTATTTTTCCACGATGCTTAATCAATGTCTGCTTCATAGTCACTTACCTATCACTGGTTTTCTAGGTCCCAACTTGGAAGTAAAGCATAGCAGACGATAAACAGTAATGGAAATAAAAATTATAGTGAAAGGCACGCGGCGTCGATACAACGTTAAGTACGTTGTGATCAAATAATACAATGTTGTTTATAGAAAAAAATAACCTTCACTAAAGATCCATTTCTCATTGTTCGCATTGTTTTCCTCACACCCATGCACTGGACGACACTGTGGGAGGTCGGCGAGAAATTTAGGGGGACCGCTAAATGTCGCCCTCGACGAAGGTCACGAGCGCGGGGAATCAATATTCTTACTATCATGACTCTTAGCTTTTCGAAGATTTACGTTCATTCTTAGCTTCTCAAGTTCCAGGTCTACTCTGCTCATGTTCTTATCATTCCTTTGTTTCTGTTTGACTTTTTATTGACACCAAACACCGCTTTCCCAAATGAATTCCATGCTATCCTAGACTTCTTTTGTGGTCTACAGAAGTTTAAAGTGTTATTCAATGATGAATAGGGGGGTGGGGGCATCTGTGTGGTCCACACAGCAGCACAGTTTTTATTTTATGTATGGATTCGATGTGACAGTTCATGTATGAATCATACATGACAGTTTGAACTGAGATCGTAAAGATTTCATTTCAAACGCTGTGGATTTTTTGCCCGCTGTTTCCTTCTGTGAACTTTTTCCCTTGGAAAGCAACTTTTTGTATCATTCACTTTGCAGTATTTCTTATCTAGCATACTAGTTTTCCGCTCTTGATGGAATTCATTTTTCCATCCCTATTCCGTTCCGCATGTGACGCAGTGGTTGGAGGCGCCCTGCGACACACGCGGGATCGATCCCTGGCGCCACTGGCTCACCAAGCCCTCCATTTCTCCGAGGTCGGCAAATTGATACCAAACTTGTCTGGGAGGATAGCGGTACTGTTTTGATACATCGGTAGGCCACCACGGGTCATTGTAAAGGCCAAATATGCATTTAATCACCTCCGACGATGCTTAATGAAGACGAATGCATGGCGCATCACTCAGGGATTGATCAACGCCGAGAGCTTTATCCCTTTTTAGCTTTTTATCTCTTTCCTCCCACCATATTCTCTCCGATTTCCTCCTTCTTATCTCTTTTCTCACACCGTGTTTACTTCGATTTTCTACCACTAGCCGTATTTTTTAGCACTAAACTCTCAATTGTCAGCTGCTCAAAAAAAGGTTCAGTTCAAAAAAGTAGGTGGTTGCTTTGCTCTTGTGAAATCACTTTAGCAAGTTTTTTTCCTCTTATCCAGATCCGCGTTATAATTACTTTGAAAAGCAATTATTTTTTTTTCTGCACTTAAAACGATATCGCTTTGATTTTCTTATCGAGAATCTGTCTAGGAGCTATCCAGTTTGCGTCTTTCCTATCAAGTTTCTATTCGCAAGATGTTCGTTGTTTGGAGTTTTTCGAACCTTCAAACATGGCAGCGATCACATTTGCGATGTATGAAAGTGTAGGTGACTCCATCACCATCCAAAACCATCTCGATGAGAAAAGGACATTAGATTTGTCACGACGAGGTAATGCATTTTGTATGTTATTAATGCCTGCTGCAAATAAAAACGTTCTTTTATTCTGGGACCTAGGCAAATCCAGCAAGGTGGTGTCACCCTAGTACCCAAAATCGCTGGTTCGACTTCCGCGCCTACACCTATGTAGATCCAGGACCCACGTGGTGGTTCTAGTGTAGTGAATTTATAGAAATATCTGGGTTGCAGAACGGTACATGTACAGTAGTAGTTAGAATAGTCCTGTAACACGCTCGTGAGCCATGGTTCGATTCAGTGAACTGCGGAAATCAGGCCTCTCATCCTGCAGGTCGACAGGTTGGTAACAGGCTTATGTGGGAGATTACTAGCATTGTCTTTCATACATCCGTAGGTCAACCCGAAGTCATTATAACGTCAAATCCATAGATGTCTGTAATTCTGAAAATCAAGTAGTCTGCTGGCGTGTGTCTTTGTGACCTTTCTTAAGCAGTAACATTACTATTACTATATCCTACTTTTTCAAACTTCTTTAAACTATGTTTTGCCTTCATATATCCTTTATAAATTTTCTTTTCAACATCTTTCGATTGCTTAAGTATGATCGCACCCTCATTCATCCGTCATTTTTACGTCGGTTGCCTCTCTACTAGTTTTTACTAAGTGCATTCATCAACGATGTGGATTCATCCATCTCATCCCATCGGACTCTATCGATAACTTTCGAATTGGTGTGATGTGCCATGGGCTCATTAAGAATGTGTTCTAGGCATGTCCTTATTTTTAGATTATTCTGAAAGAAATCTGTTTTATTTTATATCTTAAAGAAGGCGTTTGAAACCTTACTTTTCTTCTTTTCTAATGCGTTACAGCTTTTTTCCGTGTCTTTACATATTTGTAGTTCTGAATTTTGAAGACCGACTTTCATTTAACCTCGGTGCAGATAACCAATTAGTCTCTTCCATTGAAGCAAGCCAACTAAGTTAGTTGTCTTATTCGGTTTAAATCAATTTGTATTTTCAGTCCACTTTGTGGATTTCTTTCTCTCTTTCTCCCTCTCTCTCTCCGTCTCTGTTGCTCTCTCTCTCTCTCTCCCTCTCTCCGTCTCTCACACTTTGTACGATTGTTTGCACAGTTGTCTTTTTCGGAAATGTCAACATAAAAACAAACCTGCTTTGCTTATTCGTTTCGTTCGAGATTATCCTTCTAGAATATAGTACCGGCTTTAGGCATAACTTCTTACACGTTTTGAACACTTCAATTTTTGACTTTTTTTCAGAAAACAACTTTAGCTAATGTCGCTGTCAAGGATGGTTCCAGTTCCAGTTTTGTTCCAGTTCTGGATTGTGGAAGCTGTGGATCCGCTTCATACGGAAACACTTGTTTTATTGTCAAAGAATTAGGATCAAAGAATTTTTAGATTGTTTTTGAAGTTGTCACAGTAGTCCAACTCTTGATTATGTAGGTGCTGAAAGAGCTTCAGAGATCGGAAGAAGTTCTTTTGCATTGTTTGTAGTGATCCATTGGCCATCGCATCTGCTCCAGTTGACTCCGAGTGAACTTTGCGTTAGATCGGCGTTGATCATCTAATACAGCTTTGGTCCCTAAAGCGAAGATCCCTGAGGACGTCTGCCATCAAATTGCGACGGTGTGGATCAGCTTTCACCTTAGCTGGTGGGTTCTCATTGCTAGAGAGGTTGATCTGATCAGCTATCTGACTTCTCATCAGTTAGTTTAAAAAGCAACAAGTAGTCATTTGTACCGATATTGACTAGAAGCCTAGAAGTTATGGACAGCGTAACCAGGTGTAGATGACAACCTAAAGGGCAGTGCATAAACGAGTTATTAGTCACAATGTACAACTTCATTCAAGGATAACATTACTTTGCTAGATCTTAACTAGGTTAGGTGTTCTGGTCTCGCTTAGCAACTTCTCTAGTCGCAGTTGTGTTATCGTCCAAATCAAGCATTTCGATTCCTGCTCATTGTAGAGTGTAGTTTTGTCAAGATGAAACTAATACCAACCATGAAAAGCGGAGAGTGTTTATAGATGGGCATACGATTTGTTTCGCCACTTTCTCCGCTTCCTTTTATTCGCTGTCGCACTGCTCAGTCAGTTTTGTTTTGTAATGTTTGGTCGACGGCTGTCCATTCTTTTTCTGACGTTTCTGGAAATCGTGTTTCGATCGTACAGATGACTGGATGCATGTTTGTCTATGAAGTGACTTTCGGGAACCTAATGATGTGTTAAGTCAGTGTTTTTATCCACCTGGACAGTTTTGGCACCAATTTAACGATCCCAGCTGCTTGGAAGGCTTGGCGGCGTGAGGTCGAACCAAAGGCCACATTTGTATTGCAGGACTCCACTGCACACCGCTTCACACATCCCATTCTTCATGTAGTGCGATTCTCACATGGTCTATCGTTAGTTAAGTGTCTGAATAGCTCTTTTATCGGAAAAAATTAGAAGTTGAGATTAAAGGATAAAACGATATAGCTCCCAGCGTTGATCAATCCCTGATGGGTGCGCCATGCATTTGACTTCATGAAGCCTCGTTTATAGGTGATTGAATGCATGTCTGGCTTTTACAATGACTCGCGGTGGCCTACTGATGTATCGAGCCAGTGCTGCCAATCAAGGAAATTTGAAAGATTAACAAAATATTAAATTTTGTAAGGAATCATCGGGTAAAAGCTCAGTTATTCTCAGCCAAAGTCGGCGAAATACGGAGCATTTGTTCAATTGAATTTGTAAAGTTGGTGGGATATAATTTTGACTACCGTTAGAACGTTCATGTCTACTTAACTCACCAACGCTAACGAACTCTTTACGCTCTCAATTAGAATCAGTATTGTCAGTAATCAACAACAAACGATTAGGTGTAACAGAAATTTTGTCTCTGCCCACTGATTAGTATCCTAACGCTGTCCTCGTCTTCGTAGGGATGTAATAGTTCTTTCATTATTAGCTTTCATCTCAAAAAGGACATGAAATCCTTATGAGCTTGTCGAATTCCAGGGATCGGATTTTTCCGTATACCCTATTAGTGTGTGTGAATCAGTAATTATTCGTCTACACGGAAGGTAGTTGATGAATTATTTGATATCTGAGAGGAATTGTTATTTAAGGTGACATTTACCTAGTGGGGGGTTGTCCTTCCGTACCATTCTCATAGAGTCATCGATTTCTCTAAATATTATAGCTCTCGAGCTAAGTTTCCATGAGAACGGTATTCATCTCTGCTTTTCAAAGTGAGGTTTTAAGGGTGTCCTGCGTTGTTAAGAAGTTGAACTATCTGGTTCAAAAGTGGATGAACAAAGCTCTTTTTCATGAGAAGGCACATACGCACATTGCGAAAATGACCAGGTCTGATGGTTTCGGAACTTGCTTGACATCTCTTCTAATATCCGACAGACTATTTTTACATTGCCCTCTCCGATTTTCTTTATACCCGGTCGATAAAGATCACATTTATGAAGAAGCATCCATCGGTGAAGCACAATCCAGACACCGCCATTTCACTAAAAATCTTGACAACGGACGACAGTGGTAGGAACAGATTTCATTGTCTCGTCATTTTCCTTCTTTTTTTCGCTCTTGTTTTTTCTTTAATCTTTCTTTTCGTGAACTCGATATCATTTTCGTTTAATGTCGTTCAGGACTAGGAGCATTAATCTCGTGAACATGTCCTCTAAGCGGACGCTATCCGATAAGCGACCGCGTAGATGACGTTGATACTGGTTCTGGGTTTTTTCAATGTTTCGTGTAATTGATCTGACCCTGTCAAAACTGTTGCTTCGTTTTTGTTTTCTTCGAAAGCTTCTTGTTTTCTTGTGCAGTTATTTTTGGTCATGAACATTTCTCGTCTGTGATTTCAAAAGACCGACTTTCTATGAACTTCGGCATAAATAGTTTGTATATTTGTTTACATGATCTTATAAACTGATCTTTTTGAGCTGATGCGAGGTGGTATAGGTCTTCGTTGTCATTCCGTGGTTTGTTGTGACTCATGGTTCCACTCGGTAACATCACATCTCTGAGGAAGGCGAAATCGCCGAGGCGTCAGCCATCGACCAACAACACCAACAACGGCAACGACAAGGAAGACCTATACCAATCTCGTTTTATGCTTCACATGTTGTTGACTTCGTAGTTCTATTTTGTCGGTATCGTCATGAAGTTTGATCAACTTCTTTGTACATGAGTATCATCTAAAAAACGCTACTATTCCAGACTATCGCCGTTGTTTTCGGACCATAATGCGCGTCTGCTTCGCTACAATGCCATTTGTTGTACTTCCCATTGTGTTGCTCTTGGTGACACCCAGCTCAGCTGATGAAGACTTGATGGAAACGTTCAAGAATATTGACGTATTCAGACTTAGGTATCTGAATTTACACATAAATGACCATTAGTTATCAGAATGGACAGTATGCATTCATTCCTTTGAGTAATCGTTTATCTGGCCGCAAACCGTTTATTTGCTACACTTTCCTTGTTCCGTTGCCCGTGTATTTAACCCAGGTACTGTGCCAGAGGTTGGCCATGAAGGGTTCTTCTCTATATTTGATAACTTACAAGGGATCTTTTTTGAGGAAATTCCCAATACATGATGCGTGCGGCGAAAAATTAGCCGTAATCCCAAGGAGACGACATCATACAGAAGTGGGCATGGTGACAAATAGTGGGAGTGGAAATAGGGGGAAGTATTCGTATGAATGTCTTGGATAAGGCAGTTTTTATAACGACCAGAAAAAATAACACTGGATGGGAAAGCAGAAAGTCGCAGGATGTCCTGGAGAGTAGGATTTTCCTTGCTAACCAGTAAATGCTAAATATTGCTTCTTGTCTGTACTAGTTCTGTAGAAACGTTTAAATTGCTTCTGACTTCAGTATCAGTATCTGTGTTGATTTCCTTGATTCACGATATAAAGTCGGGTGAGATAGGTAATGACTGTAATGTTAAATTAATGGAATACTTGCGATCTTAAAGAATGATAAGAAATGTGGAGTATTAAAGCAGAAGATTCTGACCATGCAAACAAAAACGCAAATCGGGCGTCTTAGGAAAACAGAAGGAGGTCGACATGATAGTGGAAGTCCATGACCAGCGGCTACACCTGGTTGCCCTCATTGGTGATTTCAATCATGAAACATAGGACAAATGCAGCCAGAATGCTGGCCGATCTTTGGTTAAATACTTTAGTTTCTGATGGTGCACCTGCATTCAGTGGGACAGATATTTATGAATCCTTCAGTTGTGTATTATTGATTCGGGAAGTCAACATATCGAACGACCTGGCTTCAGAACTAAACAGAGTTGCTTACAAAAGAGTCGATAATTTAGTGAAGGGGACAAAAAAAAACACGTCAGCCTGGTACGTCTCGTAAGCCTACACACTTGATAAGTATGGTGGAAAAGTCTTCAGCATTACCGAATGTGCTGTCGAGGTGTTGATTTAAGGAGTAACCCTTACCACATGGGTTAAAATTCTTCAAGAAAATACCCGAAAGGTAATCATCGTGTCTTTCGAATAAGCGAAATCCATTGGGTTACTCCAGCACGACATTAAAGACAAGTGGACACCACTGGCACTTGGTTGGATCACTCGCCAACTAAAAGGAGTACAGGTCATATAGGTGTCCGAGTACCGATTACAAGACATTGTTTTGGTGACTGTAAAAAGATTATCATAATGGACAGGCGAAACGAGGGACTCACATGGTGTGGTGGTGAACGCCTTAACCCTGGAAAGGATAATAGTGCGCTCGTTCCCCACTGCATACACCTGCGGTCCGGAGTTTTGCAAATATCTCAGCATCATTGTGGTTGTGTCAATAGAAATGGTTAGAATAGTTCAGCTTAGGTCGATTTTCATTGTTATGTAAAAATTAAAAGAACTCTTCATCGATGAGCAACTCCCGACCATCAAGGAATTCCGTGAATCATAACATCAACCTCCACAACGTTAACGGACTTTTCACTCCCACTACTACTTGATTTCGCAAGGCTTCGGCTAGCGCTTGTCCACTGCTCGTCGTCGGAGAAGTGTGTCCACAAGAAAATCCACTCTACTACTTCAAATGCTGTGGTGATCTGAACGCATCATGTTGTTTCCGATTACAGGTGACTACAGAATCGTAGCGGATTCATGAATAAGGAAATTTTTGCATTTTTGGCATTTCTAATCGACATCGAGAGTGGCAGATGGTAGTAACCACCGTGGTATTTTTTTTTTCAAATCGTTCATTGTGAAAGTGTATAGAAAAGCTTTCCTTGCTCTTTTGGGACTGGGAACTACCCTCAGCCAGACCTCTACAAGACGAAACCATCTTCCGAACCTATTCGAATTTTTCAAAAATCGACTTTGCTTTAACCTCGCCGTGACAAATCTTTCTATTTTTGAGTTAACACGAGGTTGATAAAAGAACGGCTTTATTCGACTAAGGCTTCGTTGCTTTCACCTTCTTCAGAGACAGCTCCATCCAAGCAGTATTTGATTTTTTTTTAAAGACGTTTTTTATAGCTAGCCATGTCATTATTATCAGATACCGTAATGGAACGAGCTATCTGCTCTGCTCTACAATTTCATGAAGTTTGTTCTCATTCCCAGTTGATGGCGCGTATGACTCAGTGGTCGGAGGCGCCCTGCAATACACATGGGATCGATCTACGCACCCATACCCCACCAATCATTCCATACCTCCGCGTTCAGTAAATTAGTGCCAGGCTTGTCTGGGAGGATAGCAGCACTGGCTCGATACATCGGTAGGCCACCGCGAGTCATTGTAAAGCCCAGATATGCATTCAATCACCTCCAAACGATGATTAATGAAGCCGAATGCATGGTGCATCCCTCAAGGACTGATCAATGCCGAGAGCTTTTTATCCTTCTTTTCATATTAGGGGCTCTGGATAGGAAAAGGGACGGAATCTAGGAATTGAGAGAATGCGATACAACTGAGCTCAGAACCATTTCAGTCGCTGTGTTTCTTAAATTACGTTAACTAAGCTGTAATTCGTGAAAAAAAATCGATGTACATATCGGAACACCATCGTTATCAGTCGTTATTCGTTATAATAATTCGTTAATAACTCGTTATTAATCGAATCTTTCAGGATTGGGTACTGGTTCTTCTGCTGATCTTGGCCGTATCGATCGTGCTTAGTATTATTGTGAATTTCATCCGGTGCCTATGCTGCTACTAATCGATAGTGTATTGATCGGCGGTGCCATTTATACTTATGTACTTTCCTAGGGCACTAATTTATGGATTTTTTTTGTTCTTTTTAAATGATTCCGCTGTAATTCTTATGTAAGAAATGGTCGTTGTGATCTGAGTATAATGATTACTGTAATATTTTTACCGGAATCCTGCTAAATTATGCACTTTTTAACATTAATTTCATGTTGTGAGCCTTTATTCTCTTTTTCCCCTATCACTTCATGTTGCTCAGTTTCATCATTTTTGCCTTTTTTCATTTCCCGTTGTGAACTGGTTGATATGCTGCTGGTGTTCTACTGCAGTAAATGTTCGTTACAGCATTATGGTCATGATCTTCTACTTTTCTACCACCTGTTATGACGATGAATGACAGTGAAGCTTGAAGGATTGGTCGTATCCTGATCATCGCAGGATGTCGGACTTTTTTATCCGATCTATTGTCTGAAGATCGCTTCCAGTCCGCCTAATTTAGCTTTTCGCGGAGAGATCCGTTTTTTTTTGTCCTAAAGAAATAAACTAACGAAATAAACGCTTCAGGTACCTGAAAACAACCGTAGAGAAATTGATGCCATCCTTCGCTATATTGTAGTTGAGATATCAGTTGTTTATGGAAGTTCCGAAAGTTGTTTTGCTCGCCATTGTAGGATTTTTATAATGGAAGATAAGGAAAAATTTGCTGAAACTCGAAGCAAACATCAGAACTGGGAGCACTCCGACTTTGAAACTTTAGACTTCCTCACTAGGCCACATACAGTACACATGTAGGGAACATATAAAATATATTGTTTCCGTGAGCCCGAGCTCCCTGAACCTTCTAGCCCACCGCGATCGGAAATTTGGTAGCTCACTTTTTCTGGGAGGATAGCAACGCTGACTTAATCATTTGGTAGACCATCTCAAGTCATTGGCCAGATATCCTTTACACCGGTTTTTGCGATGCGGCGAATGGAGTCGAATGCATGGCGTATCCATCAAAGATTGATCAGTGCGGCATGCTTTATCCTTTGTCCTTCTTCGTTACTTTGGGCATGAATGACATCATAAATGAGGCGTTTCAAATGAATGTAAATTATCTTTGGTCCTTCATAGGGACCGCCATTCCACACTCTCAGCAAGTATTCATTGTATTTTGCTAGCGCTTCGTAGAATAAGAATGAAATCATCAAATAATCAAGAAACAAAAAATAGTACTCTAATCAACCACATCTGAATCTGTGTACCTTTTTTGCCATTCAATTTTTTTTTACAGGACATTTTCCAGGGAGGTAATCTTAAAGAGGTGCTATTATTTAGATTCTCCGTCTTTGTTTAGGTAAAGCTTTTTGTAGAACAGCAAAATCCTAGTGCCGGGGTGTCTTTACAGCTCATGAATGATCACTGTATACTTTGACGAGCACCTCACTGTTGGAAGCTTAATTAAGCACGGAAAAACTATGTGCTAGCACCGATATCGTCTATGTTCCAGTTCTTGTTCAACAATACGGTCTTCTTGGTTTTTCCGTAACAAAGAGCTTCGCAGACAAATGTATGTCTATATGAACAGCTAGAACACGAACAGTCATCGGCTTTCATAGATCAGAACGACGTATTCCACCTTCCGATTTACTTCCCTCCACAACCCTGCCAACGGTTTACCGCCTCGTCGTGGCAGGCAGATTTTCCCCAGGTGTGGGGCTGCGACGAACGGCGGGATTCATCGCCCCGGCAAGGCCTCCCAAGCTGAGGAGTCCGGCGTTTCCATCAGGAAGCCTAGCTAAGAGTAAGCCAATACCAGGATCCATCACCGTCTTGGTATCAAAAACTAGTCACATGGTGGCAAATCTCTCTCGATCCACAATGGCAGCGACTGCCTGCGGTGGTGACGAGCTGTAGCAGACTTTAGCCAGTACTCCAGAGAAACACAATGACTAAACCAGCAAAACTTCGACAAATGGAAAATATGCTGGGGCCCTGCACAATCAGTGAGGACGGGCCGTCGAAGTATCGAAGTATCTCTCGATAACGGTGGGGACCACTGGCATTGGTTTACTCCTTGTTAGACTTCTAGCGGTAGCATCGAACTTCAGCATCTAGAATCTCCTGTCTCGATGAAAATGAAAACCCACTGGATAGCGAAACAAGTATTAGCAGATAAGACAACAACAGTTTCGACTTTTACTTTCAGAAGCAAACGTTGACACAGCGCAGTTTCGTGCTTGCGTTAACCTTCTGTTGATATAGATTTGCACTTGAAAATTTATACCAAAGTTATCGAAAACAATATCTTTTATTTCAGATGCGTTGTTTGCTCAAATTATTTGCCTTTCTTTTAATGCAAAAAGCATTTGACAACTTTTTTACTCAATAAGTCACTTGTGGTGTATCAAAACTTCAGCTTACACTTCAATCGTTCAAAAGCCCCCGAAACCTTTCCTTGTTGACAAGTCCTCTTTAAATAACATCCTCACGTGATTAAAGTCTATTGCATTGTTTCTTTCGGCGCTGATGGTTGTTCTTATCTTTAGTACACTTATCTCCATTACGAAATTTCATTCTGAAGCCAGTGCTGCGTCGTACAACTCGTCATGTGGTGAGCTGCCTGCATGTTACTACCTCTTCACCTCAAAGCAATGAATGTGATGGCCTTTGTCTCCATAGAGGGAAGTGGAGTACATCTAAGTAGCTTTGGCGCTCGACACCGATGCAGTCTGAACTGCTGCTTCTTTGAGTTATTATATGATCACTGGAGTTACAGGTGATGTGGATGTCCACGACGAAACGAATTGTAGGCCTACAACAACTTTGAAACCGACCGTCACTTAACCTCGGTAGTAGAATGATCAACATGCGTTTATATTGTTGAGATTATATGAGGTTAATAGAGATGTTTACTCGGCTAACGTTTCAACGTCTTCGTCTTCATCAGAGCCGACGGTTCAAGTCGATGATCCACAGCTGTTCCGCTTCTTGAGTTGTAGACCTACAATTTCACTTTTTTAACTATTAAGTTAACAGACAACATATGCATTACACTATGTGCATCCTAGCATTTCTTTCATTCGTATCGTTTTCTCGTATCCAGCATTCATAACGGTTTTTGAGCTTCTTTTGCGGGTGGTTCGACTGCTGCTTGAGGAATCATTGGTCTTCGTTACAAACGTTGGTCGAGTTGGTTTTCCTGTTCTCATTAGACAACCTTGTTTGGGCGTTTCTATACGGACTAGAATTGAATGAGCTTGCCGTAGGCAACTTTGGTACAAATTTCCCAAGCTCGGAGGAATCAGCGAGGGATCAGGATAGATTGAGGCGTCAACGTAATAAACGGAATGATTACCACTGAACTATGCGCCCCCTGTAAGTATTTTTTACCAGTTTTATTTACATACCCCCAGAATCACATTTATACTGATCCCATCACTTTTCTCATCCAGCTCACTATTCGTATCCGTTATTTTCGAAGGTCTTCGGATTTGCTGCTGTGTTCGGCTACTGTTTGAGAATTTGTTCGTGTGTTGTTCAGTACTGGTTAAGTCGATTCTAGTTGGAATCCTAGGATTGGAATTGAATGGAATGGAATGCTAGCGTGTTTCCAAATCTTCACAACGAGCAGTCGCTTGCTGTTGTGGGCTTGAAGGATCTCCTCTCCGGGAAGATCTGGTACGGATTCTTTGCCATCAGAATGTTAGATGTTTGGTAGACCCGGAGCGAAATTGAACCAGCGACCTTCCATGTCTGGATGCAACCGCGTTGTTGCTCACTACCAGCCTCAATTTTCACTGATTTTCTGTTAGTTCTAACGCTAAATCAACTTTCCAACCTAACGTTTACAACTGCCCTTCTTCTGAGTACACAGAAAATAGAGCTATCTTTTTTGTTTTTTTTGGCGTTTTTGGTACCGATAACGATTTGTTCCCGGATATGATATACCCTCCATCTTCAATGACCTCTAATCACTAGGTTTTCATTGATTAGTTTGATTCATCAGACAAACATACATGACTCATTATTTTCAACCATATTTTAGTTACTGGTGAGTAATCGCTCCATTCCAAAAGGAAAAGGTAGAAGTAGTCATCTGTTCATTTTTCTCATCATTTCTGTTTTCATTTTTTTGAATCCTTTATAGACTTCAATCTACAGTGGTAGTAAATAATTTCTGAACGTTTTACCTATGTTAAGGTTAAGGGCCAACTAATGTGTGATCCTACTATCGTACTATCAACTTACTATTATCGTACTGCTATCGTAATGGTATTGAATTTTGAAGTAGATTGTAGTAGTTCATCCAATATAAAAATCTGTTATTTGGTTTTTCTTTAGGTTGCTCAGTAGCAGATGACTTTATAATTTTTCATATTCCATCCTTTTTAGATCATACGATCATAATGGGGGTACGCTTAGTGCAGTGGTTAGAGGAGCCGCGCAATACACATGGGATCGATCCCGCACCCAAGACTCAACTAGTCTTTCGTCGCTCTGGGGTCGGAAAATTGGTAATAGACCTCTTTGGGAGGATAATAGCTGCATTAGCTCAATACATCGGTAGGCCACTATATAGGCCAGCTATGGATTCAATCATCTCTAACGATACCACTAACGGAGTCGAGTGCATGGCTCATCTCTCAGGGATAGATCAACGCCGAGAACTCTACTCTTTTTGCGATCTTATTTAAAAGGTTTTTTACCTCAGGTAGATCATATACTGAGAACACCTCAAAAAACATAGAAAATCATTTTGTTTAGTATTTAATAGAGGGCGTATGTGGCGCAGTCGTTGGAGGCGCCACTGCGACACACACGTGGAATCGATCCCAGCGCTCATGGCCCACCGAGCCTTCCATCCCTCTGGGGTCGGCAAGTGGTACCAGACTTGTCTGGAAGGATAGCAGCACTGGCTAGATACATCGGTAGGCCATCGCTAGTCGTTGTAAAGGCCGTATATGTGTTCAATCACCTCCAACGATACTTAATGAAGTCGAACGCATGGCGCATCCCTCAGGGGATTGATCTACGCCGAGAGCTTTATCCTTTATCCTAATATTTAATGGAAACGCTTCTGTTTATTCCAGCACCATATCAAATTCACATTGCTTAGAATATAAAAAGGCTTGAGGTAGTCACACAACCTCGATAGACAAATATCTTTTCATAGATTTTAACCTTAACTTAACATAGTTCGTCAAATATGGTTCTTAATTTGTTTTCACTTTGTAATTCAATTGGTTGTATGGAAATCTATTAAGCTCTTCAAGTTTCTTTTCTACAGCTATTGAAATGTTTTCTTGATTTTTTTCGTTCCTATTCAATCAATCAACGAGCAGCGAGAGCGTAAACCTCTTAGCGCTTTCTCGGACTTTTTTTTTGTTCTATTTTTTGTTTTGTAAATGTTGAAAGTCGTTCACATAGGGGAAGTAATTTATTAAAGTGTTACAGCGATAGCAGTTGATGTGCTGGTGCAGTAGTGATGAAAAAATGAGTTGAATGCTTTTTTCCAGTTGATAATGGCAACAAGGAAGAAAGGGGGATTAAAGGAGTGAGTGCAGTATGTGGTGAGCTTACACGAAATTGATAAATAGGCTTTATTCGGCTAACGTTTCGACGTCTTTGTCTTCATCAGAGCCGACGATCCTTGTCGATGGTCTATAGTTTTTCCTCTTCACGATGTGGCGTCTTCGTCTCGCATCGAACCGGTTTCTCAGTGAAACATCTCGAATGAGTGAAGTGCAGTATATTTTGAATTCGTTATTTGGGATGCGACGTTAGAACACAGCATACATTCAAATACATTAGTAGCATGGTAAAAAATATCGGATGCATAAATCAGCGCTCTTCTCAGACAAGTTTGCTACCATTATACCAACCTTGTAAGAATGGAAACTTTAGCTAGTCCAAGGCAAGGAATCGAACCAAGAACGATGAGTGTAGTGTGGAGCACCTTTTACCACTATGCTACA